>JBBGZY010001126.1:0-600000 GCA_037952925.1 Lithobates clamitans
GGCCACAGACTGCGGCGGACATGGCACAGGACTGATGGCCACAGACTGCGGCGGACATGGCACAGGACTGATGGCCACAGACTGCGGCGGACATGGCACAGGACTGATGGCCACAGACTGCGGCGGACATGGCACAGGACTGATGGCCACAGACTGCGGCGGACATGGCACAGGACTGATGGCCACAGACTGCGGCGGACATGGCACAGGACTGATGGCCACAGACTGCGGCGGACATGGCACAGGACTGATGGCCACAGACTGCGGCGGACATGGCCACAGGACTGATGGCCACAGACTGCGGCGGACATGGCACAGGACTGATGGCCACAGACTGCGGCGGACATGGCACAGGACTGATGGCCACAGACTGCGGCGGACATGGCACAGGACTGATGGCCACAGACTGCGGCGGACATGGCACAGGACTGATGGCCACAGACTGCGGCGGACATGGCACAGGACTGATGGCCACAGACTGCGGCGGACATGGCACAGGACTGATGGCCACAGACTGCGGCGGACATGGCACAGGACTGATGGCCACAGACTGCGGCGGACATGGCACAGGACTGATGGCCACAGACTGCGGCGGACATGGCACAGGACTGATGGCCACAGACTGCGGCGGACATGGCACAGGACTGATGGCCACAGACTGCGGCGGACATGGCACAGGACTGATGGCCACAGACTGCGGCGGACATGGCACAGGACTGATGGCCACAGACTGCGGCGGACATGGCACAGGACTGATGGCCACAGACTGCGGCGGACATGGCACAGGACTGATGGCCACAGACTGCGGCGGACATGGCACAGGACTGATGGCCACAGACTGCGGCGGACATGGCACAGGACTGATGGCCACAGACTGCGGCGGACATGGCACAGGACTGATGGCCACAGACTGCGGCGGACATGGCACAGGACTGATGGCCACAGACTGCGGCGGACATGGCACAGGACTGATGGCCACAGACTGCGGCGGACATGGCACAGGACTGATGGCCACAGACTGCGGCGGACATGGCACAGGACTGATGGCCACAGACTGCGGCGGACATGGCACAGGACTGATGGCCACAGACTGCGGCGGACATGGCACAGGACTGATGGCCACAGACTGCGGCGGACATGGCACAGGACTGATGGCCACAGACTGCGGCGGACATGGCACAGGACTGATGGCCACAGACTGCGGCGGACATGGCACAGGACTGATGGCCACAGACTGCGGCGGACATGGCACAGGACTGATGGCCACAGACTGCGGCGGACATGGCACAGGACTGATGGCCACAGACTGCGGCGGACATGGCACAGGACTGATGGCCACAGACTGCGGCGGACATGGCACAGGACTGATGGCCACAGACTGCGGCGGACATGGCACAGGACTGATGGCCACAGACTGCGGCGGACATGGCACAGGACTGATGGCCACAGACTGCGGCGGACATGGCACAGGACTGATGGCCACAGACTGCGGCGGACATGGCACAGGACTGATGGCCACAGACTGCGGCGGACATGGCACAGGACTGATGGCCACAGACTGCGGCGGACATGGCACAGGACTGATGGCCACAGACTGCGGCGGACATGGCACAGGACTGATGGCCACAGACTGCGGCGGACATGGCACAGGACTGATGGCCACAGACTGCGGCGGACATGGCACAGGACTGATGGCCACAGACTGCGGCGGACATGGCACAGGACTGATGGCCACAGACTGCGGCGGACATGGCACAGGGACTGATGGCCACAGACTGCGGCGGACATGGCACAGGACTGATGGCCACAGACTGCGGCGGACATGGCACAGGACTGATGGCCACAGACTGCGGCGGACATGGCACAGGACTGATGGCCACAGACTGCGGCGGACATGGCACAGGACTGATGGCCACAGACTGCGGCGGACATGGCACAGGGCTGATGGCCACAGACTGCGGCGGACATGGCACAGGGCTGATGGCCACAGACTGCGGCGGACATGGCACAGGACTGATGGCCACAGACTGCGGCGGACATGGCACAGGACTGATGGCCACAGACTGCGGCGGACATGGCACAGGACTGATGGCCACAGACTGCGGCGGACATGGCACAGGACTGATGGCCACAGACTGCGGCGGACATGGCACAGGACTGATGGCCACAGACTGCGGCGGACATGGCACAGGACTGATGGCCACAGACTGCGGCGGACATGGCACAGGACTGATGGCCACAGACTGCGGCGGACATGGCACAGGAGATGGCCACAGACTGCGGCGGACATGGCACAGGAGATGGCCACAGACTGCGGCGGACATGGCACAGGAGATGGCCACAGACTGCGGCGGACATGGCACAGGAGATGGCCACAGACTGCGGCGGACATGGCACAGGAGATGGCCACAGACTGCGGCGGACATGGCACAGGAGATGGCCACAGACTGCGGCGGACATGGCACAGGAGATGGCCACAGACTGCGGCGGACATGGCACAGGAGATGGCCACAGACTGCGGCGGACATGGCACAGGAGATGGCCACAGACTGCGGCGGACATGGCACAGGAGATGGCCACAGACTGCGGCGGACATGGCACAGGAGATGGCCACAGACTGCGGCGGACATGGCACAGGAGATGGCCACAGACTGCGGCGGACATGGCACAGGAGATGGCCACAGACTGCGGCGGACATGGCACAGGAGATGGCCACAGACTGCGGCGGACATGGCACAGGAGATGGCCACAGACTGCGGCGGACATGGCACAGGAGATGGCCACAGACTGCGGCGGACATGGCACAGGAGATGGCCACAGACTGCGGCGGACATGGCACAGGAGATGGCCACAGACTGCGGCGGACATGGCACAGGAGATGGCCACAGACTGCGGCGGACATGGCACAGGAGATGGCCACAGACTGCGGCGGACATGGCACAGGAGATGGCCACAGACTGCGGCGGACATGGCACAGGAGATGGGCACAGACTGCGGCGGACATGGCACAGGAGATGGGCACAGACTGCGGCGGACATGGCACAGGAGATGGGCACAGACTGCGGCGGACATGGCACAGGAGATGGGCACAGACTGCGGCGGACATGGCACAGGAGATGGGCACAGACTGCGGCGGACATGGCACAGGAGATGGGCACAGACTGCGGCGGACATGGCACAGGAGATGGGCACAGACTGCGGCGGACATGGCACAGGAGATGGGCACAGACTGCGGCGGACATGGCACAGGAGATGGGCACAGACTGCGGCGGACATGGCACAGGAGATGGGCACAGACTGCGGCGGACATGGCACAGGAGATGGGCACAGACTGCGGCGGACATGGCACAGGAGATGGGCACAGACTGCGGCGGACATGGCACAGGAGATGGGCACAGACTGCGGCGGACATGGCACAGGAGATGGGCACAGACTGCGGCGGACATGGCACAGGAGATGGGCACAGACTGCGGCGGACATGGCACAGGAGATGGGCACAGACTGCGGCGGACATGGCACAGGAGATGGGCACAGACTGCGGCGGACATGGCACAGGAGATGGGCACAGACTGCGGCGGACATGGCACAGGAGATGGGCACAGACTGCGGCGGACATGGCACAGGAGATGGGCACAGACTGCGGCGGACATGGCACAGGAGATGGGCACAGACTGCGGACAATAATGCAGAGTTGTGGTGTGATGAAGGCACATAGAAGACAAATTATGATATGGACTTGTGTCACAGCGCCCCCCCCCCTCCCCCTCCCCCTCTGTACTCACATGCTGCTCTGCCGGTGGCAGCCTGTAATGAGCAGGGCGATCTGCCTGCTCACCATCTCCCCCCGATCTCCATTTGTGCGGCCGGTGTTCCGCCGGTTGTCACATCTGAGGTGGGCAGTGAATTCTCCCGGGAGAGCGCTCCGTGCGTAAAGCTGTTATTAGTGTGTATATTGCGGTCATGTGACACTCGGCCGCGCCTCCCTCCTCTCACGTCTCTCCTGATGTCAGCCCCGCCCGCCTCTCTTCTGACCTGATAGCTCCAGTCAGTGGGCGGAGCTGACATCAGGAGAGACTGAGAGGAGGGAGGCGCGGCCGAGTGTCACATGACCGCAATATACACACTAATAACAGCTTTATGCACGGAGCGCTCTCCCGGGAGGGGGCGGGGCCAGAAATCGATTATTCGGGTCGCATGCATCGATGCCGCATCGGGGACACCCGAATCGCGATGCATCGATGCTGCGATTAATTTCAGCAGCCCTAGTTAAAACATGTTGTTAATGGGACAGATTCTCCCACCTGAGCTGTGGATCTCTGCAGCTCCTCCAGAGTTACCATGGGCCTCTTGGCTGCTTCTCTGATTAATGCTCTCCTTGCACGGCCTGTCAGTTTAGGTGGACGGCCATGTCTTGGTAGTTTTGCAGTTGTGCCATAGTCTTTACATTTTCAGATGATGGATTGAACAGTGCTCCGTGTGATGTTCAAAGCTTGGGATACTTATTTTATTTAATTGTTTTTTTAATATAACCTAACCCTGCTTTAAACTTCTCCATAACTTTATCCATGACCTGTCTGGTGTGTTCCTTGGTCTTCATGATGCTGTTTGTTCACTAAGGTTCTTTAATAAACCTATGAGGGCTTCACAGAACTCTTTATACTGGAGATTAAATTACACACAGGTGGACTCTTAATTAGGTGACTTCTGAAGGCAATTGGTTCTACTAGATTTTTAGCTATGGGTATCAGAGTTAGGCCTCTTTCACACGAGGCAGATCAGTGATGATCCGCCCCGTGAACATCCGCTTGCTCAGCGGGGATAGCTCCGCCGATCCCCTCTGAGCAGGAAGATGACAGGTGCATCGCTGCACGCTGTGCAGCGACGGACCTGTCAGAGCGCCGCTCTCCCCTATGGGGGGGGATCGGATGATGACGGTCCGTAGTGTCCGTCGTCATCCGATCCGATAACGGATGGAAAAGTAGGTTTTTCCTCCGTTACACTTTTCGGATCGGAGCGGGTCGGATGTCAGCGGACATGTCACCGCTGACATCCGACGCTCCATAGGGATGAATGTATGTCCGTTTTCCATCCGAAAACGGATGGATGAAAAACGGACATACGGATCATCCGTGTGAAAGAGGCCTAAGGGGGCTGAAAGAATACAAATCCATGCCACACTTTTCAGACAAATCAAAGCGTTTCATTTTGAAAGAGAGTGTGCACACTTTAGTTTTTCGTTTGTGTATAATCATTTTTGTAATCCTAATAAAAAAAAATAAAAAAAAGGGAGAGGTTTGGGATCTGAGGATATTACAAGTAGACAGAAAAAAAAAAAAAAAATACACAGCAAGAAACATGACGGAACCATTACATAGTAGCTGTGCATGGATTATTTTTGGAGAATAAGGATATCATTAAAGAGGAGTTCCACCCAGGGGGTCCAGTAAACAAAACAAACAAAAAAAAAAAAAAAAAAAAAAAAAGGAATTAAAAGTCAGCAGCTACAAATACTGCAGCGCGCCGTGATTGGCCTCTCAGTCACCTGGGACCTGTAATGGGTCCCAGATGATTGACAGGAGGGAGGGAGCAGAGCGGAGCCCTTCCTGTGCCGAGGGGGAAGTGATGTCACCAGCCCAGGCACTGGAAGGGGCAGACTATGAGGGACCCCCTAGCAACAGGCATTTAGAGGTAAGTAAAAAAAAAAAAATATCCAAATTTTTTTGGGGTTTTTTTTAGGATTTTTCATGTATTTTTGTTTTTTTGGGTGGAACCCCACTTTAAGTGTCACTTTAATAACAATGATAAACACCAGAACATGATGATCAATGCTTTAGCTGCAGGATGATAAGCCACTACCGATATCCATCTAGACCAACAAGCAATTTAAATCATTCAGAAATATCACCAAACAATAGTACTGAAGGACTGCCATCCTTTTAGGCTCCATTCACATTAGCACGTCTCCAAAAATCGCATGATTCCAGTGCGACTTCGATGCAACTTTTGGTCTGACTTTGATCCAACATTACATTGTCTGGACCAAAGTCTCTAAAAAGTGTGGGCACCTTTTCAAAGTTGGTGCGACTTTAAGTCGCACCGATTTGAACAGGTGCCATGGAAAAGAATGGGTTGCAACTTTGATGTACAAAGTCACAAAAGTGTGAATGGAGCCCAATTGTCAATACTTCATACTAGATCCAAAGGCAGCCATCATAATAATTTCAGGCATCAGTATGTTTTAATGTACTGTCTTCTGGGAGCTTAGTGTCAGGCTTCCCAAGATTCAGTGCGGGAACAATGATCATGCTTGTGAACAAGCTGTGAATGAACAGCATTCACCGCATCCAGGAAATCAATGCTTGTGGGCTTCACATGCCCACAAGCAAGATGGAAACAGCCAGCATCACATTTTTTTAAGTTATTCTTCAGTATGAAAACAGACAGAGGCGGAAATATTACACCCAAACTGAGTATTATTTTGGGGTTAGCAAAGTGTCTCAATGACCTGAAAAAAAAAAAAAAAAGGGGGATTGGTCGCCGGACTTCTGCTTTAAAGGAAACCTGTACTGAGAGATATAAGGAGGTTGGACTTTACTCACCTCAGTGATGGCAAACAGCTCTCTTATAGAGATACAGTGGCTGAAAAATCCTCAGCTTTTGACAGACTTCTATGTGTAAAAGAAAATTAATAAATCCTGGGAAGACAATTTTTTTTTAAAAAGAAACACCGGTGAAGCAAATTCCTATACTTTAATAGCAAAAAAAAAGGGGACTTTGGGTGCTTCCTTACTCTAAATCAATCCAAATTTGCTGCTCGATAACCACCCTCCCTGAAAGCGGAGTTCCAGTCATTTTTTTGTTTATTAAAAGTCAGCAGCTACAAAAAAGTATATCTGCAGACTTTTAATAAACACTCACCTGTCCCACGGTCCAGCGATGTGGTCGCCCAAACCCTTGTTTCTCGTCCTCTCCTCGGTGCCAGCATTACAAGTATGGGCGCTCGGCTGTGACAGCTTGCGGCTTCACAGCCAGGTGCACACTGCGTCTCCTCAATGGCCGGGCAATCCTCTGGGGACCTGTGATGTGTCCCAGAGGATTGCAGGGAGAGAAGGGGAAATGAGAACTTCCACTCGGATGGCCTAGGCAGCCCGAGCGAGAGTGGGTACCTGTCAAAACTAGGTACCCATAAAAAAAAAATTTAAAAAAATAAAAATATATCACATGCTAAAGCAGAACTTCCTCTCTTGGGTGGAGCTCTGCTTGCAATAGACAACGGATGGGTATGCCTGTGGCAAAATTTACCCGACACGTAGTGATCGACAACCTTGCTACATGCCAAACCTGACACATTCATGTGAACAGGAAAGTGCTGCAAATGCAGAATGCACATGGTTGTTTGTCGCTGGTCAGCAGAATTGGAGTTAAAACAGGCGGTAAGGAGGTGTCACACATTGCTTTCTCACAGTCTGTCAATTGTCTCCGAAGTGTGATCTGAACTTCCTTCAGAGGACGCAATTTAAAAACAATTTGAAAAAAAAATACCATTAGTCATGTAGGCCTTCCAATCCCCATCATTAGGGTACATATATTCCCATTTGAATGTTCTCATATCAGCCTCGTATCGATGAAATATAAGATTCTTGTCTATAAGAAAATATATAGGATCGGAGATGACCAAAAGATACTAATAAACATTAGCATGTCACTGGATGGACAAGACCGCGCATGTAGAATGTCCAAAAATATGCGTGCAGCAATATGTCCTGGAGCATATATGCAATAGTCAATAGCAGAATATCCTGATACAAATAATGGCATCAAAGTGCTTTGAAGCTCTGAAGAACGATCAGGAACTTTTATCGGACAATAAATCCTGAAGTATGCATGAAGTAATAAATGGCAAAATCTCTTAGAACATGTATGCAGATAGTCAATAGCATCAAGGTGCAGCAGTATAACCTGGAGCATGCGTGATCAATGCAAAAATGTCCTGCAGCATATATGCAACATGGTGCTTGAAGACACCCTTGTTTCTAGAGTGATAAAAACCTGGGTTGGATTTTCCTACACAACTAACACAATCCCTCCTAAGGCCAGCTTCACATTGCTGTGCTGCGGTTTGGCTGCAGTGCGGGTGTACCCGTGGTTTATGTGCGTTTTACTTACGGTTTTAGTCCATGCATTTCTATTAGGGCCCACGTTTGTCTGCCACATTTTCTGAAAGTGCACCAAAGGAACAGCCATGCAGGACTTTTGTTGTGCTTTCAGAAGAGGCAACACAACCCATGTACCAGGTACACCCCAGGACCAAACCGCAGTGCAGCAGTGTGAACTCAGCAAATGGGAGTATTCTCCACCCCTATATAAATGGATGTATACAGTCATTTACATCTGTCATCATCTGTACATGAAGGGGGAAAAAAGGCTTGGCAGTAAGATCATTCATGCACAATTTAAAAGGGAGCCAGTCAGAAGTTGCAAGCTCCACAACTGTCACTTTTTACTTTACAAATCCTAGACTGGAACAAATACGAGTATATTGGGTGTCTTGAGCCTTTAAATGCCACCAGCCAGGGTATCTCTCATATGGTCACCTGAGAAGTTCCTTCAAACTCCTTCCTCTTCCCGATGGCATGCTTAGCATTCAAATCTATTTTATCCTAATTTGTAACATTTATAAGAAAAAGTACGAAGGAAACAAAATGTTTTTGCCCACAGCAATTAATCAGGTCCTAGCTTTTATTTCCCAATTTGCAAAAAAAGAAAATGAAAGCAAAAATCTGGATCTGGGCTAAGCAGACTCCAGAATACGCCCGGCCAATGTTCCTCTCCATTCTATTGCCGCCTATAGAAGCAAAATGTTCACTGGCTACCCCAACATCCCCATTAGCTTCTAGTCTTCCCAGGCTGATATCTACCATCATGATTTCCAGCCCTAATTTTGGTTTTCCTGGTTTCCAAAGGACATTCTAAAAGGAGAGAAAAAGAACCAAAAAAAGGAATAAGATGGATTCATCTGCCATTAGTGAAAATGGCCTCCAAGAGAGGAACGGGGAGGTAAAAAAAAAAAAAAAAAGAAGTATGCAAAGAATAAAAGCCTGCAATTATCTATAAGTATCTGTCTGTAGACTGTCATTACTAAACATTTCTTAGCCTCTGTTCACACCAGTGCGGCTTTGAAATCATGCTACTCAATTTCAAAAATGCACATCAGTGCGATATGTGCTGCCAATTTCATTGCGGCTTGCGACTTCATACAACAGAAATCTATGCACGTTGCAATGAAATCCGCAAAAAGTAGTGCAGGAACCTGAGTCATGGCAACATAAATGGTTCCATTGCTGACGATGGGCTGCGATTTGGAACTGTCAAATCACATGACAAATCGCACCTGTGTGAACGAAAGGTGTCTTTCTTTCAACCAAATCTGATAGGATGTAGGATGGATAGGGGCTGGTATGCATTACACGACCCCCTCGGGGGTAGCTGGAGAAGAATCTCTTGATTTTCCAAGCAGAATGTTGATATTTACGTACAAAGAAGCAAGCTGTATGTAGGCAACAGTTGGCACTCTGAGCACACAGGCTTGGTTTAGCGTCTGTGGTGTGGTGAGGAGTCAATCTGCAGGTTGCCTGCTCACTATGTTCTCAAGAATATTTATTTCTATTACAGGCACTCTGCCAATCTAAAAACACCAACATAGCGCACACTGCAGCGACTCTGGAAAGATGAGTTACCAAGGTTACATGTGCTCACAGGCTGTCTACCCAGTAACAAAGAGAATTTCATTTTTGTAAAAGTAGAAAAGACTTGCTAATGAAAATAGAGGAATCATCAGAACATCTTTACATAAACATCAAATTACATCCTCCCAGGCAATTCCCTGGTCTTTCCAAATTCTGATCCAAAAGTATAACATTTCCACAGACAGTCCCCAGGTCTATGAAATAGCAATAGCTGCTGATGTACAGATCTCCTTTTGCTTGATGGATTTTTATTTATTTTTTTTTTTTTATTGAAATCAATGTAAACTGATGAAAACAAAGGTCTACGCATGTGCTAAAGGCTAAGTTCACCACTTCCAGAAAAAAACCCATCCAGTCATAAGGGCTGCAGCAGATATTAAAATAAAATACTGTGCAGCTTTATAAAAAGTTTATATATTTCATTGTCATACCTGTGGGCCATTTGGACCCCCCAGAAGTCTGGGCAAAAAAAAAAACTCCAAGTTAGCAATCCCCACATCCCGCCTTGTTGATTGGGTATACAAAAGGTAAAATTTGAACTACTTTCTGCTCAAGTTCACTCTGATGTGGATTTTAAATCGTGCAAGTTCAACTGAACTCGCACGATTATCAACTGGCAATGCAGTCCGACTTCGGGGGCGATTTGGCAGACATCTGTGCGGGTTCATGCACAGATGTCTATTCAAATCGCCCCTGAAGTTGTCAAAAGTAGTACAGGAACTAATTTTGGGAATAGCTGAGGCGTCGCAAAGTCGGCATCGCACCAATTCGAACAGTGCTATTGCCGGCAATAGATGCCGATTTGACTTGTCAAATCGGCCCGATGTAAACGTAGGCCCCGTGTGCAAAACGCAGTGCGAGTTGCAGAATCGGATCGCATGGGTGTTTACACCCATACAATCTGATTCTGGTGTGGACAAAAAAAAAAAAGAAGTCATGCACGAGTTTGCTGCAAATGAGGTGTAATTTGAGCCATACAGAATGTATGGCTCAAATTGCACTGCTGCATGTGATTTGAACAGGAATGCAAGCAGTCTCTCTTTCTTTTTTATAAACCATACCTGGATGGAGTCAGGGGTGGGTAGGTTTAAACAGACACCAGTCCATTTAAGCACTTCCGGACCGCCCACCTTCGTTATACGTCTGTATTTTGAAGAAGAGTATCGTTGTGGCAGTAGCTAGCTGCCATAACCCCGGTATCTTCTTCTTCAGTGGGCAGTCCGCTTCAAGATAAGAGTGGTCTCTGCGGCGGATTCACCGCGAGATCACTTATCGGCGCCGGGAGAGGGCCCCCCCCTCCCGGTGCTCTCCGCCACTTACCGGAGCCGTCGGCAGTGCCGTAGGTGATTGGGTCCTTTCCCTAGCCTGACATGGAGATGAGTAAGGGGAAGAGATGGCCCCCACCCGTCTCCATATCATTGCGGGGCGGAAGTGATGTCAAAACGTCACTTCCCCCCATAGCTCTTAAAAGGGCCATTTTTTTTGTATTTTTTTAAATGACAAATTTTTTTTTTTAATTGAATTTTAGTGTAAATATGAGATCTGAGGTCTTTTTGACCCCAGATCTCATATTTAAGAGGTCCTGTCATGCTTTTTTTCCTATTACAAGCGATGTTTACATTAAAGAACAGTGTAAAAATAAAAAATAAATGGTAAAATAAATAAGGAAAAAAAAAAAAGTTTAAACACGCCCCGTCCCGACGAGCTTGCGTGCAGAAGTGAACGCATACATAAGTAGTGCCGCATATGATAACGGTGTTCAAACCACACATGTGAGGTATCAGCGCGATCGGTAGAGTGAGAGCAATAATTCTAGCCCTAGACCTCCTCTGTAACCCAAAACAGGCAACCTGTAGAATCTTTTAAAATGTCGCCTATGGAGATTTTTAAGGGTAAAAGTTTGACACCAATCCACGAGAGGGTGCAATTTGAAGCGTGACATGTCGGGTATCAATTTACTTGGCGTAACATTATCTTTCACAATATAAACAAAAATTGGGCTAACTTTACTGTTGTCTTATTTTTTAATTAAAAAAAAAGTGTATTTTCTCAAAAAAAAAAAAAAGTGCACTTGTAAGACTGCTGTGCAAATACGGTGTGACAGAAAGTATTGCAATGACCGCCATTTTATTCTCTAGGGTGTTAGAAAAAAAAAAAAAACGTATAACGTTGGGGGTTCTAAGTCATTTTCTAGCAAAAAAATAGAAAACAACAAATCTCAGAAAGAGGCTCAGTCCTTAAAGTGGGGTTCCACCCAGGGGGTCCATTAAAAAAAAAAAAAAAATTAAAAGTCAGCAGCTACAAATACTGCAGCTGCTGACTTTTAATTGGACACTTACCTCTCCCAGGGTCCAGCGATGCGGGCGATCGAAGCCCTGCTCGTCCCCCCCCCTCCGCTCGTCGGCATTTCAACTGTGGGCGCCGGGCTGTGGCTTCACAGCCTGGCACCCACTGCGCATGCGCGAGCGGCGCCGTGATTGGCCGCTCAATCACCTGGGACCTGTAATGGGTCCCAAATGACTGACAGGAGGGAGGGAGCAGAGCCGAGCCCTTCCTGTGCCGAGGGGGAAGTGATGTCACCAGCCCAGGCAAAGGAAGAGGCAGACTACGAGGGACCACCTAGCAACAGGTATTTAGAGGTAAGTGGAAAAAAAATATACAAATTTTTTGTTTTGTTTTTTAGAATTTTTTTTAGGTATTTTTGTTTTTTTGGGTGGAACCCCACTTTAAGTGGTTAATCTGCCTGCTCATAGAACTGCATGGAGCTTCTGATCAAGTCCTCCTGAAAAACTGATAGGTGGACCCACTTACACTGTGTGAATGGGCCCTAAAGAATAGGTTTACTTCTAGCAAAGTGTACTCGTCCTTTTTGCCCCTGTACACTGACCACACACACAGATCTGTACTCACTGACATTCCTCACATGTAGTGGATGTTTACATCCAACAGCCCATAGAGCCATTACAGGTCTGCCTGTGTCCGCCACACACTGAATGGGCACAGATGTACAAAAAAAAATAACAATTCTGTCCTGTTCAGATCAGATTCAACAGAAGATCTGATCACAATACGGAGCTGACAACACCCATGTGAAGAAGTCCTTAGGCCCCATTCATAATAGGCCTGCCGGGAATGTGTTCCCACCCAGTCATACAACACTCAAGGCATCCCATTCACTTGAACAGACGGCCCGCCACATGACTCCGTACAGTTTGGTTGTTTTTGGGGCATCAGTAAGAATGAACGGCACCGCAGTCAATCTTGACACATTTTTGGAACACACAGCTGTGTCTGGGGCCCCGGAGTGCCGGTTTACAAATACAAAATATAGTGTGTCTCCGGGTTAAACATTTTTATTGTCTTGGATGGATGGAGGGAGGGTTTTGTATTGCTGTCAGTGTCCCCATTGTGGAGATTCCGCTCTCTATCTGTCCCGGTGTCACCGAGAAAGAAAGTGAAATCCCAAAATTGTGGCGATGTCCCCAGAACAAGAGGGGGGAGGGGACTCCCGCTCCGGGGACACAACTTCTCTCACTTTGGAGGGATTTCCACAGACTTCCTGTGGGGTCTATGGGACAGGAAGTGAAGGGAAGTTTCCTCCAATAATGGTATATACACAAAAACCTGAATATCCTAACAGGGATTTTAACTTCCCTACTCCACCCAAAACCAAATGGAGTTGTAGCCATATACAGACGTTAGAGACAAATAGGAATGATTACAGATTATTGTATGGAGTCCCCAATATGGCCAGATAAGACCGTGAGCTCTGCAGAGAGGACGGGAAGTGTCCTCTGTACACCCCAATACTCCGGGTAGGAGTGTGCCGAACATAACAACCCCAACCCCCCCTATGTCTGACACAACTGAAGAACTACAATTCTCAGCCCTTCTATTCCAGAACTTCTACACCAGTATGAGCCCGGGTACACCGCACACTCACCGACCTCCCTAATCCGATACAGGCCCCGCCGCTTACCGGTACCGCCGTCCTCCTCAGAGTTCACACCGGAAACTACCACACAACTTCTACCAGACTCTGCCCGGACACACACACGCCCACCGTGCTCACTTCTACCCAATCAGGCAGACGCTGCCCTAACATAGACACGCCCATCATGCTTACTTTTACCCAATCAAGCAGACGCTACTCCGACATAGACACGCCCATCGTGCGCACTTCTATCCAACCAGACAGACTCTGCCCGGACAAACACACACACGCCCACCGTGCTCACGTTCACTCAATCAGGCACCATGCCCGGACAAAGACACGCCCACCATGCTCACTTCTACCCAACCAGGCCGACCCTGCCCGGACTTAGACACGCCCACCGTGCTCACTTCTACCCAACTTCTGTCCGGAGCACAAGCACGCCCATCGTGCTCACTTCTACCCAATTGTTAACCTGCTGGCTAATGTGCCAATAGCAGAGTGAGTGGCTCCGGCTAGAGGGCGGGGAGATGCCTGGAAGATGACGTGCAGCTCTGAAGTGTCATTTAGGGTGATTAGTGTATCCTGGGTAAGATGGAGAAGTTGTGGGCGGGGTTCATTTCCCACTACCAGTATATTCCTCTTTCTTTTATAAGGCATGCTGGAGAGCACGCAAGGAAGGAATTAAAGTGTTACTAAACCCACAACAGTAACATAAGTCTGTATATACAGCATAGCATGCTTGTTATACTCACTGTGGAACTTAAAGCGGTTGTATACCCGCTGTTTTTTTTTTTTTCTACACCTGCAAGGGAAAAGGCATAATGAGCTAGTATGCACCGCATACTAGCTCATTATGAGATACTTACCTTAGAACGAGGTGCCGGCATCTCACACGGTCCACGCCGAGGGAGCTGACATTTCCCCTCGGCGTGTCTTCCAGGTATCGCGGCTCCGGCGCTGTGAGTGGCCGGAGCCGCGATGTCGTCACTCCCGCGCATGTGCGCGGAGACTTATGTCCGGCAAGCCCCGGAGTTTGCCGGGCTGTCTGCCGAGAATCCCCTGTGCGCATGTGCCACTGCAGTCAGCGGCTCATTGCGAGGGGAATATCTCCTAAACTGTACAGGTTTAGGAGATATTTTTTTTACCTACAGGTAAGCCTTATTATAGGCTTACCTGTAGGTAAAAGTAAAAAAAAAAAAGGTATACAACCACTTTAAGGGGTTAATCCTCCACATTGTGTAAAAATGCTCTTTGATCCTGTATACATAGAGCCTCCTCTGCCTGCATTGTCTATCTTGGGAAGTCCAGCTAACACACATGCAGAGTAGCCGACCTGCACATGCTCAGTTGTATATTTTATGCTGGAGAGAACATTTACTTGTTCTCAGAGCTAGCCAGGTCACATGATAGTGACATCACACATGTGGGCGTGTATACAGGCTGAAGTAGAAATCTCCTCCTACCTGAACTCAGCACTGGAGAAACTGTACAGTTTATAATGTAACCATGATATACAGATCAGCCAAAAAGGTATATAGTGGCGGTATTTTAATGTAAAAAGCAGATTCATAAGCTGTGTGTGGGGGGGGGGGGGACTATTTTCATATTACTAGGTTTAGGAACACTTTACTTTTTCAGTGTTCTGGCACTTTCCTAGCAATGTACAAAGGCAGAATAAAGACACAAGTCCATCCAGTTCAACTAAAGGATAAAAGTACATAAATACATTGCAAATCTCCATATACATGTAGCAATAACTCTCGGTGGAGCTGCTGGTTTAAGCGGGCTTGTTACCTTCACTCTCCTTCCCTCTGTTTCACCGGCACCGGGTCTAGGGTTCTGTTGAGTTTACCGCCGGACGATATAAGCACCAACACTTGAGTACGTTTTCAATGCTTTATTGAACAATTAATGAAGGAAGTAGCAGGAAAGAGGCAGAAGGGAAACTGCAGTTAAACTCAAATACCTTTCTGTGGGATTCTTGACAAATGTCCTTCAGAGTTGAATATTACAGTAGAATGCGCTCCCCTTGTGGGACACACTCTTTGCTCGCCTAGATAGGCCTCTCTCACTTGCCTAGCAGCCAGTACGTAGCACGAACAAAAGTCTCTGCCACAGACTTGCTTGGGATGAACCCGTACGATCCTCTGCCACATGATGTATTGGTCTTTCTGCAATGAACGTCAGTCACAGTGCTTGAACATTTAAGCCAACCCGGCAACACTATGCTGTATAGTTACTTTTAAGATACGTCCTCCAACCGAGTCACCAGGCCCCTCTCCAGACCAGCACTCTGCATGATCCTTCAATGACGGTCCTCCCCTGGGATCTCCTCGGTTGTCCAGCTTCTTCACTCTGGATAGACAGCCCAGGACCATTCCTCAGCTGCTGTGGTAGGCCCCAGACAAGCTTCTGGGCCCACCCTTGCGCCACAGCAACGTGGGCCTCTGGAACGAAGGACCACGAGATAGCTCTCTAATGCATACCTGTCGGCCAGGTGGGCCAGCAGGTGGCTGTAAAACGACCCTGAAACATGGCATCTGTCCCATAAATACCCTCTCCCCTCGGAGGACCAACTCCACCGAGTTATCTCCGGGACAGAGGAGCACCCATACGCTTTGACACGTTGCCTTTCCAACACTAGCCAATAGTAACAACAACACCCACCAGCTCAGTATGGAAACACACGCAACGTCAGCCAAGCTGGAACAGAGGCAAATCTAACTTCCCTTAACGAGCAATTTACTAAATTTACCTATCAGATGGTAGATCACAAATCTACCAGCGCTACATACAAAACACTATACACACAGTTGATTTAGAAGAAGGCAAAAACATCTTATAAAGTGTAGTGCAATGTACCCCATGTACGAGTTCCCGGAATGCACAAAAAAACATGTCATTGCGCTTGCGGTGAGATTCGTTGTTAATGACACCCCAAATATGTGATTTGATGCGTAAAAAACATGCAGTAAAAAGAGGGTGAAGCTCAGCACCCAAAAAAAGTGCGGGAGCTTCCCTTGGCGTGTTCTTGGCACACGTAGGGCAGCCCATTTGGGTGAACACACACACAAAAAAGGGCATTAGCACAATGCACAGGTGTGAATGAGGCCTTAAAACTTCATTCACATTGAAACAGAGGATCGTCTGGAGCGGCGTGTAGGCAGCCTGTGTTAGTCAATGGATACAGTGGCATGCAGGTGCCCAAATGCAGACTCTGCAATCGGGCCGGGGCACCCCACCCATCCCTGTATACCTGTCAAACTCAGATGTGCAGGTGAATCCTCAGAGACGCTGCGTCTCCATTAACACGGACTACCTGCACGCTGCTCTTGATGCATATACAACCAGCTCTTGCACTAGAATCACAAAGTGGTCTCATGGGATTGCGAAGCCCTGGCACTTTTATGCTCTCTGTCAAAAACAGGTACCCGCTCCCTCCCAAAAAGTGCCAAATGTGACAGTGGAGGGGGAAGGCTGTGAACAAGCGGCGCTTCCCCTTTTTGGGTGGAGCTCCGCTTTAAAGTGTATTTTTCCCCAAAAATTGCGTTTGCAAAACCACTGCACAAATACCATGTGACATAAAAAATTGCAACAATCACCATTTTATTCTCTAGGATCTCTGCTGAAATACAATATATAATGTGAGGGAGTTCTAAGTAATTTTCTAGAAAAAAACAGAATTTTTAATATTCCCCCCGTCCGTGCCCCCCTCCATGAATTTTCCATCAAAATCAACAATGCAACCATCAGTCCCTCCCCTCACGCCAGGGTGCTAGGTGTAATCCTAGACTCTGACTTGTCCTTTCAGCCCCAAATCCAATCGTTGTCAAAAGTTTGTAGAATTCACCTCCGTAACATCTCTAAAATTCACCCCTTTTTACCAAATGAAACCACCAAGCTCCTCATTTACTCCCTTGTTATCTCTCACCTTGACTATTGCAACCAGGGGTCTCAAACTGGTGGCCCTCCAGCTGTTGTGAAACTACAAGTCCCATGAGGCATTGCAAGGCTGACAGTTACATGTATGGCTCCCACAGGCAGAGGCATGATGGGATTTGTAGTTCCGCAACAGCTGGGGGGCCACCAGTTTGAGACCCCTGATTGCAACTATGGCTTACCTCTCCATAGGCTCCTCCCCTCTTCAGTCTATCATGAATGCTGCTGCCAGACTTATCCACCTTACCAACCGCTCAGTGTCTGCCAACCCTCTCCTCCAATCCCTACATTGGCTCCCAATCGCCCAGCGAATTAAATTCAAAATACTAACCACAACATACAAAGCCATACACAACTCTGCCCCGAGCTACATCACCAATCTACATCACCAATCTTGTCTCCAAATATCACCCAAACCGTCCTCTCCGCTCTTCTCAAGACCTCCTACTCTGAAGCTCCCTCGTCTCCTCCTCCCATGTCCGTCTCCAGGATTTCTCCAGAGCCTCTCCCATCCTCTGGAACTCACTACCTCAACCTGTCCGGCTATCCACCACTCTTGCTAGCTTCAGGCGATCCCTGAAAGCTCATCTCTTCAGGGAAGCCTATCACACCTCCAACTAATCTTTTACCACTTCCATCAGCTCATTCCCCACAGTTACAACCTTTTTTACCACCTGCCCCACCCTCTAAGATTGTAAGCTCTCCTGAGCAGGGCCCTAGTAATCTTCTTGTATTTTATTGTATTATAACTGTATTATCTCCATTTTATATTGTAAAGTGCTGCGTAAACTGTTGGCGCTATATAAATCCTGTATATTAATAATATATGAAAAAAGTTTCACAATTGGCCCAGTAGGCAAGTGGTTAAGACGGTTGCTAGGGATTTTGTATTGGGCAGTTTCCAGGGGCGGACTGACCATTGAGCGACTTGGGCACTGCCCAAGGGCCCTGGGCCACTAGGGGGCCCCATTAGGGTTGCCAGCCTCAGTAAAACCAGGAACAGTATGTATAAATCTGTTTTTTTTTACATCTGTCTGTGTATACTGTGTGTACATGTATGTGTATACTGTGTGATTGTATACTGTGTGTGTGTATACTGTGTGGCCCCATAATCTCTGATTGCCCGGGGCCCCATGAGTTATCAGTCCGTCCATGGCAGTTTCTGGATCTCCCTTTTTTCTTTTTTAGGTCACCCCTTGTTAGCTGTACCCAGGCAGGATTTTTCTTATCAGCTGTCACTGGGAAGATTTGCCAGTTTACTTCATCTCAGATTGGCCCTGGAGTTTTGGAGGGAAAACTTAGCAACCAATCATGGATCTAACTCACCTTTAAATATTCTCACTTCTGAGGCTCCTGTCGGCAGATGGATCTTCAATCAGGTTGAGCTGTCCCTCCCTCCCTAGTTATGGCTATCCTATGTTGGGGGTTCTGTCACCTGCTTTTGTGGGTGGACAGTGTGATTAAATACTTTAATGGACTGGTTACATTTAGCTTGAGTCTTGGTTGCTGAGCTTTTGGTGTTTGGTATTTATTTTAAAGTTTTTGTTTGGATTATGCCGCGTACACACGATCGGAAATGCTGCCAGCAAAGCTTCGATGAGAGCTTTTTGTCGGAAAATGCGACCGTGTGTATGCTCCATCAGTCTTTTGCTGGCGGAATTTCAGCCAGCAAAAGATTGAGAGCATGTTCTCTTGACGGTCGAAAGTTCAGAGAACTTTTGTATGCAAGGCAAGCTTGAGCGGAATTCCGTCAAAAAAAACCATCCAAGTTTTTTCTGACAGAAATTCCGAGTGTGTGTACGCGGCATTATTGTTATTAATTTTAATCACAATACAGGGCATTTTCACCCTTCCTGCCCAAACCAATTTTCAGTTTTCAGCGCTGTAACATTTTGAATGACAATTGCGCGGTCATGCAACACTGTACCCAAATGAAATTATTATTCCCCCCCCCCACACACAAATAGAGCTTTCTTTTGGTGGTATTTGATCACCTCTGCGGTTTTTATTTTTTGCGCTATAAACAAAAGAAGAGTGACAAGTTTGAAAAAAACACAATATTTTTTACTTTTTGCTATAATAAATATCCCAAGTAAAAAAGTGTTTTCCCTCAGTTTAGGCCAATATGTATTCTTCTACATATTTTTGGTAAAAAAAAAAAATCGCAATAAGCGTATAACGATTGGTTTGCGCAAAAGTTATAGCGCTTACAAAATAGTGGATAGATTTATGGCATTTTTATTATTATTTTTTTTTTTTTTTTACTAGTAACAGCGGCGATCTGCGATTTTTATCATGACTGTGACATTGCGGTGGACCGTTTTGACACTATTAGTATATTAGTATAAAAATGCACTGATTACTGTATAAATGTCACTGGCAGGGAAGGAGTTAACACTAGATCAAGGGGTTAAATGTGTTACCTAGGGAGTGATTCTAACTGTAGGGGCAGGGGACTGACTAGGGGAGGAGACCGATCGGTGTTCCTATATACTAGAAACCCACACGATCGGTCTCCTCTCCCCTGACAGGACGTGGATCTGTGTGTTTACACACACAGATCCACGGTCCTGCTCTGTAACAAGCGATCGCGAGTGCCCGGCGGACATCGCGGCCGCCGGGCACGTGCATCGACTCCTTAGCGTGCCCCCCTATACCGCCGGGATGCCGAGGATGTCATATGACACCCATCCAGGATGGGAGATCCCATCTGCGGACATCATATGACAATGGGCGGTTAGAGAAGTGGTTAAATAAAGGTTTATTGATTTAATTGATATGTTTCTAACCCCAATAAAGGGCCAAAGGTCTAACTTTTTCCAATATTCTTGTCTTGATGCTTATTTCATGAACCGTTTAAGGACTGCCCCACATACATATACTGCAGCAAGGCGGCCCTTAAGCGCGAAATCACGTACCTGTACGTGATTTAACCTTCTGGGTCTGGGGCAAGCGTACACGCTCTCTGTCTTCTTACTGTTAAAGCACCCCCCACACAGTTAGAAAACACTCCCTAGGGACACATTTAACCCTTTGATTGCCCCTGATGTTAACACCTTCCCAGCCAGTGTCATTAGTACAGTGACAGTGCATATTTTTTCAGCACTGATCAATGTATTGGTGTCACTGGTCCCCAAATTTTTTTATTTTATTTAGATACAGCGTCGCACAACTGCGCAATTGTCAGTTAAAGTAACGCAGTGCCGTATCGCAGAAAATGGCCTGGTCATGAAGGGTGGTAAACCTTCCAGGGCTGAAGTGGTTAACTTACTTTTCTTATTATTAACCTACTCCTATTAATCTTAACAATCTTGAAGTTTGTAAAGATACTTTATGAAGATCCCCACACATTTACTTTCTTGAATGGTATGACACATATTCCTTATATCCTGTGAGTAGGCACTGATGTGTCATTGCACAGAGCCTGTGTTCCATCAGATTTTGTAACGGAAGTGACGTTCCAACACCACCATCTTGCTACACCCCACACTCGTGCACAGTAAGGATACATTGAGAAGGCGGCAAGCGGACATCTTGTTACACCCACGAGAGTCTTGCATTTCACACTTATTTTTAACAGTAAACTGAGCTTATATAGTAAAATTCTGTATTTTTAAATCTGTAAGACTGTTTTGATGTTGATTTTTCTAAGCAGCGGTCTTCTGCCAGATTAGCAAACCTATGAGATCAGCAGGCTTGCTGCTGCTTTTAAAATTCAATATCTAAACAGTCAAACGTATTTTTAAATACTGTCATTCACTATATATGGTGAGTTTACTGGTAAAAATAAGTGTGAAATGCAAGACTCCGGTGGGTGTAAAGATATGTCCTCTTGCCGTCTTCTCACTGTATCTTTAAAGTGATTGTAAAGGCTCGTTTTTTTGTTTTTTTTTAAATAAAAAACATATATATACTTATACTTACCTCCTCTGTGCAGCAGGTTTTGCACAGAGCAGCCCTGATCCTCCTCTTGTCGGGTCCTTCTACTGCTCTCCTGGCCCCTCCCTCCTATTGAGTGCCCCCTCAGCCAGCAGCTTCCTACAGGGGGCACCCGAGCTGAGTCAGAGATGCCTGTATCCATTCAGACACGGAGCCCCGACCCAGCCTTGCCCCCTTTCTCCCCTGATTGGTTGACAAGTTTTGATTGACAGCCGCAGGAGCCAATGGCGCCACTGCTTAGTTTCAGCCAATCAGGAGGAGTGTCTGGGACAGCTAAAGCACTCGTGGACATTGCTGCAGAGAGGACATCAGCTAAGCAATTAGGGGGTGCTGGGGAAGCTGCTACACACAGAAGGTTTTTTTTATTTATTGCATAGAATGCATTAAGATAAAAAAAACTGCCTTTACAACTCCTGAAGAGCCGGTTCACACGGGGGCGACTTGTCAGGCGACCTAGCCGCCTGACAAGTCGCCTCCCGTTCTGTACAATGGAACCGTTCTAATCGTCGCTCCGACTTAGAAGAAAGGTTCCTGTACTACTTTGGGGGCGACTTGCATAGACTTCTATACAGAAGTCGTCTTGCAAGTCGCCGCGGCAGTCGTGTGCAGGTCGCCTCTGTGAGGCGACCTGCAAGTCGTGCCGCTTCTAATGTGAACCGGCTCTTAAGCTACTTTCACACTGGGGCGGTGAGGGCGTCAGTGGTAAAGTGTTGCTAGTTTTAGCAGCGCTTTACCGTCATTTTAGTAGCGCTCTTCGGCCGCTAGCGGGGTGCTTTTAACCCCCGCTAGCGGCCGAAGAAGGGGTTAATAGCGCCATATAGCGCTGCTGCAGAAGCACTTTGGCAGCACTGCCCATTCATTTCAATGGGCAGGGTGTTTTAGGAGCGGTGTATACACCACTCCTAAATGCCCCAAAGATGCTGCTTGCAGGACTTTTTCTAACATCCTGCAAGCACACCGATCCAGTGTGAAAGCACTCGGGCTTTCACACTGGAGTGACAGGCGAGGCGCTATTTTTAGCTCTAAAACGCCTGTAAAGTCCCTTAGTGTGTAAGTGGCCTGACTGCGGCCGAGTGCGGGGTGTAGCAAGATGGCCGTGACGGAACATCACTTCCGTTACAAAATCTGACGGGTCGCCTAATCTGACGAAACACCTGCCTTCTACTGAGGCAATGAGAGGAGGAGTTTCAGGAGGCAGAGTCAGTACAGAAATCATGGCACGCAGGCAGAAGAGTATCATGGGATATGTAATCCTTAACCGCTTTCTGACCGCATCACGCAGATATACTGCGGCAACAGGGCACGTACAGGCAGAATCACGTACCTGTACGTTGCCGTTTAAGAGGCGGCTTGCGGGCGCCCGTCGGGAGCTCCGTGAGCGTGATCGCGGGTCCTGCGGACTCGATGTCCGCGGGGATACCCACGATCGTCTCACGGAGAAGAAGAACGAGGAAATGCTAATGCAAACAAGTATTTCCCCGTTCTGCCTAGTGACACTGTCACTGATCACCGCTCAATGTAATCAGGAGCAGTGATCAGTGTCGTGTCACACACAGCCCCTCCCCCCCCCCCACAGTTGGAATCACTCCCTAGGACACACTTAACCCCTACAGTGCCACCTAGTGGTTAACCCCTTCACTGCAAGTCACATTTACATAGTAATCAATGCATTTTTAATTGCACTGATCGCTGTTTAAATGTGAATGGTCTCAAAATCGCGCCAAAAGTGTCCGATCTGTCCGCCATAATGTCGCAGTTACGATAAAAATCGCTGATCGCCGCCATTACTAATAAAAAAAAAATTATTAATAAAAATGCCATTAAACTATCTCTTATTTTGTAAACGCTATACCTTTTGTGCAAACCAATCAATAAACGCTTATTGAGATTTTTTTTACCAAAAATATGTAGAAGAATAACATATTGGCCTAAACTGAGGAAAAAAAATGTTTTTTAATACATTTTTGGGGGATATTTATTATAGCAAAAACTAAAAAAAAATGATGCATTTTTTCAAAATTGTCGCTATTTTTTTGTTTATAGCGCAAAAAAATAAAAACCGCAGAGGTGATCAAATACCACCAAAAGAAAGCTCTATTTGTGGGGAAAAGAGGACATCAATTTTGTTTGGGAGCCACGTCGCACGACCGCGCAATTGTCAGTTAAAGCGACGCAGTGCCGAATCGCAAAAAGTGCTCTGGTCTTTGGCCAGCCAAATGGTCTTAAAAAAGTTAAAAACTGAAAGCAAACCGCAGAGGAGAAGCGGCAAAGTATGCAGGGAATCCAGTTGTAGAAAGAGATGACCAGCAGACAGACAACATGAAAGGAGATTTTTATATTGGACTGTCAAATATAACTGGTTTGCTATGTTGATGTTATAAAATGAAAGTGTACGCTGCGACTAGAAAAGTGAAAGAAAACCCAAAATTTGAGGTTTTCACCAGAAGAGGAAGAGAGGAAAAACCTTCTGATGCAGACACAAGTTCCGATGACAACAAGAGATTTCCTCACTTAGGATGGCTTTCCTTTCACTTCCTTTTTTGGCCATAGGACAGAAAGTGAAGGGAATCTCCCCAATGGGACACAGAGGGCAAAAAAAAACTGGTAGAGATTATAACTAGAGATGTGCACTAAGTTAATCATTTTGTTTTGCCATAGTCATCATGTTAAAAGGACTTGTTTTCAGAATTTATTTCTTATATTTGTATTTCTTTTGTATAATCATTATTTTCTAATCGAATTTGAAAACCAATTTAAAATGGAAACATATTGCAATAAATACAGTACTTAGGCTGCTAGACTAGAAAATAATAGAATACATGAAAACAGAATAGAATAAAATATAAAGGATTGAATAAAATAGAATAGAAAATAAAAGAATAGAATAGAAAATAAAGGAATAGAATAGAAAAAAAATAGAATAGAAAACAAAGGAATATAATAGAATAAAAAATAGAAGGGAAAATAAAGTAATAGAATAAAACAGAATAGAAAATAAAGTAATAGAATAAAACAGAATAGAATAGAAAGTATTCTATTCTATTTTATTCTTTTCTGTTCTATTCTTTTTTCTTTTCCCAAAAGCCCGCCGGACCTAGATTTGAAACATGTTTTAAATCTTTCCGTCGGACTCAGTTTCTGGCGGAAAGTCCGCTCGTCTGTGTGCTGGTCCGACGGAAAGCCCGCTCGTCTGTATGCTGGTCCAACGGACCAGATACGACGCAAGGGCAGGGTATTGCATTTCGCGTTCGCTGCAATAGGAAAAACAAATTTTCCTATTGCGGCGAGCGCGGGGCATACCAGGCCCTTAGGTCTGGTATGGATTAGAAAGGGAAACCCCTACGCCGAAAAAACGGCGTGGGGTCCCCCTAAAATCCATACCAGACCCGATCCGAGCACGCAGCCCGGCCAGTCAGGAAAGGGGGTGGGGACGAGCGAGCGCGCCCCCCCCCTCCTGAACCGTACCAGACCGCATGCCAACATGGGAGGGTGGGTGCTTTGAGGGAGGGGGGGCCCTGTGGGGCCCCCCACCCCAAAACACCTTGTCCCCATGTTGATGAGGACAAGGGCCTCTTCCCGACAACCATGGCTGTTGGTTGTCGGGGTCTGCGGGCGGGGGGCTTATCGGAATCCGGGAGCCCCCTATAATAAGAGGGCCCCCAGATCCCATGCCCCCACCCTATGTGAATGAGTATGGGGTACATGGTACCTCTACCCATTCACCTAGGGAAAAAGTGTCAATAATAAAACACACTGCACAGGTTTTTGAAATAATTTATTAAACAGCTCGGGGGGGTCTTCCTCCGGCTTCGGGGGTCTTCTTCCGGCTTCTCTCTCAAGAGCGGAGAAGAACCAACCGGACGGCGGGAGAAGAGGAACCGGAGGGACCCCCGAAGCCGGAAGAAGACCCCCGAAGCCGGAGGAAGACCCCCCCCGGTGCTTTGGGGGAGGGGGGCCTCGCAAGGTGTCAATCTCGCCAATAAAAGCGGCAAGATTGACTTCCTTTTCTAGCCCCGTCGTACCCGAGTCACGTTCAAAATGAACAGACTTGTCCATGTGTGGGCAAGTCCGTTCATTCTGAAAGTCCGCCGTAACTCCGGCGAAAGTCCGTCGGAAAGTCCGGTCGTGTGTGGGCAAGTCCGTCCGTTTTAAAGTCTGGCGCACCTGGCGGACAAAGTCCGTCGGAAAGTATGCCGGACCAAGTATGCCAGAAAGTCCGATCCTGTGTACGCGGCATAACAGGTTTTCTTCTAAGATTGTCCTGTATTTGGCTCCATCCATCTTCCCATCAACTCTGACCAGCTTCCCTGTCCCTGCTGGGGATGGTGTGTTCAGGGTGATGTGCAGTGTTAGTTTTCCACCACTCATAGCGTTTTGCTTTTATGCCATAAAGTTCAATTTTGCTCTCATCTGACCAGAGCACCTTCTTCCACATGTTTGCTGTGTCCCTCTCATGGCTTCTCGCAAACTGCAAACAAGACTTCTTATGGCTTTCTTTGAACAATGCCTTTCTTCTATAAAGTCCAGATTTGTGGAGTGCACGACTAATAGTTGTCCTGTGGACAGATTCTCCCACCTGAACTGTGGATCTCTGCAGCTCCTCCGGGGTTATCATGGGCCTCTTGGCTGCTTCTCTGATTATTGCTCTCCCTGCTCGGCCTGTCAGTTTAGGTGGACGTCCATGTCTTGGTAGGTTTGCGTTTATGCCATACTCTTTCAATTTTCAGATGGTGGATGGAACAGTGCTCCGTGAGAATGTTCAAAGCTTGGGATATTTTTTTTATAACCTAACCCTACTTTAAACTTCTCCACAACTTTATCCCTGACCTGTCTGCTGTGTTCCTTGGCCTTCATGATGCTGTTTGTTCACTAAGGATCTCTAACAAACCTCTGAGGGCTTCACAGAACAGCTGTATTTATACTGAGAATAAATTACACACAGGTGGACTCTATTTACTAATTAGGTGACTTCTGAAGGCAATTGGTTCCACTAGATTTTAGTTAGGGGTATCAGAGTAAAGAGGGCTGAATACAAATGCACGCAACACTTTCACATATTTATTTGTTAAAAAAATTAAAAAACGTTCACCATTTTCCTTCCACTTCACAATTATGTGCCACTTTGTGTTGGTATATCACATTATATCCCAATAAAATACGTTTTCGGCTGTAACATGACAAAATGTGGAACATTTCAAGGGGTATGAATATTTTTTCAAGTCACTGAAATTTAGTGTTGTGCAAGAAAAATCCTTGACTGTGACAATGTAAATGCATAAAGCAATTTCCTGTACTGATTACCGTTCTGTTTATGGAATTATCATTGAATTAATTAACTAACAGATGGCAGCCTACAGTCTTGTTTTTAACACAATAGACATTCAAATGGTAAAGGTGGGGGCACTTTATAGATATAATACAGGTATAAATGTGCAAAGTAAAAACAGGAAATTTTATTAAACATTAACAAATTAGTCATAGAAATCACAAAACATCAACTGATTCACCAATACTCTGAGCAGGAGCAGAATAATCAGAAGGACTGATGATGGTGAAGAAACCAAGAACAAATTATATTATTGTATTTTTTGAGAACTGATGTCATATTTTAAATTAGGAATTATGAATAGAATATAATACATGGATGCTAACTCTGAGGCCTCCTACACAGGCTGTAAAATAAAGGGACAGTAAACGATATCCTTATTCTCCAAAAATAATCAATGCGCATCCACTACTTAAAGTGATTGTAAAGGTAAATTAAAAAAAAAAAATAACAAACATATCAATGCTTACCTCCACTGTGCAGCTCGTTTTGCACAGAGTGGCCTCGATCCTCGTCTTCTTCTCGCGGCTCCTCCCATCTGATAACGCCCTCGGAGAAGCGCTTCCTCGATGGGGTTACCTTGCGGGCGCGCTCCCGAGTCCAGCATTTAGCGTCCATAGAGTCCAAATGCAGGACTCGGCCCCGCCCCCCGGCGCGCGTGTCATTGAATTTGATTGACAGCAGCGGGAGCCAATGGCTGCACTGCTATCAATCTATCCAATCAAGAGCCGAGAACCCCGGGCAGAGAGACAGCGCATCCCCGCCGGGTCAAGTTCGAGGGGTCAGGTAAGTAAAACGGGGGGGCTGGGGGCCAGTCACTGACAGGTGTTTTTTCACCTTAATGTATAGGATGCATTAAGGTGAAAAGACGCGAACCTTTACAACCCCTTTAAAGCGGATCTTCACAGCATCTGAGCACCACAAACCAAAAACTCAAAGCAAACTTCCCCATCCATCCATGTCTCAAAGCTTTATTTTGTTGAGAAACCACTTTGAAATCAAAGTGGCCGTGGCCATCTTGGGTAAGGGCAGATGATTCATGTAGCATTTACTTCATGGAATCCACCTGCCCTTAGCTCAGGCACGCAGACAGGAGGGTGTGCTTAGCTGAGAAAACTCCTCCTTCTCTCCTAGAGATTCCTGGGATGTATGGCATCATTTGCCTAGGCCTGGAAACCAGGAAGTAACTGAAGAAATGTATAAAAAGAAAAGTTTAAAACAAGTAAATATGATATACTTTCCTATCTATTTACTAATGCTGATTGATAGAGTAAAGTTCCACTATAATGGCTGTACAATCTATTTTTTCATGAAATTATTTCTAATGCCGCGTACACACGAGCGGAATTTTCGACCGGACTTGTCCGACGGTCTATCCGACGGACTTTCGGCGGACTTCCGACGGACTTTCCCAACGAACCGACTTGCCTACACATGATTACACCAAAGTCTGACGGATTTGTACGTGATAACGTACGACCGGACTAAAATAAGGAAGTTGATAGCCAGTAGCCAATAGCTGCCCTAGCGTCGGCTTTAGTCCATCGGACTAGCATACAGATAAGCGGATTTTTCGACCGGACTCGTTTTTCTAGGTCCGTCGGACTTTTGGGGAAAAAAAGTCCGCTGGAGCCCACACACGATCGAATTGTCCGACGGAGTCCGGTCCGCCGGACCAAGTCTGCCGGTAAGTCAGCTCGTGTGTATGCGGCATTAGACCCCTTTCACACTGAAAGCGCCCTCTGTTAGCGCCGCTTGTTTTAGCAACGCTTTTCGGTCACTAACAGGGCAGTTTTAACCCCAAAAAAGGGTAAAAAAACTCCCGTTTTGCGGTGCTTTCAATGCGCTTTTAGGGTGCTTTGGAAACGCTGCCCATTCATTGCAATAAGCAGGGCATTTTGGGAGTGCTAGATCCAGAGCTCCCAACCCGCCCCAAAGATGCTGCTTTTGGTAAAGTCCCGCAAGCACACTGCCCTAGTGTGAAACGTCACACTGCAGTGAATGGGAGGTGGTTTTCAGGCGCTTAGCAGAGGCTATTTCTAGTGCTAAAGCGTCTGAAAACCGCCCCAGTCTGAAAGGGGTCTTATTGTGTTTTTCTGCTTTCTTGTAATGTCCTCATTGTGCTCCCAAACTACTTAATTGCGCCCAAGCGGTACCCTGAAAATCTACCTTTAGTCTGGAATTCCTCCTGAATATAACAGTGTACTTCCTTGTATATGAGTGTGCCTAGGCATTCATGTTCTGTAGCTTCATAGCTGTATATCTGCAGTGTGAGATCTAAGGCACTGCTGCCTCTAACTGCTAGTCTCAGGAGATCTGATGATATCACTACTATGCTGCTCACTGTTGTCATTGCTGGAGGCTCTGATATAAGGAAACAAAGCCCTGCCTTTTCCAAGATGGCCACCTCCAGACCAAGACACAATGCAGAATAATAAGTCAGTAATGGGATAAGATCAGCTGCAGGGAGACTTCAGGCAATACTGCAGACTGGTAATTTGAATTTTGCCAGCCTTTTTGAGCACAACTTCCAGAATTCAGTACTTAACCACTTCAGCCCCGGAAGGATTTACCCCCTTCCTGACCAGAGCACTTTTTACAATTTGGCACTGCGTCGCTTTAACTGCTAATTGCACGGTCATGCAATGCTGTACCCAAACTAAATTTGCGTCCTTTTTTCCCACAAATACAGCTTTCTTTTAATGGTATTTGATCACCTCTGCGGTTTTTATTTTTTGCGCTATAAACAGAAAAAGACTGAAAATGTTGAAAAAAAATTATATTTTCTACTTTTTGTTATAAAAAAAAATCCAATAAACTCAATTTTAAGCATACATTTAGGCCAAAATGTATTTGGACACATGTCTTTGGTAAAAAAAAAAAGTCAATAAGCGTATATTTATTGGTTTGCGCAAAAGTTATAGCGTCTACAAACTAGGGTACATTTTCTGGAATTTACACAGCTTTTAGTTTATGACTGCCTATCTCATTTCTTGAGGTGCTAAAATGGCAGGGCAGTACAAACCCCCCCCCCCCAAATGACCCCATTTTGGAAAGTAGACACCCCAAGGAAATTGCTGAGAGGCATGTTGAGCCCATTGAATATTATTTTTTTGTCCCAAGTGATTGAATAATGATAAAAAAAATTTTTTTAAAAAAAATGTCACTAAATGATATATTGCTCACACATGCATATTTTATATTTTGCCACAAGTTGCAGGAAAATGACAAACTTTTTTTTTTTTTTTTTTTTGCAGAAAGTTGTCACTAAATGATATATTGCTCACACAGGCCATGGGCATATGTGGAATTGCACCCCAAAATACATTCAGCTGCTTCTCCTGAGTACGGGCATACCACATGTGTGGGACTTTTTGGGAGCCTAGCCGCGTACGGGGCTCCGAAAACCAAGCACCACCTTCAGGATTTCTAAGGGCGTAAATTTTTGATTTCACTCCTCACTACCTATCACAGTTTTGAAGGCCATAAAATGCCAAGATGGCACAACCCCCCCCCCCCCCCAAATGACCCCATTTTGGAAAGAAGACACCCAAGCTATTTGCTGAGAGGCATGTTGAGTCCATGGAATATTTTATATTTTGATCCAAGTTGCGGGAAAATGACAAACTTTTTTTTTTTTTGCACAAAGTTGTCACTAAAAGATATATTGCTCAAACATGCCATGGGCATATGTGGAATTGCACTACAAAATACATTCTGCTGCTTCTCCTGAGTATGGGGATACCACATGTGTGGGACTTTTTGGGAGCCTAGCCGCGTACGGGGCCCCGAAAACCAAGCACCGCCTTCAGAATTTCTAAGGGCGCAAATTTTTGATTTCACTCCTCACTACCTATCACAGTTTTGAAGGCCATAAAATGTCAAGATAGCACAAAACCCCCCCAAATGACCCCATTCTGGAAAGTAGACACCCCAAGCTATTTGCTGAGAGGCATGGTGAGTATTTTGCAGCTCTCATTTGTTTTTGAAAATGAAGAAACCACACCTCTCAGCAAATAGCTTGGGGTGTCTACTTTCCAAAATGGGGTCATTTGGGGGGGTTTTGTGCCATCTGAGTATTCAATGGCCTCCGAAACTGTGATAGGCAGTGCAGAGTGAAAGATTAAAATTGTGGGTGTTTAATTTTTTTTTTTACACAGTATTTGCGCAGCGATTTTTCAAACGCATTTTTTTTTAAATTTTAATGCACTAAAACACACTATATTGCCCAAATGTTTGATGAGATAAAAAAGATGATCTTAGTACATGGATACCAAACACGACATGCTTTAAAATTGTGCACAAACGTGCAGTGGCGACAAACTAAATACATTTTTAAAAGCCTTTAAAAGCCTTTACAGGTTACCACTTTAGATTTACAGAGGAGGTCTACTGCTAAAATTACTGCCCTCGAATCTGACCTTCGCAGTGATACCTCACATGCATGGTGCAATTGCTGTTTACCTTTAACGCCAGACCGACGCTTGCGTTCACCTTTGCGTGAGAGCAGGGGGGACAGGGGTGCTTTTTTTTTTTCTTTATTATTTTTTTTTTGCTTTTTTATCTTATTTTTAAACTTTTCATTTCATTTTTTTTTTTTTGTAGCATTTTTATTGTTATCTCAGGGAATGTAAATATCCCCTATGATAGCAATATGATAGCAATATGTAGTGACAGGTACTCTTTTTTTGAAAAAATTGGGGTCTATTAGACACTAGATCTCTCCTCTGCCCTCAGAGCATCTGACCACACCAAGATCGGTGTAATAAAATGCTTTCCCAATTTCCCAATGGAGCTGTTTACATCCGGCGAAATCTAAGTCATAAAATGTTGAAAAATGATTAGATATGGGTATATTGGCGCTACCTGGCTATACCCATATTTAATAATTTTTCAACACGATTGGCAGGGCACCTCATTGGGTACTTTGTGTAAGGGAGGCAGCAACCTGTGGCTTCTGGCCCTATAGACGTGCCCTAAGCGCAGTTTCTTTCCACAATCTAAGTCATAAAATGCTCGTAGCTTCAGGTTTCTTAGGCCATAGAGATGTTTGGAGCCATTCTGGTCTCTGATCAGCTCTATGGTCAGCTGGCCGAATCAACGGCTGCATTCTCAGGTTCCCTGTTGGGACAGGAGAGCCAGAGAAAAACATGGAAGACGGTGGGGGGGCATTCCCTCCCACTGCTTGTAAAAGCAGTCTAGAGGCTAATTAGCCACTAGGATTACTTTTACATGAAAGCCGACCGCTGGCTGAAAAGAATGATACCAAGATGATACCTAAACCTGCAGGCATCATTCTGGTATAACCACTCAACAATCCAGCAGCATACCAGTACGTTGCTGGTCCTTGTTGGGCATATACTGTAAACTTTTTTTCATGCAGCCTGTGGGCTGCATGAAAAAAAGAGATTGATTGGTGCGTATGCCCACCATTAGAATACCTCCCTTCATCCACCCACTTCTAATGATGGGCATACATGCACCGTTTATATATGCCGAAGCATGGGGGCATCCGTCCCAAAAGGTAGGAGCAAATCGCTCCTCCGCCCCTGCTGCCCCCATGCTTCCGGCATATAGGCTCTTTTTTTTAACTGTGGTGGTGAAATCACCTCGAACAAGGCTGGAGTCACGGCTTTATGTATCGTGGGAGCAAACGCTGTTATTGTCAAGATAAAAAAACCTCGCTGCAACTGAATGGCGTACCTGCTAAGCAAATGATGGTTAACAATAAAACAAAGTAACATTACAGTATAACAGTAAGACTTACCATACCTGTAAAGCAAATACAAAAAAAAATAGTAAAAAATAAAACATTTTTAACGCAACCTGTGCCTAAAATATATATATGCCGAAGCATGGGGGCATCCACCCGCAAAAGGTAGGAGCAAATCGCTCTTACGCCCCTGCTGCCCCCATGCTTCGGCATATATGCTAAAGTATGTAACTGTAACTGTGGTGGTGAAATCACCTCCGACAGCGCTGGAGTCACGGTTTTATGTATCATGGGAGCAAACGCTGTTGCTGTCAAGATAAATAAATCCGCGCTGCAGCTGAATGGTGTACCTGAAAACAAAAAAATGGTTAACAATAAAACACAGTAAACAGTAAAGTATAAAAAAATTGCATATCTGAAAAGCAAACATGATAAAACATAATAACAATAAAACATTGCAGAATAGAATACAGTAAAAAAGATCAGAACAATAGAGAGAGAATAGAGAGAGAGAACAATAAAACGACAACTATTTTTTTTTATTTTATATTTTTGTTTGTGTTTTTTTTTTTTTTTTACACTTTTTTTGTAACTGTAACTTTTATAACTGTAACCGGTTCCAGGTTCAGGTCTCTCAAAATGCGATGGCATCTTGGGAGACCCTGTGAAAGTGTGCCTAGTCTGTGCAGTGCTGTACCCTACGCTAATACTCAACTAGTGTATGGTAGCATTCAAAACATTCACCAATGCAAAGACCAAGATTGTCAGGACAGGAGGGACAATAATAGTGGGTGTCATCTTCTTTGGGGGGCTCGTTGGGTAGGGGTACGCGGGAGGACATAAGGAAAATGCCTCTCATGCAGCTGGCTTACTGCATTTGGTTGGGGAAGGTGAGGTGGAGCACCGCCTGGAAACAGAAGGGCTCTGACGATCTCTTCCTGGAATTTAAGGAAGGATCCAGTCTGCCCTGAAGCTCTGTATAGCACATGAGCGTTCAGCAAAGCCAATTGAAATAAATAAACAGACACTTTCTTGTACCAGCGTCTGGCCTTATGGGCAACTAGGTACGGCACCAACAACTGGTCGTTGAGGTCCACCCCTCCCATGTTAGGGTTATATTCGTGGACACAGATGGGTTTCTCCACAACACCAGTCGCCGTAAAAATTTGGACCATCATGTCTGCATGAAGGGGGTAAGAACGAAAATTCTTATTATCCCTCCACTTCATAGCGAGCAAGTTATTACACTTCCAGCAGACTCTCTCCCCCAGCCTAAGACTGGAATCTACAAGCCCCTGGGGAAAGAACCGGGGATTAGGTCGCACGGTGCCACATGCTCCAATCTGATGATCAAACAGGTGACTAAAAAGTGGCACACTCGTGTAATAATTGTCCATGTATAAGTGGTACCCCTTTCCGAATAAGGGTGACACCAAGTCCCACACAATCTTGCCAGCGCTTCCTATGTAGTCAGGGCAGTTTGTCGGCTCTACGTGACTGTCTTTGCCCTCGTAAACCATAAAACTACATGTAAAGCCTGTGGCCCTGTCACAGAGCTTATACATCTTGACCAGTATCTGGCACGTTTGCTGGGAAGGTACTGTTTGAATGACAAGCGGCCAGAAAACTTAATCAGGGACTCATCAACGCAGACAACTTGATGGGGTGTAAACAAGTCTGCAAAACGTTGGTTGAAGTGGTTTACAAGGGGCTGAATTTTGTAGAGCCGATCGTATCCAGGGTCTCCACGAGGACGACAGAGTTCATTGTTGTTGAAGTGCAAGAACTGTAAAATCTACTCGTATCGTGCTCTGGTCATGGAGGCAGAGAACAAGGGCATATGGTGAATTGGGTCAGTGGACCAATATGACCGCAACTCACTCTTTTTAGTTATGCCCATGTTGAGGGAAAGGCCCAGAAAGATCTTAAATTCAGAAACCGTAATTGGTTTCCAATCTCTGGCAAGGGAGGACTGGGGAATAGTGGCGATGTGTTGACCAGCATACAAATTGCTTTGGTCCACCATAGATCTATACAGATCTTCGGTGAAAAACAGCGAATGAAAATCAAGTGACATAAAATCAACTGTTTCCACCTGAATGCCGGGTTGGCCAGTGAATGGGGGAAGTACGAGTGCTGCAGAAGTGGTGGACTCCCAATTAGGATTGGCGAATGCAGCAGGAAGGGCACTATGGGCACGACGGGCCTGTGTTTGTCTTCTTCTTGGTGACAGCGGGACACTACTTGTGCTTGCCACCTCGCCAGCTTGAACTGCACTTATGGCACTCGCCACATCACCAAGTGTTACTGCAGTGCTGGATGTACGACAAGGGTGTACTAGGCCGCTGGTGCTTGCCAGTTCACCAGAAGGAATAACGGCGCTAGTACTGTTCTGCTCCATACGAGGGACCTGCGATTCTTGTACCTCAACAACAGCAGAAGAAGATTGGGGTCTGGTACGCTTGACCTTGGCAGGGACCACAACTCCGTCGTCAGAGCTATCTGTCATGGAGCCACTGTCGTCTACAGGATCGTATTCTGAGCCTCAATCTGACAGATGAGTGACTTCCTCTTCACTATCTGTCATGCTCTGAAACGTATAGGCCTCTTCACTAGTGTACCTTCGATTTGCCATTTTGGGCTCTAAATTTAGTGGTACACTAATGAGACTTACAGGCAAAAAAGCTCCTGACTGTTAGCGACTGTATCAAAACGCTACCAAAAAAACTGTTAGCGACTCGCAGGGATCAGGCCTGACTCTGTGTGTTTACTGTTTTGTAAGTGACAGTGATCGATTGATACTGCACTTGGGTGGGCTGAACTGGGCTGGACGGAGGGGCAAAACGCAGGTGCTAGCGGGTATGTGGGCGGATCTCGTTAACACTGCGTTTTTGGGAACCCTAAACTGCTGGGGACGCTAGTATAGTTCTGATCAGATATCGACCCGTTCAGATACTATACCACTAAGGGAGGTGTTTGCTGCATGCGTGGGTGTTAGCGGTACTGGCACTAACCTGATGCTGCCTGGGGCGATGCAGACCCTATCTGACCCTAAAACCTAACTTATATCACCCGCCGGGCGATCAGGGGGTTAAACCTTTATTAGGTAATAAACGGCGGGTGCCCTGAAACTATAAAAAAACAAACTAACTAACCAGTGTCACCCGTAACAGTTACAGTGGGGACGGAAAGTATTCAGACCCCCTTAAATTTTTCACTCTTTGTTATATTGCAGCCATTTGCTAAAATCATTTAAGTTCATTTTTTTTCCTCATTAATGTACACACAGCACCCCATATTGACAGAAAAACACAGAATTGTTGACATTTTTGCAGATTTATTAAAAAAGAAAAACTGAAATATCACATGGTCCTAAGTAGACCCTTTGCTCAGTATTAAAGTGGATGTAAACCCAATGTCATCCTTTCCAAACTACTGCCATAGGTGTTATCTATAAGGATATACATGCCTCCTGCATGTATCTTTACCTCTCAAATGTCTCCCCTCTGTCTGTTATTAGACCCGAAAAACTGCATATTCTGTGGGTGGGTCTGTTGTCTGGAGCTTGGAGGGTGGAGTCGTGATGTCAGTAGACTCCCCGCCCACCTCTACACTCCCCGCCCACCTCTACACTGCCCTTGTCAATATTCATTTTCTCTGTGTATTTCTAACACTGAACTTCTGCTGAACTTCTGCTATGATCTCTAACATCCAGTGAAAAGACAGATAAGTAACCACATGACTTCAGCATGCCAAATCATGGTGAGGTGTGGAACAGCCAATCCTTGCAGAGCTGCTGAAGAAAGGAGTGGGGGAGGGAATTAAAAAATACTGCATGTCTCTTAGGCTAATGCACGAGATGTAAATCACCTGTCACTCACAGCAAGGGGGAGGATTTTAACAAAGTTTTTCTCAGTTTGTCAAGAATTGTCTCACTGAACAATAAAAGAGGATTGCTCAGAGATGGATTAACTCTGTGTGGCAAGACTGGGCTCAAATGATAGGAAATCTTATACTCTACAGTATGATATAATTTTTTTTTTTTTTCGGGTTTACATCCACTTTAAGTAGAAGCACCCTTTTGATCTAATACAGCCATGAGTCATTTTGGGAAAGATGCAACAAGTTTTTCACACCTGGATTTGGGGATCCTCTGCCATTCCCCCTTGCAGATCCTCTCCAGTTCTGTCAGGTTGGATGGTAAACGTTGGTGGACAGACATTTTTAGGTCTCTCCAGAGATGCTCAATTGGGTTTAAGTCAGGGCTCTGGCTGGGCCATTCAAGAACAGTCACGGAGTTGTTGTGAAGCCACTCCCTCGTTATTTTAGCTGTGTGCTTAGGGTCATTGTCTTGTTGGAAGGTAAACCTTCGGCCCAGCCCTGTACTTGGCCACATTCATCTTGTCCCTGCAGCTGAAAAACACCCCCACAGCATGATGCTGCCACCACCATGCTTCACTGTTGGGACTGTATTGGACAGGTGATGAGCAGTGCCTGGTTTTCTCCACACATACCACTTAGAATTAAGGCCAAAAAGTTCTATCTTGGTCTCATCAGACCAGAGAATCTTGGTTCACACCATCTTGGAGTCCTTCAGGTGTTTTTTTTAGCAAACTCCATGCAGGCATTCATGTGTCTTGCACTGAGGAGAGGCTTCCGTCGGGCCACTTTGCCATAAAGCCCTGACTGGTGGAGGACTGCAGTGATGGTTGACCTTCTACAGCTTTCTCCCATCTCCCGACTGCATCTCTGGAGCTCAGCCACAGTGATCTTTGGGTTCTTCTTCACCTCTCTCACCAAGGCTCTTCTCCCCCGATAGCTCAGTTTGGCCAGATGGCCAGCTCTAGGAAGGGTTCTGGTCGTCCCAAACGTCTTCCATTAAAGGATTATGGAGGCCACTGAGCTCTTAGGAACCTTAAGTGCAGCAGAAATTTTTTTGTAACCTTGGCCAGATCTGTGCCTTGCCACAATTCTGTCTCTGGGCTCTTCAGGCAGTTTCTTTGACCTCATGATTCTCAGATTCTCATTTGCTCTGACATGCACTGTGAGCTGTAAGGTCTTATATAGACAGGTGTGTGGCTTTCCTAACCAAGTCCAACCAGTATAATCAAACACAGCTGGACTCAAATGAGGGTGTAGAACCATCTCAAGGATGATCAGAAGAAATGGACAGCACCTGAGTTAAATATATGAGTGTCACAGCAAAGGGTCTGAATACTTAGGACCGTGTGATATTTCAGTTTTTCTTTTTTAATAAATCTGCAAAAATGTCAACAATTCTGTGTTTTTCTGTCAATATAGGGTGCTGTGTGTACGAATTTCTGAATGCCTGTTTGCAACCCTGATCTTGTAAATAGCGCTGTTCTGCGCATTTGAAAATATTTCTCCACAATGCTTCACCATATTATCTTCTTTTGTTTTTGGGTGGAATATGATGTCCTGCACCTCTAAGCACGTTTCCTATTGACCATGATCCAGGGTCCATCCTATTTGCCTTTTTGAACTGCAACATATCAGGTGACTGATTGCCAATATAGGCTGAAGGGTTGCTACCCTATCATTGCTGACCAGCGGGATTGTTTTTAGGAATTTGCACAGTATTCTAGTGTGTTTATTTATTGTCACTTTGTCCGTGCTGGCACTGTCTTTTTAGGTTTCATCTTGCCAGTATTTATATTTTATTTTTTATATCACATATTTGAGCCTAGCATTCATGCAATAGTTGGTAATTATTTATGTTCACACTGTTACCAATTTAGTTTTCTTTTTTCATGCACATATATATTTTTGGAGTGTTGTTCCATTGCCAGCGCTGTAATTATTTGTTTTATACATGTAAAGTTTTAGCACTTTTTTTTACAGCAGCGGCAACACATTTTTTCTTTATATTTATTTAGTTGCTAGCGCTGCATTCATTGTTTATCATATGTTACTTTGCCTGCCCATGCCATTCTGCCGACGTATATCGTCATGAGGCGGTCGGCAAGTGGTTAAAGTGATAATAAACACACACTGTTTAATTTAAATTGTCCCTTCTATTTCTGTATATGGATGATGACACTAATTATTTTAATTAAAAAAACATCTAGGTACCTTTTTCCTAATGGATATACAGCTGTCACATGACCCAGCTCTTTCCCAGCCTGTCTGCAGGGAAATATAAGCAGGAGGAGCATCTAGTCCTCTGCTGCTGGTCACATGTTCAAAATAAAAATAAAAAACAGCCTTTAGAATACAGAGTAAATATAAATAGTTAATATCAATAAACCATTTTAAATCATCATGCAAATATACAGAATATTTAAAATCAAATCTTTATTACTTTTTGGCAATAACACGGGCCGATTTCTACCAGTCAAAGCCTGTGTTACGCCCCTCCAGTTTTTTTTTCCATCCAGCTGCAGTATCCTGTCTCCTTTTACTTTAACAATGATTGCAGTGTGGAACATTTCCTCCACCTTTGCACACTGTATACATGACCTACAATATTACCGTATGATCTAACCACAATGGTACATGGGAAAATAAACATTAGCAGCATGTTTATTCAACTTTTCTTGTTCATGAACTTTGCAAAGTAGGAAATGACATGGTCTCGGGATGTAAGTGTGCAAACCCAAGCCACATCCAATCCTCAGAGTTTAAAATAATCAAATAAGCAAAACTATCAAAATCTGACTTCGTAACCCCCCCCCCCCCCCAAATAATTTTACAAAAACAGATCATATGTGAATGAATTGAAAAAATTTGGATCTGTGTGATTCCTATTCTTCTTTAGTATTTTATAATTGTCAATAGTGAGAAGAGCACAGACAAAGAGCATGTCACTTGTTGATCTCCAATGATAGGACATAGCTCCCAACTGTCCCTGATTTCGAGGGGCCGTCCCTGATTTGGAACAATGTCCCTCTGTACCTCATTGCTCCTCATTTGTCCCTCATTTTGGTCTGATCTATATAGTTGTATATAAAATTCACTTTTTATCTATCAAAAAGTGCTTCCCAGCGCTAAACCTTTCATCTGATTTCTAAATTGCTGCATTTGTAAATTCCAAAAGCCAATATAAAGGAAAAGTAGTGGTAAAAAAGGACTTGTGGGTTTAACCAATCTTGTTTTTTTGTACAATTCTCCTTTAAGGGGGTGTGGTAAGGGGTGTGTCCTATGCCTGCCTACTTTTGCTGATGGGTGTCCCTCATTCCCATCTCAAAAAGTTGGGAGGTATGATAAGAGGATGTACAGGGACAGCAAATTATTTGGGCGATTAGTTTACATTAATTTATCTGCATATGAACAGATTCCATAGAATTCCTTTCATTAAAGCGCAACTTCAGAAAACTTGAAAATGATCCCTTGCAGTGGGACTGTGTGTGGACCGCAAGGGTTAGGCTGCTTTCACACGGAGGCGCTTTACAGTTGCTATAGTGCTAGAAAAATAGCGCCTCCAAAGTGCCTCTCCTCTCACTCCACTGAGGGCTTTCACACTGGAGCGGTGCGTGGGCAGGACGCTAAAAACAGTCCTGCAAGCAGCATCTTTGAGGCGCTGTAGGAGCGGTGTATACACCACTCCTAAAGCGCCCCTGCCCATTGAAAGCGATGGGCAGTGCCGCTGAAGCGCCGGCAAAGCAGCGCGCTTTTAACCCTTTTTTGGCTGTAGCGGGGGTTAAAAGAGCCCCGAACGGCTGAAAAAATGACTTTACCGCTGACGCCCGGGTGCTGCCAGTGTGAAAGTGCCCTTCTGTACGCGTTTAGTCTACAGGAGAGGAGAAGTGCTTTAACCTACCTGATCCTCTGATTCCCCATCATATGGCGCTCCCCCCATGTTCCAATGGTGAACTTTCCCTCTCTGTTATCACATCCATTGCACAGTTATGGACCCTGAATTGGTCTTGATGATGTTAGAACTTTAGACTGCCGTAGCGTAGGGGAGAAGATGCTGCAAGGACTGATCTAGCAACGAGGAGGACTGGGTAAAGTAAATCTCCTTTACCAAGTCCCATAGACCTAAATGAGCAATTAACCCCTGCAGTACAGGCACAACTCCACTGCAAGGGAACATTTTCACATTTCCAGAAGGGGGGCTTTAAGGGCCCATTTATATCAATTCATCGCAAGAACCTGTTCCATACTGCAACAGACGTTATACTGTATGTGTTGATGTGTTGTAGTGCCATTCATTTTTTTCAACAGAACACCACAGTGTATTGCATTAGAAATTTTGTGACACATGCAATTTGTGGTGCATTGACAGCCCATTATTTTCAATTGCTGCACAAATGTGAGTGAGCCCTGGAAGTGGTTGTAAAAGCTCAAGTTTTTTTACCTTCATGAATTGTATGCATGAAGGTAAAAAACCTTTTGTGTGTAGAAGCCCCCCCCCCCCCCAAAGCCTCCCATAATACTTACCTGAGCCCCATCATGATCCAGCGATGTGCACGAGAGCAGCGGCTCTCCCGGGTCTCTTCCTCCCGCTACTGTCAATCACAGTCGGCAAGCCAATGAGGAGAGAGTGGGGGCAGGACCGAGTCATGCTCCGTGTGTGAATGGACACACAGAGCAGTGGCTTGGGAGCGAGCCTGCTTCAGTGCCGCCAGTTTGCTCTGGGGGAACTCGGCAGGAGGGAGGTGCCTGGATCGCCGGAGTGGGACCTGAGAAGAGGAGGATCGGGGCTGCTCTGTGCAAAACCACTGCACAGAGCAGGTATGACCTTTTTGTTATGTAAACAAAAAATCCCAAATTTTGGGAAAAATAATATAGGGGAAATCTTCCAATGGGGACACTAGTTCTGGAGACCTGGGGGTCCCCAAGAAAATCCTTTGATTTGCAGGGATTTCCTCTCACTTCATGTTTGGGTATGGGACAGGAAGTGAAGGGAAATCTCCGCAATGGGACACAGATGGCGAAAAAAAAATCTGACAGGGCTTATAACCCTCCCTTGCAGCTAGCTGCCATACCCCCGGAATCCTTCTTCAGCGGGCTGTTCACTTTCAGATAAAAGTGGTCTCTGCGGCGGATTCGCCGCAAGATCACATTTATCGGGGCGGAAGAGGGGTCCCCCCTCCCGCCACACTCTGGTCGTCCCCGCCACTTACTGGAGCCGTCGGTAGTGGCGGAGACAATCGTGTTTGCTCTCCTCTGAGCCTGGATGCCGAGTGAGGGGAAGATGACCATAGCATTGGAGGGCGGAAGTGACGTCAAACATTACTTCCGCCCAATGCTCTTAAAAGGTATTGTTTTGTATTCAAATGAAATTTTTTTTATTTTTCTTTAGTGCATATAATGTGTAAATATGAGATCTGAGGTCTGAGTGTAAATATGAGATGTGAGGTCTTTTTGACCCCAGATCTCATATTTAAGAGGTTCTGTCATGCTTTTTTTTCTATTACAAGGGATGTTTAAATTCCTTGTAATAGTAATAAAAACGACCCAATTTTTATTTTTTTTTTTTAAAGGACAGTGTCAAAATAAAAAATAGAATAAATAAGAAAAAAAAATAAATAAAATGCGCCCCGTCGAGCTCGCAAGCAGAAGCAAACGCATACGTAAGTCACGCCCACATATGAAAATTATGTTCAAACCACACATCGCTGCGATCGTTAGAGCGAGAGCAATAATTCTAGTCCTAGACCTCCTCTGTAACCCAAAACTGGTGACCTGTAGAAATTTTTAAACGTCGCCTATGGAGAGTTTTAAGGGCAAAGTTTTGTTGCCATTCCACGAGCAGGCGTAATTTTGAAGCATGTCATGTTGGGTATCAATTTACTCAACGTAACATTATGTTTCACAATATAAAAAAAATTGGGCTAACTTTACTGTTGTCTTATCCAAAATAAGTGCGCTTGTAAGACTGCTGCGCAAATACGGTGTGACAGAAAGTATTGCAATGACCGCCATTTTATTCTCTAGGGTGTCTGAAAAAAAATATATAATGTTTGGGGGTTCTAAGTAATTTTCTAGCAAAAAAAAAATTGATTTTAACTTGTAAACACCGAGTCTGAAAAATAGGAAAAAAAGTAGTTTAATGATTTTTTTCCCCTTTCCCCGCTGTAATATAGTATTCTTTTTTGATTTTTTTACTCCACCCAGACTCCATTCTCACCAGTGTTGCTCGGCTCTTCCAGGGTTATGTACATCAGTTATCTCAGGCGGCAGTAAAGGATTGTACAAAGGCGGTGGAGGATTCCGTATCCAAAATACATACACAGTATATATGGCACAGAAAATGACTAGGGATTTTTAAAGGCACCGCAGGAAAGAATAAACCTCTTTATAAATGATCGTCTACCATAATTTATTTAAATCCTTAAAAAAAAAAAAAGCACAAAAATTTAGACTCTTATACAGAAATTTTGTAAGAGCTTTCTAACACTCTCTACTGCCACACCACAATGTCACTGTATAAACAGTATCATAGAAACCAGTAATTACAAAGCCCTAAATCCATAGTGACTCAGAGTGGTGTCAAATCAACGTATTTTCCAGCTGTTGCTGCTTCATCAGGAGTGCAGTATAGAAAGATCTACAACAGACATAGATAACATAAGAAATTTATGGCATAAGTACACGTACATCGCAGTCAATGTGCACAGAGATATAGTATAATATAACATACAGCAATGATAGCTTCTTACAACGGTTAATAACTGGGTGCAGCTTGCCAAAAGATCCCCACGATGTCCAACCAGGTGACACCCCCTCTTCCCCCCTCTTGCCACAGCAGACCACTGGAGCAATGAGGGGGCACTGGCATCATCATACAGTCACAACAAAAAAACAAAACAAAAAAAAGGCATTCTAAAGACACATATAAAAAATATATATAAGAGTATATACAGTATGTTTCAAATAATTTAACCTTCCATTTCACAACCTAAACTCAGAGAGTGGGTTGTATGATTGCCAGCCCAGAAGACTGAGGACATCAAGTGGCAGAATAAAAGTACTACAGGGGGCAGCTCTCAAATAAGCTACATTTACACAGTTGTAAATGCTACCTGCACACGCTGTGTAAGGTACTCCAATAATAATAATTATTAATATACAGGATTTATATAGCGCCAAGAGTTTGCACAGTGCTTTACAACATGAGGGCTGACAGTTCAGTTACAATACACGTTAGAGCTTATATAAAAATGTAGAAAAATGTAAAATAATGCATTTGGGTGGCAAAAATATGAATGCAATCTATACACTGGGGGGAGAACCTCTGGGGGAATCTAGGATGGAAAAGGACCTGGGGTCCTAGTAGATGATAGGCTCAGCAATGGCATGCAATGCCAAGCTGCTGCTAACAAAGAAAACAGAATATTAGCATGCATTAAAAAGGGGATCAACTCCAGAGATAAAACGATAATTCTCCCGCTCTACAAAACTCTGGTCCGGCCGCACCTAGAGTATGCTGTCCAGTTCTGGGCACCAGTCCTCAGGAAGGATGTACTGGAATTGGAGCGAGTACAAAGAAGGGCAACAAAGCTAATAAAGGGACTCGAGGATATTAGTTATGAGGAAAGGTTGCGAGCACTGAACTTATTCTCTCTGGAGAAGAGACGCTTAAAAGGGGATATGATTTCAATATACAAATACCGTATTGGTTACTCCACAATAGGAATAAAACTTTTTCACAGAAGAGAGTTTAACAAGACTCATGGCCATTCATTAAAATTAGAAGAAAAGAGGTTTAACCTTAAACTACATAGAGGGTTCTTTACTGTAAGAGCGGCAAGGATGTGGAATTTCCTTTCCTTTCACAGGCAGTGGTCTCAGCGGTGAGCATCGATAGTTTCAAGAAACTATTAGATAAGCACCCGAATGACCGCAACATACAGGGATATACAATGTAATACTTAACTATAATCACACACATAGGTTGGACTTGACGGACTTATGTCTTTTTTCAACCTCACCTACTATGTAACTGTGTAGCTTATAATCTACAATAAGGGCTGGACTGGGACAAAAATTTGGCCCTGGACTTCATCCAGACTGGCCCACTTTAATTTTGCACACATGCACAAAAACAGTATATTGCGCAAAAAAAGAAAAACATTCCACTGTAAGTATATTTCGAGAAAAAGATGCATTCAAACATTACAGACACCTTTAGAATGACGTGTAAGTCATATAAGAGGTGTTGGGCATACGACAGAACATATACAGTATCTGTCCTCCAAGTTTTACAACATTTATCTTTCTGTATAAAAATGTGTTAACTGAAAATATACTCTAATGCCGCGTACACACGGTCGGACTTTCTGTCCTACTTGGTCCGGCACACTTTCTGATGGACTTTGTCCGCCAGGTGCGCCGGACTTTAAAACGGACGGACTTGCCCACACACGACCGGACTTTGCGGCGGGCTAAGTCCGCCCGTTTTTCCGACGGACTTTCAGAATGAACGGACTTGCCCACACACGGCCAAGCCCGTTCATTTTGAACGTGACTCTTGCCGCTTTTATCGGCGAGATTGACACCTTGCGAGCCCCGTCGCGGGGCATACCAGGCCCTTAGGTCTGGTATGGATTATAAAGGGGAACCCCCCTATGCCGAAAAAACGGCGTGGGGTCCCCCCTAAAGTCCATACCAGACCCCGATCCGAGCACGCAGCCTGGCCGGTCAGGAAAGGGAGTGGGGACGAGCGAGCGCCCCCCCCCTCCTGAACCGTACCAGGCCGCATGCCCTCAACATGGGGGGGTGGGTGCTTTGGGGGAGGGGGGGGGGCCCTGCGGGCCCCCCCCACCCCAAAGCACCTTGTCCCCATGTTGATGAGGACAAGGGCCTCTTCCCGACAACCCTGGCCGTTGGTTGTCGGGGTCTGCGGGCGGGGGGCTTATCGGAATCCGGGAGCCCACTATAATAAGAGGGCCCCCAGATCCCGGCCCCCCACCCTATGTGAATAAGTATGGGGTACATGGTACCCCTACCCATTCACCTAGGGAAAAAGTGTAAATAATAAAACACTACACAGGTTTTTAAAATATTTTATTAAACAGCTCCGGGGGGGGGGGTCTTCTTCCGGCTTCGGGGGGTCCCTCCGGTTCATCTTCTCCCGGCGTCCGGTTGGTTCTTCTCCGCTCTCTTCTCCCGGTGTTCCAGTTCTTCGGCCGGCTCCTCCGCTGTCTTCAGGTAGCTCTCTTGCCAGCAGAGGTCCGGACTTCTGGGCTTCTTGTCTTCTCTTCTCCAGATGTTGACACAACGCTCTCTCCGGCTGGACTGCTCTCTGAGGGCTGCGTTGTGACTTATATAGGCGGAGACCCCGCCCCCTTATGATGTCACAGTCCCGCCTATATAAGTCACAATGCAGCCCTCAGAGAGCAGTCCAGCCTGAGAGAGCCCTCAACACAGACGAGCGTACTGTCCGCCAGAAACTGAGTCCGACGGAAAGATTTAAAACTTGTTTCAAATCTAGGTCTGGCGGGCTTTTGGGAAAAAGTCCGCCGGCGCCTACACACGGGCGGATTGTCCGGCGCACTCTGGTCCGCCGGACCAAGCATGCCGGAAAGTCCGACCGTGTGTACGCAGCATAACTCCTCACTCACCTCTTGTATTATTTCACTTATTCTTCCTGTATTTTTCTCCTCCTTCGTTCTCACATCACTGCGTAAAGTGGGAGGACTAACGTCATGCAGGAACATTGCTACAGCCTTATTGGCTGGAATTTCAGAAACCGTCATTGCTGTACAGCCATTGGCTGCCTTTCAGCAAAGCAGCGTCACTAAAGCTAAGCTTGGTTGTACACTATGAAGTAAGGTGATGGGCAGTGAGGTTCACAGGTCTCTCCCATACTGACCGGCCAGACAACATCTGCCCCCGATGGCCACCCAAGTCAAATCCCCCCCCTTCACTGACCATTAGCTGTTCTACTTTATTTCTCTTATAGGCAGTACAACGGTGCTCTGGATAGGCACAGACCAATGCTGTGGCGGACAATTTCCAGAGTACAGACCTTAGTGAAGGACACCAAGGTACATTTCAAATTAAAACCATCAAAAAAACACCGTATCATGGACTCCTAGGCCTGGTTCACACCTATGCAGGTTGCATATTCCAGGTGCAGTTTTCCTTTTTCAATACACGTTTTTGATCCATTGAAATCTTTGGAACCAAAAACCAGAAATAAGTCCCAGGTCCTTTCCATAAAATGCACAGATGTGAACGTGACCCATAGGAAACCATGTTAAATGGAATGTAGTGTGTATCTGCAAAACTGGAAAAGCACTAAAAAAATGCATAGGTGTGAACCAGGCCTGATTGTATACAGAGATGGTATACAAAACGCCCCCAGAAACATAATTTCCTGCTTGTGTGATTGGCTCAATGATATTCCCAGAAGTCTTCACTAAGATAAGTCAGATTTGAGCATCCCCTGCAACAGAAATGTGAATTTTGGTGGGATACTCTGAGTTTGGGGTCACACATGAGCACACTCTGGCTCTCAGGAGGGTCTGGTGCATCTCCATTCACCGTTTCAGGTCAGATTTCCGAATTTTTGGCTGAATTCGGACATGAAACAGACCAAAAGACACACAGGATCCCCCACGTGCAATTCCCTGCGGAGATATGTGAACCGGCTCCATAAAGAGCCCGGCGCAATATCCTGCTATGCGAATTGGAAAAAAGGGAAGTAGACCCTGCCACTTGCCCCGGGCCACTTGTAGCTGCACATCAATGGCCCATGGATAAATAGGATGTACCAGTATGGCAGGAGCAATGTCTCATTTAGCTTCATGAAATTTTGGTGCAGGTTGGCCAGCACTATATTTTCACTGGACGGTCTGGATATTTGAAGATTGCAGCCATGGGAGGAGGCAAATAAGGACCTGGGTGGGAATTGTACTGGGGAACATGCGGGAATTCATAGTAAAAAGTTGTTTATTGGACGGCTAGTTGAACACTTGTGAAAATAATTAATCATCAATATAGGAAATAACAGGTGAAAGGGTTACAAAGCACTGTAGCATAGGGAACAATTAGAGGAATTTACTGTTATCGGCGAGTCTCAATCATGGATGTTTGCAGAATAAAGCGGAAGGGTAATAAATGACTATTTGGCTTGTAGGGAAAGGTACATTGATAGGAAGATGCAAGCTGAGTTCAGTCTTTTTGGCAAGCTCTCAGCATGAAGTAATATCAGATTTGTCCACCAGGTGGCGAAGAAGTCTGTGTAATCGTGCAGCCACTTCACATTATTATCACCCTGCAGATTTTGGCATTTATAGAGCAGAGTTAAATTGTTTAAATATTTTTGTACTTTTTGTATTACCCAATAAGCACCAATAATTGTGGAAAAATTTCAAAATAATTTTTTAAGCACTTTAGTGACATCACAAAAGAATTGCAGGTATACTAGGCTACTTTTATTGCAAATAGTCATTGAAGTCAAATGTGATATCCCGCTGACTCCCACTCTCCCAGCGTACTTCAGTCCAGAAAACTGAGGACATACTTTGAGTGCAGGGTATCATGGACTCACACCTATGCAGGTTGCATATTCCAGGTGCAGTTTGCTTTTTTCAATACACGTTTTTGATCAATTGAAATCTTTGGAACCAAAAACCAGAAATAAGTCCCAGGTCCTTTCCATAAAATGCACAGATGTGAACGTGACCCATAGGAAACCATGTTAAATGGAATGTCGTGTGTTTCTGCAAAACTGAAAAAGCACTAAAAAAAAAAATGCATGGGTGTGAACCAAGCCTGAGTGCAATGAAATGTAATGAGTGTAAAAAAAATACCGGCCTCCAACCTCCCCTTGTTGCCGGTCCAACGCACGCCTGAAAAACAAATACCGGCCTCCAACCTCCCCTTGTTGCCAGTCCAATGCATATCTGAAAAAAAAAAAAAAAAAAATACCAGCCCTCAACCTCCCCTTGAGTCCAGGTGACAGATACACTCCGTAGGGGTCAGGAGTGCACCGCTAAGGTAGTGGACCCTAGGACTGACTGCTGCGGATTGAACTCTGGGAGGTTCAGGAAGCAGGACCACTGGAGAACCAACACAGATCCCACTGGGAGCTAGAGCATAGATTCCCCCGGGTGCGGAGTCTAAGAGCCAGCAGGTGTTAACCAGAGCCTCCAGTGGTGAGGATGGACTGCACTACAGTCTGGCTCCAGGTCACGGCCCCCAGGGTCCCACAGTTCATGCTCACGGTAAACTTACAGGAGAAAGAGGAAGGAAGCAGCAGACTGGAACAACAAGGATAGTAAAGGGATAAGCCAAAGGTCGCAGACAAGGATAAACATAGAACACGCCAAAAGTCAGGGTCACAAGCAGACAGGGATAGTCAAGAACAGGCCAAGATCAGTAACTGGAATTAGATGTAGGAGACACAGCAAGTTGCACACAAAAGCTAAACACAATGGTTGATGAGCAAGGTTGGCTTGCAATGAACAGGTTAATATAGTGTTCCTAATCAGAGACTGAGGTGGAACTATGCTGAAGGAAGATTATATAAGCAGTCAGGTGAGAGTGGCTGGCCTCTAAAGGTGAACACATGGAGGAGAGGTAAGCTGACAGACAAAGATTACTGCATAACCATGACACTCCCCTTGTCGCCGATCCAACGCACACCTTAAAAAAAATTATCCACCCCCAACCTGCGGTTTTTGCCGGTCCAACGCACACCAGAAGAAAAAAAAAAACAAAAAAAAAAAAAACAAAACACCGGCCTCCTTGTACTTTGTGTTACCCAATAAGCACCAATAAACGGTGGAAAGCTTTTAAAAGAATTTTTTTAGGCACTTTAGTGACATCACAAGAGAATTGCAGGTATACTAGGCTACTGAAGTAATCAATATAATATTATATCTGTGTATTAATTTGTCTAGTCCCTATAATTAGTTGGTCTATTAAACTCTGAGCACATGTTATTGTTAATATCACAATACAAGGTTAGCTATGAAACCAAACACACGATTTATAAGTCTTATTTATTTCCCAAGGAATTAAGAAACTAACACTAAAGTATTAAAAGGGTATTACAATGTTACATAGCTTACAATCAGAAAACAATATACTAAACAGCATATCTCTACAACCTATAACAATCAAACATGTAATACAAGAATATGAAAGATACTTATCACAAGGTTTCATTGGCTGGTCCTGGATGATAAACTGGGTCCGGGCCACATGGTTTAGGCCCGAGCCAGCACCCAGAGCAAGGCCTCAAGATGGCCAAGACATAAGGCTTGCAAAGACCAACATTAGCAGAGGGAGAGCAAGGGGCATAGAGAAAGACCTCCCTGTGTGTATTCTCTTTTCGTTCAAACATACACGCCTACTCGTAGCCACCCCCATTTGCCTTCCATCCAATAGAAATCGTCAAAAGGTAATCCTTCAAATGTCTGCCCATTCTTCAGGAAACATGCTGTATTGTCCACTAGGGTCAGCGTCTCTAACAGTAAATTCCTCTAATTGTTCCTTACTCTACAATGTTTTGTAACCCTTTCACCTGGTATTTCCTATATTGATGATTAATTATTGTCAAGTGTTCAACTAGCCATCCAATAAACAACTTGTTCACTTTTTACTATGAATTCCCGCATGTTCCCCAATACAACCCCCCCCCCCCGCCCCCACAGGTCCTTATTTGCCTCCTCCGATGGCTGCAATCTTCAAATATCCAGACCGGCCAGTAAAAATATAGCGCTGGACTACCTGCACCAACATTCCATGAAGCTAAATGAGACATTGCTCCAGCCATACTGGTACATCCTATTTATCCATGGGCCATTGATGTGCAGCTACAAGTGGCCCGGAGCAAGTGGCAGGGTCTGCATTCCTGTAGACGTGATTTCCCTTTTTTCCAATTCGCATAGCAGGATATTGTGCCAGGCTCTTTATGGAGCCGGTTCACATCTCTGCAGGGGCTCTGGTGGTAATTGCAGGGGGGGGTCCCGTGTGTCTTTTGGTCTGTTTCATATTCAAATTCAGCCAAAAATTCGGGGTAAAATCTGACCTGAAACGCACTGGACCCTCCTGAGAGCCGGAGTGTGCTCAAGTGTGACCCCAACCTCTGAGAGTATCCCACCAAAAATGACATTTCTGTTGCAGGGGATGCTTAAATCTGACATATCTTAGTGGAGACTTCTGGGAATATCATTGAGCCAATCACACAAGCAGGAAATTAGGTTTCCTGGGGGTGTTTTGTATACCATCTCTGTACACAATCTGTATATACCATCTGTGTACAGAACTCTTCCAGGTTGTCACATTTTTAAAGCAGCTGCAGAATGAAAAGGTCATTTTTAATTACATTCAATTACAATATGACTCGTGAAGCAACTGTATACACTATATCAATTTTATAAGGGGAAGTTGGAGGCCGGTATTTATTTTTTCAGGTGTGCGTTAGACTGGCAAGAAGGAGGAGGTTGGAGGGCAGTAGTTTTTTTCTTCTGACGTGCGTTGGACCGGCTACAACAGTGACGGCATTGAATGTGTTTGTCAGCACAGCAGATGCTGTGTGAGTGGTGTCAAACTTCTGACTATTGCATTAGAAGCGCTTTAGCTACTACACAAATGTGAGTGGAATTATACAGACCCATGTTATTTGTATCATTGCGCAATGATGCGTTTTCATTTTTTACATGTGAATCATTTAAACGGTGAATTTGTGTGGAGTAACATGTCTAAAGGCATTTGATTGGACATTTTCCTTGCAGGACTGAACCAGATTAGCAATTAGCAGGTATTTACTGCCTATCCACTACTTTCCTTACAGCATACGGCTGACTGTGTATATTTAGGGGTTATGTGACCCCCAGATTTTGGTGTGTTATTTCACATATATTTATATTTTATTATATTTGATTGCATAGCACTTATTACATATTAGTTATTCATCATGGTTCACTATGGATATATATACTAATCATCCATTCAGTAGGGTGGGAGGTTGAATTGAATGCACCAATATATTTATATTTGTTTTTCAGTTACGGTGTCACAGCACTATCAGATTGGTTGCAGCTTGCATCATTTAGTTATTTCTCACTACTTACACTTATCCACATCAGCGCTTTAGTATTTTTTCTTATGCACCTGGAATATGCAACCTGCATAGGTGTGAACCAGGCCTAAGTCTATGATACCCTGTACTCAAAGTATTTTATGTGCCCATGAGGGAGATTCCTCCCCCTCTGGGTAGGGGGAGAGCAGAGAATACGATTATAAAATCACTGACAGCGCCAAGTCTGCTGACATATCCAAGAATGATGGCACCCAGCTGTAATCTCATGGCTTTTGGATGTCTACGGCTGTGGACACTGCGATTCTGCCCACAATTTCAAAACATGTTAAAATGTCACATCAGAATGTTCAGGTACCTAAAAACATGGTGCGGTTGTGCCACGACTGTCGCAAGACAAATTGAGCGCCGTGCATCACCCAAAAGAAGTTCTGGAACTTTTTGGGTGGTAAGGTTTGCGCGATTGCAGCCTGATTTGTCAGACAATTTAAAAAGATTAAACTGGAGTTGGTTCTTAACTGGTTAACACACCATTTCAAGAATAATATCACCAAGTTATCTTTTTTTATAGCAATTTTTATTTAAGAGTCACAAACTGGTATTACAACAAAGGACTCCGAACTGCACAAGCAGTCTTCGTTGGTAAATTGAAAGCATAAGTGTCTCCATGTTATAAAAAAAGTCTTAGCGGGTTCCAATAGTCACTTGCCAGACTCTGATCAAGTTGTCTGTGTAGCCGGCAAAAAGTGTCTGTGGGAAAGAGATCAGTTTGTGAGAGAATTGCATTATGATAAGTGTACTCAAATTATACAGCTTTGAACAAACTATGCAGGGTTGGACCACCTCTTCAAGCTTGTGAAAGCCTAGAACATTTCTAAATAAATTTATGCAAGTAATGTCATCTAACCAATCATGGACTCGTTCTGGAGGTGTTGAATCTGCCTAGATCAGTGATAGTGAACCTTGGTACCCCAGAAGTTTTGGAAATACATTTTCCATGATGGTCGTGTAGTGCATCATCATGGGAAATTTAGTTCCAAAACATCTGGGATGCAAAGGTTCGCCATCACTGGTCTAAATGCTTGACAGACTAACAGGACAAGTCATCTTTTCACCTGACATGGCAAACCAGAACATTATTGTAGGTTGTTACTGTACTACTTTGTTAGATAACCCTGTATCCGATCAGTTTTCTTCACTTGAAATTTTAATCTGCATGCTATTTCCAGATCAGTCTTACACTGAAGTCAGTAACTATTTCCAGATGCAAGCAACAGCAAGTCCCAATGTTTTCTTTTAACCTTTGCAGAGTTTAAAAAGTCAATGTTAAACTGCACTAACAAATGTTTAAAAAGTGCCTGGTGTATATCCCAGCCATAAGCCACAAGTGAGGAGACTACAGGAAAAAGGAGCTAACAGCGAACCTGAACCAAAAAGTGGGGGGAAAAAAAAAAAAAAATCTAATGCCACCTAAAAATAACAATTCACTTCCTGTTATGTGAGCATGACTAGGCACTCCTGTGCTTAACAGCTTCGTAGCTGTAAATTTCCAGTGACATCCGAGGCATGGCTGCCTCTGGCTCCTAGTTTCAGGGGAATTGGCTAAAGATTGGTGAGGCCACCACTGTGCTTAGTGTTCTTTGCTGGAGGCTCTGACATGCAGAGGCAAAAACTGTCAGCCTCTACCAAAATGGCCAACTACACACTGCAGAAAAAGTTACTACACTGTAAAATCAGGAATGAAGATCAGCTACAGGAGCTCACAGGCATATCTTGCAAGTAGTTCTTTACATGCCTTATGGGGCACAGATTCCAGAGTTCCATGCCAAAGAATAAATCCTGTCACTGGTGTCAACACATAGGTATTTTCAAAAGACAACTTACCATGGGCATGGAGTTACTCCCTCCAGCTAGACCAGTAAGATGTTGCTCCCTTGCTAAAGTGTGAGATCTGGTACCATTTTGAGTCAGCATCAGGGCCATTTTATTAAATTGAAGCCTCCAATTTATGATTCTGCTGCTGCCACCAATGAGCTGGCTGCAGGAGAATTGGTCATGTGACATGACCCTAAGGCAAAAGTTGAAGAAAACAGCCAACACTATTAAAACCTTTAACATTTTATCTGCCTAAAGGGTGTGCAAGCCATTATGATTTGCAGACACCAGTGACTTTTTCTAGTTTACTGATACAGCTGTGTCCCATCAATTTCTCAAAACTGCTCAACTGGCAATGCACATTTTTCATCTGTTTAATGAACAGAAAGTTGACCCAGGCACTACCAATGCTAAACCAAGAGCTAGGAGATTAACCTTTAACTAGCAGAACAGCTGGCCATACAGTATATCCATGTATATGACTTTACTTAAATTAGAAATTTCTGTCTACAGTTAATTCAGTCATCAAAACGGTTGAAGTACAAATGCATTTGAGCATTAGGGGAACCCGCAGACTAATGCATACAAAGGGGAGGAAAGGATACTAAAACATCCAAGTGCCGGCATCCCAATAGAAAGTGACTGACTAAACTTTCCTTGACCAATCAGCCTCAGGCAGGAAGGTCTGCAATACCTTGATATAACCCAAAGAAATATAAATGTTTTCCCAACACACTATAAAGCTGTTAGACTAAGCAATTCCCAACATCAGCAGGCACCTTTAGAATGAGCAGTTTAGGGTGCAATGCTTTACCTGTCCATCAGCTGACCATGCCAGAGAAGTACACTGAGGTGGCTCAGCTTTGCTGCTTGAGCTGATCACTTCCTGCTTTAGTTCATCAACAATGATCTTTCCCTCCAGATCCTGTATGGAGGGGAAAAAAAACACCCTTCAAATACCAATAGAGAATCAGGAACTGCAACGCTAGTATTGGCTACTATTGCTCAGAAACAGCCTCTGGTTTTCAGCAATGAGCATCAGATGGCATAAGAAATCATCACTGCAAGAAAGAAAATTTAAACATGTTCAGAACATGAAACACGATTTTTTTTGGAAAATGCAACATACCCATATTTTGATGCTGGGTCCTGTTGCTGCACACAGCCAATAGCGGTTGGGGCTGAAGCAGAGGGCGTTGATGACATCTCCGCTATCAAGGGTGTACAGGTGCTTCCCCTCGTTCAGATCCCACAGCATTGCTTGTCCATCCTGTAAACAGAAAATCCAGAGATAATTGGTGAGTAGTTCTAAATCTATTAAAATTCAGGAGCCATAACAGTATATATACACTAATGAAGTAGCCCAGGGAGGTCAGGCTGCATTTTATGTAAATCAACTTTAACTTATGACCAGGATGAAGAATTTATAGACCATGGTCTTAAGAATTTATCAAATATAAATTTGAACAAAGATGCATTGCTAGTAGCGTGGAAGTTTCCACATCAACTACATGCACATACTGACCATTAAGCTTAACACCTGACATATTTTACAGGATTTATATAGTGGTAACAGTTTGCAAAATGGAAGCAGACAATACAAATTCAATACAAGAGGAAACAGGGGGCCCCTGCTCATTAGCACCAATTTCCAGCACAGACCATGACATATGTAAAGATTTGTTCCCTGCTTAAAATTTCATGTCAGCAGGCAATTTCAGGGCCACAAAATCCCACCAATTGAGCAGTACACATGGCAGTTTAGTAGCTGTTAGACAAGCATGGCTTGTCTGCCTTTCTTTGGCAGCAGCATGCCCCATCAAGGTGTGCTTGAAATGCAGCCAAAGCAGGTCAAACACCAAGTTATCTATGCAAACAGCTCCACAACTCAAATGGGAAATAGTGCTTGAATAACATGCCCATCAACCTGAGCCCTTAACACCCATTCACACCAAAGTGTTTTTGCATTCAGAAAGTGCAACACTGATCAAGGTGAAGAAGCATATTTGTATATAGACATGTTCACATTTAAAAGGTTGTGTTGCTCACCAGTCTTGTGAAAAGTACACAAATTTTTGGAGGCAGAACTAACTTTTTAGCACTATGGACATTTGTAGAACCTAAGCACATTTTTTTTTTCCAGGCACTGCCATTTAAAGTCTATGGGGGCCAAAATCATACTATTTGCAACACACATGTGAATGCACCAAATAAATCAGAAAGCTGCATTATGCTTACAACAGAAGCTACAGTTGACTGCTGTATAGGTCACGATGATCAGCATGCACAATGACTTTCAGCCTCTATTTACCAAGACACTGCTAAGCTAATGACAAGCAAATTCCAAAAGTCACCTCACCTTGCCTCCAGAAGCACATAGTGACCCATCAGGTGACACAGTCACGGTGTTCAGGTAGCCAGTGTGACCAATGTGGTTGGTCTTAAGTTTGCAGTTGGCCAAATTCCAGACCTAAAATAAAAAAAAAATCACATGATCAATATGCAATTAGATAAAAGTGGTAACTGTTACAAAGTTTTAATCTGTAGTTTCATCAAGCATGCTTCATATTTTGGATTCAATTTTCCCTATATTAGTCAGGATAAGGAATGACAACTACAACTGCCAGCAGGTAACAAATCTCAGACATTGTTGGCTTGTCGTCACACATCCCATCTCAGTGCACTCTTGGGTCACTAGACCAGCAAGAAAAGCCCCAACACCCCACAGCTAGGATGCTAAGCAATGCAAGTTGCCCTTTAACTTGTTCCAACCCAACTGAGTGCAGCGACCTGTCATCTCCCCTAGACAGTTCCATCCCCCACTTCAGTTAGAACACAGGAAACAATTAACCCCATGATCTCCCCCAAGTGTTAACCCCTTCCCTGCCAGTGACATTTTGAGAGTAATCAGTGCATTTTTATAGCACTGAACAGTGTATGCCAATGGTCTCAAAAATGTGTCAAGTGCCTGATGTGTCCGCCATGTCGCAGTCCTGATAAAAATCGCAGATTGCCGCCATTACTAGTAAAAAAAAAAAAAAAAAAAAAAAAAAAAGACACCATAAAACTAGCCCTCATTTTATAGATGCTATAACTTTTGCACAAAAAAAAAATATACGCTTACTGTGATTTTTACCAAATATGTAGAATACATATCGGCCTAAACAGAGGAAATTACATTTTTTATATATATTTTTGGGGATCCAGCAAAAGAGCCCCAAACCATCACACTTCCCCTTCCATATTTGACAGTTGGTATCACACAGAGGAACCATCCTTTCACCTAATCAATGGCGTATAAAAACCCTGCTTGATCAACTAAAGATCTTGATCAGTCCAGATAGCCACTGGTGGTGCTTCATGGCCCAACGCAAGCCTCTTAGCAGTGGCTTTCTTACAGCCACTTGACTTGTCAAACCAGCAGCTATTAAGCTGTGCTTGAGGCTGTAGCCCTATGAATCGCCTGTCACTCAAGATGTTGACACTGTTTGATTACTTTTGCACCATTTTGGGTTATTCACTGGACTTGAACTGTTTAAAGTAAAGGTTGACCCCAACACTAAAGCTCCAAATCTACTGGCATCAACAATCTAAGACTAACCTGTAAAGAAATCGCTATACATACATTTTCTGAAGCCTCTCTGGTCCCACACAGATGTCAGTGGCGACTCCTCTGGAGGCAGTTAACATCGGAAGCCCTATAGTAACTCTGGGTGACATCACTTCCCAGCCGTTGTTGGCCATCTCCTCTGCAGAGCTTCCACCACTGGAAACAGGGCCAGCTTCAGAAAAGGGATGTATAGCTTCTTTACAGGGCTAGATAGGTTAGTTCCAAGATTGTTGCCAGTAGCACTTTCACTTTAAATAAATGGGGTGTTTCTAAACTTTAGTGTACATTTTTGCTAGCCAGATCACTCTGGTACTCCAGGTTTACCATTATTGCTTCCATGGTCAGCTTGAATAGAGACAAGTCATGTCCAATGAATAGGATAGAGATAGAGTTGATCTAAATAGCTGAAGCAGAAATTTGAATCGCTTCATGAGGGACTGTGGGTTATCCTAAAGGTATGTAAAATCACAAGTGTGTACAGACATAAAAATTCTTAAGCGAATAAAGCTGTAATAGGCAATTCAGCTGTGTGGCCTGAGCGGTCAATTTTTTTTTAACAAAGCAAACACATCATTATCACTAAAACCAATCAAAAGGGAGGAAGCTCTATCAGCATATGCCCACATCTTATATATGACAGAACCAAAAATTGTGTAGAAAAGGATTTAAAGCGGAGGTCCACCTACTGCTGCAAAAATGAAAAGCCAGCAGCTGCTGACTTAATAATCAGACACTTACCTGTCCTGGAGTCCAGCGATGTCGGCACCGCAGCTGATGGTTTCAATCAGCTGGCGGGTGCATGCCGCCTCCATTGTGAGTAAAGGAATCCGGCAGTTTTTGCTTCACGCCAGAAACCCTACTGCACATGCACAAGGCTCCTCTCTCCTACTGGCCCGGCGACAGGGGGAGGAGAAAGCCCAGCCGTGACATCAATACCCGCAGCTGAGGCTCCCGGAAGTGGGGAAAGCATACCTGTGAAAGAGGGTATGCTGTCCCTCCCTCCGAAAGGTGCCAAATGTGGCACTAGAGGGGGGGGGAGCACAAAGAGCAAAAGTTCCACTTTTGGGTGGAACTCGGCTTTAAGGAAATATCAAAAACATTCCTCCAAGCTTGTTTGTAGGGAACATATGCCTTAATCATTTGTATAATAAAAATGTAGATTTTCAATTGTCTATTTTGGTGGTAGTGGAATTTTGATATGCCCCTAAAAGTCCTTTGCTACACAATTCAGTTCCGTCTACACTACTACTAAAGGCTACACATTTAATTTCTGTCTACACTACCACTAAAAGGGTGCATAAGGCTGCTTTCACACTGATCCTCGTCATCTGCATTTTACCACATTTACAGTGTGGTCTTTAAAGGACATGACTCAAAAAACACCATTACGGGTGCGTTTTCATTGCCTTTAATGGAAAGGTGCGTTTTTGGTGCAGTTTTTTTTTTTAACTTCCCCCAAAAAAAGCTCCAAAAATGCTGCAAGCACAATTTAACCACAAAGGAAGCACACTGCCCCAGTGTGAATACATTCGAGGAAAGCATTTTTTTTTGAGCTTTAGTCTTTAAACGCAAAAGCACTTGAAAAAGCTCCTCAGTGTGAAAGTAGCCTTACAGTTTTAAAACCTTAGAAAATGTATAACCTTTTAAATATCTGGAATAGATAAAACCTTGAATTGCAGGTTATAGACCAACATTCTCCTTACCTTCACCATCTTGTCCCAGCCACAGGAAACTATGATGGGATTGCTGCTGTTGGGTGAGAAACGAACACAGGAGACCCATTCAGTGTGAGATTCCTCCTGTAAAATGAAGGCAAATAGAACATTTAACATCCAACATATTTTAAATGATTAAAGACCACTATTTGCTTCCCAGGTCCCATCATAATTGCAGGATTTTCAGCCTGTTTGACATTGTTTCTATAAGAAACACTCAGGAGTGATACTCTAATCACAGGGACCAGAACCACCAAGCCATACATCCCCCCGCATGCCCATGTCTCACCTGAACTGTGTATTTGCACACACCCAGGGTGTTCCACAGCTTGATGGTCTTGTCACGGGATCCTGACACAATCTGACGGTTGTCTGCTGAGAAAGCCACACTCAGTACATCTTTAGTATGCCCCACAAAGCGTCTTGTGGTGGTACCGCTGCAAAAAATTTTTAAAATTGTTTACTTGCTACCATAACGCTAGAGGACTTTACACAATTTGAGAACTCCGTCATTCAGCCTGCATAGCTCAGATCTCAATCTCTTGCCATTTCTCACTGAGCAACTTACCATCAAACACCAGTTAATATGACACTTACGTTGTAAGGTCCCACAGACGAAGAGTGCCGTCCCAAGAGCCAGACAGAGCAAACTGTCCATCAGAAGAGATGACAACATCGCTGACAAAGTGGGAGTGACCACGGAGGGCACGCTGGGGGACGCCATAGTTTGTTTCATCGCGGGTCAACTTCCACATGATGACAGTCTTATCTAAAATGAAAGCAGGCATGAAAGTGTCACTTGCCCGACGATTTTATAATTAAGGTAATCACACTAACAATTGAATCTACACTCCTGGCCTGCTACAATGCAGCCACATTACCTCTCAGGAATTAGGGGACTTTACTTACATTCTCTTTCTGTATAAGAAAACTTCATGCCAAGTAGCAGGTTTTAAAGCCACCCCATCTTTTCTTCATGCTCAAAGCTCATAACAGAAAGCTCAAAGTTGAACTAAAGTTATGAAAAATAAAATGCTTTGAATTTTACCATCCAACAGCTGCTGGAGAGCATCAGCCCAAAGCATAGGTAGGAGACAGGTTAATCTGGAGTGCTGTGAGCTCGGTTTGAATATAGGTGCACCCCTAAAGGGGGTATGTAAATGACAGGCTGGTGTCATACGAAATGGGCAAAATGACGGGGTTGCTCGGCCCTGATGAGGAAGTGCATCTAGGCTAATTTTGAAAGAGTATTGAAGGGTTTAGACCAGGGATATGCAATTAGCGGACCTCAAGTCCCATGAGGCATAGCAAGACTGACAGCCACAAGCATGACACCCAGAGGCATGATGGGACTTGTAGTTTTGCAACAGCTGGAGGTCCCTTAATTGCAGATCCCTGGTTTAGACCTTTACAAGTTTTTATTGTCAATTGTGCCCTCATCGGGGAACTTCACCCTCTACATGTACTGTGACCATTGGCACCAACACAAAAGGCCAAGGACAAAACCAACAGAGACCTGTTCCAGGCACTACTCTAGGAGTGTAATCACAACTGCAAATATACCCAACCCAGATTACATGGGAATACCCCAGAAGGGGTTCCTGCAGTCAGAATCCAGGGCCAATAACTTGCAGGTGAGCTCTGCATAAGGGATTACATGTAAGCAGCTGCAATTAGCTGTGGGAAGTCGCAGCCTCTCACAGCTATTTGCCAGAATTTGCTAGGGGATTCACGAATACTGTGTCGGGTCCGTTTGCAGATGTGAACACATCTTAAGAGGGGAAGCTCCACCACTTTGGAAGATCTACAACTTCCTGTCGTGTCTCAAATACAGGAAGCAAATTTCCCCAATAGTGCATAGACAGGGAAAAAACAGTGGTCATGGTGAGAGGTTCTCCCCGCCTCCTGTGTGTATGCAGATATTCTGTAGGGCTTGCTTTCTGAGAGACTCCTGTAGCACAAAGCATGTGTCGGTCTCCCACCCAGGGTTTCCTGCATATTCACAAAAACTGACAATAGGGAAGTGCAAAGGCCTTCACCCGCCTTCCTGTGCAAATGCACCAACAGGACCTGCCAGGACTCAAAGGCTGGGCAAAACCTCTTGGGTAAAAATATGCATGCAAAAGAAATGGCAGCACTGGGGGGCAAGGGAAGCCACAGAGCCTTTCCAGAACAGGGCTGAAGATCTGCTTTAAAGGATAAGTTCACCAGGGGAGCATGTTACATGCTCCACCTGTGTTTAGGGTGGAACAAGTAACAGGTTGCCACTGCTGCAGCCTATTTCCAACCCGCCGCGTCTACTGACAGCAAGCTGGGGATCTTTTCCCACACTCACTGTTACAATTCTATTTAAAAAAAAAAAAAAAAAAAAAAAGTGATTCTGTGAATGAATGAACTACAAGTACCAACAGCTTCAAAGGCTTGTAGCGCTCAATGAAGTACCAGGGCGCTGTTGGGAATACTAGGTAATTAGTGGTCTCTTCTGGTCATTGTGTAACTGTCGGCCCATATGAGGTACAAGCAGACAGCTTACACTGACAGTCTGCTGGAGTCCTGCACTGCACCCACACTCTGCTGATTACAGGTGTAATGCTTTGCAGGCTACCAGTAAAATACACACTTTACCTGCAAAAAGATGTGAATTTTTTTTAACAAAAAGGTGAACTTATGGTTTAATATTTCCATACTCTTGAAAACTAATGGTTTTGTTGATACATTTTAATAAAATCAAATATAACTTTTTGACAGGTACCCGCTCCCACCTCTAGGTAATTTTGCCAAACTGACATTTCTGTTCCCTCCTTTCCCCCCTGCTGCCTTCTGGGACATGCCCAAGTCCCAGAAGACAGGAGGATCATTCAGAAAGCGCAGCAGTGACGCTTTGGAGCCTTGAAAGCGTCATTGTCAGTTTCCCTTACTTACAATGCCTACACTCAAAGCAGATTGAAGAATTGGCTCAGGGGTTCTGACATCACAGGATGCCTAGACAGGTAAGTGTCCTTATATTAAAGATCAGCAGCTACAGTATTTGTAGCTGCTGACTACATTTTTTTCCCAGACTGGTGCCCCTTTGATAAAATTTTAAAACTATGGCAGATAACAGCACCATACAGAGAAAGACAATAGCCAGAGTTGTGCTATGAGACAGGCTACAACTGAGTGCCAGATGTAAACAGATACATGTGTTGGGGCAACAATGACCACTACCACACAAGTCCCAAATACAGACCATAGGTGGAAGACTATCCCCACTGGGCCTGTACAGACCATAGAGAGGGCAGCCCCTCCACACTGGGCCTGTACAGACCATAGAGAGGGCAGCCCCTCCACACTGGGCCTGTACAGACCATAGAGAGGGCAGCCCCTCCACACTGGGCCTGTACAGACCATAGAGAGGGCAGCCCCTCCACACTGGGCCTGTACAGACCATAGAGAGGGCAGCCCCTCCACACTGGGCCTGTACAGACCATAGAGAGGGCAGCCCCTCCACACTGGGCCTGTACAGACCATAGAGAGGGCAGCCCCTCCACACTGGGCCTGTACAGACCATAGAGAGGGCAGCCCCTCCACACTGGGCCTGTACAGACCATAGAGAGGGCAGCCCCTCCACACTGGGCCTGTACAGACCATAGAGAGGGCAGCCCCTCCACACTGGGCCTGTACAGACCAAAGAGAGGGCAGCCCCTCCACACTGGGCCTGTACAGACCAAAGAGAGGGCAGCCCCTCCACACTGGGCCTGTACAGACCATAGAGAGGGCAGCCCCTCCACACTGGGCCTGTACGGACCATAGAGAGGGCAGCCCCTCCACACTGGGCCTGTACGGACCATAGAGAGGGCAGCCCCTCCACACTGGGACTGTACGGACCATAGAGAGGGCAGCCCCTCCACAATAAGACTGTACGGACCATAGAGAGGGCAGCCCCTCCACAATAAGACTGTACGGACCATAGAGAGGGCAGCCCCTCCACAATAAGACTGTACGGACCATAGAGAGGGCAGCCCCTCCACAAAAAGACTGTACGGACCATAGAGAGGGCAGCCCCTCCACAAAAAGACTGTACGGACCATAGAGAGGGCAGCCCCTCCACAAAAAGACTGTACGGACCATAGAGAGGGCAGCCCCTCCACAAAAAGGCTGTACGGACCATAGAGAGGGCAGCCCCTCCACAAAAAGACTGTACGGACCATAGAGAGGGCAGCCCCTCCACAAAAAGACTGTACGGACCATAGAGAGGGCAGCCCCTCCACAAAAAGACTGTACGGACCATAGAGGGGGCAACCCCTCCACAAAAAGACTGTACGGACCATAGAGAATGCAGCCCTTCCATACTAGGCCTGTACAGACCATAGAGAGGGCAGCCCCTTCACAATAAGTCTGTGCAGACCATAGAGAGGACAGCCCTTCCATACCAGGCCTGTACAGACCACATATGTTGCCGCCCCTCCACAAACTATAGAGAGGGCAGACGCTGCACACTAGGCCTGTGCAGACCACAGAGAGGTCAGAGCTGGCAGCTCTCCCACACTGGGACCGCTTTTAGGCCGCACAGCCATACACACACTACGAGCGGAGTACACACCCTCCAGCCGGGTATTTCATGCCAGGCCCGCTCCCCCCCCACACAGACAGCGCGGACACATCGATAGAGCGCTCAGTACACACATGTATCTCACCCCGGGAGGAGCTGAGGATCATGTCCGGGAACTGCGGGGTGGTGGCGATCTGAGTAACCCAGCCATTGTGACCCTTAAGGGTCCCCCGAAGGGTCATCTGCTCGGTCATGTCTGTAGAGTGTCTGTGGACGCTCCACCGGAGAAGGATGGAGGGGGATTCTCTTAGTCGGGTCTAAAGACACCGGGAAAAGGCGGAAACGCGGGCAGGCGTCGCTTATATAGGAAACGTGCACTAACGACGTCATCGCGTCACGGCAGGAAACACGTCGCTCTGCCATTCACAACATGGCGGACAGTGCGATATAGGAGACAACGTGTATAACATATATACTCTGCCGGTGACAGTACGGAATTAAACATAAGAGCGATGTTACTGTGTAATGACACTAGTTGTGTATTGTGTGTATGGGAGGAGTCACGCTAACAACTTTAAATGTTAAAAATATAAGAGAAGTTTTACCTCTTTACTGGCGGGCAGGCATGCGTTTTTGGAGCAACTTTATTTAAAGTGGAAAATGAAGACAAGACTGCAGGTGTGCCAGCACATCAACACACTACGGCTGATTGAAAGAAGAACATGTTCAATTAGCAGATCTTTTACTTAGCGAAGGAAATGTTAAAATTCACTTTGCAAAGGATATTAATTTTTTTTTTTTTTTAATGGTTAAACTGGATTGACTTTTTCCAACCAGAATAACAATGTAAATTAAAATGTAACAAAACCTTTCTCTTAGTTCTGGAAAGATTGAAGAGGTATTAGAACATCTGTGAGGCTCCAGTCACACTAATGCATTTTTTTATGCTGTTTGCTTTTGCAGAAACGCATTTCATTTTTTTAACATAGGTTCCTATGGAGCACGTTCACATCAATGCACTTTTATGCCTCTGTGTTATAGTTATATAAGAAATGGCCAACATCAAAGTAGACAGATCGGCGGGGCGCAGTGTCAGAGGAGAGTCTTTTTTTGATTGGGTACATTGTACCCCTACCCAATCACCAAAAAATAAGTAGTGTAGTGTGACAAAAGACAGTTTTTGACAAGTCCTTTATTAAAAATGTCTTCTTCCTCCGCTGCTTCTTTCGGTCTTCTTCCTCCGGTCTTCTTCTTCCCCAGCTTTTTCCTCTGGTCTTCTTCTTCTCTCGCTTCTCCCTCCGGTCTTTTTTCCTTCCCCTGCTCTTTTCTCCGATCTTCTTCTTCCGCTCCCGCCACTGACCCGCTGAAAAAAAAAAAAAACACCCTCCTCCGACGATGCATCCTGCTGATCTGTCCACTTCGATGTCAGACATTTCTTATATAATTATGGGGCATGGCCATTGGATGGCGTCATCCAGAGACCACACCCCCTTGTGACATCACAGACCCATCATGCCCCGGGTGGTGACGCCAAAAGGGGGCGGGGTCTCTGATGTAATCAGCCCCATGGTTATATAAGAAATGCTTGACAGCAAAGCGGACTGATCGGCGGGACGCAGCGTAGGAGGAGGGTCTTTTTTTTATTTCCAGCGGGTTGGCGGCGAAGGGAGAAGAACACCAGAAAAAGAAGACAAGAGAAAGAAGAAGAAGACCTGAGAAAGAAGAAAACCGGGGGAAGAAGACTGGAAGAAGAAGAAGACATTTTTAATAGGACTTGTCAAAAACTGTCTACTTTTATTTTTGGTGAATGGGTAGGGGTAGAATGTACTCCATATTAATTCACATGGAGGGGGGGGTCGGGATCTGCGGGCCCCATTGTTATAGGGGGCTTCCAGATTCTGGTAAACCCCCCACCCGCAGACCCCCACATCTATCAGTCAGAGTTGTGGGGAAGAGGCCCTTGTCCCCATCAACATGCCCCAAAGCACCCCACCATGTTGAGGGCATGCGGCGTGGTATGGTTCAGGAGGGGGGGAGGCTCTCGCTCGTCCCCTCCCTTTCCTGACCTGCCGGGCTGCATGCTCGGATAAGGGTCTGGTATGGATTTTGGGGGAGACCCCACGCCATTTAAAAAATTGTGGCGGGGGGCGTACCCTCCAAATCCATACCATACCTGCAAATCGTGGTAAAATCCCAGTAAAAACGGGGTTAATAAAACACAGAAAGCACTGCAAAAATGCTCAAAAGCAACATGCATAGATGTGAATTGAGCCTAAAGTTTTTAAAACTGTCTGTCCAAGTTAGGTAGATTCCCCCTCTCTATTTATCCTGTCTACTGTTATCACCGAAAGTGAAAGTAAATCCCACATTTTAGAGGAATAGAGGGGAAATCCTCCTACAGCAGTGGTTCTCAACCCCCTAGTGCCGTGACCCCTTGATAAAATTTCCCAAGTTGTGTGGACCCCTAACAGAAAAATTATTTTCGTAGCGTGGATTGTCAGCACCCAAGGCAAGGCAAGTCATTTGCGCCCCTAACCCACAGACATTTAGCGCTCCCTGAGTCCCTTCCACTCGTACAGTATTAAAACCCCTTATGGTACATTTTAGGATGTATCACTCTCTCTCTTTGTTCTCTTTTCTTTCCCTTTTATCTCTCTCTATCCTAATTTCTTGTTTGTTTTCCCCATCCCTCTCTCAAGCTGTCTTTTTCTTTCTCTCCCTCTTTTCCTCTCCCTTCCATGTATTCTCTATTTTTATTCTTTCTCTTACGCCTTGGGGGGTGGTGGGAATGGGATGAGTGGCAGTGCTGGGGGGAGTTCTGATCAGCCAACTTAGGTGCTCTTGATGAAGGTCATCAACTGATCTGAGAACTGTAGTGGGGACTTTTAATGGCAACTCTAATCACAGGTAGGGTTACTCACTGTGTCTCCAGCTTCACTGTGTCTCCAGCTCTGTGGTGTCTCCCAGCAGTGCCACCTATGCCGAAATCAGGAGATAGGGCCTGGAGGAAACCCTACCACATCACATTCCTCACCAGTCAGCTGAACTCTAGTCTCTGCCCCCCAGCCATGCCGTGAACTGAATGAGCGGCTGAGAAGAGGCTGAGTGGACGGCCCCGAGCTCCAGGGACAGGCCTGCTGGGCAGCTGCAAAAAAGCTGGGAGAGTGGTGCGATCTTCAGGAACAGCCCAGGATTTGGTGACCCCAGGCAAATCGTCAGCCGACCCCCGAGGGGGTCCTGACCCCCAGGTTGAGAACCACTGTCCTACAGGGACACTAGTTCTGGTGATGGCCAATGATTCCCTCACTTTGGAGGAATTTCCTCTCACTTCCTGTTTTGGCTATGCAACAGGAAGTGAACCCAATGGGGCATAGATGTAAAAAAAATGTGTATTGTGCTGCTGAAATACAATAAATCTTTACAATAAATTAGGCCTGCGGATATTAACGATTAACTCCTCAATTAATAGTTAATTTTTTTGATCGATCAAAATTCTTCTGATCGGTACTCACCTCTCCGCCGGCTCCCGGGTCTTCAGGGAGTTCCGTCGGAAATCCAGTGACGTCACGGACATTAACGTCACTGGACTCCTCCCCCGTTCCCCAAGTGCCTCCGTCTGCTAACGAAGGGAAGGGGGGAGGAGTCCGGTGGCGTTGATGTCCGTGACATCACTGGACAGCCTGGACAGTGATGGTAAATATGGATGTGGTTAACTGGGATCATTCAGTGAGCTAAGTGTAGGCAAATGTGATAACCTCCCTTTTTAACATTGTTGTCCTTAGAGGCTGATAAGCTGTGATATTTTTGCCGCGTGGATCGGCTTCTGCTGTTGCCATGACGACGGCGCTTGCGTTTGATTGACGTGTGATGTCCTTGCCATGCCCCGATATGTCCAGCTTCGGCCGTTGCATTATACCGTATTTATCGGCGTATAACACGCACCGGCGTATAACACGCACCCCAATTTAGGAGGGAATTTTAAGGAAAAAAAAACTTTTAGGAGGGAAGTTGAAGGGAAAAAAACTTACATTTAAATGCCCATCATTGCAGCCTTCTCAGTGCAGCCATGTCAGTGCAGCCATGTCAGTGCAGCCATGTCAGTGCAGCCATGTCAGTGCAGCCTTGTCAGTGCAGCCATGTCAGTGCAGCCTTCCCCAGTGTCCAGTGCAGCCTTGCCCCAGTCCAGCCTTGCCCCAGTGCAGCCTTGCAGCTCGCTGAGCTTCAAAATCGCCGACCGCGATTTGAAAATGGCGCCACCGGTGCCGAAATACACAGAGCCGGTCCTCGGCTCTTCTCGGCGGCTCTCGTTCACTTTCGGCTCCACTCGGGATGGGCGTGACGGTGAGCGGAGCTATCCGAACCTAGCCGAGTACACTCGGCTAGGTTCGGGCGGCGCTCGAGTAAAGCCGAAAGTGGCCGAGAAGAGCCGAGGACCGGCACCGTGTATTTCGGCGCCGGCGGCGCCATTTTAAAATCGCGGTCGGCGATTTTTTAGATCTGACAGCTCAGGATCGCAGGGGATCGGCGTATAACACGCACCCGCGATTTTCCCCTGATTTTAAGGGGAAAAAAGTGCGTGTTATACGCCGATAAATACGGTACTAGATACGTTTTATAATTAAAGTTAAACTAACTTTCTACTTTTTTCTTAAAGTTTAATAAAAAAAATTACTTACGTCAGTGCTACAGTTTGAATTTAAAACGTATTTGTGTGAACTGTGAAGTTAAGTCATGGATTGTGGAAACTAGTGTTGGGTGATTGTATATAGTGTATACCACATTTACCACTGACTAATGCAGAGTTGCAATGCAAGGAGATCAGCTAAAAGTAGTTGGATCTGTATGTGCGTTATAATTAATCAAAATTAGTCGATTAATTAATAAAAAAAAAAAATCGATTAATTGAACACGAAAATTTTAATCAGTAACAGCCCTACAATAAATTTGTGTTATATTACCTTACTAGTGTCACAATGTGATACAACTGTAATCAATAATAACATATATAAAAACTGCGTCCAATTAACAGAACAATTTATATTATAACAGTTCCAACAATAGTGCTTTCTACATCGAATTTGTGCAATCTTCCTTTACCACCTCGGAATTGATTCCAAAAATCCCACCCAGTGCTGTAAATAATAAACTCTGTGCATCACTGTTATCCAGATACTGATCACAAGCCCCCCGGTCCTGCAAAATTCTCTTCACCCTGTGGGCCACCACCTTTGATATTGTATGGGTGTACTCTCAACTTTAATTAAGATATATAGATGAGTATAGGACATACTGCGTCTCCCTTTTCTCAGGGAATATGGTAATGGACTCCTAGTTCAACTGGACATCAGTTCACTAAGGATGCACTGATATCTTTTTTTACCAGTGAGTATGAGTACTGATATTTTCGGTCAAGTATTCACTAATACTAAGTGCCCATACCCTTGTGGTGCGATTTGAGCCCATACAAAATGAGCAAGCTCAAATTGTACACATGTGATTCGAACAGAAATGCAGTACGAGTACTCCTGCAAATGCGAAGGGCCTGGTTTGGATTTTGGGGGGGACCCCATGCTATTTTTTTCTTAATTCTGCCATAGGGTTCCCCTTAACCAATTCAATGCACTGTATTATATACTCTGCACTGACTGAATTGTATATATATATATATATATATATATATATACTAAACTACCTGCTGCACGCCACTAACTAACCTGCCTAATCTAGCTCAAGTTCTCTCAATCTCTCCACGTTATCACACTACATACGGCCACCGTGTAAGCAGCCTTATATAGTTTGGGGCATGGACTTAGCTCCCTGAGCCATGATTGGCCAAAGGCACCCTGCCTCATGGCTCTCCCAGCAGATTGCTCTGTGATTGACCAAAGCATGCAGGTCAGGTGCACGCATTGGCCAAGCTGCAGCTGTCAATGCACTGCGTTCTCGCAGTGCATTATGGGGCGCTCAAATTTGCCACGAACGCGCTATATGTTCGGTTCGTTTGCGGACAAACGAACACCCGATGTTCGAGTCCAACTTAAGTTCGATTCAAACATCGGGACCATCCCTACAGGTAAGTATGACATGTTTCTATTTAAAAAAATAAAAACCGAACCTTTAATGTCACTTTAATTAAAAAAAAAATTAGAACTTGAGAAAGGGGAGCAGCTTGGTGCAAATGGCCACATTCAGGTAAACATTTGACTCTTAAAGTCTAACTCCGACCATAATGAACCAGTGAATCCTGGAAGAATGTTGTGTGAAAACATAGACCCCATATTTTATTTCATGTTTGCAGTAATAAGGCTGTGTGCATAAGCCTGTACAGCATAAAGAGCCATTTTTATTGCATCCAGGACAGTGTAGAGATGTGTGTAGGTAACCTGTGTAAGGCTCCATTCACACTAATGTGTTTTTTCATGCTTTTTGCAGAAACATAAGACATTATTTTTAACATGGGTACCTATGGAACACGTTCACATCAATGCATTTTTGTGCCCCTGCGTTTTTGGACAGGGTCAGGGACTTTTTTAGGCTCCATTCACACCTATTTTTGCTTTTGAGCGTTTCTGCAGTGCTTTTTGCAGTTTTTTTACAGCGAATTAGTGTTTTGCGTTTTTTTATGCTTTTGGAAAATTTGTTGTTGGGCAGATTAAAAACCGCAAATGCAACTAGTGGCAAAATCGTGGTAAAATCATGATAAAAATGCACTACATGTTTTTCTGCAGTTTCTACATTGAGTTCTATTGAACCAAAAAAGCCAAAAAAAGCACCATTTTGCATATAGGCCCCTTTCACAATGAGGCACTTCTAAACTGCCAGTAAAACACTGAGCACTTTTGAAGAGCTTTTCAGGCGCTTTTGAAGAACGTTCCATTCATTTCAATTGAGAGGGGGGTTTTTTACTGCCCTGCTAGCACACTGCCTCAGCGTGAAAGCATTAATTGATTTTTAGGCTCGATTCACACTAATGCGTTTTTTGATGCATTTTGCATTTTGCAGAAATGCAGGGAAATTTTTTAACATGAGTTCCTATGGAACATGTTCACATCAATGCATTTTTGTGCCTCTGCATTTTTGGAAAGGGTCGGGGACTTTTTTCCCGCAAAATGCAGCGTTTTGCATGTAGTAGGATTCAATGGACCCGCATCCAAAACGCAAGTACCGCATTTTTACCGCGATTTAGCCGCAATTTGCGTTTTGCGTTTTTTTTTTATTATTTCTTTTTTTTAACTGTATATAACTGGTTGCTAAGGAGGGGAAGCCGGCCACCGCGTCCTTACCAACCGATGAGTCAATAGCTGTCAGCTGGCTTCCCACTCAATGTAAAAAAAAAATGCAGGCTAAAAAGAAATTGTGAAAAAAAACAGCATGGAGTCCCCCCCCCCAAGTCCATACCAGGCCCTTGGGTCTAGTATGGATTCAGAGGGGACCACCACACACCAAAATTTAAAACAAATTGGCATGGGGATCCCCCCAAAATCCATACCAGACCCTTATCTAAGCACGCACAGGTCTGGAAAGAGAGGGGACGAGCGAGGGCCCCCCCCCTCCTGAACCATACCAGGCCGCATGCCCTCAACATGGGGGATGGTGGCTTTGGGGCAGGGGGGGCTCTGCGCCCCCCCACCCCAAAGCACCTTGCCCCCATGTTGATGGGGACAAGGGCCTTTTCCTGACAACCCTTGCCTGGTGGTTGTCGGGGTCTGCGGGCGGGGGCTTATCGGAATCTGGAAGCCCCCTTTAACAAGGGGGCCCCCAGATCCCAGCTCCCCTATATGAATGAGTATGGGGTATGGGGTACATTGTACTCCTACCCATTCACCAAAAAAAAGTAGTGTAGTGTTAAAAAATACAGTAGACAGTTTTTGACAAGTCTTTTATTAAAAATATCTTCTTCTTCTTCCTCTAGTCTTCCTCCATCTTCTCCCACATCTTCATCCTCCGGTCTTCCCCTTCTCCCCCTGCTTCTTCTTCTGTCTTCTTTTTCCGGTGTTCTTCGGCGGCAGAGGAAGAGGAACACCAGACAAAGAAGACAGAAGAAGTGCGGAAGAAGAAGCAGGGGGAGAAGGAGAAGACCGGAGGATGAAGATGCGGGAGAAAATGGAGGAAGACCGGAGGAAGAAGCGGAGAAGAAGAAGAAGAAGATTTTTAATACAAAACTGTCTACTATATTTTTTAACACTACACTACTTTTCTTTTTTTATGAATGGGTAGGGGTACCCTATACTCATTCACATAGGGGGGGCCGGGATCTGGGGGCCCCCTTGTTAAAGGGGACTTCCAGATTCCGATAAGCCCCCCGGCCGCAGACCCCGACAACCACCAGGCAAGGGTTGTCGGGAAGAGGCTCTTGTCCCCATCAACATGGGGGCAAGGTGCTTTGGGGTGGGAGGTGCAGAGCCCCCCCTGCCCCAAAGCACTCATCCCCCCATGATGAGGGCATGCGGCCTGGTATGGTTCAGGAGGGGGGGGGGGCGCTCGCTTGTCCCCTCCCTTTCCTGACCTGCTGGGCTGCATGCTCGGATAAGGGTCTGGTATGGGTTTTTTCTTTATTTTTTAATGCTGGCACTTACTTGTTTACATTCTGCTGTCAAGGGGGAAGCCCGCTGACAGCAGATGAGTCATGGTTGTTAAGGATGCGGCGACCCCCCACTCCTTAACAACCAGCCATTCCAAATTAAACAAAACTAATACAGAAAATACAAAATTAATTCTGAAAACTAATCAGTTCAATTAATGAATGCATCTGAAACTAAACATACATTTGCGGCATGGGACGTGTCTATTCCTACCCTATTCTAACCACCCGGTGAAAGAAAAGATGTGTATAGTTACTTATACTGAGAGCCTATGATAAAGGAAAATTTATTATCAAATACTAACCTTAATTTTCATTTCCTGATGGACTCCATGGCAGCCTACGTGTGGGTTTACCCCGCCTCCTCTCCAATGCTATAGGACCCCATTCCCATAAATGAGTACTCACCACTAGCTACTGCGTTCCGTAACTAGCCTACTCTTTGACCAATGGGTGGGAACTCCGTCTGCCATGGAGTCCATCCGGAAAGGAAAATTACGGTAGGTATTTGATAATAAATTTTCCTTTTTCCTCCATGGCAGCCTATGTGTGGGAAATAACTAGCCAACCACACGGGTGGGTATGCTGAATCAAACAAAAATTTTAATTTGTCCTATCAACCGATAGGATTCTCAAACCAAAGTCTACAGAGGATAATGAAGCAGGCTCAATACAGTAATGAGACATGAAAGTGTTAATAGAGGCCCACGAGGCTGCTTTGCAAATGGTGTCTGGGGCCACATGTCGAGCTGCCGCCCATGAAGCTGCCATTCCTCTGGTGGAGTGAGCTGTCACCGCCTGTGGAGGAGCCAAGCCCTTCGCCCTGTATGCTTGTTGAATAGTTCAAACAATCCAAGTAGCGAGTGTCCTAACTGAGGCTTTCTTTCCTTTGTTACTTCTCGAGTGTAGGATGAAAAGATGGTCAGAATGCCTGAAGGGGGAAGTCATTGTCAGATATTCTTTAATTGCTTCCCCTACATCCAGAGGATGAATCTCAGAGGACTCTAGAGACCTAAACATGGGCAAGACTATCTCTTGATTATCATGGAACACAGAGGACACTTTTGGGTTAGAACCCAGCATTGGGATAAGTACCACCCGATCCGGGAAGAATGTTAAGAAGGGTTCTTCACAACCCAGAGAGCCAATCTCAGAAACTCTTTTTTTCAGATGTGATAGCTACTAGAAAGACTACTTTAGCTGAGAAGTCCTTGATAGAGAGCGGGGAAGGCCCCGAAGTACTGAGTCCGGAGATTGAGTCTAAGACAAGTGGCAGGTCCCATTTGGGGAACCTGGATTTCCTTTGAGGCTTGAGCCTTGAAGCGCCACGAAAAAATTGTCGAATTAGTGGATTAGTTGCCCAGGAGGACCCAGAGAAGGCCGACAGTGCAGAGACCTGAACCCTAAGTGAGCTGATGGATAATGGTAGATCTAAGCCTGTTTGCAGGAAGCTGAGTATATCTTGCACCCCCGGGTGTCTAAAAGCCCTGCCGCTAGAGGAGCAAAAATCCACAAATTTAGACCAGATTCTGCTGTAAACTCTATTTGTGCTGGATCTTCTTGAACTCATGAGAGTTGATATTACTGTAGGAGCGCAACCAAGCGAGATTAGCCTCTCCCTCTCAAGAACCAGACCATCAGTCTCAGCACTGCTGGGCACGGGTGTAGGACTGACCCCTGGGAAAGAAGGTCCGGCCTGAGAGGGAGAGGCACCGGGTTCCTGAAGCTGAGTTGGACAAGGAGAGGGAACCAGGGTCTGTTCGGCCAATATGGAGCTATCATCAACACTTCGGCCGTCTCTGAACGGAGTCTCTGCAGAAATCTCAGGATGACTGGAAGCGGCGGGAAGGCGTATGCCTTGCTGAACCTCCAAAGGTCCGTCAGTGCATCTGACCCGAGAGCCTGACTGCAACGGCCTCTGGTGTAAAATTTCTCCAGTTTGAAGTTGTGGCGTGAGGCGAACAGATCTACCTCGGGGTTGATCCCCAGTGAGGAGACCCATCTGAACGTCTCCATATGAAGAGACCACTCGTTGTTGTCCAGTTCGGTGCGTGAAAGGAAGTCCGCTTGAGCATTCTGGACTCCTGGGATGAACACTGCCGAGATATTGCAAAGATTCTTCTGTGCCCATGAAAGGATGGGCTTGACTTCTCGAAGGAGAGTGGGACTCCGGGTACCCCCTTGCCTCTTCACGTAGGCGACAGCCGTTGTGTTGTCCATTCTTAATAGTATTGACTTCCCTTTCAGTAGATGAGAGAAGGCCTGTAGAGCACACCAGGCCGCCCTGAGTTCTAGAACGTTCGAACCTGGGACTGCACGGCAGGAGTCCCACTTGCCTTGGGCGAGGTTCGAGCCGCAGAGGGCCCCCCAACCCGCCCCGCTGGCATCGGTCGTCACCGTGACCCAGGAGATGGGAACGATGGAATGACATGCCAGGAGATTCTTGCGTTGAAGCCACCAAAAGGGGCTGTTCCTCATTGACGAGGTCACCCGGATGACTTGACACTTGTCCCCTGTTCTCCATTGCTGCAGAAACCCCAACTGGAAGGGACGTAACCTCCACAAGGCCCACTTGACCATGGGCGTCGTAGAAACCATTATACCGATAATTTCCAGACACTGAGAGGCTTTTAGGTGTGAGGCATGTACAGCCCGAGAAATCCTGTCTCGTACCACCGGAATTTTCTGTAGTGGAAGGGAAATGGTGCCTCTTACAGTGTCGAACTGAGCTCCTAGGTATATTAGGCGTTGCGTTGGTTTTAGATGACTTTTTGCCAAGTTCAGGAGCCACCCAAAACTGGAAAGGGTGGAGATCACCTGTTCTCGATGGGCCAGCAGCTGTTCCCTGCTTTGCGACAACACCAGGAGGTCGTCGAGGTAGTGGTAAAGACGTACCCCCTTCAGTCTTATGTGAGCTACCGTGGCCAGAAGGATTTTTGAGAAGACCCGGGGGGACGTTGTCAATCCGAAGGGGAGGCAGATAAACTGAAGATGATCTTGCCCTACTTGGAAGCGGAGGTATTTGTGAAACCCTTCCTCTATCGGGACATGAAAATAAGCGTCCTTTAGGTCGATGGAAATCATCCAATCGCCTGGCTGAATAGCTTGCTGAATAGCTTGCTGAATAGTCGACAGCGTTTCCATCTTGAATTTCCCTGGCTCTATAAACTCGTTGAGGTAGGTCAGGTCTATAACCGGGCGCCAAGAGCCACTCTTCTTTTGAACCAGGAAGAGAGGGGAGTATATTCCCTGAAACCACTCATCCCTCGGGACGCATACCACTGCTCCTTGAGACTTCGGGAGATCCACATAGGACAATAGCACTTGCTTTTGATCTTCCGACCGGGGCAGAAGAGTGGGGACAAATCTGGGGGGCGGAGCACTGGAGAAGGTCCATTTGTGACCTGTCGAGACCGTCTTTATTACCCAAAAGTCCGAGATCGAGGCCACCCAGACGTGCCGGAAGAGGCGCAGCCGTGCCCCCACCCGACCCGCCTGGGCGGGCGCAATCTCAAAAAGACCTCGCCTGTTCACGGCCGCTGGTAGCCTGACCTTTAGTGGATTTGCGAAAAGATGTCTGGCCCCTGCTCCAATTCTTTCTGAAGTCCCTACCAGGCTTGTAGGAGCGAGCTTCCCTAGAGCGCTCCGGAGAGCGTCTTCTGAACTGCGGCTTCTTCCGACCAAGAAGGCGCCTGTCCTGCGGGGAGAAACCCCGACTTGCCACCCGTGGCTCGTGTTATGGCATCGTCTAGCTTATTGCCAAACAGCGAAGATCCCTCGAAGGGAATTTTACACCAAGCTTGTTTGGAAACGGGGTCAGCAAGCCAAGGACGTAACCATATGACAGCATAATTCGCGCCAATAGGCGAATCAAGTCAATGGATGCCTCCCACAAGAACACCACCGCTAGCTTCAATTCTGCAGCTGCTGAACTTCCCGCTAGCTCCTCTGAAACCCCTTTAAGGAAGGAATCCACATTCTCCGTCCAGGCCTCCATGGCTTTTGACATGGCTGCTAGAGCAAAAGCAGGTTTGCAGGCCGTTCCGGCCAACCCGTAAATCCTCTTCAAGTCTTGGTCGATCCTTCTTTCAAGACCATCCTTGAAGGACACTGCATCTTCCAAGGGAAGTTTAATATGCTTAGCTAGACGCATTAGAGCTGCGTCTACAAGGGGAGCATTCTCCAGATACTTCACCTCTTCTGACTTGAAGGGATATAATCTGGAGGTCTTATTTGTCATAGAGGACTTCCTGTCCGTCTTACTCCATTCCTCATCAATGATTTCTTTTAGCTCAGAAAGGAGCGGAAAACTTGCGCGTTCTTTCCCCAAATGCTTGAAGAATTTCTTCTGCTTGGCCGGGGGAGTAGAGGGGTCCTCCCATTTAAGAGCCTCCTTGATTGCCTTAATTAAAGGTGACACCATACTGAAATCAAAACCTCCGACTTCCTCTTCTTCCTGAGGATCATCATCTAAGGAGTCAAGGGAGGCCACGTACGGCTGTGAAGTGCCCGGGTCTTCACGGGATTTATCAGCCGGGGGGCCAGATAGTGTAGTAGACTGGCTCAATGTGTGGGGAGGATCCAGCTCCTTCAGGGACTGCTGTACCACGCGTTTGACAAGAGTTTCCAGACGCTGGTTCTCCGATTCTTTCTCCCTGGTCGCCCGGGCATAGTAACGGTCACACAGTGACTTGCCCTCCGGAACTCGTGTTCCACATCCCCAGCAGGCTCTACGGTCAGAGCGGCTGTCGTGGCGTTGGGAGCGGTGTCTGGAGGAGGAATGAGAGCGTCTCCCCTGGTGGTGGTTTCCAGACGTAGAGTCATGCCTGGATCTTGAAGGTGACTGGTGTTGTGGCCTGGCAAGGTTTCTGTCATTCTGGACCACAATTTGAGGGTCCAATCTGGAAGGGCTGAGAGAAAAAACACAGTAGGGAGGGGAAAAAAAGGCGAGACCAATATCAGATAACGCAATTCACAATGCGACTGACTCTCAACCCCTCCCCTCATAAGCACATACCTTGTGCGTGAGGGCTGGCCACTTAAAGGCGGTGAATTGTCCAAGACTTCCATATGAAGAGTGACACAGTACGGTTAGTCTGCAGAAAAAGGCGGCCTGAACGGGCCGAAATAGCAGTAAGAAAAAAAGGGTAATTCTGCCCCACAAATACATTCAGAGTACACTTGCAGCGTGTGTCCAGACGAAAAAACCCTTCTTATAACTGGACGTAAACATATAACTTATTCAATCTTTTACAGAAAAAAAAATTTCTTTTTTTTTTTTTTTTAAAAGGTAAACATATATAAATGGCATTTTTAACTCCCCTTTTTCCTTCTTTATCTTTTTTTTTTTTTTTTTTTTTTAAATACAAAGTTTAAACCGGCACTCACCTAAAGCAGACCAGGGCTGGAGATAGGGAAGAAAAACCGCTCTACTCCTACTCACTGTGAGGCATTCCCACTGAGAAGGAGTTCATGAGCTGAATTTAAATCCCCCGCCCATGACGTCACCGCCTGACCTCGCGCCTGCGCCGTCGGACGGTGACCGTACTGCGCATGTGCGGATTGCCGAGCGTTCCGCCGCTCTGCGCACGCGCCAGCCAAGCCTCGGACCCGAGGAGGCTACCGCGCATGCGCGAGCAGTGCGGACGGCCGAACCCGGAAGAGCTGAGGCGAGCTGGAACGCACAAGCGCTCCAGCCGTCATGAGGGGGAAAACGGTCCCAACAGAGACCGCGACGGTCATAGCCAGAGCCAGGAGACCTAGGGGAAAACGGACAGAACACAGAAAAACCTGCCATGGAGAAAAACACTTTAAGCTTCTGACCTTGCCAGCCGCTGATGTCCCTGGACGTCCGGTATACAGAGGCGACCATCCTTCCACCAAAAGGGAAAACATCAGCCTCTACCTGCTACTCGCCCGCCCGTGGCTGGGCCCTGAGCTGCACCGCAAAAGGTATGCCATGATCCTGGATCCGTCCGACCGGATGCGAACAACTTGTGTAGGTCCATTGGAGGAGGACAAAAAAGGAACGCAGTAGCTAGCGGTGAGTACTCATTTATGGGAATGGGGTCCTATAGCATTGGAGAGGAGGCGGGGTAAACCCACACGTAGGCTGCCATCGAGTCTGTCAGGAAAGACATCTTTCTTTTACAGGATAGTTAGAATTGGCTTAAAATGGGGGTGGGAGTTGGTTTAGGCTAATTATATGAACAAGTATATTAGATAAACAAGTATATACGCAATCACCAAACCATTGTGTTTGAATAATTATTCATGGCTATTACTTCAGATAAATATCATCTCGATCAAAAGAAGGAAAAAAAGTGCGACAAAAGATAATAATAATGACAACCATAGTTCGCTTGGTTGAACTAAAGTAATGTTTGCTGAAAAATTGCTCAGTTGCAATGGTTTGGTGAGTGAGTATATATTTGTTTTATAATGAGTTCATTTAATTATCTTTTTCTTTGTTATTAGTATGAATTTTAAAGCCGCAATAAGTGTCTTTCTCCAATTATTTGATTAGGTGTAATTAATACATATTCTATTCTCTTATGAGTATTTGGAAAATAATTATTGTGTAAATACATTTTTTTTATGTAAGGCAATGGTGCAAAAGCGATCTCTTTTTAAAGTGTTTTTAACAGTCCTGTCCTGCTTTTTTTCCCCTGCTTTTTGTTTTTCCTCTCCTGTATAAAAACCCTGGTTGTCTTTCATTCCGTGACTTGACAAAGCGTGCAAAAGGCATCGTCACAGCACAAGCTTGTGCTCTATTTCCGTCTTCTGTGGCTCTCTTCCGGCTCCCAAGCTTGTAGCGTCACCTGTGATCTGTGCCAGCACGATTAGCTCTAAGCTGGCAGCCTCCTCCATCAGGCTAATGTATGCATAGCATTTGGAATTCCCCAAGCCAGGAGAGGAGCTATTGATCTTCCACCAATGCCACTGGGACTGGTAATTGGATTAGCTTGCATCTTATATAATTTTTAACAACCTTTTGTGAACTTACCGTATGTCTTTCCTACATAACATTACTTTTTGATACCAGTCAGTGGCTTCTGGCATTACCCTATAGTTCATCCCAATATGGAACTCTAAATGGATGCAGTATCACCAAGAGGTCCTGAGTGCTGCTATTCTGGTTGTTTGTCTTCAATGTTCACTGCTCCGATTGTCGCTTATAACCGATGGGACCATCAGATGCCTCCTCTTTTCTAACATAAATCTGTGATACTAAGAGATTTAGCTCTTGGTTTTTTGGTTTATAGACAAGAATGACAGTCAGGGTTATTGAGAGGCCTCAAAAAATACAAGTATTCCCTAACTGGACCATAAACAGCCTTATTGGGTGAACATTCCCCAAAGTCTGTAGTCACTTGAAGCCACAAAGGTGCATATTGGGTGTTTTCAGGGGCATAAGGTGGATAGAACCAAATACTGTAACATGTAATAAATCTTTGCAGTTTCACCTAGAAGGACATTTGGGAGTTTTTTATATCTAACTGCCAAGGATCACATGAAACTGTGTAAGTAAGTTTAGGTAGACACTACCATGTAAAACAAAACAAGAAAAAAATGGGAGGCAATAGCTCTAATGTTACTAAAGGTACCACATTCTAAATTAGTATATGTAAAGAAACCCTAACAAAAAAAAAACTTCAAAACTTTAAAGGTACCAAGTCACCACCACATAAAATATTTTGATATTTCATACAATGATGACTTGTTACTCTTAAAGTCCTGTAGTTTTTTTTTTTTTTTTGTTAGGGTTCCTTTACGTAGACACTACCATGATCTGACTAGTAAATTGCATAGTAATTGTAGAGCAGTGACATCATTAACTGTGGAGAGATAGGAGCTGGCAACTAGCCGACAGCTGAGCGGCCAGCTCAGAGAAGGAAGGGCTGAGCCCAGCCCTGACAGTACTCACATTTTCTGAAACCTTTTTTAACATATGGAGTCTGTCATTGCTGAATTACTCCTGAAACTGCTAGTTGCTCCTTGGTTTTCACTGACCTCGAGAAAAAAGTTTGCACATCAGGAAAGTGGGAATGTCACAGTTAAAGACAAAAGTCCTGATCGATAGTCAATACTTTTTTTTCTTGAGTTTTTTATGAAAATGGAGAAGAATGAGAATTTATGTAAGGTTTTTAGTTGCTGTCTGTGACTCTGCTTAAAAGATTATTCCCTTAATTCCTAAAAGTTGTCACTGGAATGGGAAATCTCAATAAAAATACATTTTTTGTTTAGCACTGGGCTGGGCTATTTAAATCCTGTACAGCAGTGCTGACAAGATCCATGTCGGATCAAGGGAGAGAGCTCTGGGACCAGGTAGGAAAGCGCTTGGTGCCTGGAGAGTGTGCCGCAATTGGAGAACAGGACTGAGGGCCCAGAGACTGTTGCTGTATAGAGCTTGGTCAGAGTTTTCCTTTGTTTTTGTGAGAGTAAAGAGCTACACTGGGCTGTTTTCTGGGCTGGGTGCTAGTGAGCTCAGGACCACATGCAGACTGCTGTGAACCTGAGAGCCTGTGTGTCAGGCTCTGGGGCTGAAGACTGTCTGCCACGGAACTGTGCTGTAGGAGGGAAGCTGCAGGAGGATTTTGCTACCTAGAGCTCAGGCAGAGTGAGGGTCCGGCCACTGCAAGTATTGTTCTATTAAGTACAGACTACAAGAGGTGGCTGCTGTTTCCACTGTTAGAGGAGTGAGAATGAGAGAAGTATGCTGCTGCAGGGGAGACTGTCTGCAGAGAGAGGACCACATGTGCTACACTGTTGCACTACTGAGAGCTGGCTTGAGAGGGAGGACCCTTTCACTAGCCACCAAAGGACCGTTCAGGACCAGAAAAGTCATCAGTGGTGAGAAGCCTCTGGCTACCATATGCTTACTTAACTGAGCGCTCCAACTTAAGGGCCCCATTTCCGGCAGACTCTCTACATTGTCCCACTAGCCGGTGGTTAGGCAGGGCACCTCTGCAATAGGTAATATTGTTATTGTAAAAGCAATTTATTGCAAAATCAATTTGTATTGCTGCACCATGTTGGATTGTAGTTTATCTTCATTACAAACCAGTATCAATCTCTCGCACCCACCTAGCGCATGTTTTTGCACTGGTCACATAGTGAACAAACAGTGACACCCTGTGAACTGAATTGCTTAACAAAGTGCCTTAAAGTGATACTAAAGTCTCAGTTTTTTTCATTTAAAAATAACAAACATGGTATACTTACCTGCTCTGTGTAGTGGTTTGTATATACCTATATAGCTTGGGGCATCGCCAGAACATGTGCATCAGGTCCCCTCTCCTGTCCCCGCAACGTTGGCATTTCGCATCTTGCCTCCTTCCAAACCTAAATAGTTTTTCTGGGGTATAGTATAGTCTATAGATCAGATACAAATGGGATACCCCTTGTGCCGGTGACAGAGAGATCCTAGGCCCTAATGCTAGGACATACTTCCACTATGTCTCCGTAATAGTACCAATCTCTTCCTCCCATTTGGCTCTTTTCTTCAACTCCACTACCCCCCTCCTGCCCTGTCATATTTATGCCCCTATACATTTCTGAGATCAGCCCTCCCGAGCCACTATTGTTTACCACTTTCTTCAACAAAGGCATTTCATTCCACTCTATCCCCTTTCCTCTGAATTGTGTCTCCAGGGCATGCCTCACTTGCAGATATCCAAAAAATAGCCTATTGGGGACTGCAAACTTCTCTCTTAGCTCTTGAAATGACTTCAGTCTCCCCACCCTATACAGCTGGGACAAGCAGTGAATACCTCTCCTATCCCACTCCTCTATTTTCCCCAACGTAATAAGCTCTTTTAAATTTTTGTTATTCCATATTGGAGAGAATTCAGAAAACCCTGTATACCCTAACACGGCCTTCACAGTCTTCCAGCTTCTAATCATTAACTAAGTTGTGGGACAGCTATGCACAAAAGATTCTGCCTCCACTTCTTCCACAACTGTATCATGACCGCTGTTGTTTAGCCATATACCACTACCTCCTTCCCTCACTTCAGGCAAGTTGCTGCCTCTCATAAACTGCATTTGGGCTGCCAAAAAGTAGCTCCAGGGGTCCGGTAGGGCCAGACCTCCCTCTGCCGACGAAGCACCCGAAAACCAATCCTTGCCACCCCATTCCTCCAAATGAATTCTCTAAACAAACTGTCCATCTTTTTAAACCAATGTTTTGGGATCCAGACAGGAGAATTGTGTATTACGAATAGAATTTGCGGCATCCATGTCATCTTGATAAGATTACATCTACCGGCGGCCGAGAGAGGAAGACTGCCCCACACCCGACTCTTTTGCCTTAACTTCACCATTAGTGGTACTATATTACCTGTTATGTACTGTCCCGGGTCTTTTGTTATATTCACCCCTAAATACCTCATTTGGTTTACCACTCTTATTGAATCTACCTGTCTCGGAAGAGGGTCTACCAGGGGGTCTATCGGCAAGAGTGAAGATTTTTCACAGTTGATTTTTAAACCGGAGAAATGGCCGAATTCTTTAATCAATTTCATGGCTGCTAGCAGTGAGGACTGTGTATCCTCCAAAAATAACAGAATATCATCCGCATACATTGTGACTTTCTCTTCCTCGCTCCCTCTTCTAAACCCACGAAACTCTTGTGACGTTCTTAGAGCCACTGCCAGTGGCTCCACTGCGAGGGCGAAGAGCAGGGGCGATAGTGGACACCCCTGTCTCGTCCCCCTCCCCAACTGGAACCCCCCGGAACACTCCCCATTGACCCTGACTTTAGCTCTTGGTTTGTCATATAAAATTCTCAGCCATTTCACAAAATTAGGACCAAATTTAAACTCTGCCAGTACTTTCCACAAACAATGCCATTCAAGGCTATCGAAAGCCTTGACCGCGTCTAAAGATAAAATGGCTCTATTCCCCCCCTTCTCTGTAGGTAATTGCACATTACCATAGACACGCCTGATATTCACGCTTACCGATCTATCCGGTATAAAACCTGTTTGGTCCGAATGTATTACTTTAGCAATTATCTTTTTTAACCTATTTGCTAAGGTTTTTGTCAGGATCTTAATATCTGTACACAAGAGTGAGATCGGTCTATAGGAGGATACTTCTAACGGATTCTTCCCTTCTTTCAACAAAATTATGATAGTGGCTTCTGTCATGGACATGGGCAATCTTCCTTCCACCACGGCCCCGTTTAAAACTTCCAGTAATTTTGGGAGCAAAACATCTCCATATTTCTTATAAATTTCTATAGGCAAGCCGTCGGGTCCTGGTGCTTTCTGATTCGCCATCTCCATTACCACTCTTTGCAGCTCTGCCTGTGTTAACGGGGCTTCCAAAATTTCCCTGTCTTCATTGGATAACGGGACAATTTTCAGTTTTTCAAAAAACTCCCACATCTCACCCTCTACATCCAACTGTGGGGCCTTGTACAGGTCTTCATAATACTCTTTGAACACCTCCACTATACCGGGGGTAGTCCTTATAATCCTCCCTCCCTTATCCCATATTGCTGATATAGTGGATGAGGGGCCATTTGCTCTAGCTATCAATGCCAAAGTTCTTCCCACTGATTCCCCTTTCCCCAAAAAGATTCTGCTTCTGAAACATTCTCCTTTTTTCCTCTTTCTCCAGAACTAGTTTCCTATATTCCTCCTGACCCTCTACCCAGCCCTCATATCTGGCTAAAGTTGGTTCCTCCACATATCTGCTTTCCGCCTCCCTCACCCATTCCTTTATTTTATGTTCCTTAACCTGTGATTTCCTCTTGACAGAGGAGATTTTCTGTATAAGGATCCCCCTAAGGAACGCCTTCAAGGCGTCCCATGTTATACCTAGCGGGGCGGAATCTGAATTCAGCTTTATAAATTCTTTTAGATCACCTACAATCCCCCCGTCATCCTCAATTACTTCGAGCCAAAAGGGGTTCAATTTCCACTCCCTCCCTTCAAAATTCAACCCCGTTCTGACTGAAAAAACTACTGGAGAATGGTCTGAGAGCAACCTTGGCTCGTAGTCTACCCCCACCACTATCTTCAGGGCTTCCACATTGCAGAGCACTAAATCGATCCTAGAGAGAGTAGCATGTGTTCTAGAGTGGCAAGAGTATTGCTTCACATCCGGGTGCCACTTCCTCCAGATATCCACCCACCCTACCTCATTACAAAATTGGAGGAGCGGGCCCCTGGGTACCCCTCCAGAGACCCCCCTTGTCGGGAACCTATCTAAGCAGTTGTCCATAGCCATATTAAAGTCCCCCGTCTATTACCGGCACCCCAGGTTTATCCGCTATAAAGCTTATCAGTTCACTGAGTATCTCTGTACTGAATGCAGGGCCGATCCCAGACGGGGTGCACGGGGTGCAGTGCACCCCAGGACCAGAGAGGTGGGGGCACTGAAGCGCCAGAGTGCTCCTTTCCCTCCATCTCCTCCTCTTGTTTGTGTCCTGCTGCGGCGCCTCTCCGCTGGTGTTCTCAGAAGAAAGCGTCGCTGTATTCACTGCTCAAGCCCCTCCCTCCTTCAGCCAGCCGAAGATGAGAAGGGAGGCAGAGCGGCTGGTCTCTGTGTGGAGAGAGACCAGCCGTGCAGTGAGTGATGTTGCGCGGGGGGGGGGGGAGCGGAGCGGTCCGTGCTGTGCTGACACATTCTCCTCCTCTCTGTGTCTCTCACTCCTGCTGCCTGCTGTGTACTCTTCTGTTCTCCACCCGGGCGGCGCGGCTGCACACTGTCCTCTCCTCTCCAGCTGCCGCCCGGGTGTTTTTATGTACTGTACCCTAATGGAGGGTGGCCTCTATTAAACCTCTTCTCACCGAGCGTACGCAGATGTGCGTACTCCCTTTTTGGGGGTTATACCGGGATGATGCCCGCAGCTGCAGGCATCATCCCAGTACTGTTTTTTAGAGCCGACAATCGGCTTTCCAGGGATAACAGCCGATTTGGCTAAAAGCCACTCGGCTGTTATACTGGAGGAGCGGGAGGGGACGTCCAACCTCCCTCCGCTTCCCACCGCTCTTACTGGCCCTCCGGGAGGCCCGATCAACAATCTGCCTCCAGCGTCTAGTGACAGTCTGGAATGAAGCCGTAAGTGGCTTTGTTCCAGTATCCTGCGTGTAAACATGAAAGCGACGTCATGCCAATGGCGCCAGTTTTAAAAAAATATACAGTATTCAGAATCGCAGAAAAAAGCGTTCTGAATACTTTGAAGTGCAAAGGAGGGATCGGGGGTCTTTTAGACCCCCGATCTCTCCATAAAGGGTACCTCTCACCTCCTATTACTGTCACAAGGGATGTTTACATTCCTTGTGACAGCAATAAAAGTGATTACATTTTTTTTTAAACACAATTTATTAATATAAAAATAAATAAAATAAATAAGAATGATAAGCAATAATTCTAGCACTAGACCTCCTCTGTAACTCTAACCTGGTAACCGTAAAAAAAATGTAAAGCGTCGCCTATGGAGATTTTTAGGTACCATAGTTTGTCGCCATTCCACGAGTGCATGCAATTCTAAAGCGTGAAATGTTTGGTATCTATTTATTCGGCGTAACATCATCTTTCACATTATACAAAAAAATTGGGCTAACTTTACTGTTTGGTTTTTTTAAAAATCATGAAAGTGACCCTTTTCCCAAAAAGTTGCGTTTAAAACACCACTGCACAAATACCGTGTGACATAAAATATTGCAACAATCGCCATTTTATTCTCTAGATTCTCTGCTAAAACATATATAATGTTTGGGGGCTCTAAGTAATTTTCTAGCAAAAAATACGGATTTTAACTTGTAAACACCAAATGTCAAAAATAGGCTTAGTCATGAAAGGGTTAATAGGCAAGGGATTGCCAAATAAAGAGCATGGGATGTTAGGCACTGTCATGGGGGACATGTACCAGTGTAAAAAAACTATTTGTCCATAAGGGAGTGGGGTCACTTTTTTGTGACTTTGAGGGCAACATGGGAAAAACACCAATCCTTTCAATGACATGCTTGGGAGATGCCTCTAGACTCCATTCACACTTTGTGGTTTGGAATTGTGGGCAGAACCGCCCCGATTCCACCTGTGATTCCAAATCCTGTGGTAATCAGTGCAAAATGTGCAATTTTAAATGGCCCCCTGAACGTGGTGCAATTTTGCGGCGATTGTCGACAGGGTTGACGCTGCAATTGCAGCAAGACATGACTATAAAAATTGCATGAAGCTTGTCACTAAAAAAAAAACACGCACAGGGCAGCTCATTGAAGTGAATAGGCTGCCCTATGCGTGACAGGCGGAATTGCATGAAAATCGCCCGCACAATATCACAAAAAGTCTACAAGCCATTAAAAAGTTTACTGTTGAAAAAACCTCCAAAGATATAATATCTGGAATATTGCCTGTGCCATGCAGAACACAGGACAGACTGTGAGATTAGAAAACTGAATACATGGCTAAAGGCCTGGTGGAGAGGGAAGGATTTGGGTTTCTAGAGCTGAATGGGTGTGCGTACTTCAAAGTCATTAATTGCAGTTTGTTACAGGTCACCCAGTATCAACGAGGAGTTGAAGACTCAGCTCCTCACACTGATAGAAAGGGCTGGGAGGGCTGGGACAATGATAACAATGGGGGATTTACTACTCTGAAATTGACTGGAGAAATGACACTGCTGGAACTAGAGTTGCCACCTGTCCGGGATTCTGAATCATGTGTCTGGGTTTCAGTCCACCTGAAACCCGGACACATTATTTAGACGGGGCTGTGGCTCCCCAAGTAACCAAGATAGTAACACACAAATCTGTTGCTATACGGGAGCTGCGGGTGGCTGCCTGGGAGCAGGTTCGGCATCACTGGGGGGCAGGGTGATGATGTCAGCAAAAGCAATTTGGCCACACCCACATTTTGCTGCATCACGCTATGTGCACTGGATTACTAAATGTTGGGGTTTGGCTTAAAGAAAAGGTGGCAATCCTATCACAAACTTTGTAATAAAAACATCCTTGCCATTCTGCAGATTCCCTCCAACAACTTTGCATATCATTTTGTATATACTGTAATTCTGTACTTGCCAAATATGCTGCAGAAATCTCCCTTCACTGAGTCTGGCTGCAACCATTTTAACTGTGGGCAGCTGAAGCTGCTACCTGTTCACTTCCTAGATTTACACTCTCTAGATTTACACAGAGGCACACCTCCAGCACTGCAGCTCTCATTGGCCCTCTTATGACTCATCCCCTCTTCTTTCCTGGCAAACTCTCACAAGAGTGAGAGCGAGAGCTGTGCATGATGTCATAAGCAGTGGCGTCGGGAGGGGGGCTAAGGGGGTTTGAAGTCCCGAGTGGGTTCCTAAAATGCCCCGGGTCTTGGGCATTCACAAATGTATTTTTAGCCCCGAGCCCGAGCGGGGACCGATCTGACTTGGAGCGCAGCCCAGTGACATAGCAGGTCCCGCCTTCTGGAGCCTGCAGCGCCTATGATGGACGTCCTAGTGGTCCAATGCCGGGACCGCGGGACGTGTGACGTCCATCATAGGTGCTGCAGGCTCCACAAGGTGGGAATTACAATGCGGCCGCGTTACTATGAGAAGATCCCCACTCGGCGCTCGGGTGGGCGGCTCTCCTCTCCTGTCTCTTCTCTGCCTTGCTGTCTCCTGCACACTACGGCTGAGCTGCAGGAGGAGCCTGAAGTCTGACGTCACGCGTAATGGGTCAGGTAGGTCAGTGCATGTCAGTGTGTGTCAGGTAGGTCAGTGTATGTCAGATAGGTCAGTGTGGGTCAGGTAGGTCAGTGTGTGTCAGGTAGGTCAGTGTGTGTCAGGTAGATCAGTGTGGGTCAGTGTAATGATCAGTGTGGGTTAGGTAGGTCAGTTTAATGATCAGTGTGGGTCAGGTAGGTCAGTGTGCGTCAGGTAGATCAGTGTGCGTCAGGTCAGTGTATGTCAGGTAGGTCAATGTGGGTCAGGTATGTTAGGGTATGTCAGGTAGGTCAGTGTGCGTCAGGTAGGTCAGTGTGGGTCACTGTAATGATCAGTGTGGGTCAGGCAGGTCAGTGTGGGTCAGTGTATTGATCAGTGTGTGTCAGGTAGGTCAGTGTGTGTCAGGTAAGTCAGTGTAATAGACAGTGTGGGTCACGTAGGTCAGTGTAATGGGTCAGGTAGGTCAGTTTTTAGTGGCCAGCTTTGATGGGCACTGGTAAGCCAGGCAGCTACCAGCAGGTGAGCTGACCCCCCCCCCCCCTTTGTTGGGCTTGGACTTCGGGCTGAGGCCCCTGGTCTTTTTCCCACCTAGCAACACCCCTGGTCATAAGCCTAGGCTTTTTATCAGGCAAGAAACAGGAAGTGGGCTGTATAAGGTATTTACTGCCAGAAAAAAAATGTTTTACTATCCAAAGTTAAAACAACAAGGGCAGAAGATTTAATAGATGGAAAGTTGAAAAAATGACTGAAGGTCCACTTTAATCTCAGTAAAACAATGGGACATTTCCTTTAACTTGCAGAAATTCAACAAATGCTTTATAAACAGATCCTTAAGTATAGAAGAGTCTTAGTAATAATCTCACCAGAAATACAAAGCTATTCCAGGGGATGCTTGCAATGTGACTTCCAATTTCTAGGGGATTTCTGAACACAAATAGTGTACAGTGTGCCCACATGGATTCAATACTGCAAGAAAGCATAGAGAGAATGTAAGTCCCTCAAGATCATATAGCCACCATCCCTAAGATGGTAGCAGTAACATACCTATACTTTCTATAGTACTTTAAGGCCCATATTCATAAATCATTGTTAAAAATTTATAAAAAGCTATACATCAATTTTATTCACAACATTATATAAAATCAACTTAAAAATTCCGTATCGGCTGGTACATTTAATATGAAAAATACATCATGTGATTGCAAGATACTCAACAGTCCATGGTCAGGGAAATTATGACATATCCATAGTGCCTAACTGTCCCCAGACCAGGACAGTACTGACGCATTTCGGAAAATCCTTCAGGGTTATGGAGGTTATAACATATCTAGAATACAATTCAACATTTCTTAAATACAACATCACAAATACTTTTATATATAATGCAGCTGATTAGTCCTATTTCCATATGGGCACAGGTGGATGGTGGATACTTATTGGGACACTATTTTGGAAGCCATGCAGCAAAAGAGAGGGCAGTCCATGATAGGTGGGTCTATGCAGACCAAAAATGACAGCAATGATTGACCTGACTTGCCATGACTAGTGAATTTAGAGCCATAAAAGATCTAGTGGAATTACTAGATGATAACGATCCTGTAAACTTGATTGACCGAATCGATCTAGAGAATAAATTGGATACATTTCCCTCTCCCAGTCTCAATCTGAATATTGCACCTTTCCTTAACGTGGTTGTAAACCCTAGGACAGGGTTTCTCAACCAGGGTTCCATGGAAGTCTAGGGTTCCTCCAGAGGTTATTAGGGGTTCCTTGAGCATGTGCAATGTTTGCCATCAATGACACCGTTGATATTTTTAGTTATCTGTAAGAGGGGATTCTTACCAATGACCACAAGCATTCTTCCTACTGACCAGCACACTGGTCAAATGTATCATTTTTAGAAGAGGTTCCCTGAGACCGGAAAGTTATTTCAAGGGTTCCTCTGTGTTGAAAAGGTTGAGAAAGACTGCCCTAGGACAAAAAAAACAAAAACTGCGAGACAAAGGCATAATGAGCTAGTATGCATAGCATACTAGCTCATTATGAATTACTTACCTGAGATCGAAGCCCCCGCAGCCGTCCTCGTGCACCGCTCCAGCGGCCGACATCGCTCCCAGAGTTACTTCCGGGTATCGCGGGCTCCGGCGCTGTGATTGCCTGGAGCCACGATGACATCACTCCTGCGCTGGTAACGGCACACTCACTGAAGCACGCGCGTGCCATTGCTTCAGTTTGCTTCAGTGCGCATGTGCCGATGACGTCGGCACATGCAAATACGGGGGATATCTCCTAAACCGTTCAGGTTTAGGGCATATCCAGGGTAGCTACAGGTAAGCCTTATTATAGGCTTACATGTAGCAAAAAGTGTGTTGTAAGGGTTTACAACCACTTTAAGCATACTGTACGTGTATGGAAATTGAGGCATTGAAAATAAAAACATGTGACATTAATCTGACAATGTTGGAGAAACAAGCACTGCAGGAATAGGCTTGTGGAGAGGTGCAGGGTGGTGCAGTGGCAGAAAACACTCACAGTCCAGATGCAGTAACAGAAATGTATTTTTGATGTAGTTCAAACCAGTGCAACTACCCGGCGGGACGTCACACCGACCACACCCACAGTATGTTGCAGCGAACAGTGTAGTAGCATGTCTCGGACGCACCAACAGTGTCTGTCTTGGGTTGGAATGCGGCCTGGCCAGTTTTATGCCCAAATGGGGAGGTTTCCAGGAAAGATAGCGTGTCCCTGCTCTTTTCCTTCTCATCTGGAACCTCTCCCTACCGCTAATACTGTCCCTGACAGATGGGTGACCTACCCCTACACTTTCCATAAGCAAAATGCACGCCAGGCTGTGAGCCAGGGTCCTAAATAGTTTCTGCCTGACCCAAGAAAGACATCAGAGTCACATGGGGTGACAGCATCCAACTTCCTCAGTGACCTCAGTAGCCCGGTATTATTTTGTACTACACCTGGATCAATAAACTCATTAATTGTGGAAGATCGAGTTGCGGCTTTCTTTTACCTATAAGGTTCCCAGTGATCCAGGAAACCATAGAGGGACCATGTTTTCCTCTCCCTCTGCAGTGCTTAAACGCCACCTGGGGAGGGCAGCACCAGGCAGGATCAGCCTGGTATTTCAGGTGATAGAAGGGGCCAAATTACACAGCACAAGTACTTTGCTGGTATTCATGCATTAAGGCAGGGGTCTCCAAACATTCTGAACAAAAGTCCGGTTTATTGTCCTTCAGACTCTAGGAGGGCCGGGCTGTGGCCAGCGGGAGTGGACATTTTCCTGGCATCAGTGGGATTAAACATTTGGTATTGGGGGAGAAATAGTGCCTCATCGTTGGTATCATAGGAAGAAATAGTGCCCCATTAATGGTGTCAGTGGGAGAAATGGTGCTCCCTTCTCAGTATCAGATGGCAGAATAGTGTCTCATATCAGTGGAAATAATAATGCCCCAAGGGCCTGATAAAGACAAGCAAAGGGCCGCAGTTTGGAGACAACTGCTTTAAGGGAACAGGATCCATTTTTTTTTTTTTTTTAGAGTAACAAACGCTTTAAGTAAAAGAGCTTTTACACCCCTCTACGACAAACAAGCAGTTAACCCTTGCAATGCTGACACAGCCCTACTGCAAGGGAGGATTTTCAGATTTCCTGAAGTTGGAATTTAAGATAAAAAAAAATCCTAATTCTTCAATAGACTATAGGAGTTACATTTCTGTGCACAGATATTTGTATGAATACTGAGTCTGACTCTGCTGCCAATCTTTGGGCATATAACAAGGCCTTCTGCTACATGCATGCTGTGCTTCCTGCCTGGGAATTATACAAAATATTTTTTCTTTACTGCTGTCTCATTAGAAGGCTTTCTAAAAGTGGTGGATTAAATTATGAAAATACAACATTGGATAAAGATTTTATGCCCAGATTTTTGCCATATCAAGTCACATTCCATATTTGGATTTTTCATTCCTTGCATGGACAAAGCACAGGTTCACTTAAAGTCAACTGAATAATAAGATGGGATCATTTCAACCAATGATCTTTATTAAGACAAAGCTGGACAAAAAAAGATAGCAATTTGTGTATAAAGGAAATGTCTTTATTTATATAACCACAATAGTTCCATCTATTAATAACAGCAACCGATGCAAGGCTGCATTCTATTTAGTTTCATTGTCCTATGTTTTTAAGAGGACCTGTTGGCTACCTGCATTGTTGGCAGCCATTTTGAGCCATTTCAAGAGTTTACTATAATTTCTATATTCCAGTGATGTACCTCCAGTTTGATTGGTTGCTGCAAAAGGTACATACAGTGCCTTGAAAAAGTATTCATACCCCTTGAAATTTTCCACATTTTGTCATGTTACAACCAAAAACGTAAATGTATTTTATTGGGATTTTATGTGATAGACCAACACAAAGTGGCACATAATTGTGAAGTAGAAGGAAAATGATAAATGGTTTTCATAATTTTTTACAAATAAATATGCGAAAAATGTGGTGTGCATTTGTATTCAGCCCCCCTGAGTCAATACTTTATAGAACCACCTTTCACTGCAATTAAAGCTGTAAGTCTTTTTGGGGATGTCTCTACCAGCTTTGCACATCTAGAGAGTGACATTTTTGCCCATTCTTCTTTGCACAATAGCTCAAGCTCTGTCAGATTGGACGAAGAGCGTCTGTGAACAGCAATTTTCAAGTCTTGCCACAGATTCTCAATTGGATTTAGGTCTGGACACATGAACATGCTTTGATCTAAATGATTCTATTGTAGCTCTGGCTGTATGTTTAGGGTCGTTGTTCTGCTGAAAGGTGAACCTCTGCCCCAGTCTCAAGTCTTTTGCAGACTCTAACAGGTTTTCTTCTAAGATTGTCCTGTATTTGGCTCCATCCATCTTCCCATCAACTCTGACCAGCTTTCCTGTCCCTGCTGAAGAAAAGCATCCCCACAGCATGATGCTGCCACCACAATGTTTCAAGGTGATGTGCAGTGTTAGTTTTCCGCTACACATAGAGTTTTGCAAACAGGACTTCTTATGGCACAATGCTTTCTTGTCACTCTTTCATAAAGGCCAGATTTGTGGAGTACACGACTAATAGTTGTCCAGTGGACAGATTCTCCCACCTGAGCTGTGGATCTCTGCAGCTCCTCCAGAGTTACCATGGACCTCTTGGTTGCTTCTCTGATTAATGCTCACCTTGCCCGGCCTGTCAGTTTAGGTGGACGGTCATGTCTTGGTAGGTTTGCAGTTGTGCCATACTCTTTCTATTTTTGGATGATGAATTGTACAGGGCTCCGTGAGATGTTTAAAGCTTGGGATTTTTTTTTTATAACCTAATCCTGCTTTAAATTTCTCCACAACTTTATCCCTGACTGTCTGGTGTGTTCCTTGCTCTTCATGATGCTGTTTGTTTACTAAGGTTTTCTAACAAACCTCTGAGGGCTTAACAGAACAGCTGTATTTATACTGAGATTAAATTACACACATGTGGACCCTATTTACTACTTCCACTAGATTTTAGTTAGGGGTATCAGAGTAAAGGGGGCTGAATACAAATGCACGCCACACTTTCACATATTTATTTGTAAAAAATTCTGAAAACCATTTATCATTTTCTTTCCACTTCACAGTTATGTACCACTTTGTGTTGGTCTATCACATAAAATCCCAATAAAATACATTTACATTTTTGTAACATGACAAAATGTGGAAAATGTCAAGGGGTATGAGTACTTGTTCAAGGCACTGTATAACACCCTTTCATGAGTATACAGAGATTTCAGGATAACTCCTAGCTGTAACACTTGTGAAGAAATCGTCATCTTCCAGACCCTAATTCCCCTTTTTTTTTCATAACTGTGCCCCTTTTTGCTTTGGATAGAGTGGGAAAGGCTAGACTCCCCATCGTTTTTTTTTGCTGCTTGTGTTCTTGTTGGAGGAATTTGCCACTTTATTTTTCCTGGTGACCACTGTCACTGAGACAAAAAGTGATGGGAAATCCCACATTTTAGAGTAAAAAAATGCTAGAGGAAAAAGTGAATTCTTCAGCTGGGATACCTATGACACCTTTGGGAATTTTATTCACTTTGCAAGAGGTTTACTTTTATTTCCTGTTATATGTTCAGGACAAATATCAAAGGGAAATCTCCCTAGTGCCACACATGCAGCAAAAAATAATGTAACAAGGGTTTTAACCCCCTTTTCTATCATAAGTCAAAAAAATGTCTTTACATACATTTTAACTACAAAAATCTTGAACCCCTTTTTGGTAATATTATTGTTGTTGTTAGAGTCTCTTTTGAAATGCAATGGGTTTTCTTTACAATTTCATTTTCAAATATAATTGTAAATCAAATTAATAAATTAACTTAATTAATCATAAAAGTAATAATTGTTTTTTTTATTTTCTAACTCCATTACCATGATAAAAGTTGCTTGCTGTCAGCAGCATAACCACTCTTTAAACCAAGCAATGTGTTTAATTTTAATGTACTATATAATATCCCTTTTATCTGTTAATCATTGTAGGTGTCTGTAAATACACCACATGCCTTATCCACAAAAAAGTATTGATTTTATGTGTCTATTTCTGCACTAGAAACAATGGAAATTTGGCTAAGAATTTGGCAAAGACATGTCATTGGCTTTAACATTTTAGTGTTCATAAATTTGATAGGTCTGCACTTGGTTTTAAAACCCAACAAAACTCAGTTTAAGTTAGCTAAATACATTCCAGGTAAATCACAACAAAAGGTGTGCAAAGTCTTACAGTGTGTTTTCTTTCTAAATAAGCCACCACAGCCTGAATAGTAAAGTCTGTCTCCAGTCAATGTCTTGTAGAGTAGGGAAGAGGTCCAGCTCAACCCCTACTGAGTCAGACCCAGACAGCTCCAATCAGCAGGAAGTACATGCTTTGATGCTTTTAAAGCTATAGGTCTGACTCAGTAGGGAGCATGACAGATCTCTGCGAGACCACTGCTTCCCTACGGAGAGCAACATTGCCACTCCGCAGCTGCTGGCAGAGGACAAGCTTATCTAATCAGGTTGTAGCTGCTTCTAAAAGAAAATGTACTGTAAAAAAATGTACACTTTTTTCTTTTAATACACCTGGAATGTCTTTAGCTTATTTAACTGCTTGCCGACTGCACACTGTAGGTTTAATTGACGTATATTGTAAGGAATTTACGGAATTTATTGATGTATATATACACGTGATTCTGCTTTTTTTGGGTAGGGGGCGCACACGTGCCCACTGGCCTGGCTGTGCTGTGATACGTCACAGCACTTGCCGATCACTGGGTCCTGTCCAATGATTGCCTGCGGGCACACAGTGATCAGCTCTGATCTCTGAAGTGTAAACACAGAGCTGTGTTCAGTGACAGGAGATCTCATTGCTTTTTCATTCCCTGCTAAGTAGGGAATGAAAACAACTAGATCCCCAGTAAAAGTGACACGGTACACACACAAACACTTTTTAGGCACATATTTAACCCCTTGATCAACCTTGATGTTAACCCCTTTCTGCCCAGTATCATTAGTACAGTGCATATTATTAGCACTGATCACTGTAATAATGGCACTCTCAGTGGCAGTTAGTTCCCCCCAGCATCAGTTAGTGCCAGATTTCCCGCCGCACTATCGCAGTCCCATTATAAGACGCTGATCGCTACTATTACTAGTATATATATTAAAAAAAAATAATTCCAGTATATATCCCATTGTTTGTGAATGCTATAACTTTCATGCAAACCAATCAATATACATTTATTGGGATTTTTTTTTTTACCAAAGACATGTAGCAGAATACGTTTTGCCCAACGTTTATTAAGAGATTTTATTTTTTTACGGGATATGTTTTATAGGAGAGAGTAAAAAAAATTGTTTATTTTTCAAAATTGTCGGTCTATATTTTAAAATATTTTTATATATTAAAAAATAAAAACCCAAAAGGTAATCAAATACCACTAAAGGAAAGCTCTATTTGTGTGAAAAAAATTATATAAATTTTGTTTGGTTACAGCATTGCATGACCGCGCAATTGTTAGTTAAAGAGGAAGTAAACTTCCCTCTAATGTTTGTAGTTATAGGTGAGCCTATAGTAATGCTTATCTATAAGTACTGTAAATATCTCCTGAACTTTCACTGTTTAGGAGATTTTTTCTGTATACTGTGCCAATTATGTCTGCGGGGCTTGCGCTTTGAAGGAACGGCCACTGGTGCCGTTTCTTTAGAGCCCTGTGCCATAGCCAGCAGCTGCACGGGAGTGACATCACGTGTCTCCGGCCAGTCACAGAGCCAGAGTACGCGGACCTGGAAGGAAGAGGGGAGAAGATGGACGTGACCTCCAGCGGGGATAACGAGGGCTTTATTTGCAGGTAAGTGTCACATAATGTGCTAGTATGCAATGCATATTAGCACATTATGCCTTTACTTTGCAGGTAAGAAAAAAGTAAAAAAAAAAACAGCAGAGTTTACTTACTCTTTAAAGTAGCAAAGGGCCTGGTTATGAAAGGGGTAAAGCCTTCCAGAGCTGAATTGGTTAAACTGATTGTTCAATCAGGCTTTAAAAACTGATAAAGTCAATGCATGTCTGGAGCTCAAAATGGCTACCTTCAAAATGACAGTTAACAGGTCCTCTTTAACTGCTACTCATCAACAAAAGTAACAATAAAAATATTGACATCTATGCAGTGAGATCATAGCTTAAAACTTAAGTGAATTTCCAATTCATCAAGTTCACCGAACCTTAAAAGTACATTACTGCTCCACTATGAAGTATAGTCCCTTCCAGCTAGTTTGGCAGTGATGGGTTGGGTCTACAAGCAGAAGGGAGATAATGGAAGTGTCTTTGTTATAAAAAATATAATGTTGACTCCACAGTTGGCAGCAAATTGACAGTAGTAGTGCTGCTTAAATGAAGCCCTCATTCAGAACTTGCATTTGCTCCAGAGATTCCATGCTTCCTATAAGGATAAACAGTTCTTCAACTTCTGTGCTGATGACAGCTGTGCAGAGAACAATAGAAGTGTCATCACATACAGCATGTCACCTACTGTATACCTGCAGGCTTCAGGTGCATGTTACCAAGAATGGTAGATTCACCCGGCTTCCCCTATTCCAACAGGACATACTGGACATTGGCTTTATTTTATGAGAAACTTTGACCAAAATCCAATAGTTGCCAATACTGAGTTCTCATCATAGCTTTATAGACATGGCAGCTGCATTAACCACAGAAAATTCCAGTGGAATATGAGTATATTTTGTCCCTTTGTGTTCTCAGTTACAAAGCTTAACATTAACCAGATATTTAACTAGAACAACCTGTTTTTAGTATAGAGTTCTATGGCTTATTTTGAAGGATATCAGACTGCAGTGAAAATTGTACTTATAAACTGAGGCGTGTATAACTAAAGCAGACATTCTATATTTTCAGACCTTATTGCCATTCAATAAAGCAAACTCAGGAGACATAAAAAAATATATTACTTTGCTAGGAAGTGAGGTCAATGCCAGTATGCTGCCATAAGCCGAAGTCTTTAACGTTTCACTTAGAAATATATTTCACAGTGTTGGGGATATCAAGTTTTTTTTTTTTGGCCTGCAATCCAACTTGAAACAAGTGAAGGTGATCAGAGGGTGTAGTGAGTTTTCTTTGGAAATGCTGAAACATTTGGCTTGTGGTAGAGACAGGTCCCATAGTTCCTACGTATAAACCTGAGTCTTCTTATCCTAGCTGGAAACTAGGATGCTTAAGCAGGTCAGCAGGTGCTTTCCATTACCCAAGACCCATATGTTGGGTTCCAGAGATTTTTGGATTTGTTCTTTAGTTTGTGGGGCATTTGGGGTTTTGTCTCTGATGTGGAGTTTGGGGTTGATTGGGCCCATGAACTGTCTGAAGGTTCCCCAACACATTGTAGACTGGGAGCTCGGAGGTTCCAGTTCACCAGATTTTCAACCCGTAACTCCTCAGGGAAATCACCCAGCTTATGCTCCATGGTCTGTGTGTCCAGCAAAACTGGGAGAGTAGGGTTGCCCAAAAGAGGTGTCATTCCATTACAGCTGGTTGGCCGCATTATTGTACTGCCTTCGACTTCCAGAGCTGGACAGCTTTCTACAGGGAGAACAGTATTGATGACATCAGGATCCTGAAAGACATGATAGCACAAGAGACTTTATTCTCTACAGAAATGTATAGTTTGGGTGATGCATGTATTGAGTATCTAAGGTACTAATTACATTTTTGCGTTTATATGGTAAAACTCCAGACAGATAATTTGAATTGGAGACAAACAATATACAGTAGACCAGTTTGTGGCTGTCATCAGGTGCACACATTGAGGGACCTTAAACTTAATTTTTTTATTAACTTAAAGCTGAACTTCACCCAAAAGGGGAGGTTCCTCTTTTCCTCATTCCCCCTCCTCTCCAATATTTGATAGCTGCAGTGATCGGAGCTGGGATTCAACCCCCCTCCTCCCCCCACAGCCTCTTGGGGCATGTCACAGGTCCCAGGAGACTACAAGACCAATCGGGGGTGCAGCGTGGCTCGTGCATGCGCAGTGGGCAGCTGGCTGTGAAGCCACAAAGAGTCACAGTCAGCTACCAACAGTTAGGATGCCGGTGCCTGACTCCGAAGACCAACATTGCTGAATCCTGTGTTTTTTAAAAGTCATTAGCTACAGTACAGTGTTTGTAGTTGCTGACTTTAAAATTTTTGTTTAAAGGGTGAAAAACCTCTTTAATAAGTCTGCATAAATAAATTCCTGACATGTCAAAATATACAGAAACAGTAAAAGGTTGATGGAATTGAATGGGTAAATGCAGCCTGCTAATGATATCAGTTTTAGCTTCATTCAGAATTCCATGCAGGTGCATTTGCATACCTCCCAACATTTTTAGATAGGAATGAGGGACACCTACTAGAAAACGTATGTAGGCATAGGACACGCCCCCTACCACACCCCCTTAAGCGCTTGCCGACTGCCGCATGAACATTTACGTCAGCAGAATGGCACGGACAGGCAAATGGGCGTACAGGTACGTCCCTTTAAATTTGCTGCTGTGTGGTCGCGCGCGACCCTGCCGCAAGCGCCGTGAGTGTGATACGCGCGATTGTCTCATGGAGAGGAAGAATGGGAAAATGCTGATGTAAACAAGCATTTCCCCATTCTGCCTAATGACACTGACACTGATCACAGCTCCCTGTAATCGGGAGCGATGATCGGTGTTGTGTCACACGTAGCCCATCCTCCCTACAGTTAGAATCACTCCCTAGGACACACCTAACCCCTGCAGCGCACCCTCCTGGTTAATCCCATCACTGCCAGTCACATTTACACAGTAATCAATGCAATCGATGCACGACCGCACAATTGTCAGTTAAAGCAACGCAGTGCCGAATCGCAAAAAGTGCTCTGGTCTTTGGCCAGCCAAATGGTCCGGGGCTTAAGTGGTTAAAGGAGAAGTAACAAAAAAAAAAAAAGGTTAATTAAATCCCCAAGGGCTTTTTTTACCACTACTATTGCTTTATATTGGCTTATAAAGTTTACAAATGCAGCAATTTAGAAATTGGATGAAAGGTTTAGCACTGGGAAACACTTTTTGAAAGATAAAAAGTGCATTTTATATACAACTATATAGATCAGACCAAAATGAGGGGCAAATGAGGGGAAAAGAGGGACAGAGGGACATTACTCCAAATCAGGGACAGTCCCTCGAAATCGGGGTCAGTTGGGAGCTATACATTTGACTTGCAGTTGATGTACTTCATGCTGCTTTTACATACCCATATGCTTGTATGAGGAGAGAAGCAGTTCTGAAGCCAACAAAGCCCAATGACAATGGCCCTTATTGGTCAAAATGCTCTACATTTAATAATTAAAAAGCAGTTTATGGGTTTCAGTCTACTGATGTTGCCCAGGCAGAGATGATTGCATCTGTCTGCAGCAGGCAGGAGAAAACATTTTCTCTCTATCTTCTCCAGTCCTCACTCAGACTGCAACAAGTCATAAGGTGAGAGGCTGCAGTAGGACCTGATCTGTGTCAGACAGCCACCAGGATTTATATGAATGTTTTATCATCAAGTCAGCATCTCAGTCTAGGAAGTAGATGCTGACCTTGGATGATACCTGAACAAAGATGGAGATGTGCTTCTTGGAAAAAAGGCAGATTAAGACATTGTCAGGTGAGTATTGTGTTTTCAGAGGTAATAATTGAAATACCTGATTTTAAAGTTATATATTACTTAGGATTCAAGTACTTAAAGCGGTAGTAAATTGCGTTAAAAACAAACAAACAAACTGGTCCCCCTATAGGTGTATGTCATAATGTGCTAGTATGTACCGCATACTAGCACATTAAGAAAGACTCACTTAAAAAATGTATCCCTCCAGCAGCACGCTGTCAACGCTGACAGAGAATACATCTTCACCCAGTCTTCCTACTGGGTTTGCGGGCTCCGGCAGATTAAATGGCTGAGCCACGATGACCTTACTCCTGTGCATGTGCGTGGGAGTCATGGCCATGGCACAGCTCTCTCAACAGATGGCATGCTGTCCATTGAGAGCGCAATGCGCATGTGCCAGTGACGTCACCGAATGCTGCACATGTAAAAATCTCCTAAACAGTGCACGTTTAGGAGACATTTACTGTACCTACAGGTAAGCCTCATTGTAGGTGCAAGATAAAAAGCTGAGTTAACTACTTCTTTAACATAAGAATATATATTGATTTCCAGGTCCACCTTAATACATTACATGCTATCAATCACAAGCAGATTCTTTATCAGGATTTAAAGGTGGAGGGCTATCTGTCCCTGAAGATTATGTTCTTTAGACCAGCCTTTTTCAACCAGGATGCCCAGACACCCTGTGGTGCCTTGGCAAAATGCCTAAAAATTGCCCAAAAAATGTAAACAAGCCAGCGTGTGAATGAAAGCTGCCTTTTAGTTACACTAAGTTACAGGTTTTCACTGTGTACCAGTACGATTAGCAGGTTATTGAATCATGGAAGCTTGTTGTATGCAGAGAATACTTTACTTTCATGGAGGATTAGTAATGCATGTCTTACAGGAAACAGGACAATACAAGTACATGCACTAAGATACAGACAATACATCCTGTTATTACATTGTACCATAGATTACACACCATCAAACTGCAGTGCCACCTGCTGGGTATAAAGGTTTAATGCATATATATATATTGTCTAACACCCCTTCTCAACAGCATGTGCTTTGCCAAATTATATTCAACTTCTTCTGGAAATAGCTATGACATTCCTTCAATAAAAGCTTGATGAGTGCATCAGCAGTCATCTCCTCTGATGGGCAGTATTGAATGTCACTAACACCTTGCTCTTGATTGTCCCTCAGTAGGTGATACTTGACGTCGCTGTGTTTGGTCCTAGGATTGACCCTTTCTGATTGCGTACGTTTTATACAACCCTGGTTATCTTCAAAAATGAGAATTCATTTGGACATATCTTTCCCAATGTCCACAAAAAGTTGATGAATCCATATTGCTTCTTGACACGCGTGTGCTGCTGCAATGTATTCTACTTCAGTTGAAGCCAGAGTGACAGTTACTTGTTTTTGACTAGACCAACTTATAGTTCCTTCCCCATCCAGTTGTAGATTTATGGTCTGTGCAGTCCCTGGCCCAATCAGCAACCACATATCCGACTAATGTTGGATTTGATGTTGCTGGTAGCCGTAACTTTATCTGAATTGTTCCTTTGAGGTACTGCATCACTTTCTTCACTGCGTTCCAGTCACACTGACAGCGAGCTGAGACTTTCCTGCATAGCGGCTTACCGATTGCTCTGCGATACATGTCATTGTTGGGTAGCAAGCTTTCTGCTTCATTGCTCATTTGATAGCCTGGTTCCATAGGAGTTTTTACTTCCTTTGCATCTTGCATATGGAATTGTTCCAAGATTTTGGAGATTTTCTGAGATTGGTTGAGAAGATAACTTCTATCTTCTTCTATTTGGATGCCCAGATAGTAGCTAATGTTCCCTAGTTCTTTGATTTCAAAATTTTTTTTCAGCTTGTAAATGTAAAGTGTTTATAATCCCCATCTTGTTCAAAACAGGTTATAATGTAATCAACATAAATAAGGGTATATATCCATCTGTCTTCTTGATTCCCAGAGTAGAGACGGGGGTCTGCTTTACTTCTTGAGAATCCCTCTCTGGTAAACACTTTGTTCACTTTCTCATTCCACATCCTTGCAGATTGCTTAAGACCGTAGATGCTCTTATGAAATTACACACAAGGTTGTCTCCTTGCTCAAACCCTGGTGGTTGCTCCTTGTAGAGTTCTTCCTTAATGTCTCCATATAGGAAAGCAGTTTTAACGTCTAGGTGTTTTAGTTGCATGCCCTTCCTGGCTGCAACGCTAAGAAGTGCTCTGATGGTGGAGTGTTTTACGATGGGAGCAAATGTTTCATCGTAATCTTCACCAAATTTCTGGGAGTAACCCATGGCAACTAGTCTGGCTTTGTATTTGTGGATATTCCCTTCTGCATCTGACTTTACTTTGAAAGTACACATACTTCCTATAGTTTTGCGGTTAGGAGGGAGCTCTGTGAGTGTCCAGGTTTTATTTTCTTGAAGTGACTTTAATTTTTCTTCTGCTGCTTTTCTCCATTTATTGGCTTCACGTTTTGGCAGTTTTTCTATGTCTTCCCAGGATGTTGGTTCAAGTATGCTGTGTGTTTTGACAGTGTATGACAGCTTGCAGGGTGGTAACCCCTTTGTAGTCCAAGTGGATCTTCTGACTTCAGGCAGTTCAGCAGGATCTGGTGGGGAACTTGATTTAGGCAATATGAGTTCCATCTCTTGTTCAGGCAGTTCAGCAGGATCTGGTGGGGAACTTGATTTAGGCAATATGAGTTCCATCTCTTGTTCTGACTCCTGCACAGGCTCGCTTTGGTCGACCTTTTCTTCTGGTTTGCTTGGCATACTCACTTCACAGCTTTCAGGAATTGGTGTTTCTGATGATGGGCTCTTATCAAAATAAACACTACGGCTTATTGTCACTTTGTCACTCTTTGGCTGTAGGATTTTGTAACCCTTAGTTTGTTCGCTGTAGCCTATTAGAATGCCCTCTATGGGTCTGTTCTCCAGCTTGGATCGCTTTTCACTTGGAATATAGGCATATGCTTTACATCCAAACAATCTGATGTGCCCTATGCTAGGCTTTGATCCATTCCACATTTCGAATGAAGTACTTTTAATGGCTCTTGAAGGTAGTCGGTTCTGTAGGTAGGTTGCAGTCATAACTGCTTCTCCCCAGTACTTGTGGAGTAGGTTGGCCTCCGACAACATGCATCTGGCCATTTCTATAAGATTTCTATAAGAGTGCGATTTTTCCTTTCTACTACATCGTTTTGTTCAGGAGTGTATGGTGTGGTTGTCTGGTTTAACTATTCCCTGTCTCTTAAGATATGAGGCCACTTCTTTGCTTATGTATTCTCCTCCATTTTCGGTGCGTATTATTCCTGGTTTGAATTGGAATTTGATGATAGACATGGCAACAAACTCTTGAAGTTTTTCTGATGTTTTATTCTTGTGTTTCATCAGATAAGTAGTTGTGTATCTGGAATAGTCATCAATAAAAGTCAGTAGATATTTATTACCATCTGATGTGGGAGTTTTCATTGGACCGCATACGTCACTGTGTATGAGCTGCAGGGGGTGGGTAGTTTTTCTTTGAAATGCCAGTGGAAGGGGAGCATGTGTGGCTTTTGCTTCAATACAGCACTTGCATTTCATGAGCACTTTGCAAGGCGCTATTGTTAATCTCATGATAAACCTCTTTTTATAATGTCCTGTATAGCTTCTGGACTTCTGTGCCCCAGTCGCCTCTGCCATAAGTGAATACATTTGCTGTGTTGTTCATTAGAGACTATATTGACTTGCTGGTCTGTGGTGATGAGCCTGTATAGTAGGGGTGCTGAAATTAATCGTTGCATCGATGCATCGCGATTCGGGTGTCCCTGATGCGGCATCGATGCATAAGGACCGGAAAATCGATGTTCGGTGACGTCATTACTAGCCCCGCCCCTCCCGGGAAAGCGCTCCGAGCAGATTTTTAAAAAGACTTTATTTTAATTCATGTTATATTACAATAGATGCTGTGCCCCCGCTGTATGTGCTTTTTAAAAAAAAATGTCGCTTTATACCGAATTTCGCCGTAGTATTACAATCATGAGACTCCCGGCCCGTCCCGCCCCTCTCCACTCTGCTCTTCCCTCTCCGCTCTCCTCTTCCGTCTCCTGAGTCCTGACGTCAGCGGGGATTTCTCAGTCCCGCCCGCATCTCTTCTGATACGATAACTATAGTCAGCGGGCGGGACTGAGAATTCCCCGCTGACGTCAGGACTCAGGAGACACGTGAGAGGAGAGGAGAGAGGAGAGCGGAGAGGGGCGGGACGGGACGAGACGAGCCGGGAGTCACATGATTGTACTACTACGGAGAAATTCGGAATGAGGTGACATTGTTTTTTTAAAAGCACATACAGCGGGGGCACAGAATCTATTGTAATATAACATTAATTAAAATAAAGTAATTGTGGGGAGTTAGTGATGGCTGCATTGTTTGGGCACAGATGGCTGAGTTTGGCAGGCACAAGTGGCTGCAATTGGGCACAAGTGGCTGCGTTTGGGCACAGGTGGCTGCGTTTGGGCACAGGTGGCTGCGTTTGATGGGCACAGGTGGCTGTGTTTGATGGGCACAAGTGGCTGCATTTGACGGGCACAGGTGGCTGCGTTTGATGGGCACAGGTGGCTGCATTTGACGGGCACAGGTGGCTGCATTTGACAGGCACAGGTGGCTGCGTTTGACGGGCACAGGTGGCTGCGTTTGACGGGCACAGGTGGCTGCGTTTGACGGGCACAGGGGGCTGCGTTTGACGGGCACAGGTGGCTGCATTTGACAGGCACAAGTGGCTGCGTTTGACAGGCACAAGTGGCTGCGTTTGGGCACAGGTGGCTGCGTTTGATGGGCACAAGTGGCTGCGTTTGGGCACAAGTGGCTGCGTTTGGGCACAAGTGGCTGCGTTTGGGCACAGGTGGCTGCGTTTGATGGGCACAGGTGGCTGCGTTTGATGGGCGCAAGTGACTGCATTTGATGGGCACAAGTGACTGCGTTTGATGGGCACAAGTGGCTGCCTTTGGGCACAGGTGGCTGCGTTTGATGGGCACAAGTGACTGCGTTTGATGGGCACAAGTGACTGCGTTTGGGCACAAGTGGCTGCGTTTGACAGGCACAAGTGGCTGCGTTTGACAGGCACAAGTGGCTGCGTTTGACGGGCACAAGTGGCTGCGTTTGGGCACAGGTGGCTGTGTTTGGGCACAGGTGGCTGCGTTTGATGGGCACAGGTGGCTGCGTTTGATGGGCACAAGTGACTGCGTTTGATGGGCACAAGTGGCTGCGTTTGGGCACAGGTGGCTGCATTTGATGGGCACAAGTGACTGCGTTTGATGGGCACAAGTGACTGCGTTTGATGGGCAGAAGTGACTGCGTTTGGGCACAGGTGGCTACGTTTGATGGGCACAAGTGGCTGCGTTTGGGCACAAGTGGCTGCATTTGGGCACAAGTGGCTGCGTTTGACGGGCACAGATGGCTGCGTTTGGGGGGCACAGGTGGCTGCGTTTGGGCGGCACAAGTGGCAGCCTTTGGGCACAAGTGGCTGCGTTTGACGGGCACAGGTGGCTGTGTTTGGGCACAGGTGGCTGCGTTTGATGGGCACAAGTGGCTGCGTTTGGGCGGCACAAGTGGCTGCGTTTGACGGGCACAAGTGGCTGCATTTGATGGGCACAGTGAGGCTGCATTTGATGGGGGAGGTTCAGTATTTTTCAGTTTGTTTGCGCTCGTCGGTAATCGTGATGCATCGCGGAATCGAATCGTTGACCAGATAATCGTAATCGAATCGAATCGTGAGACCAGTGAAAATGCGCACCCCTACTGTATAGGTGATCATCCAGTTTTCCTTTTGTGAGGAATTGCTTATTATTGTGAATTGAGCATTCATCACCCTGGAACTTAACTGTGAGACCGTTGTTTGCAAGACTTTTCACTGATAGTAGGCTGCCTTTTAGTTCTGGAACATACAGCACTTTCTTTACAAGGATACTGTGGTGACCTCCTTGTGGTGTAATGCAGTTCAGGAAGCCCTGGCCTTTACCTTCGGAAGTAATGCTTTTCACGTTTGCTAGGAAAACTTTGTCTTTTGCACTGTAATCAATGTTTGTGAAGAATGTCTCATCGCTAGTCATGTGGCTAGTCACTCCTGAGTCTATGCACGAGTCACGTGGCTTGCCGCTCTGTGTCAGTTTAAAGGTGCCACTCCATGATGTGTCTGCAGTTTCCTTTGTAATTGCTTTGAAGGCTGCAGAGGAGCAGGGCAAGAGTATAGTTATGTTTGATGTTCTTTCTGATGGCACGTAGCTGCTCTATCATGTCTAGCATAACATTTACGTGGTCACACATTTGCTGGCCTTCTTCTAGTCTCATCTTGTATAGCTTTCTTAGTATAAAGAGCTTGCTGATTAGATTTGAACACTCGTGCAGTTTTTGCAATGAAGTCCACATACCTTTGGCTGTTTTCTCTGTTCTTATGTGGATAAACTGGTCATCTTCCACTAGTAAGCTTATAATAGCTTTTGCCTGCCTATCTTTCCTATGCCATTCCTCCGTCTCTCCGTTTGTGGGTCTGTCCGTATTCAGCACGTGCCACAAGTCATCCTTGCCAAGAAACACTTCCAGTTTAAACTCCCACAGCTGGTAATTGGCATTGTTCAGCTTTGCAATTGCAAACTTGACATCTGAACCACTTGCCATATTTCATCAGCTTGTATACAGTATTCACTGACTTGCTGTACTCACTGAGTATTCTTTCCAGTACCTCTGGGTGCTGCTAGGTACGCTGGGAGCGCTGGGTTATCCTCTCCAATGCCTGGGCTCATAACCTATTAGCAAGGTATTGAATAATGCGCTTGAAAACTTGTTGTATGCAGAGAATATTTTACTTTCATGGATGATTAGCAATGCATGTCTTACAGGAAACAGGACAATTACATGCACTGAGATACAGACAATACATCCTGTTATTACTTTGTACAATAGAATACACACTATCATAATGCAGTGCCACCTGCTGGGAATAAAGGTATAATGCATATATATATTATCAGTTTATATAAGCGACTTTTCCGACAAGTACAACCTTCTATCTGCCGGCGTCCTAACGACCAATGGCGTCATCAGTTGATAAGGAGGATGTCAGTCGCCTACATAGCATTCTTGTTTGGCCCTCCCATGTCCCTCTCCATCAGCAGTGAGTCACATTAGCTGAGTGATGGTGAAACATTGGAATACTAGTCGGTACCAGTTTGAAAAAGTGTATTTGCTTTGGAAGAATAAATCGCCTCTAACGCTGGGTGTCCTACTTGGACTTGTAGATGTTACTGCATTATTTAAAACTATTGGAATAGTTTTTACATTTTAGAATAGGGTACCTCAAGACTGTCCATAATTTTTAAAGGGTGCCTCCACAATGTCCATAATTTTTAAAAGGTGCCTTGACTAAAAAAAGGTTGAGAAACACTGCTCTAGACTGCCAGTTGGACTTAAGCAGTGAAGAAACCATTTGATTTACTAAAGTGAACAATTACAAGTTCCAGACCTTGCATGCAGCAATAAGCACTTCCACATTCTCAAAGGTGCTTGTTAACACAAATGACTATCTTCTACATGGCCCATATGTTATGAGCAATGCTTGAATTTCTTGCATCTCTTGCAAATTTCAGGTAGCATAATGAGCTCCAAAATACTAGACCTAGGGAAAGACTGCTGCAAAAAACACTTACTGAAAGGCAGCAATAATGTGTCTGTGATTAGTCTACACTTAGGAAGAAAAAAAAGATGCTTCTCTATATTTCAAGGCATGCAGGCAGAAAAAAGACTAGATTCGCTACTTATTACTTACAAAGTGATAGCACAGTCCCAGTGGCCCAATGTTTTAGCCATTGTGATTAATACTATTCATCTTTTTTGTCTGTACTATGTGGATATGTTGGCTGCTAGAGACTGATAATCTATGTATATATGCTGAATCAGCTCATGTTTTTCCTCCAGAGGAGTGCCATGAATTTATGTGTGCAGCTCTAGTTTATTTCTGCTTCATTGAATATTACTAGAATTGCCTGTGGACACACCCAGGGCTGCTATTAGGGGAGCAGAGGTAGCCCTCCTGTACTCCATTAGTCCAGCAAAGGGGCCCAAGGGCAGAGAGAAGACTTTTTACTTTCCATGGGGCTCAGGCGGAGTATTACCATAGGCCGCAACTCCCAGCACTTACTAACATTTCCTGGGCCCCATTAGTTCAGCAGGAGGGCCCAACGCTGAGAGAGAACTTTTTTGCTTTCAGCAGAAGGTGCACCTGCACTCTGAAATTTACCTACTCCTGACACCTGTACGTAGGCTCAAGTTTGTAAGTTCTTACCCACTGTTAGCACAATTTTGCCACACCCAAAAATTCACCATGGCGTGCTTGGCGGGCCTTATCAATTAGGCTGTATAGGGCCCCACGATTTCTAATGGCGGCTCCGGACATGACCTTTTATTGCCATCTAACCTGCATGAAGAAGGAAGGGTGATATTTTGTCAATAGCTATGGATTTTTCAACCAAATAATCCCACCTCATATTTTAAAGTGGTTGTAAACTCCCATCCATTAATTTTACATATAGGTAAGCTGCCTTTAATAAGGCTTACCTATAGGTACTGTAAATATCTCCTAAACAAGCCCCATTTAGGAGATATTTACTGTATATGCAGCCGATGAGGTCATCGGTGCATGCGCTCTGAAGGAATGGCCATTCCTTCAGACTCCTGTGCCGTGACTGGCGGCTCCCCCGTGCATGCGCAGGAGTAATGGCATGCGAGTCACACAGCCAGGGTCCGTGGACCCAGAAGGAAGACGGGTGAAGATGGAATGTGGCCTCCAGGGGTGACAATGCATCGGTGGAGGGCTTCGTTTGCAGGTAAGTTTCACATAATGTGCTAATACAGTGGTTCTCAACTCCAGTCCTCGGGACCCACCAACAGGCCAGATTTTAAGTATTACCTTGGAGAGTTGCAGACTAGAATACTTCAATCACTGAGCAGCAAGTGATATCACCTGTGATGTATTTCAGCTATCTTGCAAACCTGGCCTGTTGGTGGGTCCTGAGGACTGGAGTTGAGAACCACTGTGCTAATATGAGATGTATACTAGCACATTATGGCTTTAATTTGCAGGTCAGGAGAAAAAATTAACCCTGCCAGTTTATTTCCTCTTTAAAAATGCAGCAATCAGTAAACTCCCCCCCCCCAAAAAAAAAAAGATTTCAGGCAGAGGTAAATGGGGTATCAACTAATATTATGGCAATGTTACTATTATTATTATACAGGTTTTATATAGCGCCAACAGTTTGGACAGCTCTTTACAAAATAAACGGAGACAGTACAGCTATAATACTATTCAATAAAAGAGGATTGGGGGGCTCTGCTTGTGAGAGCTTACATCCTTAAAGGGAAGGGCAGGTGATACAAACAGTAATAACTGTGAAGGATGAGGTGATGGAGAAAAGTAGAAGCAGGTGCATCTCCCTTTATTCCCCGAAGAGATACGTTTTCAGTGATTGCCTGAATGCGGACAGACTAGGAGATAGCCAGATGGGGCTAATGAGTGCCAGAGGGTGGAAGAGGCTCTGGAGAAGTCCTGAAAGTGGCACCTCAATGTACCATACAAAGTCCAAAACATGCATTTTAGTCAAATGTTACTGCAGTGCATAAGTCTGAAGAGCCCCCTAAGCTTGTATTTACCTATATGGTAAGACCAAGCTATAATAGCTAAACTGGTAAAACACCATGTAGCAATGAATCAGAGTCCATCTTTAAGACATATAACCAGTTAAGTCTATTATGGATTCTAGCCTTCATTACTGAATAAGCTCAGATTTTTAGTGACAACTCCTACAGTGGTGTAGTGGATAGCACTTTTGCCTAGCAGTAAGAAGAGTCGCTGGCTAGAATCCCAACCACGACACTACCTGCCTGGAGTTTGCATGTTCTCCCGGTACCTGCGTGGGTTTCCTCCGGGTACTCCGGTTTCCTCCCACTCTCCAAAAGACATAATGGTAGGTTAACTGGATCCTGTCTAATTTGTCCCTAGTATGTATGAATATGAGTTAGGGACCTTAGATTGTAAGCTCCTTGAGGGTAAGGACTGATGTGAATGTACAATGTATATGTAAAGCACTGCGTAAATTGACAGCGCTATATAAGTACCATAAATAAATAAATACCTGTGTGCAGTAGATAATCCGTTCCAATATGGTCGAGAAGTTTGGTCGGTGATCTGGTGTGTGCTGCCAACACTGTGTCATTATCCGATATCTAAAACAGTGAGAGTAGGGTCATCAGTATCAGTAACATACAACATTTTAACAGAACTTGTCTATTTGGGCAGATGATCTTACCAAAATTCTATTAAAACCAAATCAGTAACCCTAAATGGATGTTTATTTTCCTTCCTCACCCTGGTGCTGTGCTGTGGGTGCTTATAGTCAGGGCAGGAAGCCTTGGGCCCTGCAGTATAGCCCTCTACAGACACAGAGGGGCCACTAGCTATTATGCCTTGTGTCCAAACAATGGATTCTCTGTAGTCTCTAATGGTATCAAACCCCATCAATGTTTCTGGTAGCCGGAGACCAAGTTATCATGGCTGTTTAGGCTTTAGGTTACATGAAGAAGCTCAAAACAACTTTTCTTAAATTCATGACAAGCAAGAGATACTTTTTTAATAATGTAATTTGTTAATGTTGGCATAAACCCCATTGTGTACATTTTAATAATAGGTCAAAGTGAACCTGTCACTACAGTAAAAATATTAAGACAAGCACCATAGAAAACACACTTCCAGTTGTGATTGATACTTGCCCCCCCCCCCCCCCCCCAATGGGCACTGTAGTTCCTTCCTTAGTTCCTTCCACATTAGTAACCTAGCAGGTGGCAGAGAGATCGACTTGTCAAGGGGCCAGGTATCCGACACACTCAGAATTGTCAGATACCTATGGCACCTGCAAAGATTTTACTTACCATCCATTGGAAAGGTAAATTTTAAATCTCTTTTTTTACTGGGCATTTCTGTGTGTTTTTTATAATGTAATGACATGGTATCTTTAAAGGATATGGAACATCTTGAATGCATATTATGTTCAATTTTTTTAGGAGAGTATCAGAAGAGAAGGAGGCTCTGCTAACCTGCTTATGACCACAGAGGAGAAAAAATCTAACTCACTTAAACGTTTGCAGACTGAACACTTACACTGGTCCTGGGCAGTTTTTGGGAGGATCCATCCGTCCACCACTTGTTACAAACTCCAGCACCTCCTGGTTGGTTTTACATGGGTAAGGCATATATCCTAATGAGAAGATCTCCCAAAGTAGTACACCAAAGGACCTAAAACAGCAAAAAAATCCTGTGTCACTTCTGCAGCTCATATTAAATATATATTTAGATTTTAATCACCCTGAAGCTATTTCTCCAAGAAAATGTAAAAAACGTTTTCTAAAGTTAAGTATATATAATTATATCACAAAGAAAGAAACAATGATAAGGGATTTCTGAGGGACCCAGACACTACAACCATTAGTATAAAGAATTGTACAATTTTAATTGGCATAACTTAAAAAAGAATAATTAACAGAATAAAACGACGCCGACCGCCATCCATTTAAATGTTTCTTAACGTACAACACTACACCTATCACTGTTAGGTCTCTCTAAACTTGTACCAATGTACTGTATATTGTCTTTCTTGATTTGACTTTTCGGCAAATGTTGCGGCCTTTGTTCTTGTTAGTTGCTCTCTCACAATAAAAAAAAACACAATAAATAAAAAAAATAAACATATACTGTATGTGTTTCCTGATATGATTATTTCCTAAATCATAGTCATTACATCCAGGACCTCCTAGCACCCTATATATGTAGCTCTATATTCCAGGAATGTTATTTGTGATTTCATAATGAAACTATGTGAGATGTGCTACCTTGCTATTTTCTGACCATAATCTATTACCATTTGGATTAAAGGTGTGTATAGTCAGGAATGATTAGAACCTCTATTACCCAGATAGCAAGCAATTGTGCTGCGAATTTGAAAATGACTTGCTAAGCTATTGCTAGACTTGCCAGCCTTCACAATTCCAGCAAGTCTGCATGGCATGACTCCAGATCAACTTTCTTTACAAATATTCTGCAAGCCTGCTGCAAGTTCTGGTTCAGTTATGTTGTGCAATAGTCATCCCACCACAGGGGTCACTGTGGCTGAATTTTCAAGCTGTAGACTTGCAGAGCTCTTGCTGTAGACTCACCATTGCAACTTTGCTATTGTTACAGACTTGCCACGCATATTTACTACAAATTAAAAAAGTGTCAACTATACCTTGTGTTTCAAGTGCTCTGAAACTGTACAACTTGTCAGTGAAAATGTGCAACAAGTTAACAAACTTAAAATACAACACTGCCACAAATTTGTGGCACGTTATCCTTGCTATCTGGGAAGGTGTTCAACTTAATATGTGAGCCCACTGCAGAGATTCCCGTTCACTTCTTGCCCCAGAGACAATGGGGTTGATTTACTAAAGGAAAATAGACTGCGCACTCTGCAAGTGCAGTTACTTCAGAGCTTATTAAATGAGGAAAACTCTGCTGACTCCCATCATGCAATCATGTGCAAGCAAAAATGCTATTTTTTCCATTTTTCTTGCATGTGATTGGGTATTATTTGTAAAGTGAAGTTTTAACATTTACTAAGCTCTGGAGCAACTGTACTTTCAGAGCGCAACTGCACTTGCAAATACACAGTCTTTGGTAAATCAACCCCAAATGTTCTAACTAGGACAGAAAGTGAGGAGATGCCTCTTTTACAAGTACACACTACGTTTTTGTAGTGGAAATTGACTAGATGTTCTATCAGCATTTCTTGGTATCTGTGTCTTTTTGGAGAGTTCCAAATTGTTACAATTTTCTCAATTGCAGGTTTTTATATCATAAAAAGCTAACATGTTTAGGGGGTTTAAAAGGTCCCCCTTTGTCATAGCTTGGTATTGTTGAACAAAGTGCGAGAGATTTTCTAAAGCTGGTGCACCCAGAATTTGGTGCAGCTATGCATGGTAGCCAATGAGCTTTTAACTTTAGCTTGTTCAATTAAAGTGGTTCTAAAGTCTTATGACCTGTACACACGGTCGGACATTGATCGGACATTCCGACAACAAAACCCATGTATTTTTTCCGACGGATGTTGGCTCAAACTTGTCCTGCATACACACGGTCACACAAAGTTGTCAGAAAATCTGATTGTTATGAACGCGGTGACGTAAAACACGTACGTCGGGACTATATACGGGGCAGTAGCCAATAGCTTTCGTCTCTTAATTTATTCTGAGCATGCATGGCACTTTGTGCGTCGGATTTGTGTACACATGATCGGAATTTCCGCCAACGGATTTTGTTGTCGGAAAATTTTATAGCAAGCTCTCAAATTTCGTGTGTTGGAAATTCCTATGGAAAATGTGTGATGGAGCCCACACACGGTCGGAATTTCCGAAAACAAGGTCCTATCACACAAAATCCGGCCATGTGTACAGAGCATTAAGGTTTTTCGCCTAAATGCATTAGGGTGAAAACCCTTCTGTGCTGCAAAATCCCCCCCCAGCCCCCGTTATACTTACCTGAGCCTGATCTGATCCAGCGATGTGCACGAGAGCAGCGGTGCTGATGCTGTCTCCCTGGATAGATTGATAATCAAATGCTATGCTGAGCGAGCAGGGCTGAGATGCCTGCTCTGTGTCAATAAACGCGGACAGGGTGGCTCTGAAGCGCACACACATGGGTTCCCCCATGAACAGCGGCTTTCCATGGAGGCAATGGGGGGGGGGGGGTGAGGAGTCTGGAGCGCCGGTGGGGGATCCCAGAAGAAAAGGGTCAGGACTGTTCAGTGCAAAACCATTGCACAGAGCAGGTAGGTATAGCATGTTATTTGTTGTTTTATAACAAAGCAAAAACCATGAACAACTACAAAAATAAAAAAAGAAAAACAATTAGGAAGATTACCAGGAATCAGTCTTGGAAGTAAAGACTCCCTCTAAGAAAGCCTCGGGAGGCATCCATTTCACAGGCAGCATGGCTCTCCCTCCCTTTCGATAGTAACTTGCTCTGAAAGAAACAATTCAGATTTTATTCACATTCAAGGTCATATTCAGACATCTGGATAACAACATCCTTCAAAACAAGCCCCACCTTTAATATTTTTTAATTACCAGCTAATGCTAGAATGCATTATTTGAGGCAGCAAGCTATTCCTCAACATATCAGATCAACAAACAAGAGAAAGGAAAGATGTTTTCATGCTTCTTCATTTATAGTGCGCTCTGCGTCTTCCTTCTTCTCTTAACTTCCATAGCTAACAAACACCTCCCTACCACTGACATGATGAAATTATCCATAAATGTTCATAGTTTGCCAGAAAAAAAATGTAAAACAGGAAAAAAATGTCAGATTGTAAATTTTGTGGCTTGGCACTGCTCCCTGTTTACCCTGCTGTCCCAGACACAGGTCTGCAAGTGCTATTATAGTAAATACAGCCATGCCCTTGGTTTACAAGGGGAAATCCAGTCCAATATAGAATTCAGCAACCACAGGAGAGGCATGCTACCTCCACCATGCTTATGTTCTTCCTATCAGAGTTATTGAGTACGCCACACCACCTTGTGATACAGAAGCCCATGGCTGCCAAAAACCAAGAGTTCTGAGGGTCCCCAGGTCCTTGCTTACTATTATACTTTTATCCTTAAACACATTCAACATTAATCATGGCATGTTTGATCCTGGTGTAGATATTTTGAGTAATAATAATATTTACAAAAATTATAAATTTAAATATGTAGACCCAGATTGAGTTATTAAAATGTTTCATGTCCTAAGCCTTAATTATTGAAGGGAAACTATAATGATTTTGGGTAAAGTGTGTAGCAAGGTCACAGGCCTCCTCTAGTCTAATGAGAATCTTAAGAGCCAAGAACTGCTGACATCCTTCCATATAGAGTGGGTTGTAAGGCATAGTGGGCAAAATGCAAGTTAGATTTATAGCCGTCAGACACTTCTTAAATGCAAAGAGATTTTATTTTCTCTTAAACAGAACTTTGGGAGAGAGGGTTAGGGCCAGGACACCCTTAGGTAGTTGCAATGTTAATTGGCAGACTCTGAGACTTCTAATGCCCCGTACACACGGTCGGATTTTCCGACGGAAAATGTGTGATAGGACCTTGTTGTCGGAAATTCCGACCGTGTGTAGGCTCCATCACACATTTTCCATCGGATTTTCCGACACACAAAGTTTGAGAGCAGGATATAAAATTTTCTGACAACAAAATCTGTTGTCGGAAATTCCGATCGTGTGTACACAAATCCGACGGACAAAGTGCCAAGCATGCTCAGAATAAATAAAGAGATGAAAGCTATTGGCCACTGCCCCGTTTATAGTCCCGACGTACGTGTTTTACGTCACCACGTTCAGAACGATCGGATTTTCCGACAACTTTGTGTGACCGTGTGTATGCAAGACAAGTTTGAGCCAACATCCGTCGGAAAAAATCCTAGGATTTTGTTGTCGGAATGTCCGAACAAAGTCCGACCATGTGTACGGGGCATAACAGGTAGACAGCCATGCAGGGAAAGGCATCCAGCAAGATGCCACATCTGCATGTGTAGGAATGCTGTCTCCTATGGCAACAGTCTTTAACAGTTTCGAACACAAGGTGTAACAGTTCCTTTCACTTTCACTACAATCACTTCTTGTAGTTCTTCAACCCACTGAGCTCCCGGTCTCTCTCTCACTAGACTAGATGATTCACTGCCACTGAATCCCTTGAGCTCCTACAATCTTCACTGTAGTATCTTCCTCAAACGTCACCCCTGTTTCTCTGCTGGGTCCCTAGCTTGGCACTCCAGATACTTATAAAGCTTCACCCCACTGGCCTGCTCGGTCCCTGGCTTGACACACAAGGGTCTCTGACTTGATCACTGCCTGAAGTTTCCAGATTCTCCACCGTGCCCATTCGGTGAGAATACTGCTCCGGTACTTGCTTCAGTTACTCACTGTGGTCCCCGGTAAAAAGGTGGTTGGTCCCTTAGTGGCGACAGCTTCCCCTCTACCTCCTACCACTGGCAGGTTCTCTGGCCAGCAGAGCTGTCACTTCTGGTTGGACTGCAAGCCTCAGTCCCAACCCTGCGCTGCTATCTTGCTTCTAGATAGGCCCTCAGACAGCCTAGGCCCAATCTCTGGCCTAGCAGCCCGGGGCAACACGACACACCTCCACCCAGACAGCCATCCAGGTGGCACAGAACAGTGATCACCTGACTCCACCTAAATATATAGGTTCTCCCAGGAGGCCAAGGGATTTAAGAAAACCCCTGCCCATTGGCTGAGATACCCCATATACTCCTAATCCGTCCTTGCTTTGCCCTTGTCTTATCTAATGCCACCAGGTACCCAGCCACCTAGCGGCAGAAGAGAGAAGTGCAGCAATTCAAGACTTATGGTGAACTCAATTGATCCCTAGCAATGAGCCAAGGTAAGTACACCTGGCAGGTAAATTTAGGAGCAACCCTGCCTAAAAAAAGGGTGCTACATCTGTATAAGATTTTCATCTGTTGGGTGAGAGAACTAAAAACACGGAAGCTCTGAGATCCAGCACAATAACTTTTGCTTGGCTTTTTATGAATCAGCCCCAGTTATAAAAAAATTGGAGTTCTTACCTGTAGATGTCCCGAGCCATTCCAAAGTCACCTATTTTAGCCACACGTCCGCTGCTGGTATGGGTCAGAAGGCAATTTCTGGCTGCAATATCCCTAATGGAAATTTTTCATTGTAAATATGCACTTGCTCTTAGTTTACCCTAATAATTGGTGAGCAATAATAGCGGAGCAGTTCATGTTACATCTCTACCATGTTTATATGCAAAGCATCATGGGAAAGAAGGCAGAGGTGGTAGCTATAATAGATTGGTTGTTTTAATCCCCCAGCAGATCAAGCATTTGGCTGTCTGTCCTCAGTGTTTTGCTAAATGATTGTTTATACTGATCATCAATATCAATATGGCTAGAGCTACATGAATCATTTTTAATACCGTATATACTCGAGTATAAGTCGAATTTTTCAGCACTTTTTTTTGTGCTGAAAGTGCCCCCCTCGACTTATACTCGAGTCAAGCACTTTTCTGCAGCAAAAAAAATCATTTTCCGAACCGACTTTGGGGCCCCGTATCTCAGGGCCACTTGGTGCTAGGAACCCCAAATTTGGTGTGCATACCCAGTGGAACTAGTACCACAACATATCCAAAGCTGAAGTTCCTAGCACTAAGTGACCCCGAGATAGGGGGCCCCAAAATCGGTTTGGAAAATGTCATTCTATGCTGCAGAAAAGTGCTTGACATTTTCTGAACCGACTTTGGGGCCCCATATCTCAGGGCCACTTGGAGCTAGGAACCTCAAATTTGGTGTGCATACCCAGTGGAATTGGTACCATAACATATCCAATGCTGGCGTTCCTAGCACCAAGTGACCCTGAGATACGGGGCCCCAAACCTGGTTTGGAAAATGTCATTCTCTGCTGCAGAAAAGTGCTTGACATTTTCTGAACTGATTTTTGGGACCCTGTATCTCGGGGCCATTTGGTGCTAGAAACCACAGCTTTGGAAATGTTATGGTGCTAGTTCCACTGGGTTTGCACACCAAATTTGGGGTTCCTAGCACTAAGTGGCCCTGAGATACGGGACCCCAAATTTGGTCAACTGTGTCTACCTGCAGCAATGTCATTTCGGGACCCTTTGGGTTCAGAGACCCCAATTTTAATTTTGGCTGCAGCTAGGGGGCATCTAGGAACCCTTAACTACCGAGTTTGAAGTTCAGGGGACCTATGGCTGCAAATGGGCACAGTGAGGCATGCAAATTGGCATTGTTGACCCTCTTTTCCACTTACAGTAGCTGTGCATTTCTCACCCTCGTCTTATACTCGGGTCAATAAGTTTTTCCCATTTTTTTTGTGGTAAATTAGGGCCTCAACTTATACTCGGAACGACTTATACTCGAGTATATACGGTAGCTTAAACATAATAGTAAAATCATTACTAATTATTCTCTAGGAGTAGTAATTAATCACAAAACAAAGGGAACAAATGGCCTCCTATGGTGCAAACTACACAAGTGACATGTTGCAGCAATTAATCTCATAATCGCACAATTGTTTACTGAGCAGTTAAAGTGGAAGTCCAGTTAAAAATGAAAATGTTTCTATTAATTATATGTAAAAAATCTTTTTTTTTTATTTTGAGACATAAGGCTGAACTTAGCTCACATTAATGATTGCAGGGGAGAATTTAAGTGTTAGTCCTCATGCACACGGATGTTTTTACAGCTGCTTTTTTGAGCTTTTTTTGCAGCTTAAAAAGGCCTGTCTATGTTAGTCTATGGCTTCATGCCCACCTAGGCGTTTTTGAGCTGCAAGTGGCATAGGCGTTTTTAAGCTGTAAAAAAAACCCAGGACCAGTGGGTTCTGAAAGACGTTTTTCAGCTGTAAAAACGCTCTAACGCTGAAAAACGCTGAAAAACGCTGAAAACTGCTCAAAAACGCTCAAAAACGTCATTCACCAACGTTTTTTAGCGTGTTTGATCCATTGAAAAAAAAAAAAAAATTTGAAAAAAAAAAAAAACGCTCAAAAACACTAACGCGGAAAAACGCTCAAAAACGCTCAAAAACGCTATTGCAAAAACGCTGAAAAAAGCTGAAAAAAGTTAAAAAAAATCACTGCAAAGATACTGGCGTTTTCATAACGTTTTTTTAACAGCCTGTGTGCATGAGGGCTTGACAATAAAACCTAGAAGCTGATTGGTTACTATGCACAGCTGCACCAAATTCTATGTGCACAAGTTTTAAGCCTAGAACACACAGGCCGAATGTCAGGCGTGTGTACTGGAGTCAGTCCGTCAGGAGCCGGCTGTTCGACTGGTTTCTGTTGAAGGGGCATGACTGAAAATGGTCTGCCGATTGGCTCCCGGTCAGAGCTCTTAGCCAATGGCTGAGAGTGCTGACCGGAGTGTTCTGGTGCGGAGGGGGGGCAGCCCCCTTGTCAGAACTCAATAGAACAGCAGGGGAAATCGCTGTACTAACATCACATAGTTAGCACAGCGGCTTCTCCTGAGCTATCAGTTTTTTTTTCGTTCAGCCCTACTGGGTTGAACAAAAAAAAAAAAACTACTAGTGTGTACTAGGCTTTAGTAACAATCCCCCATTGTTTGTTTCTTATTAGCAACCAATCAAATTTAACCACTTAAGGACCAAGCCGCCTTCTGAGATTTGGTGTTTACAAGTTAAAATCAGTTTTTTTTGCTAGAAAATTACATAGAACCCCCAAACATTATGTATTGTTTTTCATGGCAATACTTTCTGTCACACTGTATTTAAATTTAAAAAATAAGACAATAGTAAACTTAGCCCAATTTTTTTTATATTGTGAAAGATGATGTTACGCCGAATAAATTGATACCTAACATGTCACGCTTCAAAATTGCGTCCGCTCGTGGAATGACGTCAAACTTTTACCCTTAAAAATCTCCATAGGCGATGAATAAAAAATTCTACAGGTTGCATGTTTTGCGTTACAGAGGAGGTCTAGTGCTAACATTGTTGTTACGCCGAGTAAATTGATACCTAACATGTCACGCTTCAAAATTGCACCCGCTCGTGGAATGACGTCAAACTTTTACCCTTAAAAATCTCCATAGGCGATGAATAAAAAATTCTACAGGTTGCATGTTTTGCGTTACAGAGGAGGTCTAGTGCTAACATTATTGCTCTTGCTCTAACGATCGCAGCGATACCTCACATGTGTGGTTTGAACATCGTTTTCATATGCGGGCGCTACTCACGTATGCGTTCGCTTCTGCAAGCAAGCTTGGTGGGACGGGGGCGTTAAATTTTTTTTCTTATTTATTTTACTTTTTATTTTTACACTGTTCTTTAAAAAAAATGTTGTCACTTTTATTCCTATTACAAGGAATGTAAACATCCCTTGTAATAGAAAAAAAACCATGACAGGACCTCCTAAATATGAGATCTGGGGTCAAAAAGACCTCAGATCTCATATTTACACTAAAATGCAATTAAAAAAAAAAATGTCATTTGAAAAAAAGAAAATGTCCCTTTAAGAGCTATGGACGGAAGTGACATTTTGACATTGCTTCTGCCCTGCAATGGTATGGAGCTCAGTGTCAAGCAGGAAGATGGATCTGATCGTCTCTGCCGATGCCAGTGGCTCCGGTAAGAGGCAGAGGGCACCAGAGTGAGGAGGGAGGGGAGGCCCTCTCCCGCCACGATAAACGTGATCTCGCGGCGAATCCACTGCAGACACCACTTTTATCTGAAACCGGACCGCTCACTGAAGAGGATACCGGGGTTATGGTAGCTAGTTGCTGCCATAACAACAATATCCCTCTTCAAAGTGCCGACGTATATCGGCGTGAGCCGGTCCAGAAGTGGTTTTTAAACAAGCCCTGAAAAATGTAATCTGATTTGAGGCTGTTAGGAACGATTCGTTTTAGTATGTACAGCATTGGGGGAGACTCTATCTCCCTCTTCTGAGAAACAAATTATTCTATTCTCTTCTTGGCAATGCTGTGAAATATATAGGATTTTTAAAATTTTATTTTTAGCTTTGGAACATTTACATTTTTGTGGTTTATATTCGTTAAGTGCTAATTTCTGTAGTTCAGAATGTTCAGTATCTACCTGTGTATGAAGTGGTTCTCCTCCAGGTACTTGCAGCCACAGGCAATATCTCTGGCCATGTTGAGCAGGTCTGACATTGTTAACAGTGATGGTTGGTTCTAGGCAGAGGCAAAATTTGATGTTGTTTAATATGTAATATTGATAACATGTATAGATATGACTAAAACATTTTTAATGTAATCATGTTGTATTAAGAGCATCTAGTAGATAATTTTTACCCTAACAAGTAAATTGAATGCAGCACCTTCTAGTACAGGGGTAGGCAACCTCGGCCCTCCAGCTGTGATGAAACTACAAGTCCCATGAGACATTGGAAGACCCTGACAATCACAGGCATGACTCCTAGAAACAGAGGCATGATGGGATTTGTAGTTTCGCCCACAGCTGGAGTGCCGAGGTTGCCAACCCCTGCTCTAGTATGTGTGCTAGAATTAGAGCAGGCAAACCATACTCTGACTCAACTCCGAGTCTTAATTGGGTCAGGGTTTGTGGGAGTTCAGGGCTGAGTGACTCATCCTGGCAGCTCTCTGGTGCCTCTCCCTGGTCTGGAAGGTAGAGAACCTTCTAGAACTAAAGGGTGGAGGTTAGGAGGAGCTGCCACTAATATTTATGAGGCCTTGGCCAATCCCCAGAGGTGGGCTGGCAGGGGGCAGAGAATACCTTATAAATAGACATGGGCCATGCCAGCAGGAGCAGTCGGGTGAAAGATGGAGATGCAGTGTTGAGGAGCCTGTCGGTGGACCTGAGGGGTACCTGCGAATGTGGGAGGGGGTCTGCCTTGGGCCCTGGGCGCGGGTGCTAGAAGAACCCTGCCAAAAACACACAGGAGGAGGTCTTCCTGGGGGCACAGGAGCAACACTGTGGGGACTAACAAAGGGGGGAGGCTACCACTTGTAGCCAGTATCTCTTTAAGACAGCAGTGTGCTTAAGTCTTCTATCCTTTCCCTGGAGTCAGCCGGGTGGGCGGTCAGGAAAAGCTGCCAAGTGTGTGCAGGAGGAAAGAGAAGAGGAGATTGTATATAACTGTATATAACGTTGCCCTGAAGTTTGCTGAGGTCAAATGGGCATCCCATAACCTCCTATCCCTATCCAAGTTATTAACCTTCTAATTAATGACAAAAACAAAGCTATGGACTGTTTTCTGACTTTGTATGCCTGTGAAGATTCGGTGTGCCTGGATGTGCAGGAGTGGGGGATCCCTGTTTATCTGCAGCTCCTACGTGGGGTGTGCTACATAATAAAAAGTGCATGTGCAATGAGGAAGCTTGAGTGCTACCCTGAGCTACAAATCTAATTTCAGATTAAACATACAGATTATATGAAGATGATATCTTTTTGGAGAGTTTTTTTTTTCACTTTTACATTGATCTTTTCTTTTTTGATTTCATAAAAGTGCACAAACATGGGTTATTATTGGCATATATTTACAAAAGTGAATAAAACACCTGCTGCTGCCATGCTTAAAAGAAATGGGTTATCAGCAAATGGAAGAATATGTAAACCTAACATTTCATATTCCTAAAATACGACTGCTGTACCATGTACTTGTATGAGAAAGTATTAGACATGTGCAATTCGTTTTGGTCTGAATACAAGTTCAGATGAATTTTGGGTTATTCAGAGATTTGGATTCAGATCCGAATGAAATAGTAATGAAAAGTAATGAGTTTCGTTGAAATCCGTCAAAATTTGTTTTGTTTATTCGTTTTCTAATGAATTCCAACTTTTCAGAACAATAATGCCCTGTACACACGGTTGGATTTTCCGATGGAAAATGTCCAATCGGAGCGTGTTGTCGGAAATTCGTGTGTAGGCTCCATCGGGTTTTCCGACACACAAAGTTTGAGAGCAGGCTATAAAATTTTCCGACAACAAAATCCGTTGTCGGAAATTCCAATCGTGTGTACACAAATCCGACGCACAAAGTGCCACGCAAGCTCAGAATAAAGAAAGAGAGGAAAGCTATTGGCTACTGCCCCGTTTATAGTCCCGACGTACGTGTTTTACGTCACCGCGTTCAGAACGATCGGATTTTCCGACAACTTTGTGTAACCATGTGTATGCAAGACAAGTTTGAGCCAACATCCGTTGGAAAAAATCCATGGATTTTGTTGTCGGAATGTCCGATCAATGTCCGACCGTGTGTACGGGGCATTAGAATTGAAAAATGATCGACCAATTTGAATTCTGTGTGAAGAAATAGCTGGTTGTTAAGCAGCGGGCTGGGAAGTCCTTAACAACCCTGAATCATCATCTGTCAGCGGGCTTCCAGCCGGCAAATGCCCGGCAATAGAAAAATGTTTAAAAATATGGCGTAGGTCCCCCCCCCAGTCCATACCAGGCCCTTCAAGTCTGGTATGGATTTTAACCTCACGCCAAAACTAAAAAAAAAAAAACGGCGTGGGGTCCCCCCCAAAATTCATACCAGACCCTTATTTCAGCATGCAGCCTGGCAGGTCAGGAAAGGGGGGGATGAGTGAGCTCTCCCCCCTCCTGAACAATACCAGGCCACATGCCCTCAACATGGGGGTGTGGGTGCTTTGGGTCAGGTTGGCTCTGTGCCCCCCACCCCACAGCACCTTATCCCCATGTTGATGGGGACAAGGGCCTCTTCCCGACAACCCTGGACTGTGGTTGTCAGGGTCTGCGGGCAGGGGGCTTATCAGAATCTGGAAGCCCCCTTAAACAGGGGGGCCACCAGATCGCGACCCCCCCATGTGAATGGGTACCCATTCACCAAAAAAGTGTCAAAAAGTAAGAAACACATGAAAAAGGTTTTTGACAAGTCCTTTATTAAAAAAGATTTAAAAAAAAAAGTGTCCCTCAATGTCCATCATGACGCCCGCCGACCCAAAAAACGCTTTGCCTCCTAAGAGGCTACCCGCCGTGTGCCCTCTCTTCGGCTTTGACAGTTCTTATATAGGCAAGGGGCGAGGGACACTATTTTTTTTTATCTTTTAATAAATGATTTGTCAAAAACAGTTTCCTGTGTTTCTTAATTTTGACACTTTTTTTGGTGAATGGGTACCATATAGGGGGGGGGGGGGGGTCGGGATCTGGAGCCCCCTTGTTAAAGGGGACTTCCAGATTCTGATAAGCCCCCCGCCAACAGACCCCGGCAACCACAGCTCAGAGTTGTTGGAAAGAGGCCCTTGTCCCCAACAACATAACAACAAGATGCTTTGAGGTGGGGGAGGGGTACTCGCTCGTCCTCCCTTTTCCTGACCTGCCAGGTTGCATGCTCAGATAGGGGTCTGGTATTAAATTTGTGGGGGACCCCACGCCAGTTTTATTTTTGCATGGTTCCCCTTAAAATTCATATCAGACCCTCAGGGCCTGGTATGGACTGGGGGGGGGGGGACCCTACGCCATTTTTTAAAACATTTTTCTATTTTCAAATCGCTTGATCGGTTTTCGACAGATCTGAATTCTAATCATTCTGAAAAGTTGGAATTCGTTATAATAATAATAAATTAAACAAATTTTAACAAAAACTAAACGAAATTTAACGAAAACTAAACAAAACTTTACAAATACAGAAACCAAACAAATTCATTAATGAAACTAAATTGGTAACATAACGAATCTATCCGAATCAAAACTAAACAAATTTTCTGCTCTGCACATGTCTAGAAAGTATCCTGTTCTCTTTGTATTGCTTTCTTTGTGTGAAGTTCCTGGTGTTCCTGCTAGTCCTCTGCTTTCCTATTAAAAACTGACAGAACTCAGCCTGTTCTCTTCCAATGATCAGACTTGTCCTGACATCCCCCTGCACAGCCATTCACTGGCAAGCTCAGTGTACTGCTGTTTCTCCTCCCCCAGATCTTATGCAGTGAACAGAGGGAATGTGATCACCTATAAAAAGGAAAAAAGGTATTTATAATGTTTTTTTATATACATATCTTTACACAATTTTTTTGCCTTTCATTTCTGTTCTTTTGGGTTGTTTTGCAAGGTGATCACTTACAATCACTTCTAATGCCCCGTATACACGGTCGGAAATTGATCAGACATTTCGACAACAAAATCCTAGGATTTTTTCCGACGGATCTTGGCTCAAACTTGTCTTGCATACACACGGTCACACAAAGTTGTTGGAAAATCCAATCATTCTGAACGCGGTGACGTAAAACACGTACGTCGGGACTATAAACGGCGCAGTAGCCAATAGCTTTCATCTCTTTATTTTTTCTGAGCATGCGTGGCACTTTGTGCGTCGGATTTGTGTACACACGATTGGAAATTCCGACAACGGATTTTGTTGTCGGAAAATTTTATAGCCTGCTCTCAAACTTTGTGTGTCGGAAAATCTGATGGAAAATGTGTGATGGAGCCTACACACGGTCGGAATTTCTGACAACAAGGTCCTATCACACATTTTCCGTCTGAAAATCCGACCGTTTGTACAGGGCATAATAATAATAAAAAAAAAACCTTCTAGAAATGTTCTGCTCTGGTAGTTATTATATAGGATTTAAGAAGAGCCAACAGTTTGCACAGTGATTTACAAAAGGAAAAGAGCCATTACAGTTACAACACAAATGAAGACAAGAGAGTTAGGAGGGGCCTGTTTGTGAGAGCTTACAATCTAATGGAAGTACAAGTGATACATAGGCTGTAGGGATCAGTTGTTCAAGAACGTAAGATTCACTTGCTGGTAGAGGAAAGACAAGCTTTCCTGAAGAGATACGTTTTTAAGGATTTCCTAAAGGTGGACAGAGCAGAAAATCGCTATACAGGTTGGGTTAGGGAGTTCCAGAGAATGGGAGAATGGGAGAGTTTCCGGGGAAGTCCTGGATGTGAACACTGGAAGAGATGACAAGGGGGATAGAGAGCTAGTTTACCAGTAATGTTCTTGTCTACTGGCCTAAGTCACAGTGCAGACCCACCAAAATACCCTGTACTTCCAGGTATTTGTCACACATGCACACTCTGCCCAGCCTTCCACAGTACAGTGCTCTGTGCCAGAGCAAGAGTGACAAATGAGAATATTGAAAATATTGACTTCAAGGAATTTTGGTGGTAAACAGGGGAACTACCTATAAGTGGTGACATTTAAGTGTCCGTAGTCTGCATTGGGAAAGGGGCTTATTTTCACATAATGACAGGTATGCTTCACTGATGCTGTATTCAGTGACATGCCTAACTGAGATCTAAAGGGAGATTCTGATGGATGGTGGAAATTTAGTATCAGGACCCCCGAGGCTGAGTGGATTACTTTTACAACGGTTACCTATGCATACATATACAAAAAGGAGAAATGGCGCTAGAGCATACAATCATGCATGTAAAGAGTCCAAAGTGAATATAAAAGAATTTTTTTGTCCAGGGTGTGATGGTCTATAGAAAATATATAAACTATACACATACATATATATGTGTATATATAAAAATGTAAACAGTCACTGAAATTAAAAGTCTGATAAAAATGCACCAGCGGCAGCTCACTTGAGAGTAGAAGCAGGCAACTCTGAAACAACAATGTGAAAAACAGCAAGAAGCGCCAATCTAAGTGCAGTATTATGTAACTTTAATAAAATGATGAACGGACAAACAGCCAAATGGCTACTCACAAAATTAAAATGGTTTAAGGCAAGGATAGGTGGTGAGTCCAGGGACGTCCTCCTAAGATGTGGGCAAAGTGCCTGATGCAGGTTCTCCTGGAAGCGCGTGTCCACATGAAGATGTAAAAGTGGTCACCGGGGTCACCGCTTTTATATTTATATTCATTTTCATTTTCTTTTTCTTTTTTAATTTTTATTTGTATTTTTATTTCTATTTTTATTTTCATTTTCTTTTTCATTTTCATTTTTATCTTTATTTTTATTTTTATATTTATTTTTATTTTTATTTTTATTTTTATTTCTATTTATTTTTATTTTCACTTTTTTTATTTTTATTTTCATTTATTATTATTATTTTTATTTTTATTTTTATTTTCATTTTTATTTTTATTTTTATTTTATTTTTTCATTCTTATTTTGTCCTCCCCTTTTTTTCTCCTTTTTTTCCCCCTTTTTTCCCCTTTTTTTTCCACTATTTTCTACCTTTTATATCTTATTTTCACATTTTTTTGGTGTTTTTTGAGTTAATCTTCTCATCCCATTGCTCTATTCAGTACAACCTGTTTTTGTTTTTAGCTGTTGCCTAGTTACTGATTTCCCAGCTCCCATATAAGGACACTTGTTGTTTTGGCCAATCGGATCTGAAGAAAATGCGGGAGCATTGAAACGCGTCATCCGACACGTCCATACGTCACATCCGCTTTCGTTGGTTTCTGGACCAGTGCTCTGCGTTCCACACAGGTCTTCCGGTTTCCGTCCACCGCGACGGCTCTGGCTCTTCATGTCCCCTCAGATGCCGGCTGTTTTTTGCGGACACTTCCATCGTTTGTAGTCCTACGCCCAGCGGTGACCCCGGTGACCACTTTTACATCTTCATGTGGACACGCGCTTCCAGGAGAACCTGCATCAGGCACTTTGCCCACATCTTAGGAGGACGTCCCTGGACTCACCACCTATCCTTGCCTTAAACCATTTTAATTTTGTGAGTAGCCATTTGGCTGTTTGTCCGTTCATCATTTTATTAAAGTTACATAATACTGCACTTAGATTGGCGCTTCTTGCTGTTTTTCACCTATGCATACATGGCAATCACAGTTCCATCTACAGGCATGGGTTATCTTTCAACAAACATGAACCTCTGTCAAATTTTACTCACCACCCATGGGCGATTTTGCCGCAGGAAGGTTTTCATGTCTCCACCAGACATAAGCTCCAGCAGGATAAAGCGGGGAAGAGTCTGCAGGCTGACTCCTATACAACGCACTATATTCTGGTGGTTGAATTTGCTGTACACAAGAAACAGAGAACAAGGGATTAATTAAAGTATAGCTAAAGGAGATTCACCTTATTTGTCCTGTTTACCATTATAATTGAAAGTGGAAGTAAAAGAATATCCCAAAAAGTAACTGAGGGGAAATCTTCCAATGCGAACATTAGTTCTGGAGACCTGGGGCTCCCCAAGGAAATCCCTTAATTTGCAGGAATTTCCTCTCACTTCCTGTTTGCTTATGGGACAGGAAGTGAAGGGAATCACCCCAATGGCACACAGATGGCGAAATAAAATCTGACAGGGGTTATAGTGCTCCCTTGCTCTATCCAAAATGAAAAAAAAAAAAATTTGCTCATAGTTCTATTTTAAAATATTATGCAGAAGATCAAAATGTAATACAAATGTAACATAAAAGAAGGTTGCAGCATACTTCTTTATGTCTGTTGGGCAAAACTCATACAATTACTTATTAGTATTAAGTTCTGTTGGATCTGATTTCTGTTTGCCAGAAAGAGAATAGGTTCCAAGCACACCTAGACAGCATACAAGAACCCAACTGAGAAATTTCTGACTTCTTCTATGTAAAGTGGTAGTTAAGTCACCAGAATACGGCTCGCAAAGCAATAATGTTAATAGACACATTGATTAGGTGTAAGGATGGCTACAGATTAAAAAAAAATGTGTTTTCCCTTTAAAGCTGAATCTCAACTATATACAGTATAAAAAGCATTACTAAAAGCTTTAAAGTATATCTAAAAGTAACATTTTGGATAGAGTAGAGAGGGATTAGAGCACCTGTAAAGTTTTTATTGATGTCTGTGTCCTCTTTAGGGATATTCCCCATCTCTGTTTGTCCTGGTAGACCATAAAAGGTGAAAGTGAAAGAAAAACCCAAATTTTGAGGTGTCACCAGGACAAGAACAGTGCGGAAATCTTCCTAAAGGGATGCTAATTCTGGTGACCATGTTAATAACCAGGTATTTCCTTCCATATGGAGAGATTTTGTCTCATGCTCTGTTGTTGTTACGGGACAAGAAGTGAAGGGAAATCACCCCAATGGGACACAAATGGCGCATAATAAAAAAAAAACTTGACAGGGGTTATAACCCACTCTTACTCTATCAATGAAAAAAAAAAAAAAATGGGCTTGAGCTCTACTTTAATTAAAAAAAATAAATGTATTTTTATGTATTTTAGACCAGTTCTGTAGTCCTTAGCTTTAAAGATGAGCTCCAGGAAACAAAAAAAAAGAAAATACCCTTGCAGCGGGGCGCCCCCCACATTGCAAAGGGAAATGCTCATTTTGCCTAGGGTACCTAGTTAAATTATTTTTACTGAAGTTCAGGTATGGCAATTTTTACATCATGGACCAATGCAAGTACGTATGTGTCATACCTAGCCAATCCCCATGGAGGCTGGGAAATGACTGTAGTAGGCACCACTAGTCCAACACGGGCACCATTCAGGGAACACTCCGCATTTTCTCAAGATGAACGAGGTGGAGAGGTGGGCAATGACATCACAAGTTCCACTTTTTCCATTAAAGAACATGTTACATTCTTTGAGAAAATACAAAGCGTTCTTTGAATGGGGCCCATGCCAAGTGGAGACCTCCTGTGTTTACAATGCAGCAGGGTAGCTGGTTGGTATGGAAGCTAGCGGAGATCACTGTAGTAGGTACTGGCTACTGCAGTGATTTCCGGCTTCCAGGGTGATCCCACATGTATTGCAATACCTACTTACATTGGTCCAAGCCAGACCAATGTAACAACTGCCATACCTAAACTTTTGCTTCAACCCATCCCTCATTCCCCCCTGCAGTCAGCACCCACCTCTTCTCTCTGCTGTTCTGGGTTTTTGCTGGGCCCTCAGCATCCCCACTTAAATGCAGGACTGTGGATCCAGCATTGTACCTGAGGATTTCTCACTGCTGGATGGATCGCCAAAAGAAAGAGGCATTGGGGGACCGATTGCATGGAAGAAAAACCCTTCAGGAACGCAGAAAAAGGTAACTAAAAATGCTTTTTACTGGATTCCTGGGGGGGGAGGGGTGTGGGGGAGCCCCACTGCAAGGGCATTTTTTTTCAGTTCCCAAGAGCTGGACTTTAATAGAGAAGATGGTGTCACTCTCACCCCCTCCTTCCCAGCTATGCAGTGTAGCAAGGGTGGCTGATGAGTAACTACCAGCCTGGAAAAATTCTCAGTAATTCTAAGCCAAACTTTTTAAAATGATCACAATTAACAGAAAACCTTAGTTCAACCTTTTGTATGTGAGCATACCTCCAAACATTTTTTGATGGGAATGAGGGACACCTGCTAACAAATGTATGTGGGCATAGGGCACGCCCCCTGCCACACCCCCTTAAAGGAGAATTAACCAAAAAAAAAATTTAAATCAACAAGGTCTTTTTTTTTAACCACTACTATTCCTTTATATTGACTTTTAAAATGTACAAATACAGAAATGTAGAAACTGAATGAAAGGTTTAGCACTGGGAAACACTTTTTGAAAGATAAAAAGTGCATTTTATATACAACTATATGGATCAAATCAAAATGAGGGACAAATGAGGAGAAAGGAGGGACAGAGGGACATTGCTCCAAATCAGGGACAATCCCTCGAAATCAGGGACAGTTGGGAGCTATGAGTAATACATTTAGTAAAAATCCAAGGCAACCAGCTTTCCTAAATGTATAGCAATCCAGGCAGCAAAAGGTTTATAGCAATCCAGTCAGACCAATGGCTGCATAGATTACTGGGGAAGATTACTAAAACGGGGGCATTTGGAATCTGGTGCAGCTTTGCATGGTAGCCAATCAGCTCTAACTTTAGCTCCTTCAGTTAAGCTTTGACAATAAAACCTGGAAGCTGATTGGTTTTTATGCAGAGCATCAACCAGATTTTGCACACTCCAGTTTTAGTGAATCCCCCACTGTGCTTTCTGTAATGAGCTGTGTAAACAGTGTGAAGATTTGTTACAGTGAGGGGTAGATGTAATTCATTAAATAGGCACAAGATGGCACTACAATTTCACCATTAGTCTACAATACAGGGCAGGCTGTGCAATGTGCACTTGCAGTAATAGTATTACCTGATTATAAGCGCTTCCATTAGAAAGTCCATCTCATCCTGCTCAGAGCAGATTTCGGGGAGAGTCTGTAGTAGATAAAGTTGGAGAAAAAGTGTGAAATCGTGGTAACGCAAATTGTGACTTTTGAAAGTATTGGAGTATAAATCACTACAGTAAAACCTTGGTTTGAGAGTAACTTGGTTTGAGAGCGTTTTGCAAGATTTTTTAATAAATTTTGACTTGATATACAAGTAGTGTCATGTCACAACCGAGTATAAAAGAGAAGAGAGGCACCTCTAAGTGTAGCAATATGGTTACATTTAATGAAGGTACAACATTTAGCAACATATTGTTACACATAGAGGCGCCTCTCTTCTCTTTTATACTCTGTAGCTCCTGCTGGATTTTGTTTCTAATCCCCTTGTGGAGGCTTCCATTTGTGGATGGACATTTTATGGTTACACAACCTGGTCACATTGCTATAATTTTTTTAAATGGACTATAAACTGAAGGACCTATGAATAAATGGTTGTGGAACGAATCATTTGAGTTTCCATTATTTCTTATGGGGAAATTTGCTTTGATATACAAGTGCTTTGGAATACAAGCATGTTTCTGGAACAAATTATGTTTGCAATGCAAGGTTTTACTGTAAAAGCAAAAGTGTTACCCCAAACAAATCATTAAAAATGACAATGCTTTCTTATTATTAATTGTTCTGTGCTTCAGAATTCTCAACAAAACAAAAAGAAAAAAATATTGCACGGCAAAATACTTATGAACTCAGAAAAAAGATCAGAGAGGGGAAGGGATAGAAACCCTTTATTACTGTCTTTGCTGAGAATTTTAACCTTACTTTCTGTCCTAATGGCTCCCTGTTATGGCCTGTACACACGGTCGGATTTTCTGACGGAAAATGTGAGATAGGACCTTGTTGTCGGAAATTCCGACCGTGTGTGAGCTCCATCACACATTTTCCATCCGGTTTTCCAACACACAAAGTTTGAGAGCTTGCTATAAAATTTTCCGACAACATAATCAGTTTTCGGAATTTCCGATCGTGTGTACACAAATCCGACGCACAAAGTGCCACGCATGCTCAGAATAAATAAAGAGATGAAAGCTATTGGCTACTGCCCCGTTTATAGTCCCGACGTACATGTTTAACGTCACTGCATTCAGAGCGATCGGATTTTCCGACAACTTTGTGGGACTGTGTGTATGCAAGACAAGTCTGAGCCAACATCCGTCTGAAAAACTCCTAGGATTTTGTTGTCGGAATGTCCAATCAATGTCCGACCGTGTGTACGGGGCATAACACTTCGACATACAGGTTGTCACCAGAGCAGAAAGTGAGGAACATATCAGTGCAAACATGGACAGAAATGATTTGTAATTTTATTATACTGGATTGATAGAACACCATTTCTGCATCACTTTACAAAATAAAGGCAGATAGTACACTTACAATACAATTTATTAGAACAGAGTTATTGAAAAAGGTGTTTTATAGTAGTTTGCATCTCCACTGGAGGGATTTCCTTCCACTTCCTACTACAGTGCCAAGTGTGAGAGTATTTAAAGGGGGAATCTCCCCAACAGGGACACAGTACTAAAAACTAGTCCCGATACCGATACTAGTATCAGTATCGAGAACGATACTGAACATTTGCGTGAGTACTTGTAGGAGTAGGAGATGAGATCTGAGGTAGTAATTTCCAGCAGTATTAATTGAGGAGATCCCAAAGGCAGGGGGGGAATAGAGGGGACTGGGAGAGAAAGGAGGAGGAGAAAAGGAAGGGGGAGGAAGGGGGGGAAGGGGGGGGGGGGCAGAGGAAGGATCCTATCCATCCCATTAGGTTCAAAGAGCTTAAACCATGCTTAGGCATTCAAAAGGTAAAAAATGGTGGCAAACTATTGCGGGGCGGGTCCAACATCAATATCTCGGTGACCATCCTCCACCTCTGTGCCCCACGCATCTATCCATCCCGACCATATCTTATCAAATTTGGCAGGACAGTTTCGATTGGCATATGTAAGTTTATATAATGGTAGCACAGAGTTCAATTTAAGGCGCCAGGAGGATACCCTGGGTGGGGCATTGTCCTTCCAATGGAGGAATATCTCTCTACGAGCATGAAATGTGGCATAGTTCAAAAATAGTCTAGCATATTTGCCTCCTACCCTAGAGTCAAAAACATTGAGCAGCATCATTTTGGGGTTTCTTCCCAGCTCCAGAGTGGTGACCCAACTAAGGGTGTCAGCTATCTCCAACCAAAAGTCTCTGAGGCGGGGACAGGACCATATCATATGAAAGAAGGTGGCGGAACTCCGACCACATCTAGGACAGGCCACCGGGATGTTAGGATTCATAATAGTTAACCGCTTTGGAGTGTAATAGGCTCTGTGGAGGAACTTGACCTGCATAAAACGGTCTCTGGCCGAAATCATATTAGTGACAAAGGAAGACACACATGATTCCCACTCCTCCTCTGACAAATCTGGGATATCCAGTCTCCATTTATTGTGGGTTATTTCAAGTTTTTTCAATGGAGCTATGGATAGATGGAAATATAGGGAGGAGAGGGGTTTGTCTATGACTTTGGCTGTGAGTAGTCCCTCCACAGAGTCTGATTGTAATATGATTTGCGCTGGGAATTGTTTCCTATATACGTGTCGAAGTTGGTAGTAACGAAGCAACATCCATCCCTAAATAAACAGACTTACCTTCTGACTCACCAGGGGAAAATAAATTAATTAAAGCCTAAAAAAGAAAAACATATGCAGCCACCATATCTAAGTACTGGTAAGCTGCAATATAATAAATCCACTTATCTCAACCTTTTTTACCCCACAGGAACCCTTAAAATAATGTTTAGGTCTTAGGGAACCCCTGCTAAAACCATTTTATTGGTGATTAATGAGAAGAATGCCTTTTTTAACCTGTTGCCAACCACTCCACGTAAATTTACTATGGGGTGGCGGCTCCTCTGTGCAGAATCACAGCGGGAGTCAATCAGTGGGTCTGGCGGACCCTATGTCCGCCGAAACCTGCCGATCATTCCCGACTTAGGCAGAATGGCAGTCTGCCTATGTAAACAAGGCAGATCACCAATCTGTTAGTAGTAAAGACAGAGAACCTGTGTTTCTGTTAAGCAGGAACACAGATCTCTGTCTTCCCACAGTTAACACCCCCCACACAGTTAGCAAGCACTCACTAGGAACACATTTAACCCTTTGATCATCCCTGATGTCAACCTCTTTCCTGCCAGTGTCATTAGTACAGTGACAGTGCATATTTATTAGCACTAATCACTGTATTGGTGTCACTGGTCCCCAAAAGTGTCACTCCATGTCCGATTTGTCTGCTGCATTGTCGCAGTCCTGCTTTAAGTTGCTGATCACCACCATTACTAGTAAAAAAATAAAATACATAAAAGTTCCATAGAAATATTCCATAGTTTGTAGATTATTATACAGGTTTTATATAGCGCCAACAGTTTGCGCAGCGCTTTACAACATGAGGATGCTATAACTTTTGCGCAAACCAATCACTTTACGCTTATTGGGATTTTCTTTACCAAAAACATGTAGCAGAATACATATTGGCCTAAATTGATGAAGAAATGTGAATTAAAGAAAATGATTGGATATGTTTTATAGCTAAAAAATAAAAAATATTTTTTTTTCAAAATTATCGGTCTTTTTTTGTTTATAGTGCAAAAAATAAAAACCGCAGAGGTGATCAAATACCCTCAAAAGAAATCTCTATTTGTGGGAAAAAAATACATCCATTTTTTGTGGGTGCAACACCACACGAGCAATTGTCAGTTAAAGTAACGCATGCAAAAAATGGCCTGGTCATGAAGGGGGTAAACCTTCCGGTGCTGAAGAGGTTAAAGAAGTAGTCAAAATGCCACCCTTACAAAAAGATGAGATAATAATAAGATCAATGGTGTCATTCATGTAGGCAGGTGCAGTCCACTTTTTCCACTACAGGTGGTGCTCTTGCGCAGCAGCACTGCAGTTGGAGAGAAAGTCAGGAGGAACACAGTTCCTCTATGGTTTCCTGGGTCACTGGGAAAGCACCCAATTGGATGCTGCTGCCCCATGTGACCCTGGAAGCCATCTTAGGTCAGACAAAGCCTATTTAAGGCCCTGGCCCCCAGGTTTGGCGTGCATTTGCGAGTTGGTAGAGTAGGGACAGCTACCCCACCTGGTAGGGACAGTATTAGCGGCAGAGAAAGGTTCATGAGGAGGAGAGAAAGAGTAGGGCTCGTAACTTATCTTGACACCTGCCTGTTGGGCACAGGAGGGCCAGGCTGCATTCTGCCCCTCTCTTCAAACGCTGACAGGTCAGCTACATTCTGCTTCCTACATGCTGTTGGAACTGTGAGTGTTCCCGGTTGAGCTGCCTTCCCACCGGGTTTATAGTGGACTGCTTCTGCATTATTTCAAAACAAGTTCTTTCATTGCACTGGGACTGAGTGTGTTATTCCACTGCACCTCGCTGCACCCCTCTTATGCCCCGTACACACTGTTGGATTTTCCGATGGAAAATGTGTGATAGGACCTTGTTGTCGGAAATTCCGACCGTGTGTAGGCTCCATCACACATTTTCCATCGGATTTTCCAACACACAAAGTTTGAGAGCAGGCTATAAAATTTTCCGACAACAAAATCCGTTGTCGGAATTTCCGATCGTGTGTACACAAATCCGACGGACAAAGTGCCACGCATGCTCAGAATAAATAAAGAGATGAAAGCTATTGGCTACTGCCCAGTTTATAGTCCCGACTTACGTGTTTTACGTCACCGCTTTCAGAATGATCGGATTTTCCAACAACTTTGTGTGACCGTGTGTATGCAAGACAAGTTTGAGCCAACATCCGTCGGAAAAAATCCTAGAATTTTGTTGTCGGAATGTCCGATCAATGTCCGACCGTGTGTACGGGGCATTACATGCAGCTGGCTCTGTCAAGTGGGATTGACCCAAAACTATTCAGCCCCCATTAAACGGGAGGTCAGTCAGTCAAAGCTCAAGAAACCCCAAGCAACCTCTGGAGGAATTCTTGGATGAGTTGAATACTGCTCTAAAGCCCAAATGAAGCCTTGCGTCTTTGTTATGCAGTCAGGCAGCATAACATGTAAAGAATATTGCATTTTTTGTATTTTTTTAATTATGTGTTAGCACTTGACACAGTAGGAAGCTGCCTAATGACTGGTGAGCCAAACCACTGCTTTCACACAGAGCATAGCATCCAAGTCCTCAGCGGTCTGACGCTGCACAGTATTCCAATCAACAGTGCTGCTCTGTGTCAGCCTGCTGTGCTCAGTGTGAGTAGTACAAAATGTGAGACTTTAATTGACCTCTATGGCTGACTTCACATACAGCCATCGCCTAAATTCTCAAATCTACTACGTGTCAACAGCAACATTCTGCATTCATTCACTTAGGATATGTGATAGAGAGTCATGTCACTAATTTAGCTGTCAATTGATCATACAGCTTTGTTGGTTCAAAGCTTGAAACCATTTATAATGTATAAAAGAACTTCTGAGCTCATAAAGAAAGAGTGACTATGCTTTGTGCTATAATCAGGCATATAGGAAGTCACATGTTTGCATAGTGCTCTACAACTATAAATTTAATTTCCTATCCAGTTTGTTTTTCAGTATAAAGCATCCATTAGAAAACAAGATCTGATGATCATTACTGAATTATGTGCTCAACAGAGATGACAGTCAGAAATGTCAGTTCATTTGACCTCCCCTGTAATGGCCTCATTATTACTTTACAGGCCAGTTAAGTATCACATGATAGCGGTTATAGACAAAGGGAGCTGAGATAAGTGCCACATGATGCGAAAAGGTCACCGATGTCTATGGAACTGTCCAGCCTATCCCTGTTATTTCTCTCTGTATGACTTTATCCATTGACATTAGGCAGATTTGCACCATGTGCAATGTGTGCAGCATGTGCTAATATGCATTACATGCAATAGAGTTGTCTTTTTTTAATGTGCTGTATCGAAATGAAGTTTTTCAGTGTAGTTTTATGAGCTTCACTGATGTATGTTTTTTGTCCACAGCATAAGCCAAAATACTTGTTTTCCTTAACGAGTGTTGCAGTGGGCTGTAATGTGTTTTAGTGTGCTGCGTTTATAGGTTGCATGCTCCATTTTCACCCAGCGCACATCAATGCAGCATGTTGGTGTCAACTGGGTTTATTGGTAACCATGGATTTCAGCCTGTCATTACATTGAGCGTGCCAGTACGTGGTTGTGGAGTTACATGGGTTAGTGCAATTCTGCAACATATCTTGCTAATGAAGGCCTCTTGAGCCCCTCGGGAAAGAGAGCCCTGACTGATGGGGGCATGGCCAGGGAGGAGTTAAAGTGAATTTGGATCACTCAGGATTGGTACAAAGAGGGGACAGGGGTTGGGCCTGAGCTCAGGAGTTTGGCACCCCAGGGGATTATGGTCCTTTTCGGACGAAAGCATGGAAGAGCTGCCCACCCTCCCGCCCTATATTTTTGATGGTATGTCACAGCGTGTTACGGTTTTGGTGACCTTGCCAGCAAATATGGAAGCTTTTTTATGCCCTGATGGTAATTGGGAGATTGACGGCCGGTCCGGCACTTATGGTAAGGACAGGCCCCTCCTTCATCTCCCTTTTACATTTGGAGTTGAGTGCTCACAGTGACTGGCACGGTTTAAATATTTAATGTTATGTTTGAGTTAAATAAAGCTGTGGCCTTGCCCTTTCCAACGTTAATGGTTGTATGTGGTTTTTATTAGATGGGAATAAGGGGTAAGGTATGCTAAGTGGTCATGGTAAGTTGGATGGGACCTGGGCTTATTGCACCTCAGCAGTCATGAATGTGTGTTGCAGTGGTGCGTTGCCACAAATAAATGCATCTTGGGCTGTCGTAAAGCAATGCACAGTAACACAAGTTCACTAAAGCATTGCAATAGTGTAAATGGGCTGTAGGAAAATTGAGCTGGGTATAGCAGAAGACAGCGTTTTAGTACAAATGTGAGTTCAGAGCTAACTCTTCAAAACTTAAAGATATGTGCAATATGGATAAAGTAATGCCATATAGCAGGCAACAAGAGGTGCTGTTTGCAACCCCAGCCCAAGAAAGAGACAAGAAAATCCTATGTGTAGTGCCCTGCCCTATGCTGGATAAATTTATTTTTTGGCTCTGCTGTACTCAGCTGAGCAGCAATTTATTTTCTAGGTCTAGCCAGGTCTCCCTGTGCCCAGTGGTTGATTACTCCTGCCTACCTTTGGAAGAAGCTTCCATAAATGGAGTAGGAAGGTCAGCCACTGGGTTATGAATATTTATCTGACCTCAGCCAAACGCAAAAGGTGTGGCTGGGGGGAAGATAAATGGGAGGGTCTGTTCAGGCTCTCTCTTTCTACTGGAGCCTCTGCCCCTGGGAGGCAGCCTGTGCTACTGAAGAGCTGATATCAGGCCTCCGCATGTGCTTGGCTGAAGGCCTGAAGGAGCCTAGACAGAAGAAAATTTACTGGAGGACATTACCTTAGGAAGCTGTCTCTAGACGTTGTAAGAAGGATCTATTGTGTGCCTATGCTTTCAGGGTTAGACACCAGAGGTTGCTATAGGACTGTGACTGCTCTTATAGAGTCTCAGACTAACTGGCTACCCAATCAACATCCAGCAATACTTGAGGCTAACACTAAAGGATTGGTCCCCTAATGCCCATGTGTGTTTTGAAGCAACCTGAACCCACATCCCTCTATACATTTGTGTTTAAGTACTGCAATAAATCTTCAAAAAGACACCCCTAGACTGAGCCTGTGTTTGTCAGTGTGCTGGTATATGGGCCTGGCAGCCTCTGAGCAGGTAAAGGAGACCTGGGTTATTTCCAGTGGCCCTCCTGAGAGTGAATGCTACATCTGAAAATATCACCTTTCTGAAATTCATATGTGCATAGAGCTTAGTACACCCGTCTCCCCTGACCACCAGGTAAGTTTTCTGAGGTTTTAGTCAGGTGCCGAGGAGGCAATATAGTGCCTCCTCGCTGCCTGTTTTAACCCTGTGCATATTGCATCTGATTGCGAGGGGGATACATCATGGCACTATTCGCTTGAATACAGCTTAAGGGGGCAGTAAAAACACATCTCAACTGCATATTTTTACCCCCCCCCCATCACAAGTCTAAATGAGCCTTAACTCTGTGATAAAAGCATGATCTTTTTAACAACTGTTAACAGAGTTGATCAACTTCAGCAACATTCTAACTGCATCAATCTTTTTCTTCGATTTTCTTGCAGCCAAAGAGAGGTAGCTGATCCATTGAGTAGTTACCTATTTTTTTCTTTGCTTTACTTGCGCTTCTATGTACTAACCTTAATTGCTACTTGCAGAGGATTGGGGTCTCCAGAAATTCCAACCACCAGACCTTCATAAACCTCGCCAAAGGCGCCATGCCCGAGGGCTCTAGTGAGAAGAAGAAATCAGAGAAAGATTTGCATTTTCTATGCCAAAAACTGTCCCACACTTTATTTAGCGCAGTTCATTGGGCGATTGAATTACACTAGCGGTCCCCTGGGAGCAAGTGTTGAGGCGTATGGAGGCTATTCCTGCTTTGGGTATAGGATTGGGTATATGGGATTGTATGATATTTTTTGTTTTATTTATTTATTTATTTTTTTTATGGATGGACTTGCGTCTTTTTTCAACCTGACTAACTATGTAACTATTCAACTTATGGAGTGTGTTCATCATACCATTATGGATACTATGCCTGTCTTTAATAGAAAATGGGAATCTTGGTTCGCATATGGATATGTAGGGTTATAAAAGCATGGATAGCTTCATAGCAGCAACACTAAGATTTTTGTGCCTTGTACCTTCTTTTTTTCTTTGGTCACATTTATTTTATATAATGCTTTCTCCCCTTTTATTTTCTGCTTATATGGTACGGGTTAATGTTTACCTGTCATGGTGGCCAAATAGTTATAAAACTTTCTAGTTGATTCCTGCTGTTACTCCCACATAGGGAAATAGCCAACGTTATGTACATTTTTTTTTTTTTAGCATTTGTGCTATTTCTGTACCAAATCGATATTTGTTATATGCTATATCTGTATATGTTCCAATTTTATTTTCTTATACTGCATTAAAAAACGTTTGTAAACAAAAAGATTGACATTTTCTTAGAATGTATATTTGTAAATCTTACTACTTCATGAAAGCCCACAGTAAAACAATATAGTGAATAACTCCATATCTTTCACTTTTATCGTTTGCATGATATGGCTTATAGTACAGTAAATGCCAGAAGCCAATATGCATACCTTTTGAAGATCTATATAATATCTGTTAAATATCCAAATATGAAAGCTGCTTTGTCATGCATGGGGGAGTAAAGCTGCCAGACATAAACTAGCTAACTGACAAACTGACCCTAATTATCACCTTTCCAGCTCATGATGTCATTATTATAGGGGTTATTTATGAAAGGGGAAAAGATCTGCTGATCTGTAAAGAATTATCTCTAGGATAGAACTATTATCCTCTGTAAGAGAATGTCACCATAACTTTCCCTGACTGTACAGTCCTGTGCTTAACAGTTGAGGGCTCAAAGTGTGCAATTGTCTGCAAAGATTTATACCAGTGCCAGTATCATGGATCCTGAAATGTATATTCCAGGAGTAAGGCTGCAAGTAATTGCCCATTTACTTCTTCAAATTTCAGATTGTACAAAGAAAAATCACAAACTTTAGTGGTATTGTTCCTCAGCAATTTCAAGTGTCTGTACTTTGTCCATATTGTGTAAACTGACAGGGTCAATTCAAGTGTTTGTAACCCTAAAAAAAAAAAAAAAAGAAAGGATCCTGTTCACTTACAGCATGTTATACAGCACAGTGTTTGTGCTGTGTAACTTGGCCCCTGTATAATGTAAAAAAAACTGGCTGATCCTGCCTGGCTTTGACCTCCCCCCTGTAAACTGACCACGGTTTATCATGGCTGCTGAGTACTGACACCGTGGTCAGTTTACATGCCTTCCTCATCCGCAGCTCTCCTCTTCCCCTCCCCCCTCCCCTCCCTGCCTGTCAGCTCCGTCCACTCCCCAGCACTCCCTCTTCTGCTGCTATCATAACATAATGACATTGCTACAATCCCCTCTGCTATATTAAATATAGTCCCTGTAGATGTGTTTTTAACCACTTCAGGTCCCGCCCATAGTCAAATGACGTCCGCAGGAGGGATCTCCCATCCTGGGCAGGCGGCATATGACGTCCTGGGCTACCCGGCCGTCTGTGGGGCTGCGCCCCCGCCGCGACACTCGGGAGCCGATGCGCATGCTTGGCGGCCGCGATGTCCGCCAGGCACCCACGATTGCCCGGTAAGAGAGCTGAAATGTGGATCTGTGTGTGTAAACACACAGATCCACGTCCTGTCAGGAGAGAGGAGACCGATCATGTGTTCCGTGTACAGAAGAACACTGATCGGTCTCCTACCCTTGTGAGTCCCCTCACCTTACAGTTAGAAGCACTCCCTAGGGAACACATTAAAACCTTGATCGCCTCCTAGTGTTAACCCCTTCCCTGCCAGTGACATTTATACAGTGATCAATGCATTTTTATAGCACTGATCGCTGTATAATTGTCAGTGGTCCCAAAATGGTGTCAAAAGTGTCCGATATGTCTGCCGCAATGTCACAGTCTCCATAAAAATCGCAGATCGTCGCCATTACTAGTAAAAAAAAAAATAAATAAAAATGCCATAAAACTATCCCCAATATTGTAGACACTATAACTTTTGCGCAAACCAATCAATATACGTTTATTGCGATTTTTTTTACCAAAAATATGTAGAAGAATACATATCAGTCTAAACTGAGGAAAAACTCAAAACTCAAACTGTGTTTTTTTTTTTAAAAATTGGGATATTTATTATAGCAAAAAGTAAAAAATATTGTGTTTTTTTCAAACTTGTCGCTCATCTTTTGTTTATAGCGCAAAAAATAAAAACCGCATGAGATGATCAAATACCACCAAGAGAAAGCTCTATTTGTGGGGAAAAAATGATAAAAATGTATTTTGGGTACAGTGTTGCATGACAGCGCAATTGTCATTCAAAGTGCGACAGCGCTGAAGACGGAAAATTGGCCTGGGCAGGAAGGGGGTGAAAATGCCCTGTATTGAAGTGGTTAAAAAAAATGCTGCTATGTACCTCATTTCATATCGCTGATCGGCACTCATGTGACTGGCCACCTCTCTCCTCCTCCTGGCTGACGTCAGCGGGGGTTTCTCAGCCCTGCCCACTGTAGCTGTCCGATGGAGAGACGAAAGAGGTGGCCGGGCCGGTCACGTGTGCGCTGAACGACGCTATGGAATGAGGTACGCAGCTGCACTTTTAAATAAAAAAACACATGCACTAGGAACATTATTTAATATAGCAGAGGGGATTGTAGCAAAGTCATTGAGTGGCTTAACAACCACTTTAACTGTAAGGACCCTAAGGAGAAATTACTTACATTATTTGTGCTACCCTGATCCACTGCCAGAGCCCATTGAACACCCGGTGCTTCTGAGAATGGTGGAACACTTGACACTTCCAATGCTTGCTCATAATGTTGTGCTTGGTACCTGAGCAGCCAATGGCTAGCCTGAGTGCTGTCACATAGCAAACCATCAACTTCCTCAGTTCAAAAGATCATCCTATAATGCTCATTGCTCATAATAAAGTTCCACTGCACTCCAAACCTTTTTTTTTTACAGTTTTGTATAAAGTGAGTAAGGGTTGGAACCTCACTTTTAATGTTTTAATGATGTCCATGTCCCAGCTAGGGAGCTCCGCCATTACTTCCTGTTCCAGTGACCACACAAGAAGTGAAAATAAATCTCCAAATAGGGATGTTAACATCAGTGGCCGCCAGTCCATAAGGGTGCCCTAATCTCTATGTTCTAGTCCATAATCTCCATGCAGGGAGCTTTTTTTTTTTTTTTTTTTTTTTAGCGCATGATTAGAACCTGATGCTCTAATTGGCTTCAAAAAGGTTGAGCTTGGGGCGCAGAACACTGCACCCTGAGCCCACCCACTTATGACATTAGTGAATCAACATTTGCTATTGTCGTCCTGCTTCTCCTCCCGGCCAGTCTTAAGACCAGATTGGCCGGGAGGAAAAGCCAGGGAAGCCGCTAAAGCCGCTCATGACCTGGATAGGGTAGGTGCGGACCTCTAAAAAATAGAGCACCAGCCGCCACTTGTTGACATTAAAAATAAAAACCTAACAAGGGTTCTCTCTCTTTCAAACTCTGACTTTGAAACTCATAATTCTGACATGTAATCTCAGTATTCTGACTTTCAAACTCAGAATTCTGACTTTCAAACACAGAATTCTGTAAAAAAAATGACACTCAGAATTCTGACTTTCAAACACAGAATTCTGTAAAAAAAAAAAAAATGAAACTCAGAATTCTGACTTTCAAACACAGAATTCTGTAAATAAAAAAAAATGAAACTCAGAAATCTGGCTTTCAAACTCAGAGTCCTGTAAAACAACCTTTTATAAAGTCTGTAAAAAAATTTTTTTTTTCAAACTTCTGAAAAAAAAAGAATTCTGTAAAAAAAAAATGTTATGATGGCCCCAGGGCTCTTCCATACTTTTCCCCCGTATTAATAGATAAAATGAAAATTTGATTCTGTCCTTCATTTTTGTTTGTTAAGCAGACAACAGGGAAAATCATCTGTTTGGATGCTTTACCGTTTGCAGTGTGCACAGAGCTTAAATAAAATCAGTGTTTGCTGTATCTGGGCAGATCTGAACTTTTCCAACCATTTCAAAAGTTTAACCTACTGTTGAAAAATCTAGTATGTCCAAGGCTTGCAAAGCTCAACAGGACTTTACCCAGCCAAATACATTCCTGATGCAGCCAAACAGAAGGTGATTATGGTTTCACGGTTATTTTTTTTTCTAAAATAGCCACAGCCTGAGTGGAAATGTCTGTCTCCTGCCAGCATGCTGCAGAGAGGGACCCTTGTTCTCGCTGGGGAAATGGTTGTCTCTCTGAAAAGGTCTGGCACGCCCCCTGCTGAGTCAGAGGTAAAGTTCTCCTATCAGCAGGGAGAATGAGCTTTGCTGTTTGCAGAGCTGTAAGTCTGACTCTGTAGGGGTGGGTTGGACCTCTGCAGAGACAACATTACTTCCCCACAGGAAGCAAAAGTCCAAGTCTGCAGTTGCTGGCAGGGGGCTGACTCTTCTTCTCAGGCTTTGGCTGCTTTAGAAAGAATATGAACATAACATATAGACTTCATTTTGTTTTGATGTACCTTGAATGTATTTAGCTGTAGACAGCTGCAATTCGCTTCAGTCTGAATGTAAATTCGGACGAGTTTCGGCTATTCGGAGATTCAGATGTATCAGAATTTCCAAATGAAATAATAACGAATATTGTTGAAATTTGTTTCCTTTATTCTTTTTCTAATGAATTCCAAATTTTTGGAACAATTTGTTGTGGGTAAAAGGCTCTTGTCTCCAACAACATGGGGACAAGCAATAAAGCACCCCCCCCATGTTGAGGGCATATGGCCTGGTATGGTTCTGGGCTGCATGTTCGGATAAAGGTCTGGTATGGATTTTGGGGGGACCCCAAGCCATTTTTTTTAAATTTTGGTGTGGGGGTTCCCCCTAGAATCCATACCAGACCCGAAGACTGGAAGTATGGATTGTGGGGGGGGGACCCCACACTGGGTTTTTTCTAACTTTTCTATTGCTGGAATTCTTTTGTTTACATTTCAACTCTCAGTTGGGAAACCCACTGACAGCTGATGACTCATAGTTGTGAAGGACGCATTGGCTGGCTTCCCGGCCCACACCTTAACAACCAGCTATTCTTCCCACTGATTTCCAATCAGTTGATAAGTTTTCAACCGATCCGAATTTGAATCGTTCTGAAAATTTTGAATTTGTTAGATAATTAAAAAGGGAAATTAAACTAAAATAAACTAAAATAAACAAATTTGTTTAAGAAACAAAATTAGTAGCGAATATATCCAAAATAAAACAAATGTTTCCGTTCTTTGCATTTAGCTGATTTAAACATGAGAGTTCAGCTGCAAACAGCCACACAGTTCAAAGAACACCTGTGAGTACCCAATGGGTATCAGCCAAAATTCAAGCTATGTATAAGAACTTTATGGCACAGATGCTCTCTGCTTGCTCACTGGAAAATGAATAAGCATCATATTCTCTGTCCCTTTAGCAGGACGTGATCCAAGAAGCAGTAAAGCTGAACCAAAAGTACTAAAGTCAAGCATAAGGCTGTTTTTTACACGGGCATGTCCATATGCGCCTGCTCAGCAGGGGATCCCCCCACTGAGTAGGCAGACGACAGGTCCATATCTGCTCCACCATGCAGAGCGGACATGGACACAGCCTCGCTGTTCTATATGGGGCTGTCAGATGGAAACGGACCGTCTGCCCTTTTTCATCCAAATGTCATTCGATCCGCTGTTTTTGGCGGACAGGATCAGATTGGATGCTGGCGTTTGTCCGCTGAGATCCGCTGCTCTATAGAGAGCTATGGAGTGTCCAATCAGGTCCACCTGAAAAACTGACAGGTGGACCTGATCGGACAGCCCTTGTGAAACCTGCCTAGAAAAAGGCAGTAAAGTGATCTTCCTGGCTGTACTGTGCTGCAGGGGTGTGTAAATAACAAGAACGGCAAAACTAAGTTACAAAATATTTTGACAGCAATTTTTCTTACCTGAGCAAAGTGATATTTTTCCGAGGAACTTCCTTCAGTTCGCTTAGCCCAGCTCCTTTCCCAGCAAAGCAGTAATTTGGATTGTAATCTGTCATGATAATGGAACTACGGATTTTACTAAGTTTGTACTCGGTGCTCTGCAATCTCACCCGCGCACCCTCCAGCTGCTTCTTCTTGCGGTGGTAAACTGCAAAAAGAAAAGGATAAAATTGCATATTTACAAACTAAAGAAAATTGTTTTTAGCTACTTACCACAATTTCCTCTTCCTGGCCTATCTTTATGTTAGTTTACTATGCTACTCCTCCCTTGACCCCATAGGACCACCTATAACCAGTCTATAAAAAATTTGTGTTCCAACATATGAATCCTTACAACTGGAATACTTGTAAAACATTCGGGTCCTTAAGTGGTTAAAGTAATGCCCCGTACACACGGTCGGATTTTCCGATGGAAAATGTCCGATCGGAGCGTGTTGTCAGAAATTCCGACCGTGTGTAGGCTCCATCGGACATTTTCCATCGGATTTTCCGACACACAAAGTTTGAGAGCAGGATATAAAATTTTCCGACAACAAAATCCGTTGTCGGAAATTCCGATCGTGTGTACACAAATCCGACGGACAAAGTGCCACGCATGCTCAGAATAAATAAAGAGATGAAAGCTATTGGCCACTGCCCCGTTTATAGTCCCGACGTACGTGTTTTACGTCACCGCGTTCAGAATGATCGGATTTTCCGACAACTTTGTGTGACCGTGTGTATGCAAGACGAGTTTGAGCCAACATATGTCGGAAAAAATCCTAGGATTTTGTTGTCGGAATGTTCGAACAAAGTCCGACCGTGTGTACGGGGCATAACGCAGTGCCGTATCGCAAAAATGGCCTGGTCATGAAGGGGGTAAAATCTTCCAGGGCTGAAGTGGTCAAAGAGCCCCTCTTTGCAGATTGTCAGCTCCTTACATATAGAGGAGGTATAGCGATGTAGAGTTAGTAGCAGTCTTATGCCCTGTACACACGGTCGGACATTGATCGGACATTCCGACAACAAAATCCATGGATTATTTCCGACGGATGTTCCCTCAAACTTGTCTTGCATACACACGGTCACACAAAGTTGTCGGAAAATCCGATCGTTCTGAACGCGGTGACGTAAAACACGTACGTCGGGACTATAAACGGGGCAGTAGCCAATAACTTTCGTCTCTTAATTTATTCTGAGCATGTGTGGCACTTTGTGCGTCGGATTTGTGTGCACACGATCGGAATTTCCGACAACGGATTTTGTTTGTCGTAAATTTTATAGCAAGCTCTCAAACTTTGTGCGTCGGAAATTCCTATGGAAAATGTGTGATGGAGCCTACACACAGTCGGAATTTCTGACAACAAGGTCCTATCACACATTTTCCATCGGAAAATCTTATCATGTGTACAGGGCATTACACACTAAAGTGAGTTAATGTTGAAATCCAGATATGCAAAACACCTATTATTGTGGTTATGTAGTCATTTCAAAATGATTCATTTTATTTTTAAATGCATCTAATGAGCGAGTTCCTTAATATGACTTGGTATACATCTCTTTTGCACCTTAACATCACAGAATTTCAAATCCTTGGTCAGGTAGAACAGCCCAAATATATTTATTTCTGCTGTGAATTTAGCTCTTTGCCTGGTGTTTAGCTTTAATTAGCCTCCCTGTTGCTCTGAATATAGTACCATATGAATACATTGATTGAGAAATCCCAGCCTCTCTATAAATACTACACATAATCTCTTTTGATGTATTGATGTTGACCTCAAGGGGAGAATTGATCTTGTCATTATCTCAGTTGCACTACTATAGATAAGTAGAAGAACTGAGTAGGAATTTATATCATGACAATAACTGACAGAATAAAAGGAAAAATCATGGGAGAGTATAGCAAGTCAATATGCCAAGTGTTTCTGTATCAGTCCAGAGATTCCATCCTCATTATGGTGGACATCAAGGTATAAGGATCTAGTATAATTATAAGAATTATTGACTGAATAATTTCACTACACATTTCAATTCATCTTTTGGTGCTGACATTGTGAAATCCATACTACCAATACATATCCTGATAACACTTTGATGATTGTTGCTTTTTACTAAACACTATTGGTAACGGAGTGCTACAGCGTAGTTATTTAAACTCCAAACAAGAACCCAGCAAACATATCAGGTTGTGTGTTTTATCTCATGTTTATGTCATTTTACAGTATTTTGAGCTTTACAAGTATCTGTGCTTTAACACAAACCCAAAAACAAAAATGAAACTTAGATGTGGTGGCTGCATTTTCAGCCTTTTTTCCTTTATTTTTATTTTCATCTGCCGGTAACATGGTAACAAGGCTCACATGTATCTATGGAGGAGCAGCATTGTTACCCTAGACGGCTCATCTGATTTTACCACAAACACCCCCCCCCCTTCTTCATCTCAATTATGTACAGGTCCTTGCTTTGTAGTTCACAAATGAGAACTAAGAAAGCTGATAATATTGTTTGTGATTTCAGTTCACAGGAAGTTATATACAGTATGCACACATTTTCTGACAATACTAACAGTCAATTTTCCTTCTTTGCAGAAAATGTACTAAGCCTTAAAAAAAAAAAATCTTGAAATAAAATGTAAGAAAAAAAAAAGGGAAAAAAAAGGCTTTACAGTGTATCTAAATCCAAAAAAAAACTAAATACCGGTATGTATTGCAGCTAAATAATCTTTAAAAGTAGAGGCTGCATTAGTTTGTTTTTAGGCTTTTTATCTTCTATTTTAATTTAGCAATCCAGTAACATACTTCCTGTCTTAGGGTACCTCCACTATATGAAGGAGCAATGGAGCCACCATTGGGCAGCAGCACTGCCAACTTGTGGAGAGGGTATTGTTATGCCGCGTACACACGAGCGGACTTTACGGCAGACTTTATGACGGACTTTCCGAATGGACGGACTTGCCTACACACAATCCACCAAAGTCCGTCGAATTCGTATGTGATGACGTACGACCGGACTAAAACAAGGAAGTTCATAGCCAGTAGCCAATAGCTGCCCTAGCGTGGCTTTTTGTCCCTCAAACTAGCCTACAGACGAGCGGACTTTCCGACCGGACTCGATTTTGACGGATTGATTTAAAACATGTTTCAAATCTAAGTCCGTCCAACTTTTGAGAAAACAAAGTCCGCTGGAGCCCACACACGATCGAATTGTCTGGCGAAATCCAGTCCGCCGGGCAAAGTTTGCCGTGTAGTCCGCTCGTGTGTACGCGGCATTGGACTAGCAGATTTAGATGGACTTGACTAACAAATTAGCTAACTCCAGATAACACTTCTTAAAACTCTGACCTAATACTGGATCCCCTCCTCACATCCCCCCCCCCCATCCTGATCCTTGCTGTACTTACTTACGGTGATCCTTAGCTGTCACCCGCAGCTGCTCCACCGGTTCAGGACTAGCGGTCCTTGCCAGCAGGGACCAGGTTGATTTTGATTGGTCAGCACCAACCCATGGACAGCGCTGGCCAATCAGAATCCATCTGGTCCATCCTGGCAGTGCTGGATGGAGAAGAGAGAGAGAGCAGTGGACTGGTGGATTTGCTGTGAGTGCCCTAACAGCCGAGCATCGCCATAGGTAAGTACAGCTGTGGGTTGGGGGAGTGGTCAGTGTTAGGTCATTTTTACAGGTTTTCTGTAAAGGAGAACTAACCCTTTAAGCAGTTACAGCAACAGGTTTTTTTTCCTTTTGGGAAAAGGGTTTTGCATAAAGCTAAGCAATTTTAACCATTGTAAGCAGTCTGTCAATGGTAAATGGTCAGTCACCCTGGCTGCATCACCAAGTGAAATCAAGAAAAATATGAAAACTAAGGACTAAGGCAGCCACCATATTTGAGGATTGATAAGACATAATATATTACATTACATTTATGCTTTTCTTGTGTTTAGATACACTTTAAGTAAACCTTTTCTTTGTCCATACAAGACAAAACAGCAGGTTTACTTTAATTCCAGCTCCCACAACCGCATATACATACCTACCTTCAGATTCTCTGCTGCTCATTTTGCCCAGGGAATTAAAGTGACATATCTGCTACTTCCAGGTATGGGGGAGCACAATGCTGTATCCTGGGCTAGACCTACAAGGTCCAGGCCTAGGGCAGAACTCTGCAGGGGGGCAGCACAGAAAGAGTCCCTGCCAGCTTGCGCTACACTGTTAGTGTAGCGCCAGTCTTATGGGGCGGACTGGGCTGAGAGGCAAATTAGTCTAGTGCCCCCATAAAGCGGCTGCGCTGCTTCCGGTATGCGGGTGGCCGGCATTCCGCAACTGTGTGAGGGGGGGGGGGGGGGGCGCCGCTTCTAATTTTGACTGTCCTATCATCCTGGACAACAAACCTTCCTCACTGTGCTATATGTTTTCTGCTGCACCATTGGCATATTTATATCTTCTTAGTCCTCTCCATAAAATTATCAGAAATTTGTGCTTAAAGTAGAACTATAGGCAACAAGTAAGGGACGGTTAAAGCCCCTGTCAGTTTATTTTTTACCATCCCTGTCCCATTGCAGAGATTTCCCTTCACTTCCTGCCCCATAGCCAAACAGGAAATTAGAGGAAATCTATGCAAATTAAGGAAATCCATTGCTCCCCCCCCAAGGCCTCAGAACTAGTGTCCCCACTCAAAAATTTCAGGGCGGGTCTTAAACAGAAAGGGGTGTGGCCTTGACAGGAAGGGGTGGGTCATATTTAAATTAGGGGGTGCACAAGTTTATTCAGGCTTAGGGCAGCACAAAACCTAAATACACTACTGGGGGAGTATATGACTCATTTAACTTCCTCCCCAGTGACAGTGCAGGTGCTTATTGACAGGTAAACCAGGCACACCTCACTGTCACATATGGGTGGGGAGAGCGTAAGTGGGGAGGCTGGCATGAAAGTATACAGTAAGTAAACTCTAAAGCTCTTTTTTTGCAGTATATTTGACATCATGTCTTATATATACACTTTTCTTAAGCAAATACAGTTTTTTAAACCTATTTGTAACTTTTCCTATCAGGAGATCCTGCCAGTAACAGCACTTTCGGTTTTAGGATGACAGTGCCAAGCCACTGCCTTGCAATTAGGAGCAGTGTTTGTCAGTCTTTTCAACTACAGTATATGAAAAACAAAAAGCAAACATTGTTTAAAAGCTTTTTACACAACATATAAATCACTTTTGTGTTTTTCACTAGCTGTATACAGAAATGATATAAAAGTATCCCCATACTTCTTTTTTTTTTAACACATGACCCGTTTAAGATAATATATTGAGCATACTTACCAAATAACAAACTTCCACAGGCAAATATGACACCAAGTATAACTGTAGCAATAAGGACAGCGAGAATAAGTGGAAGAGGAAGCTGCCTGTCTGCAATAGGACCTTTGGGTGCTGAATCTATATAAAGAAAGTTTAGGTTAATTTCTTATCATTTCAGTATTATATGGCTTTTTTCATCAAATATTCTATACATATTGAGAACCTATGCTGCTTATTAAGGTTCAATTATTGTATATTACCCAAAGTAAAAATAATTAGCTTTTTCTTTTTCCCTTTTCTTTAACAAAATCAGTCAACACTGAACTTATACAAGAATCTGACCATTTTTAATTAGTTGTGCATTGTTCATATTTATTTTCCCCTTATTTAGCTTTGCTTACTTTGTCTGAGCTTTACACTTCAGCTTGAGCGCCAGGGGTCAGAGGTCACCTGAAGCTTGACAGGTTGTCTTTTCCACTGCCTGACCTCATACACTGTCACCCTGTATTCGGGTCTTGCACGCCTGGTAAATCTGAACTCCAGGAAAACAGCTAAATATGCCACTTAAAGCAGAACTTCAGTCATTTTTTCATCTTTCCATCTATTAAATCTTCTGCCCTTGTTATTTTAACTTTGGATAATAAAACATTTTTTTTTCTACCAGTAAATACCTTATACAGCCGACTTCCTGTTTCCTGTCTGGTAAACAGCCTAGGCTTATGACATCATGCACAGCTCTCTCTCATTTTCATGAGAGTAGGAAGGAAGGGAGGGGGATGAGTCAAAAGAGGGACAATAAAATCTGCAGAGCTGGAGGTGTGCCTCTGTGTGTCTGTGTAAATCCAGGAAGTAAACAGGCAGCAGCTTCAGCTGCCCACAGTTAAAATGGCTGTAGTCAGACTCAGCGGAGGGAGATTTCTGCAGCATATTTGGCAAATACAGAATCACAGTATATCTTGCTTGCTGTAGTGCATAAATACCCCAACAAATCTCTAACAAATTGATAGCTATTTTCTCATACAGTTACATTTTAAGAAAACAGAAGCCACAGGTTGGACAGTTTCCTACCTACACAGGTGATGTTATTAGCTGACCGCGTGGTCCCAGCCTCGCACACACACAGCACTCTCTGCTCACTGTCCCTCTTACAACTTCCAGACTTGCAATGACTGCAGTTTAAATGCAACTCAATACGGACTTCCCCATCATTTTCCATTGCTGCACAAATCAGAGAAAATTAGACAATGGCAATTATTGTATTGATTTGTAAATGGTCACATTGCATATTGGCATTGAGTTTACAAAAAGTTGGAGCATGGAGGTCCACGTTTCACCCCAGCTTGGGCTTAATAGCTAAAAGGTTTGGACAGTCTGTCTATCTGTTGGACAAGTGCTGATATAAGGGGTTCAACAGATTCTACAATGGGCATGTTATGTTTCAATGATTTTTATTAAAGTTTTCTTAGAACCAAAACAAAGATCTCAACATTACATTGAGCATTGCACAGCGACCTCAGTACATCATACATATAAAATATACAAGGAGTCTACTTCTTGTATTTTCAAAACCAATAAACCTATACTGATATAGACTGTACCTTGTTTGTTCTAGTGCTTGTGGTGTATAGAACATATCCTACTGTGGTTCTTCCACCGTAATCCTCATATCATAGCCTATGACCATGTGCATGCTCTATAACATGGGCCTTGGAATACAGCCCACCTTCCGGGAAACACCAGCTCCCCTCCCAGCTATTAGGGGGTCTGGCTTCCCAGGTATCGGGGGGCCCCCTCCAGACCATATTAGGTTAGTGTCTTGCCGAGAAAAGAAACGGAGTAGATCTCGAAAGAAAAGAAAGGGGGAGGGTTCAGATTAATGCCATGTACACACGATCGGAATTTTGGCCCGCAAAAGACCGATGAGAGTTTTTTGTTGGAAAACGCGACCGTGTGTATGCTCCATCGGACTTTTTCTGGCCGAATTCCAGCCAGCAAAAGATTGAGAGCATGTTCTTCATTTTTCGGTCGGGAAAAGTTCCTATCCGAAAATGCGATCGTCTTGTGGCAATTCCGACGTGTAAAATTCCTACGCATGCTCGGAAACAATTCGACGCATGCTTGGAAGCACTGAACTTCATTTTCTCGACTCGTCGTAGTGTTGTACGTCACCGCGTTCATGGCGGTCGTAAGTTCAGCGAACTTTTGCGTGACCGTGTGTATGCAAGGCAAACTTGAGCGGAATCTCGTCGGAAAAGCTGTCATAACTTTTTCCGACGAGAAGTCCGATCGTGTGTACGCAGCATTAGTGGGGGTTCAGGAGGAGGGGGGGGGCTCCACGCTCTGGAATGAACATGTTATAACTTTGAAGTGTCTTAACAACCAACCAGATTTCAGTTTTTATTTTTGTGTGCTGCAAATCAGAAAAAAAACAACCTTTTTTTTTTTGGTTGTTATAGTATTGTTTATAGTAAAAGAAATACAGCTATAAGTAAAGTCAGAAAGGGCTAAAGCATTCTTAAAGTGTATCTATAGGCAAAGAGAGATTGGGGATTGGAGAGGATGGGGAAGGGTTAGACCCTCTGTCAAGATTTTATTGCTATTTGTGTCCCCACACTGCTTGCTGCCTTTGTGACTAACTGCATACTGCACCAAAACAGTGCAGCCCTATATCGCAGCAGCTGTCAGCCACTCATACAGTTTGAGAGGTTGCCAGCAGCGGGGTTGGACGGTGCATCTGTACCTGGCACCTGCGCTAAATGCCAAAAATCTCCGGCACCAGGGCTAAATGCCCAGTATTCAAGAGGCCTTATAAGTAACATATCACTTTAAACAGAAGCAGTGTGTTTGAGGTTTATTTACTAAAGGCAAATAGGCTGTTCACTTTGCAAAGAAATTTCCTCTTAGCTTAGTTAATATGGCAAATATTCAATTTGCAAAGAATAACCGATCACATGCAAGAAAAAAAAAAAGACAGTATTTTTGCTTGTACATAATTGGATGATGGAAGTCAGCAAAGCTTCACCTCATTCATTAAAGTGATTCTAAAGGCTAAATGTTTTTTTACCGTAGCCCCCCTGGCAGTTTTCCCGAGTGTGGCTCGGGGTTAAAATTCAGTCCCATTAGCGGTAACCCCGAGCCACACTCGGGATCGCATTGCAGGATCCTGGGGCGGCGTTACTTACCTTGTCCCCGGGATCCTGCGATGTCCCCCGCAGTGTCCGTGGGCTCCGTCCTCTGCCCAAAGCCTCTCCGTGCCAGGCTCCGTTCCCTGCGAGCGTCGCGACGCACGGGGGCGGAGCCTGGCGGCAAATTCAAAAAACTGTAAAAAGCATAACACATACAGTACTGTAATCTTACAGATTACAGTACTGTATGAAATTATTTCACATCCCTTTTGTCCCCAGTGCTTTGTCCTATGCCCTGCATGCAGTTTTATGTGATATATACTGTTCTTTCTGCCTGGAAACTGGAGATTGTCCATAGCAACCAAAAAGTGTCCCTTTACGTCAAAAATGGTTTTAGACCAGCTAGAAAACAGCGATAGTAAATTAGAACACTTGCAGAATTGAGCGATAGTGAATCATGGGGAAATTTATTTTATTATTATTTTATTTTTATTTTTTTAATTATTTATTTTTATTTATTATATTATAATTTATGTTTTTGTGTTTCAAACTTTATCATACCCGGGATATCTACTAGACTCTTGTTTGGACAGATTTAAGTGTGTTATTGTTAAGAATTACAGACCTACAATATAAAACGCCAAATTTCCATGCAAAATAATTGTACCGCTTTCAGCACCTAAAATCCGAAATAATCATACCGCCAGGGAGGTTAATGCATTCTCTGCATAAAAATACATTTTAGCTACAGCTGCCCTCCGCAGCCCCCTCTACATATTTACTTGAGCTGATCTTGGTCCAGCGATGTGCATGAGAGCTGCACGGCTCCAATCTCCATCCCTCTGCAGTGGACCATGTAAGAGCAGCGACAGCCATTGGCTCTTGCTGCTGTCCATCAAATCCAGTGATGACGGAGCAGGGGGGTGGGGCTGAGCCACACTATGTGTGTCAAAAGATGCACACAGTACAACACAGGATCGAGCCTGCATGAGTACCTCTCATTAGCAAGTAGCTTGCTGGCGGCAAAGGGGGGAGGAACCAGAAGTGCTGGCAGGGGACCAGAGAAAAGGAGGATCAGGGCTGCTTTGTGCAAAACCATTACACAAGCAGGTAAGTTTAATGTGTTTATTATTTTAGAAAATGTAAATATTTATTATTTCTTTTTTGGTTCTAAAGGCAGAGGTTTTTTTCCCTTAATGCATTCTATGCATTAAGGGAAGAAAACCTTCTGGGTGCAGGTCCCCCCAGCCCACCCTTATATTTACCTGAGCACCTATTTAGATCCAGCAATGTGCATTTAAGCAGCGGCTCTCTCTCTCTTCGCTGGCTCATACAGCAGTGGGAACCATTGGCTCCTGCTGCTGTCAGTCACAGCCAGTGAGCCAATGTGGAGAGAGCGAGGGCGGGGCCGAGCCATGCTCTGCGTGTGAGTGGAAAATGTCAAAAAAAAAAATACTTTGTCTAAGGGCAGTGCATGTAAACAAAAAACAAATATTCATCTAAACATAATACATATATATTACTACATTAACAATATACACTATAATACCAAAAGTATTCGGACGCCTGACTTTATACGTACATGAAACTTTAATGCCATCCCAGTCTTAGTCTGTAGAGTTCACTATTGGGTTGACCCACCCTTCTTCCAGAAGCGCATTTGTGAGGTCGGGCACTGATGTGGAGGAGAAGGCCTGGCTCGCAGTCTCTGCTCGAATTCATCCCAAACATGTTCAATTGGGTTGAGGTCAGGACTCTTTGCAGGCCGGACAACTTCCTCAACCCCAACCTCACTCATCCATGTCTTTATGGACCTTGCTTTGTGCACTGATGCGCAGTCATGTTGGAACAGGAAGGGGCCATCCCCAAACTGTTCCCATAATGTTGGGAGCATGAAATTGTCAAAAATGTTTTGGTATGCTGACGCCTTAAAGTGGATGTAAACCCAATGTCATCCTTTCTAAACTACTACCATAGGGGTTATCTATAAGGATATACATGTCTCCTGTATGTATCTTTACCTGTCAAATGTCCCCCCTCTGCCTGTTATTAGACCCGAAAAACTGCAGATTCTGTGGGCGGGTCTGTTGTTTGGAGCTCGGTGGGTGGAGTTGTGATGTCAGTAGACTCCCCGCCCACCTCTACACTCCCCTTGTCAATATGCATTTTCTCCTGTGTATTTCTAACACTGAACTTCTGCTATGATCTCTAACATCCAGTGAAAAGACAGGAAAGTAACCACATGACTTCAGCATGCCAAATCATGCCGAGGTGTGGAACAGCCAATCCTTGCAGAGCTGCTGAAGAAAGGAGTGGGGGTGGGAATTAAAAAACAATGCATGTGTCTTAGGCTAGTGCACGAGATGTAAATCACCTGTCACTCACAGCAAGGGGGAGGATTTGACAAAGTTTTTCTCTGTTTGTCAAGAATTGTCTCACTGAACAATAAAAGAGGATTGCTCAGAGATGGATTAACTCTGTGTGGCAAGACTGGGCTCAAATGATAGGAAATCCTATACTCTACAGTATGATATAAAAAAAAAAAATTCGGGTTTACATCCATTTTAAGAGTTCCCTTCACTGGAACTAAGGGGCCAAGCCCAACCCCTGAAAAACAACCCCACACCATAATCCTTCCTCCACCAAATGATTTGGACCAGTGCACAAAGAAAGGTCCATAAAGACATGGATGAGAGAGGAGGTAGAGGAACTTGACTGGCCTGCACAGAGTCCTGACCTAAACCAGATAGAACACCTTTGTGATGAATTAGAGTGGAGACTGCGAGTCAGGCCTTCTCATCCAACATCAGTGCTTGACCTCACAAATGCGCTTCTGGATAAATGGTCAAACATTCCCATAAACACACTCCTAAACCTTGAGGACAGCCTTCCCAGAAGAGTTGAAGCTGTTATAGCTGCAAAGGGTGGGCCAACTCAATATTGAACCCTACAGACTAAGACTGGGATGCCATGAAAGTTCATGTAAAGGCAGGTGTCCCAATACTTTTGGTAATATAGTGTACATCTACCACTGTTATGAACCCCTCAATGGATTTCATTCCTTTTTTTAAATCTTTCTTGCTTGGCATCTATACCTGTGAAATGAAACCATTTTTCTAACTGGGGAAAATAATTTATCTTTAATCTTTAGATGATGGCCGCTAATAATCAATATACAGCAATTGAATGCACTCCTTTAACTCACTACAAAGGAGGCTTTTCTGAATGCAAGCTTGTCTGGATTTATGGCGTGTTCACTATACAATAAAAAAACACTAGCTTTCTCTCTGCAGCTAATGACAGTATAATCTGTTCAAATTCCGGTATTATGTCTAATTTTACTTGGCATATTCATTGTTATTGTGAAATCAATAATATATTTCAGAGGCATTAACAAATTCCAACTCTACTAGCTTTTATTAAAATCAATGGTAAGTCCAGGGCTTTTTTTCAGCGGGAATGTGGGGGAACGCAGTTTCGGCACTTCCAGCACCTGTGTAAATGACACTGGCAGTGAAGGGGTTAACCACTAGGGGGCGGGGAGGGGTTAAGTATGTCCTAGGGGAGTGATTCTAACTGTAGGGGGGATGGGCTGTGTGTGTCACTACGCTGATCACTGCTCCCAATTACAGGGAGCAGTGATCAGTGACACTTGTCACTAGGCAGAATGGGGAGATGCTGTTTACATCAGCATCTCCCCGTTCGTCCTCTCCGTGAGGCGATCGCGGGTATGCCGACTCACGGAGCTCCCGGCCGGCGTGCGCACGCAATGGCACGGCGGGGAATTCAAGTGGACGTACCTGTAAGTCCATTTGCCCAGCCGTGCCATTCTGCCCACGTACATCGGCGTGCGCCGTTTGGGAAGTGGTTAAACAGATCTAATATCAGACATAACTCTGTAAACTTATTGTAAACTCAAATCAAGCCTTCACTTTGTTCATCCAGGGCAAAGTAACAGATTTGAAAGATTTTAGAAGAGAAAGTAAGGCTAGCCTCGTAGGGATGAATAGGAGAAGTCTATTGACTCCCCAATGATGCAAACAGCATGGATAAAGGACCCTCACCTGCTGGCCATTGTATTTGGCCAGCCACAGCACCTGATCTGATAAGATGCAGTCACTGTTAGGCCCCTTTCACACTACAAGGCCCCTTTCACACTTCAAAGTCGCACAATTTTACAGCGATTTCAGGGAATGCCTGTGTATACTTGAGGTTTATGGACCTCAACACGCATCAAAGCCAAACCAAAGTAGTACAGGGACTACTTTGAAGTCAGTGCAACTTGAAGTCGCCCAGATATGAATGGTACTCATTGTAAATCATGGGGTATGACTTATCATGCGACTTTGCAGTCCCAAGTTGCTAGATAAGTCGCAAAAGGGGCCTTAAGCGGATCATTTTCAGTGAAGCTCAGTTGATTTTTTAAATCATCTTTTGTCAAACCAGGTGGTGTTTTTAAGGCCATGCACAGCTAGGAGTTTGGCCAATTCAGAAGTAAACAGCTGAAAATTCAAGCCTTCAATGCTTGAATAATGATATCTGAAGTGTTACTAAATCCCAAATGTGACAGCCAAATCAGTATTCACATAATTTGTACAAGACCTTGTTTAGTTTTCACCATTTCCTACAAGTATTTTGATGCAATTTAGCAAAATATATTTTGTGCAACATAGGCTCAGATAGTATGCCCCGTGTATGTGTAATTAGCTTTTTTAGGTTTGAAAACGATAAGTTGACGCTCAGGCCTCATGCACACTGGACGTTTTTGGACGTTTTTACAGCAGCTGTTTTTGGCAGTAGACGTTTTTTTCTACAGTCATTAAACGCTGTTATCCTATGTGTCCATGCACACATAGGCTGTTATCAGCAGTTTTGGGCAGTGGCGTTTTTGAGCAGTAAAAAAAACCCCCAAAACTAGTGGGTTCTGAGAGACATTTTCAGCTGTAAAAACGCTCTAACACTCATAAATGCTGATAAACGCTCAAAAACGTTGCTCACCAGCGTTTAACATTTATGATCCATTGAAAAAGAAAAAAAAATTTAACTAACGTGGAAAAACGTGGAAAAACGCTAATAAACACTAAAAAACGCTATTGCAAAAATGTTGAAAAAAGCTGAAAAAAGTTGAAAAACTCACTGCAAAGCTACTGGCATTTTTATAACGTTATTTTAACGTCCAGTGTGCATGAGGCCTCAGATTGTAATACTGCAGTAATATATATGTATATGTCTGAATTGTTCTTAACTAGCTAATGATGGGGACATGTTGCTTGTATGAAAATATGTTGAATACATGTTGCTTTGTCTGTGTTAAATGTGACAATGTTACCTGAATTAAGATAGAAAGGTAACGCTAAGTACTGATCATTTGTAAAAAAAACTTTTGCTACTTTTGTTTGAGGGTCATCCTGTGTGAGAATTTGTTAGAAAGCATTTGGGAGAGAAGCAGCTTGCTTGGGTGAGGGACTTGACCCCCTCCTTTCACATGCCTGTGTCTGTGTAAGGTAGAAGAGAGGAGAGTGGTGAAGAGACATTGCAGACATTCCCCATTTTAACACCCTTAAAAGATTGTGTCTGTGTAAATAAGCCAGACAGTTCAGAACCTCTAATGCCCCGTACACACGGTCGGATTTTCCGACGGAAAATGTTCGATTGGAGCTTGTTGTCGGAAATTCCGACCGTGTGTAGGCTCCATCGGACATTTTCCATCGCAATTTCCGTCACACAAAATTTGAGATCTGGATCTCAAATTTTCCAACAACAAAATCCGTTGTCGTAAATTCCGATCGTGTGTACAGAATTCCGACGCACAAAGTTCCACGCATGCTCTGAATCAAGCAGAAGAGCCGCACTGGCTATTGAACTTCATTTTTCTCGGCTCGTCGTACGTGTTGTACGTCACCGCGTTCTTGACGTTCGGAATTTCCGACAAGATTTGTGTGACCGTGTGTATGCAAGACAAGTTTGAGCCAACATCCGTCGGAAAAAAACTATGGATTTTGTTGTCGGAAAATCCTATCGTGTGTACAGGGAATAAGAAATTGTTAATTAACTGTTAAGTGTGATTTTTAAATGTAGGTTATGTGAAAAACTTTGTAAGGTAAAGGAAATACCGTATTTAAATACTTTTGCAAAAATAAAATCCTAGTTGAAATTGTTAGTTTTTGCTATGTAACGCTAGGATTAATTTGAAACAAAGGAAAGAAAATGGCTGATTGAGGCTGACACCCTTTAAATTCCTCAAAGCTGCCATGATTATTATAATGAATTCTTTTTGTTTACAATTATACCGTGCTTTCCTTCCAATGCTGATATGTTGCCTTTATGTACAGTTGGAGGCATTATATGATATATGTGAGCCAGGGGGTGGAGTGATGGGGAAATTGCATATTAATAATGCAGCTCACTAATGCATTTTAGGCCTCCAAATCTTGGTTAAGGAGGCCATATAAGGACATAAGCATGGCTTTACCATATGCCAAAGGAATGTTATTGTTAATTGACCAAGTCCTTGAAGATCATATTGCAAAGGGAGTTGGCTTGGGGGTTGTCTGTTCCATATACACAAGTCTAAATACCACAGCCCAAACTGGAATAAGTTAGTCTCATCCATAGCTGCGATTAGGCATGCATATGTCTGATTACCCAGCCATGCTGTATGAAAAGCAGGGGGACTCCTTGGCAGAAAACAACATCTTTGGTTAAGTATTCTTGTTATATTTTCTTTATCTTAAGGCCCCTTTCACATGGGGCTGTCTGTTTTTACTCCTCCGCTTGCTCAGCGGGGATCGCATTATTGATCCCCGCTGAGCCGGCGGATGACAAGTCTGTCTCTGCACTCTGTGCAGGGACGGACCTGTCAGAGTTCACTCTCCCCTATGGGGGATCAGATGATTACAGACCTCCTGTCCGTTTTCATCCAATCCGCCAGTCTGATAGAAAATAGGACATCCATCCGTCTGGATTTTGCGGAGCGGATCGGGCGGATCAGATGTCAGCAGACATGTCACCGCTGACATCCGATGCTCCATAGAGATGTATGGATTTTTTCCCAGTCCAGCTGTGTGATGGGTGTCACGATTGACGATGGATCTATATCACGGACATTATTTAGTTTATTTACTTTAAAAAAATAAAAAGACAAAGGACTTGTCAAAAGCCCTTGTAGTGTTTTAATTTATTTTTGTCATTCACATGGGGACCGGGATCTGGGGGCCCCTTGTTAAAGGAGGCTTCCAGATTCCGATAAGCCACCTGCCTGCAGACCCCCACAACCACTGGCCAGGGCTGTGGGGAAGAGGCCCACCCTGCCCCAAAACACCCCCCCATGTTGAGGGCATGTGGCCTTAGATGGTTCAGAGGGGGGGCACTTGCTCACCCCCCCTTTTCTGACCTGCCAGGCTGCATGCTTGGATAAGGGTCTGGTATGGTTTTCAGGGGGGGACGTTTTTTTTAAAATTTTGACTTAAGGTTCCCCTTAAAATCCTCCACCCTTTTTTTCTTTATTTTGTTTAAAATAGCCGGGTGCAGGCAATTGCAACCGCGAGTGAATTTAAATGTGATTTGACTCATTTTTATCTTTAGAAATGAAATTTTTGCTGCAGCATGTTCTATACATGCTACAGATGTACCACTTTACAGACAGAATAAGGGAAAACCCCCTCTCCGGCACTATATATAACGAAATTTTTCATTTTTATTATTTCACTTTAAGCATCATTAAAATTACTGCTCCTTTAAAAATGACAGTAAAACCTTGGATTGCGAGCATAATTCGTTCCAGGAACATGCTTGTATTCCAAAGCACTCGTATATCAAAGCAAATTTCCCCATAAGAAATAATGGAAAATTGAGATGATTCAATCCACAACCATTTCTTCATAAGTCCTTCAGTTAACAGTCCATATAAAAAGATTGGAAAAAAAGTAACCGCGCTAGTGAAAAAAACTAGTGTCCATACAAATAACATCTGTCCATCATTTAGTGAAAAACCAAGTAAAATGTATATGGAACACATATATAGTACAAATCACCAAACATATACATTAAAACATTAAGTGAACATACAAAAGTGCATATTCCATGTGCAATAGTGAAAATTACAAATTAATTTAATAAAGTCTATATGAGTATAAAGGGATAAGTCACCCAGGTGTTGATTGAAATGTGGTTTAAATCCTGATGAAAAAGGATAAAGTGTTTGATCCACCACCACCAATGAAGATACTGGCCGCTTACCAGAGACCCATGACCCCGCACTACAGAGGGTCTGGGTAAGCTGTTAAAACTGGTTGCTCCGGACCACCATCAAGGAACCAAATAGTATCACTACGATGGAACATCAGGGGCCTCAATATCAGATGGATTAATTGCACAATGGCGGAACGTCAAACTCTCAGCAACGTGGTTAACCATAAACGGAGAGAGAGCTCCAATAGTGTAAAATCATCAGGTTTATCAGGCAAGAAATATTAAACACTCACATATAATTTCAGAATGTTGAACGACTGAAGAGAAGTCTGGAGCACCAGCCGGATGCCCGCAGACAGCCCGTCCTGCTGGTACACAACAGCGATGGGGGGGTGACGGGAACACGTCGCTCCGTTCCGCCCTACGCAGCGTTTCGTAACAAGATTACGTCTTCCAGGGGCCCATGTTCGCGTCACCCCCCATTGCTGTTGTGTTGGGCATCCGGCCGGTGCTCCAGACTTCTCTTCAGTCGTTCAACATTCTGAAATTATATGTGAGTGTTTAACATTTCTTGCCTAATAAACCTTATGATTTTACACTATTGGAGCTCTCTCTTCCGTTTATGGTTAACCACGTTGCTGAGAGTTTGACGTTCCGCCATTGTGCAATTAATCCATCTGATATCGAGGCCCCTGATGTTCCATCGTAGTGATACTATTTGTTTCCTTGATGGTGGTCCGGAGCAACCAGTTTTAACAGCTTACCCAGACCCTCTGTATTGGGGGGTCATGGGTCTCTGGTAAGGGGCCAGTATCTTCATTGGTGGTGGTGAATCAAACACTTTATCCTTATTCATCAGGATTTTAACCACATTTCAATCAACACCTGGGTGACTTATCCCATTATACTCATATGGACTTTATTAAATTAATTTGTAATTTTCACTATTGCACATGGAATATGCACTTTTGTATGTTCACTTAATGTTTTAATGTATATGTTTGGTGATTTGTACTATATATGTGTTCCATATACATTTTACTTGGTTTTTCACTAAATGATGGACAGATGTTATTTGTATGGACACTAGTTTTTTTCACTAGCGCGGTTCCATTTTTTCCAATTGTTTATTTTATGTCTGTGTTATACATAGGAACTTTCAGCTTTGTTTAATCTTTTATTTACACCTCTTTCACCTATGTGCAGTTTCAACCTCCTTTTTTCTGATCACATATAAAAAGATTATAGCAATGTGATAGGTTGTGTAACCATAAAATCTCCACCCACAAGGGGATTAGAACTAAAATCCATCAGGAGCTACAGAGTATAAAAGAGAAGCAAGGTGCTTCTAAGTGTAACAATATGGTTACATTGAATGAAGGTACAACATTTACCATCCTTTGCACCGCCGGCTCTCACTGCTGTCAGTCTGCAATCATGAGGGGGAAGACTGCCCTGCAGTAGAGCGATATGAAAGCGAGGCTTGAAGCGCTTGTGGAGTGCAGCGTGGAAGGCATGGCGTCAATGGTGGTGCGGAGGATGGTTTATGTGGACAGCTTTACCCCGGATGCCTGCATACTTAGATGTGCCTGCTATAACCATCAACCATGTGAGTTGCTAAATGTTGTACCTCCATTAAATGTAACCATATTGCTACACTTAGAGGTGCCTTGCTTCTCTTTTATACTTGTGACGTGACCCTACTTTTATATCAAGCATTGCTTGTTTATCAAGTCAAAATTTATATAAAAATTGTGCTTGTCTTGCAAAACACTCTCAAACCAAGTTACTCTCAATCCAAGGTTTTACTGTATTGTTTTTAAGAAAATGTTTTGCATTGATACATGTTCCCCAGGGCAGTATCCGGACCCCCATACCCTTTTTACAGCCAATTGCTTGCATATCAGCCTTCAAAATGGGGGCTTTTGATTTCTCATATTCGGCTCCCATGGACTTCAATGGAGTCCGCGGTTCGGGGCAAACTTTTCCCCTGCTCGGGAGTTCTGCTGCGAGCCCAACAGGGGGGTGTTTGGCCCATCTCTACTTTACTGTGAAGGATTTTATCACTATTCTGGGTGGTGTGCTATACTTTTATATTTACAGTGTATTTCACCATGTTCTATGCCTTTACAAATGCTCCAAGTACAAAAATATACCTTATAATCTTCCAGAAACCCAGTGAGCTTAAATGTTCTTCTAATGGAATACAAAATGCCTTCTTTTCCCCTCATCTCTATACATAAGAGGGAACTGATCTGTAGTTCAATAGGGTGAGCACTCAGGCAGGTCTGACAGTATTTGAGATTTCAGTGTAGCAGAGGCAGTGTTGTCAGTTCACTACAGGAATTTAGGAGCTCACATGATATTTGACAAATCAACAGGTATTTCTCTGTCCTTGGAATGTTTACAAAGAGAAAAAGTATGAAGAAATGTTCATATATTGCAGAAATGTACTTTTTTTTTTTTTGCTTTGCATAAGTTGTTCTCTGAGAGAAGAGTTCTGTAGCAGTGAATTTCCTGCACCTTCGATCCCCCTTTCTTTATTTCTGTGTCTTTGAGATACCTGGTTATACTGTGAACAGTGTCTACAAAATAAATCCAAACCAGATTTTACAGTGAAGAAACAGGATAGTCCAGGCACACAGAGTCATAAATAATTTTGAAATATTGCTAGCTTCAATTTGTCTACTTAGAAAAAGTGATCTCACCAGCCAAGGGCTGGATAAACATCTCTCCAAATGAATTAATGAATGAAACGCCATCCTGCCCATCAGTGGAGATATCATCCAGCTTGTTTGCATGTCCACCTATAAAAAATAAGGGAACAGAGGTGAACTGGAGAACAGCACTTTCCATGTCTGGTACTTTTCAAGTAGTCAAACGTATAGTGCACAATGTATAAACAATCAATAATAGTAAGTATAACCAAGGCTCAGATCACTTCCCGAGATGCTCCTGGTTTCTGCCACTAAAAGCTGTCATTCACAGTGTTTACTTTCTTGGAATACTTTCCTAGAACATAATTGTGTAGTGCTTTTGTTTTACTGTGTTTAAAGCAATGGGGCTTATTTATCATCCAACATTTCCTTTTTCCACCAACCCCCTGTCCAGAAGGAGTAAAGACCTGATAACCTGAGTGAGTTTAATCCTCACAAGTATGTGTAACCAAGCTGTAAAACTTCATGAAAGACAGCATTTTTAACTTTATGGTGGAATTGACATTTGCATTATTGGTAGAATACACGGGATCCTCTGTAGCTTAGAGCCAAGGATTCCCCACATTTTCGCCAGAAACCCTCCAGAAGAGGGTTCTGCCTGATGCTCCAAGATTGGGATGCTTGAGTCTGCCCCACTGCTAGCTGCTGATGTTGCAAGCAGTGGACCAAACTGGCAGACAGAGGCATAATCCACAAATCAAACAAGCTAGTAGTCTGGGGATTCAGCAAGAAACTAGAGCCAGAAGGTTTAAAAACCCAACACATTTCTGAGGTTTGTGAAATAACCCCCTTTAGTAGGATTAAAAAAACACATTGAAAATTAAATTGTAACAAATTGATAAATTGTGGTTTGGTAAATTGAATAAATACTGTAAAAAGTATAGCTCCAAAATGTAGTAATTTAAAATATAAAGTAATTAAAAATAAGATTGGTACTGCGAATCATAAAGCCCTATTCTTAAGAGTTACACAATTTACAGTAGCAATATTATTTGTATAATCTTAGAGCTATACTTTTTACAGGTGTACAGGATGCCAGGGATGGGTCCTGGATGGTAGATCATAGGGAACCCAGAAGAGGAGGATCGGGGCCACTCTGTGCAAAATGAACTGCACAGTGGAGGTAGGTATGATATATTTGTTATTTAAAAATAAAAAAAGTAGCTTTACAATCACTTTACTCTGTTTTTCTTGAACATTAAACTCTTTGCTCCTCCCATGAATGTCCTTGGTTGTAAACCTTTGGTTTTTTTTTAAGTAACAAACATGGTATACTTACCTTCACTGTGCAGTTCTGGGGTCCCCCGGCAGCGCTGGTAGCTCCTAGCCACATTGGGTGTCCACGTTGGAGAAGCGATCTCCTTGGTGGACACCTGTGCGGGCACGCTCCCAGGTCCTGCTTTTGCGTATATTCACACACAAAGTAGGACTCGGCCCCACCCCCTGGCGCCCGCGTCATTGGATTGATTGACAGCAGCGGGAGCCAATGGCTGCACTGCTATCAATCTATCTAATCAGGACAGGAGACACCAGCTAGAGTTGTGCTCGTTCCCGGTCAGAGGAAGACAGCGTTCAGGTAAGTAAAAGGGGGGGGGGGGCTAGGGGGCTGCAGCACTACAGAAGGTTTTTCACCTTAATGCATAGAACCCCTTTTAGGTATGCATCTGCGCTTGTTGTTGGCCAGATTTTTGTGCTCTCTCCAGCCAATATCTCTTTCTTGTGACTTCTGCTGCCATCCTTATTTTTGTTACCACTCGTTGTCAACCTTAGGCTCGTTCCTCGACTACGCTTCCGCTTGATCTCAACCTGCAACCACTTGTTATCGACCTTGATTACGGATTATGCTTTTGCTTATCCTTACCTGTTATATCTGCTACCGGACTCTGGTTTGCTCTCCTCCTGGTGGGGCGATCCTGAGGAGTTCAACCTGGTGCTAACATACAGCAAAACCCATGTCCATCATCTGGAGCTCTGGTGAACACTGGTTAGTACTTAAACTCTGTACTTATTCATCTGGTTGGTCGGTGCCTCTGCACTGCTATAGCTACTGGCCTCCGAGCCTGACTCCAGTCCTTGACACTTTGTGTATAAACTGTTTTGTTTGCTTTGCTGACTATAATCTGTTTTGTTTGCCCTTCTCAGAGAAATAAAGACTGTTTTAACAAAAGACACGGCTGGCTAGTGATCCAGAAGTCCAAATATCACACAAGTTTCAGTGCTGTTTACCAAAACACTATTTTAATTATATTCCTATTCATGTATATCATTAATTCATCTTTCCTTCCCCTTCCCCCTTACCCCCCATGGCTCGAGCCTCCAGGGGGCTGACACATGTGTGTTGCACATAGATCATTGAATTTTTAATTAACTACACGGCTTGGGCCGAGTGGATGCTACATGTGCCAATCTGTGTTTTGTGTTTAGTGTTACATGTTTTATGTATTATCTGTATGTGTTTGACCCATATCGGCTTGCCTATCCACTTTATATATCCCTTTACTGTTATGGCTGTGGCCACCATTATGGTTTTAGATTATTGTTGTAATAAAGTATTTTACCTTAACCACTTCCCGCCCGGCCTAAAGCAAAATGACGGTGGTTCCGTTATCCTGACTGGATGTCATATGGCGCCTTTCAGGATAACAGCCGGCGCGTGGTGATCGGTGGTGCGGCGTGTCAGTCTGACACACCGCAACACTGATCTCAGTAAAGAGTCTCTGATGGAGACTTTTTACCACGTGATCAGCTGTGTCCATTCACAGCATTCACAGTTGATCACGATGTAAACAGGAAGAGCTGTTTATCGGCTCTTCCTCACTCGTGCCTGACAGACGCGGGTAGAGGATAGCAGATTGGCTGCTCTTCTGACAGGGGGGGTCTGCGCTGATTGATTATCAGCACAGCCCCCCCCCCGAGGATGCCCACCCAGGACCACCAGGGATGCCACCAGGACTGCCAGGGATGGCCACCACTGATGACCACCAGGTATGCCACCCATGGCCACCAGGGATGCCAATTTGTGCCCAAAAAGTATGCCAATCAGTGCCCATATGATGCCACACAGTGCTTATCAGTATTGCCTGTCAGTGATGCCTTTACAGTGATGCCTATTAGTGCCATCTATTAGTGTCAATCAGTGCCACCTATCAGTGCCCATCTGTGCCACCTATTAGTACCCCTCAGTGCCGCCTATCAGTGCCCATCAGTGCCACCCATCAGTGTCAATCAGTGCCACCTATCAATGCCCATCTGTGCCACCTATTAGTACCCATCACTGCCGCCTATTAGTGCCCATCAATGCCACTCATATGTACCCATCAGTGCAGCCTTTAAGTGCCCAGTGTCACCTATCAGTGCCCATCAGTGCTGCATATCAGTGTCACCTATCAGTGCCCATCAGTGCCACCTATCAGTGCCCATCATCAGTGCCCATCAGTGCCACCTCATTGGTGCCACCTCATCGGTGCCTATCAGTGCCCATCAGTGCAGCCTCATCAGTGCCCATAAGTGAAGGAGAAAATGTACTTATTTACAAAATTTTATAACAGAAACAAGGAAAACCGTATTTTTTTCACAATTTTCATTTGTTTATCAAAAAAATAAAAACCCCAGAGGTGATGAAATACCACCAAAAGAAAGCTCTATTTGTGGGAACAAAATGATAAAAATTTCGTTTGGGTACAGTTTAGCATGACCGCGCAATTGTCATTCAAAAAGCGACAGCGCTGAAAGCAGAAAATTGGCTTGGGCTGAGTGACAGACCTACACTGGGGTGACGTGCTAGACCATAATGCTTTGACATAAGCCTCATCTGTAAATATTTTTGCTCTATTCATGTATATGTATATATTTATACTTCTATAATTGTTTCTTATTTTCTTTCTTACATCATCATGCTTTAAACCTCTAACATTTAGCAATACTGAGCCATCAACCTACCTTGGTATCCTCCTCCTCCTCCACCAGATGTACATGGACCTCCACCACCACCAAAGCCACCATAGGTGTCCCACTGTAGAGTGGCCCTTGCCTGAGAGCAAGATTGGCCCCCTTCTGCTCCTTCAATAAGAGATTTCCCAGCCCATGGCAACTCCGTAATGTCACTCCATCCACCACCTCCACCTGTGCAAACAGAACAAGAACAGTAAAGGTCATTTTTAGAAATTGTGTTTATTTAAAAACATACTAATAGCGGTGTCCTTAGTCCCACAAATACTTGTTGAGCCTGCCAGTGAAGTCCACCTAATGCAGCTTCTTGTGTTGGGGTGGTAACAATGCTACATTTCCCCTGAATTCAGAGCAGTGTTGCCACTCTAGCTTGTCAATCAAACCTGACCACACCTAGTCAAGCTATTATTTACTAGCTTGACAGCACTATCTCCTGCTGTTAGCTGCATTGTCTGGAATGGGAAGCAAATGAGACACAAATTAGGGAGAATTTCACTCGGTAAGGTAGGCACCTTACCTAGTGGTACTTTGTATCATGGCAATACTGTCACAATTATTTTGGTGATGAAAATTCTATCTTGATTAAAAAAATAAAGCCAGGATAATGGTTGGAGACAACCTAGCACAGTCCACCAATCAGAAGTTGTTACTAGTGCTTGAGGAGTAGTAGTGGTCACACAGTGCTTGAGAGTTGAGTTTCGGATTCTTTACTGCGTGTAGTAAATAAAACAATTGACAAATTCCTTTGTGATATGAAATTTGCATATTTTCTTACTTCTACCTAATCACTGTCTGAGGTTCAGTGAACAATCTGGTTCACTTTTATATGAAGGCACATTTATTCAAATTTGTGAATAAAAAAGGTCCAGTTTCCTAAAGTGACCATACATATTCTCCCATTCTGTCACAGTAATGCCGCATACACACGATTAGATTCTCCGACGGGAAATGTTCGATGGGAGCGTGTTGTTGGAAATTCCGACCGTGTGTAGGCTCCATCCTACATTTTTCATCGGAATTTCCAACAAACAAAATTTGAGATCTGGATCTCAAATTTTCCGACAACAAAATCCGTTGTCGGAAATTCCGATCAAGTGTACACAATTCCGATGCACAAAATTCCACGCATGCTCGGAATCAAGCAGAAGAGCCGCACTGGCTATTGAACTTCATTTTTCTCGGCTCGTCGTACGTGTTGTACATCACCGCGTTCTTGACGATCGGCATTTCCGACAAGATTTGTGTGACCGTGTGTATGCAAGACAAGTTTGAGCCAACATCCGAAGGAAAAAAAACATGGATTTTGTTATCAGAATGTGCGATCGTGTGTACGCAGCATAACTGTGTAGAATTACAAAAAGAACATGAGTGGCTGTTATGGTCAGTGCAGACACTTCTCATTTTTGACATATAGGGGTCGATTCACTAAGAGTTGAATAACGGCTAATAATAATAATAATAAAAATACTGCACGCTGTAATAATTGTGCAAGTTTTCAATTCACTAAGAATTTATAGTTAAATAACGAATGCAGTTGTTGTTTGATATAGCGGTAATTACTGCATTAGTTAATGCGGTAATTTACCGCATTGATCTGGTTGCTAAGGAGCGGGCCGGAAAGCCGGCCATGCCAAAATAAAAAAAAAAAGGAATTGGGCCTCCCACAAAATCCCTACCAGACTCTTATCCGGGCATGCAGCCCATCAGGTCAGCAAAAGGGGGGGGGCCGAGCGAGCGCCATCCCCTCCTGAACCATACCAGGCCGCATGCCTCAACAACGCATCGGGAAGGGTCCTATACGCTGACGTTGTTGCCGCCACAACTTCGTGGTAGGAGCGGTGTGCTTTTCTTGCATTTTATACTACTATTTTTATGGCTGTTTTGTACATGTACTCCAATTTTATCTAATAAATACTACACCATATTGGCTCCCGTGAGCTTTTTTATGCAGTATAACCCCATTAAAGAGGTATGCGGATTCATCGCTGTTTACTCCACTTTCACCTGGATGCTGATCATTGGCGCAAGACCTGGCTGACATCATTGTCTGTTTGCGTGTTTTATAACACAAGGCTCATCTTTATTCATCTTCTGATGAGTGCAATATACAGTGGGGCAAAAAATTATTTGGTCGACCACCAATTGTGCAAGTTCTCCCACTTAAAAAGATGAGAGAGGCCTGTAATTGTCATCATAGGTATACCTCAACTATGAGAGACAAAATGTGGAAACAAATCCAGGCAATCACATTGTTTGATTTTTGAAAAAAATTATTTGCAAATTATGGTGGAAAATAAGTATTTGGTCACCTACAAACAAGCAAGATTTCTGTCTCTCACAGACCTGTATCTTCCTCTTTAAGAGGCTCCTCTTTATCTTTCACTCATTACCTGTATTAATGGCACCTGTTTGAACTTGTTATCAGTATAAAAGACACCTGTCCACAACATCAAACAGTCACACTCCAAACTCCACTGTGGTGAAGACCAAAGAGCTGTCGAAGGACACCAGAAACAAAATTGTAGACCTGCACCAGGCTGGGAAGATTGAATCTGCAATAGGCAAGCAGCTTGGTGTGAAGAAATCAACTGTGGGACAATAATTAGAAAATGGAAGACATACAAGACCACTGATATTCTTCCTCGATCTGGGGCTCCACGCAAGATCTCATCCCGTGGGGTCAAAATTATCACAAGAACGGTGAGCAAAAATCCCAGAACCACACGGGGGGGCCTAGTGAATGACCTGCAGAGAGCTGGGACCAACGTAACAAAGGCTACCATCAGTAACAAACTACGCCGCCAGGGACTCAGATCCTGCTGTCCGCCTGGTTAAGCCAGTACACGTCCGGGCCCGCCTGAGGTTTGCTAGAGAGCATTTGGATGATCCAGAAGAGGATTAGGAGAATGTCTTATCGTCAGATGAAACCAAAGTAGAACTGTTTGGTAGAAACACAACTCATTGTGTTTGGAGGAGAGAGAAAACTGAGTTGCAACCAAAGAACACCATACCTACGGTGAAGCATGGGGGTGGCAACATCATGCTTTGGGGCTGTTTCTCTGCAAAGGGAACAGGATGACTGATCCGTGTACATGAAAGAATGAATGGGGCCATGTATCGTGAGATTTTGAGTGCAAACCTCCTCCCATCAGCAAGGGCATTGAAGATGAAACGTGGCTGGGCCTTTCAGCATGACAATGATCCCAAACACACCGCTTGGGCAACGAAGGAGTGGCTTCGTAAGAAGCATTTCAAGGTCCTAGAGTGGCCTTGCCAGTCTCCAGATCTCAACCCCATAGAAAACCTTTGGAGGGAGTTGAAAGTCCGTGTTGCCCAGCGACAGCCCCAAAACATCACCGCTCTAGAGGAGATCTGCATGGAGGAATGGGCCAACATACCAGCAACAGTGTGACAACCTTGTGAAGACTTACAGAAAACTTTTGACCTCTGTCAATGCCAACAAAGGATATATAACAAAGTATTGAGATGAACTTTTGATATTGACCAAATACTTATTTTCCACCATAATTTGCAAATAAATTCTTTCAAAAATCAGACAATGTGATTGTCTGGATTTGTTTCCACATTTTGTCTCTCATAGTTGAGGTATACCTATGATGACAATTACAGGCCTCTCTCATCTTTTTAAGTGGGAGAACTTGCACAATTGGTGGCTGACTAAATACTTTTTTGCCCCACTGTATACTGGTGGTGGGATATCACCGCAGAGATTCTACAGACTACACTTTGGGTGGAATACTCCCTACTTGAGATGCTAGCTTCCAGCTGACATCAGACACATGTTTTGACACCCCTCAGTTCCCTTGAAACGAGATGTTCTAAAAGACTCATTAATTTGTTTTTTAAGCACTTTTGCACTTTATGTTCAACTATGAATTGAGAGATATCTTCATATGTTACTTTTTACTTTGGACAATCATTCACTGTATTCATTTTTTAGTGCTGCACCTGTTTGACTTCATATTTTTTAAGGATTGTATATTCACCTTTTGTGTGCTAGCAGCTCCTTTGTTGTTACACTGAGCGCACACTTAATTTCAAATTTATCATAAATAATTGCCTCCTTTTTTTTTTTGCTAAGAGCTTCATGTCACCTCACTTCAGACTATCCTTTCTATACATCCAAGTTTAATGCACCTCATGTCACCATTTAGTATGTGTATGTTGCGCCTCCTTTCTTTGAGAACGCTCTCTCTGGGGAAATGCATCAGAAGAGTCTGACTAAATGACGTCATCACGTATGCTTGTAACATATGCTGTGTATTTTATTGTTGCTATTGTAAGTGCATTATCTCATTATTAAATGCTATAGAGGTGTTACTGCACCAGGAGACTTCTCCTTTTTTCTTTATCTGTAATGTGGCTGTAAGTTTCATATAAAAATGGTGCTCTATGCTGGTTATCCCTGTTGGGCAGATGGTCCTCTGAGCTGGCAGGCGGAGTGTTATATCATTCATGAGGGCATTTAGATCTCCTGTGCTGAGATCCATTACATTTGGTAAGCTGCCTTGCATGATTGGTCTTACTCAAGCACTGAAGCACTTTAATTTGGCAGCTGCTTTTGGCACTTTGAACACCCTTTGAACACTGGATTGGATCTGTTGTAATTGGGACATTTGCTTGTCTTGGACTTTGCACAATACTTTTCGGGACTAATATATATATATATATATATATATATATATATATATATATATATATATATATATACTTCACAGTGGAACCTCGGATTGCGAGTAATGCAGTTAACTAGCGTTTCGCAATACGAGCAACTATTTTTTTAAAATCCCGACTCGGTTTGCGAGTGTTGTCTCACAAAACGAGCAGGATTCAAGCCTCTGCGATGTGCAGTACTGCATTTGGTCAGAGGTGCGGGGGTGCCGGTGACACTCAGAGCCGTTCGGAAATACTCAGAAACACTCGGAAATACTCGGAAACACTCGGAAATACTCAGTTCCTGAGCGTTTCCAAGCCTTTCCAAGGGTTTCTGAGTGCAGCCGAGCGGTCTCCCAGTATTTCCGAGTCTCTCCGGTGCCCCCCCCACCTCTGGCCACATGTGGTATTGCATGCAATAGAAGTCAATGTGGAACAACTTATCTTTGTTTCCATTGACTTCTATGGGGAAACTCGCTTTGATATGCGAGTGCTTTGGATTACAAGCATTCTCCTGGAAAGGATTATGCTCATAATCCAAGGTTCCACTGCATATCATTTTATTATTGTAAGCACTTAGTTTCACTTAACCTATTTATTTCCTTCCTTTATTTACTGATAATATATTGACACTGATGAGTATATTTGATATATATACACTATATTGCCAAAACTATTGGGACACCCCTCCAAATCATTGTATTCAGGTGTTCCAATCACCTTCATTACCACAGGTGTATAAAATCAAGCACCTAGGCATGCAGACTGCTTCTACAAACATTTGTGAAAGAATGGGTCGCTCTCAGGAGCTCAGTGAATTCAAGCATGGTACCTTGATGGGTTGCCACCTGTGCAATAAGTCCATACTTGAAATTTCATTCCTACTAAATATTCCAGTGTCAACTGGTATTATAACAAAGTGGAAGCAACTGGGAACAACAGAAACTCAGCCACAAAGCTGTAGGCCACGTAAAATGATAGAGTGGGATCAGCACATGCTGAGGCGCACAGTGTGCAGAAGTCCCCAACTGTCTGCAGAGTCAATAGCTACAGACCTCCAAAATTCGTGTGGCCTTCAGATTAGCATCACAACAGTGCATAGAAAGATTCATGGAATGGGTTTCCATGGCCGAGCGGCTGTATCCAAGCCTTACATCACCAAGTGCAATGCAAAGCACCGGATGCAGTGGTGTAAAGCAGGTCACAACTGGACTCTAGAGCAGTGGAGACGTATTCTCGGAGTGACGAATCACGCTTCTCTGTCTGGCAATCTGCTGGACGTGTCTGGATTTGGGGGTTGCCAGGAGAACGGTACTTGCCTGACTGCATTGTGCCAAGTGTGAAGTTTGGTAGAGGGAGGATTATGATGCGGGGTTGTTTTTCAGGGATTGGGCTTGGCTCCTTAGTTCCAGTGAGGGGAACTCTTAAGGGGTCAGCATACCAAGACAATTAGGACAATTTCATGCTCCCAACTTTGTGTGAACAGTTTGGGGACAGCCTCTTCCTGTTCCAACATGACTGTGCACTAGTGCACAAAGCAAGGTCCATAAAGACATGGATGAGCGAGTTTTGGGTTGAGGAACTTGGCTGGCCTGCACCACCTGAGTCCTGACCTCAACCCGATAGAACACCTTTGGGATGGATTAGAGTGGAGACTGCAAGCCAAGTCTTCTCCTTCAACATCAGTGCCTGACCTCACAAATACACTTCTGGAAGAATGGTCAAACATTCCCATAAACACACTTCTAAATTTTGTGGACAGCCTTTCCAGAAGAGTTGCAGCTGTTATAGTTGCAAAGGGTGGGCCAACTGAATATGCGTGTAAAGGTAGGCGACCCAAAACTTTGGGCAATGTAGTGGATCATTTTTTTTACCCTTTTTTGTATATGATTTATTTATGTTTATGACTATTTTAGGGGTAAGCGCACTTAGTTTCTTAATTTAGTATGTTGCGCATATTACTCAACATTACTAAGGCAGATGATATGATTAGTCTTGCACTATGGGGGGTGGCAATATACCAAAATTTACTCTATAGTTTTATATCAAATAAAGATTTTAAAGAAGAAGAGATCACACTGCATTCCACTTCTCCTACACTATACTACTAAAAGTATTGGGACGCCTGCCTTTACACGCACATGAACTTTAATGGCTTACAAGTCTTAGTCTGTAGGGTTTAATAATGATTTGCCCACCCTTTGCAGCTATGACCGCTTCAACTCTTCTGGGAAGGCTGTCCACAAGGTTTAGGATGGTGTCTAGGGGAATGTTTGACCATTCTATCGGGTTGAGGCAAGGACTCTGTGCAGGCCAGTCAAGTTCCTCCACCCCAAACTCGCTCATCCATGTCTTGTCTTTATGGACCTTGCTTTGTGAACTAGTGCGCAGTCATGTTGGAACAGGAAGGGGCCATCCCCAAATTGTTCCCACAAAGTTGGGACCATTAAATTGTCCAAAATGTCTTGGTATGCTGACGCCTTAAGAGTTCCCTTCACTGGAACTAAGGGGCCTAGCCCAACTCCTGGCAAACAACCCCACACCATAATCCCCCTCCACCAAATGATTTGGACCAGTGCACAAAGCAAGGTCCATAAAGACATGGATCAGTGAGTTTGGGGTGGAGGAACTTTACTGGCCTGACCTGAAACCCGAAAGAGCACATTTGGGATGAATTTGAGTGTAGACTGCAAGCCAGGCCTTCTCGTCAACTTCAGTGCCTGACCCCACAAATGCGCTTCTGGAAGAATAGTCAAACATTCCCATAGACACACTCCTAAACCTTGTGGACAGCCTTCTCAGAATAGTTGAAGCCGTTATAGCTGCAAAGGGTGGGCCAATTCATTATTGAACCCTATGGACTAAGACTGGAATGCCATTAAAGTTCATGTGTGTGTAAAGGCAGGTGTCCCAATACTTTTGGTAATATAGGGGATATCTAGTGCGTTTGGCTTAGCTCCTTCCTTCCTTCCCATGACATTTTATTTACCTGTGCTGCATCAACACTTGATCTACACAGTGTTATGGAAAGGTTCCATCCTATTTGTGCCTATTTTTTCACTGTGACTCACAGCTCAAGATATTTGGCCTACTTGCTAACATCATGACAAAAAAATCTCTTAAATCCATCTACACAATGCCAGTGATAAACAGGTAGAACCACTGTACTTGATACAGTATTGAAGTGGTTGTAATGGTTAAAGGGTTTTTCCTTGATGCATTCTCTGCATTAAGGTAAAAATCCTGTCATGTGCAGCTCCCCCCTCAGTCCCCCCAAATACTTACCTGAGCCTGATCTTGATACAGCACTGTGCTCGAGAGCAGCAGTGCTGCACTATCTCTCTCTCCACTTTTTGCTATAATAAATATCCAAAAAAACAAAAACAAATTTCTTAATCAGTTTAGCCCCATATGTATTCTTCTACATATTTTTGGTAAAAAAAAATCGCAATAAGCGTATATTGATTGGTTTGCACTAAAGTTATAGCGTCTACAAAATAGGGGATATATTTATGGCATTTTTATTTTTTTATTTTTTTTAATTTTTTACTAGAAATGGTGGCGATCAGCTATTTTTAGCAGGACTGCGACATTGCGGACACAAATCAGACACTTCTGACACTTTTTTGGGAACAGTGACATTTATGCTACAAATAGCCACTGATTACTGTATAAATGGCACTGGCAGAGAAGGGGTTAACACTAGGGGGGTTAAGTGTTCCCTAGGGAGGTGTTTCTAACTGTGGAGGGAGGGGAGTGACTGGGAGTAGAGAGAGAGAGAGAGATCACTGTTCCTGATCACTAGGAACAGCAGATCTCTCTCCTCTCCTGTCAGAACAGGGATCTGTTTGTTTACATTGACAGATCCCCGTTCTAGCTCTCTGTGGAGTGATCGCGGGTGGCTTCTGCTCACCTGCTATTGCTCTTAAAGTGGCCGATGTGCGGCTACGGCGGTTTGCGCAGCTGAGCCAACCTGCCACCGTATAATGACGGCGGCTGGTCGGCAAGCGATTAATGACCATATGTAACACATTATGCATCCATGTGGTATTACTTGCAAAGAGCTATACATTTTTATGAGATACTGCTGTGAAATACACACTAAACGAGAGTATCAAACAGACTTTCTTAAACCATATTTTGTATATCAGCACATTTATACTAGACCTTTTTTGTAATGGAAAAGAGAAGCAATTTTATAACCCTCAAATATATTAACCTATAAACACACTATGGGGTTGATTTACTAAAGGCAGAGTGTGGTTGCACTCTGCAAGACCAGCTGTTCCAGAGCTTAGTAGATGAGCAAAAGCTCAGCTGACTTCAATCATCCAATCATGTGCAAGCAAAAATGCAGTTTTTTTTTTCCTTGCACGTGATTGGGTACTTTCAAATGGGTGCAACTGCACTTTGCAGAGTGCACAGTCTATTTACCCCATATTATAACTGCAGAGATATGTAGCTTAAAACATAATTTACACAGACAAGTCAAGTAAAGCTGAACATAAGCAGCCTTAAAGGACAACTGTAGTTTTTTTAAAACCCAAGGAGAAATATCTGATTGTCTTGTTGAATCAGGAAAAAGGTTTTTCCCTCTTTGAGGGAATTGGAATATGTTTGAAAAGATTTTTTGCCTTCCTCTGGATCAACTGTTGCTATGAAATGACAATATTAATAGTAATAATATTAATAATGATGATAGGGTTCTTTATATAGACATTTTCAATTTATTTACACATTTTTTTATATCAGTTGAGCTAGATAGACTTGTGTCTTTTTTCAACCTGAATAACTATGTCCTATGTAGGTTTATACAGTCTCTATTAACCTTTAAGCTGGTGGGAAGGTAATTTAGAATAGGTTGACAGCTGAGAGGCTTTGAAGGACCTGAATGAGACCCACTTGAGCAGGAGGAACATCTCTAGTTCAATTATCTGGGTAATTGTAAACCATAAATATCTTCACTGTACCTAGAACTACATCCTAATGCTGTGAATGTTTGTCTACAGTGATCTACAGAATGCAATAAACCTTAACAGCATGAATCAAGATCTTCATTTATCATGCAATGCGTAGAGATCAGTGCAAATGGAATACCGGATGCTGTATTATATACATGACTCTCAAAGTTTTCTGCTGTAAATGCAAAGTTCTATCTTAACTGGTATCATTGCGAGGAGTAACCATCAGATTCTATCTTTCATTTTTACCACAAAGTTTGTCTCAGACACTTTTATTAATTACCCCAATGTGTTATAAAAAGATGTAGGCTTGTCTTACATGAGAAATGGTTGGCAAAGAGTAGTTTAATTTTTTTTTTTTATTCAGGTAAATGCAACGGGGAAAATAATTATTTGATCCCCTGCAGATTTTGTAAGATTACCCACTTACAAAAAAATGAAGGGTCTCTAATTTTTATCACAGGTGTATTTAAAATGATAGACACAGAATATTAACCACAAATCCAGAAAAACACATAAAACAAATGCTATAAATTTAGTTGCAGTTCAGTGAGTAAAATAAGTATTTAATCCCCAAGCAAAACATGACTTAGTACTTGGTGGGGAAACCCTTGTTAGCAAGCACAGAGGTAAGATGTTTCTTGTAGTTGGTGACCAGGTTTGCACACATCTCAGGAGGGATTTTGATCCACTCTTCTTTACAGATCTTTTCTAAATCCTTAAGGTATCTTGTGTCAGAAACCATGAATCAGACTGAGACAGAAGTACAGTTAAATCACAGTTTAATAATAATAATAAAAAGGTAAACCGAGTAAACATAGTCAAAACATAGCCAGAGTTCAGGAACCGGAACAGATAGTCAGACAAGCCAAAACGTCAGGGAGCCAGAGATGAGCATAGTAGAACAGCAAGCAGGATCTGGTGCCAGAAGGAATGTCAGCCAAGCAAGTCTTTAACAGTAACACAGGAGAGCGCCTCTAGAGATGTGACTAAGGCGAAAGCAGAGATCATCTAGGTTGAACAGCTTAAAGTGGATGTAAACCCAATGTCATCCTTTCTAAACTACTGCCATAGCGGTTATCTATAAGGATATACATGCCTCCTGCATGTGTCTTTACCTATCAAATGTCTCCCCTCTGTCTGTTATTAGACCCGAAAAACTGCATATTCTGTGGGTGGGTCTGTTGTCTGGAGCTCAGTGGGTGGAGTCGTGATGTAAGTAGACTCCCCGCCCACCTCTACACTCCCCTTGTCAATATGCATTTTCTCCTGTGTATTTGTAACACTGAACTTCTGCTGAGCTTCTGCTATGATCTCTAACATCCAGTGAAAAGACAGGAAAGTAACCACATGACTTCAGCATGCCAAATCATGCTGAAGTGTGGAACAGCCAATCCTTGCAGAGCTGCTGAAGAAAGGTGTGGGAGGGAATTAAAAAATAATGCCTGTGTCTTAGGCTAGTGCACGAGATGTAAATCACCTGTCACTCACAGCAAGGGGGAGGATTTGACAAAGTTTTTCTCAGTTTGTCAAGATTTTTCTCACTGAACAATAAAAGAGGATTTCTCAGAGATGGATTAACTCTGTGTGACAAGACTGGGCTCAAATGATAGGGAATATTATACTCTACAGTATGATATATATATATAAAAAAAAAATTTCGGGTTTACATTAACTTTAAGTAGGCAGGACTGACAAGCAGGATATCATCAACAGGTGAGTCACTGTAGAGAGAAAGGAACTGGCAATTAGCCGACAGCTGAGCGGCCAGCTTTGAGAGGGAAGGGCTGAGCCCAGCCCTGACATCTTGGCTGTCTCTGGGCAACTCAAAGTTTCAGCTCTCTCCATAAATTTTCTATAGGATTAAGATCTGGAGACTTACTAGGTCACTCCATGACCTTAATGACCTTATATGAGACCAAAATTGAGCTCTTTGGCATTAACTCGAGTCGCTGTGTTTGGAGGAAGACAAATGCAGACTATGACCCTGAGAACACCATCCCTACAGTCAGGCATGGAAGTGGAAATATTATACTTTGGGGCTGTTTCTCTGCTAAAAGTACAGGCTGAGTTTGTCACATTGAGGGACCAATGGACAGGGCCATGTATTGTAAAATCTTGCATGTGAACGTTCTTCACTCAGCTAGAACACTGAAAATGGGTCATGGATGGGTCTTTCATCAGGACAATGACCCAAAACATACTACCAAGGCAACAAAGGCCCAAGAAGAAGCATGTTAAGGTCATGGAGTGGCCTAGCTAGTCTCCAGACCTTAATCCTATAGAAAATTTATGGAGGGAGCTGAAACTTCGACAGCCAAGAAACCTTAAGGATTTAGAGAAAATCTGTGGACAAAAATCCCTCCTGAGATGTGTGCAAACCTGATCACTAACTACAAGAAACATCTTACCTCTGTGCTAGCCAATAAGGGTTTCTCCACCAAGTACTAAGTCATGTTTTGCTTGGGGATCAAACAGTTATTTTACTCACTGAACTGCAACTCTAACATCAATTAATGCAGAGGGTTTGAAGTTTAAGTGATACAGCTTGTGAAACAAATATTGTATATGTATGCACAGATATAAAAACATGTTAAAAATGTATAAACTTTTAAATACAATAAAAACCAAACTGACCAAAAACCATTATAAGTCAAAGGAAGACAGTCTGAAATAGTGAGAGGGCCTTATTTTATGTGAGAAGTTGTATTAAAATTTAATTTTAAGTTTATATTACAATTACATTAAAGTGCAACCTGGAGAAGAGAAAATGGATGGAGGGTCGACTAAAGGGAGGAATAGGTCAGAAAAGGGTCAACTAGGATGGTAGTGGGATAGGGGAGTAGTTCTTACCTGATTGGAGGCTGAAGTTTAGATGGGCAGGATTGAGCTGCAAGGGTGGTGCTTGCAAGGAATGCTGGGTATAAATCCAGAAAGTTCTGATGAAGAGGAAGGTTCCCCTCCCTCCCGCCCTGCATCCTGGGTTCCTGGTGTACTTGGGATTGTGTGGCAATGTTTTGTGATTACAAATTTTATTTAAAAAATATATATATATTGACCATTTGTCCATTTGTCACAGCAGCTCGGCGGGTTAGGGGGTCTTTGGGGGGTCATTGTTGAAAAATTGGGGGCCCATCTAGGGTATGATGCTGCCAATTGGTTTTTGTGGTTCTCTCGGGAGCTAGGTCTCCTGGGGGAAAATGTAAGAATGTTGAGTCCGTAATCGTCTTCGAGCTGGTTGGGGTGCAGCTGAGGACGTGGGTGATTATGGTTGCAAAAGTATGCCTTAAGGACATCCAAAGACCCCCTCCTGGTTCCATTGTTAAATTTGCATTATTGAAATTGTTGTAGTTGATGTTATTTATTAGGTTGTTAATAAAATGGCTGCTGTGGCTGTTTATAACCCATGTCACGCAGTCCACGTCTTTATTGAAAAAGGGTTAAGAGGACCGAAGTTGATGTATTCTTTAGTCAAGGCCTTCTTATCTTATACCTTATCTCATTTTGTTATACATTTGCAGACAAAAAAAGAAGAAAAAAATGGAAGAGGGGATGGTCAAGATGCAATGTAGCCATACAAGTTACATAGTAGGTGAGGTTGAAAAAAGACACAAGTCCATCAAGTCCAACCTATGTGTGTGATTATATGTCAGTATTACATTGTATATCCCTGTATGCTGCGGTCGTTCAGGTGCTTATCTAATCGTTTTTTGAAACTATCGATGCCCCCCCCGGTGAAATCACCGCCCGTGGAAGGGAATTCCACATCCTTGCCACTCTTACAGCAAAGAACCCTCTACGCAGTTTAAGGTTAAGGTCTTTTCTTCTAAGTTTAGTGAGTGGCCATGTGTCTTATTAAACTCCCTTTCAAGAAAAAGTTTTATCCCTATTACCAGTCACCAGTCACCAGTATGATATTTGTAAATTTAAATCATATCCCTCTCAAGCGTCTCTTCTCCAGAGAGAATAGGTTCAGTGCTTGCAACCTTTCTTCATGACTAATATACTCCAGACCCTTTATTAGCTTTGTTGCCCTTCTTTGTACTCGCTCCATTTCCAGTACATCCTTCCTGAGGACTGGTGCCCAGAACTGGACAGCATACTCCAGGTGAGGCCGGACCAAAGTCTTGTATAGTGGGAGAATTATTGCTTTATCCCTGGAGTTAATCCCCTTTTTAATGCATGCCGATATTCTTTTTGCTTTGTTAGCAGCAGCGTGGCATTCCATGCTTGATCTACTAGAACCCCCAGGTCCTTTTTCATCCTAGATTCCCCCAGAGGTTTATCCCCTAGTGAGTAATTGCATATTTTTGCCACCCAAATGCATTATTTTACATTTTTCTACATTAAACCTCATTTGCCATGTAGTTGCCCAACCCATTAACTTGTTCAGATCTTCTTGCAAGGTTTCCACATCCTGCGGAGAAGTTATTGCCCTGCTTAGCTTGGTGTCATCTACAAATACAGAGATTGAGCTGTTTACCCCATCCTTCAGGTCGTTTATGAACAAATTAAACAGGATTGGTCCCAGCACAGAACCCTGGGGGACCCCACTTCCCACCCCTGACCATTCCGAGTATTCCCCATTTATCACCACCCTCTGAACTCACCCTTGTAGCCAGATTTCAATCCATGTACTCACCCTATGGTCCATGCCAATGGACCTTACTTTGTACAGTAAAAGTTTATGGGGAACGGTGTCAAATGCTTTTGCAAAATCCAGATACACATAACGTCTACGGGCCTTCCTTTATCTAGATGCCAGCTCACCACCTCATAGAAGGTTAATAGATTGCTTTGGCAAGAACGATTCTTCACGAATCCATGCTGATTACTGCTAATGATAATATTTTCATTACTAAAATCTTGTATATAGTCCCTTTTCATCCCCTCCAAGAGCTTGCATACTTTTGATGTTAGGCTAACTGGTCTGTAATTCCCAAAGGATTTATTTTGGCCCTTTTTTAAATATTGGTGCTACATTGGCTTTTCTTCAATCAGCTGGTACCATTCCAGTCAGTAGTCTGTCAGTAAAAATTAGGAACAATGGTCTGGCAATTACTTGACTGAGTTCCCTAAGTACCCTACGGTGCAAGCCATCTGGTCCCGATGATTTATTAATCTTATGTTTCCCAAGTTTATTTCTAATTCTGTCCTCTGTTAGCCATGAGGGTGCTTCCTGTGATGTGTCATGAGGACAAACATTGCAGTTTTGGTTACTGAAGCCACCCCGATTCCCTCGTGAAGACTGAGGAGAAGAATACATTCAATACTTTCATCGCCATCATACGCCATCTCCCCATCCTTTGTAACCAGATGTCCTTCCTCATTCTTTATAGGGCCAATATAGTCTGTCCTTCCTTTTTTACTGTTTATATAATTAAAGAATTTCTTTGGATTTTTTTGCTCTCTTCTGCTATGTGTCTTTCATGTTCTATCTTAGCCGCCCTAATTGCATCCTTACATATCCTGTTACATTCTTTGTAAAGTCTGAATGCTGATGATGATCCCTCAGCCTTGTATTTTTTAAAGGCCTTCTCCTTTGCTTTTATATGTGTAGCACCCCCTACCTTTAAGTAGGTGCTAGATTTTCCTGTGCTTTAGGCTGGCCCTGGTTGTTTTGATGGGACCTGGGAGTATTTAGTATAGTAGTGGGTGTGATCACCTGTGCTCTGACTCAGAGGCGCCTCCCCTGCTTTCAGGAATATTGTTCTGGAACAGAGGTTGGACCTGAAGTTTGAGTGACAGGCAGCTCATGTGAGGAGCTCTTACAAATTCCCATTCGGTGTTGGCAGGGGGCAGGCCTCCCATATAAGCTGAGGTCACATGCATCTAGGGAGGAGTTCTGAGGGAGCAGGAAAAGGAGAATGAAATCATAGGTAGCTGCCGCAGGGGTCCCCACGTGGTGGGTGCGCCGAGTGCGGAGGAGGGTCGGAGAAGCCGCTAGGATAGATTCCTGGATAAAGACCTTTTACCAAAGAGCTAGTGTCAGGCTGCTGTTACTGGGAACACAGGACTTGCACTTTGGAGAAGGTCAGTGTGGAAGAAGTCAAAGGAGGACTGTTGAGAGTAGAACAGAGTCCTGTGACCGGGGAACACAGGACTTGTGCTTTGGAGAAGGTCAGTGTGGAAGAAGCAAAAGAAAGATTGTTAAGAGTAGTGCAGAATGCTGTGGCCGGGGAATGCAGCGTTTGCATTTATGGACTGGCTGAGAGCAGTAGTCCGCTTATTGCCATGTGCTAGGCCGTCGGGGAGAGGTACCGAGTATCTCTGGCCTGGTAAAGCACTTTGGTAATACCTTCCAAGAGACTGTGTAGCTACCAAACGCACTGATCCGCCGGGAAGAGGTATTGTATGCCTCTGGCTTATTGATTTGCTGAAGCAACACCATTCAAGATACTTTATTACAGTAACTAAGTACAGCCAGCAATCTGGGGTTATTCAGAGTGATCCCTTCTTGTCTCACTGGAAGTGAAGCCACAGGAATCTAACAGTTTTGCAGTAGAGGATTTGTACAAGAGGAGTGATACTCTGCAGGAGTCAGTGCAGAAGAGGAGGAGCAATAGTCTGTAGTGGAGATATGCAAGGGAAATAGACTGTGAATGTTAGAAATGCATCATTTTCAGGGCTAAAGCTGTTAATCAATGTTCTACCAATGTGATGACAATTCAAAAAGTGCTATGGGCATCCCATATATTCCTTTACTTCAACCAAGTTGTATCCTGCAATAAACACAACAAAACTCATCGTCTCAGAAGTGATAGTTGGGGGTCTGGCAGCAGGGTGATTTGGTGGATTGCTAACACCATGGCTACATATGCATGTTTACATTAGAGTTAAGCCATCTAGGACATTTGTTCGCTCTTTTAAATTTATTTCCCAACGGGATGCACTGGCTAATGCCTTTATTTAATATGCTCATAAAGCAAACCCATCTCTCCTCCATGTTCTTTGCTTCTAAGATTTTATCCCAATTTTTTATCTTCTAGCAAGGTTCGTATTTTAAGGAAGTTGGCTCGTTTTAAATTCAGTGTCTTTGTGTTTCCCTTGTGTTTCCTATTTGTGTGATTTATACTGAAGCCAATTGACCTGTGAATCGCCCCGTATTTCCACATCCGTGATCATATCCATTATGTTGGTAATCAGTAGATCTAGTAACGCCTGGTTTCTAGTTGGAGCGTCTACCATCTGACCCATGAAATTGTCCTGCAAGACATTTAGGAACTGGAACTAGGAGCCTTAGATGAATGCGCCCAGTCTATGTCTGGATAATTAAGATCCCCCATTATGATAACACTTCCCATCCTTGCTGCTAATCCAAATTCTGATAGGAGGTCCGTCTCCTAACTCAGTGACCTTGATCCAATCATTATGGGGAGTGTCATGGCAGATGTTGATTGTCCTACAACATGATGGTAGGTGTGAAAATGCCATGTAGTCTGGGACGTGTACTAATTGTTCGAGTTACCTTTTTGAAGGTGTTATTTGTTGTCAAATTACTGAGTTGCACATTAGGCTATACAGTATATGCTGGACTATGTTCCCAACACTCATTAGAGCTGAAGAATTTGTTTGAATGAGCAGTTAAACATCTTTAACATTAGATTAAGTCTAGTTGAATGTGACTAACTTACTAGCCATTAGGAAGGATAGATGTGTTGAAACATTTTTTAAGTTACCTCTGGACTACATCCTGGGGCTTCCCTGTTATGGACACAGAGTTGTTGAGTAATGGCTCATCTAGTTTCAATACCGAGTAGCCAAATGTGGCTAACTTTCTGTTGGTTTTGGGATTAATATGTTGCTCTTCTATTGGCAGCCAAAATGCTGTTGGAACATTTCTGGTTTCCCTTTTTGTACTACACATACTTCAAGATCCAAAGCTGAACTAAGTTCTGCTCTTTAGCCTCTTTACCATGGTTACTAATGGATGCAGCATTATTGCACCCAAAGCTACCCATCATCATTCCGTTTTTAATATTGTTCTTCACTACCTGCTGCTCCACTGTTTCCATTCAGCCCAGGAATTGTCATATTTCTTTCATACGTCTCTTGCTGTTGGAAATCTGATGCATCATCTGGATCTTCAAGATAAGCTTTTCCTCCTCCTCCTGCACCAACCAGTAATGGTATCAACACCCCATTCACCTCCTTAAACAGAAAAACCAGTACAAATAATTTATGATGTAACACTGATATAGAAAGATGATAATGTAGATCATGTGCAAAGAATCTGCTTTATTTAACACATCATCCTTATGTGTGTTATAAGCCTGCATGTAGGCCCTGTGTAGAGGGAAGCTTCCAGTGACATCCAATTAAAGGAAATTGTCAGAAATCTTTCTAATCAAAAGAAGAGCATATGAAAGTTTCCAATCCCATTATGGTGGAACCTGAAAAGGGGATGCAGCATTCAGTTTGTGTACGAATTAACATATGGCCCTGTAATGTATTTCATTAGATATCAAAGTTTCTGTAATGTGTGTTCAATAATTACAAAGTTCATACTGTACAAATGATCAAAAAGTTGCTTTGTAGAATTCAATTTTAACCTAGTATAAATGGCGCCAACCTAAAAAAGGTAAAGTAGGCGCTATTCCTCTACATTAATCAAGAATGATGACGCTAATATAGCAAAATGCATAGAGGTCGGATCACTACTGATACATCCGTGGACCGCAGGTGACGTCACATCTGTTCCCCAGTGGAATGCAGGTCCGCGGTTTGGTAAGACAGACGGCGCCTTTGTCTGAACAATGTGGCGGTTGCATATGGATTAACTACACAGATATGCTGATCAAGCTGGTGCCAGTCTGGGCACTCTAATGTGTAAGCGCATTAACTGTGGAAGGTGTTTTTAAGGTTTTTTTTAATAAACTGTGTTGCATGATTACCTTGTCATTTCCTTTTTGGGGGATTGGTGCACATCCATTGAGGGGAGAACATACCTGTGGGATGAAGAAATTTGGGTTTCATGTTGGCTACCTTGGCTATATAACAAATGCGTGTTGGTCCAGTGGACCTCAGGGCTTTGGTGAGTGCATTAGTAGCATCACTGGTGGGGGAGCATTTTTCTTTTGTAGCTGTGTGTTATATCATATCACTAAGCAGCACGGTGGATGGGATGAAGTTGAGTAAGTGTAAATACACAGATTCTTGTATTAGAACAGTCTGAGAAGGTCTCTTATACAGTATCTCTCAAAAGTGAGTACACCCCTCACATTTTTGTAAATATTTTATTATATCTTTTCATGTGACAACACTGAAGAAATGACACTTTGCTACAATGTAAAGTAATAAGTGTACAGCTTGTATAAAAGTGTACATTTGCTGTCCCCTCAAAATAACACACAGCCATTAATGTCTAAACCGCTGGCAACAAAAGTGAGTACATCCCCAAGTGAAAATGTCCAAATTGGGCCCAATTAGCCATTTTTCATCCCCGGTGTCATATGACTCATTATTGTTGCAAGGTCTCAGGTGTGAATGGGGAGCAGGTGTGTTAAATTTGGAGTTATCACTCTCTAAGGATCTGAAAAAAATAATTGTTGCTCTACATAAAGATGGCCTAGGCTATAAGAAGAGTGCCAAGACCCTGAAATTGAGCTGCAGCAAGGTGGCCAAGACCATACAGCGGTTTAACAGGGCAGGTTCCACTCAGAACAGACCTCGCCATGGTCAACCAAAGAAGTTAAGTGCACGTGCTTAGCGTCATATCCAGAGGTTGTCTTTGGGAAATAGACGTATGAGTGCTGCCAGCATTGCTGCTGTGGTTGAAGGGGTGGGGGTGTCAGCCTGTCAATGCTCAGACAATACGCCACACACTGCATTAAATTGGTCTGCATAGTTGTCATCCCAGAAGGAAGCCTCTTCTAAAGATGATGCACAAGAATGCTGCAAACAGTTTGCTGAAGACAAGCAGACTAAGGACTTGGATTACTGGAACCATGCCCTGTGGTCTGATGAGACCAAGATAAACCTATTTGGTTCAGATGATGTCAAGCGTGTGTGGCGGCAACCAGGTAAGGAGTACAAAGATAATTGTGTCTTGCCTACAGTCAAGCATGGTGGCGGAAGTGCCATGGTCTGGGGCTGCATAAGTGCTGTCAGCACTAGGGAGCTACAGTTCATTGAGGGAACCATGAATGCCAACATGTACTGTGACATACTGAAGCAGTGCATGATCCCCTCCCTTCGGAGACTGGGCAGGGCAGTATTCCAACGTGATAACGACCCCAAACACACCTCCAAGATGACCACTGCCTTGTTAAAGAAGCTGATGGTAAAGGTGATGAACTGGCCAAGCACGTCTTCAGACCTAAACCCTATTGAGCATCTGTGGGGCATCCGCAAATGGAAGGTGGAGGAGCGCAAGGTCTCTAACATCCACAAGCTCCATGATGTCATCATAGATGAGTTGAAGGGGACTCCAGTGGCAACCTGTGAAGCTCTGGTGAACTCCATGACCAAGTGGGTTAAGGCAGTGCTGAAAAATAATGGTGGCCACACAATATATTGACATTTTGGGCCCAATTTGGACATTTTCACTTAGGGGTGTACTCACTTTTGTTGCCAGTGGTTTAGACATTAATGGTTATGTGTTAAGTTATTTTGAGGGGACAGCAAATTTACACTGTTCTACAACCTGTACACTCACTACTTTACATTGTAGCAAAGTGTAATTTCTTCAGCCCCGGTTCACACAGGGGCGGCACGACTTCCACGGCGACTTGCAAAACGACTTCTGTATAGAAGTCTATGCAAGTCGCCCCAAGTCGCCCCCAAAGTAGTACAGGAACCTTTTTCTAAGTCGGAGCGACTTGCGTCGCTCCTATTAGAACGGTTCCATTGTACAGAACGGGAGGCGACTTGTCAGGCGGCTAGGTCGCCTGACAAGTCGTCCCTGTGTGAACCGGCACTCAGTGTTGTCACATGAAAAGATATAATAAAATATTTACAAAAATGTGAGGGGGTGTACTCACTTTTGTGAGATACTGTATATTTTTTTCTTTTTTGTGTTTTTTTTTTGTAAAATATTTATTGGATTATTACCATACAATGTATAAACAAGCATACAATGGAAAATATAGAGCTGAGAAACTCTAAAACGCGGTAGTAATTCAATATTTAAAATAAGCAGGGGGGAATAACGTGTGTGTGTGTGTGGGGGGGGGGGGTATAAGGGGGGGGGGGGGAGGAAATGGGTGTATTTACCTGTAAACAGTGCTATAGTGAAATTTTACATTTCATGGAATTAACAACAGCATAACAAACTATGAAACCCTCATGAGTGGAAGCATCATTATCTGTATTAAGGGGAGGACTGTCATAAGTGGTAAAAAGACAATATTGATAGATAGGGTTGCCCGTCAGGGACTAGGGGATTGTGGTCTGTGAACTATACTAGAACAGTACACAATGAGAGGGGATCAAAGTGACAGGGGGTTGGAAGGATTGGACAGATTAGATATTTTGAGTTTGCCTAAGGTGTTAGTATGATCTTGTTTCAAGTACCAGTCAGTATATCAGAATGGATGTATGATAGATGATAATTATTCGGTAGTGAACCTATGTTCCATATATTTTCACCACCTGGCAAAAAACTTAGTAGAAGAGCGGAAATTTAAGACTATGGTGTCCAGCCTCTCAATATGGAAAAATGACAGTAGTGCTTGCTTCACAGCTTGTAGGGAAGGTGGGGATGGTTTGATCCAATGGCACATGATCGTTCTGTGAGTCACTAATAGACAGATATGAGACCATTGTGTGAGAGTGGGTGATCCTGTCGATGAGGAAGGGGAGACTGGTAGATTACATCCAAATAGACACAAGAATGGATCTTTATGTAGCCGTATCTTGCTAACCGTGAAGATATATGTGAGCACTGAGTCCCAATATGTCGATATTACCAAGCATTCCCACAAACGGTGTGAGCAGTGAGCTTGGGTAGGTTCTGAGATGTTGGTGCGGAACGGATAATATGCTCTGTGGATGATTTTAAAGTGGGTTTCCCGCCAAGTTTCTAAAATAGTGAGTTTGAGGATGTGGTGATAACTTTGTAGGATTTCTTCCGGAAGTTCAGTGTCGTTGAAGATAGAGGACCACTTCTGGAATGGGGTAAGATGATATTCATCCAACTGATGCGTGATAAGGTGAGAGTAGAGACTGGAAATACAGTAATCATTTTTCTGGAGCACTACATCAAGGTAGGATTTTTGAAGGGGATCTGTTTGAGGTCCATGACAAATTTGAAGATAGCTGAGCAATTGATGGTGGTGATGGTGGTGAAAAGCATGGGATCAGTGGAGTCAGGAGGGGGGCCTGACGGGGGCTGGAGCCTCGAGTGTGCCCCCAAAAAGCCCTGGGTCTCGATATTCCTAAATGCATTATTAGCCCTGAGCCGTTTACACAGGCAACAGGGAACATCTACCGCTTATCCAGCGCGGCTGAGTGACGTACAAATAGTCCCACCTCCGGGACCCGGCTCCTATGATGAACATCCCACTGGTCCAATGCCGAGACCACGGGATGTGTGACGTCCATCATAGGTGCTGCCATGTCCAGTAGGAGGCGGGAATGACACTGCGGCCACGCTGGGAGATCGCCGCTTGCTCTGTGTAAATGGGCGGGCAGTGGAGCAGCTCTCCTATCCTGGCTCTCTCTCCCTACTGCGTGCAGCCTGCTGCCTCAAAGTGGTCATGGATGAGATTGGCTACACTACACAGGTAAGGCTGAGCTGCAGGAATGTCAAGAGGTCACCTGTCATGGGGTGGGGTCAATGTTTGTGTCAGGGCAATCAATGTATGTGTCAGGGGGATCAATGTATGTGTCGGGGGGGTCAATGTATGTGTCAGGGGGGTCAATGTATGTGTCAGGGGGTCAATGTATGTGTCAGGGGGGGTCAGTGTATCTGTCAGGGGGGTCAGTGTATCTGTCAGGGGGGTCAATGTATGTGTCAGGGGGGTCAATGTAGGTGTCAGGGGGGTCAATGTAGGGGTCAGGGGGGTCATTGTAGGTGTCAGGGGGGTCTGTGTCAGGGGGGTCAATGTAGGTGTCAGGGGGGTCAGTTTATGTGTCAGGGGGGGTCAGTGTATGTGTTAGGGGGGTCAGTGTAGGTGTCGGGGGGTAGCGTAAGGGTCTGGTAGGGGGCAGGTAGGTCAATGTAATGGTCAGGTAGGTCAGTTTAGTGGTCAGTATGGATGGGCACTGGTGAGCCAGGCAGCAACCAGCAAGTGAGCCTACTCCCCCAAGCAGTCAACCCGCCGCCGCCTCGCTTGGACTTCGGGCTGAAGCCCCTGGTCTTTTTCCCACCTAACAACGCCCCTGCATGGGATGGTGGCAAGGAGAATTCCCGTGAGGGAACCTGACAGGATTTAAATTCACTGGGTTTGTCACAGTATAAGGGAGTAACAGTAATGAGGCCACGTGTGGTCCAAAAGTTGAAGGCTCTGTAGATAGTGGAAGGGAGGAACATGGGGTTACCATGGATGGTAAGATGGTTGGAAATATATTAAAGGGTAGTCCTAGCAACCTCCGCACCTCCCTCCAGGTGACAACTGTATCCCTGATGAGGACATTTGATTGAAGATGTAAGGATAAGGCTTTAAGGGTGGAGTGGAGGACGGCTGGAAGGGTGTGCGGGGAGACCAAAGCTCCCTCAAGCATATAATTTGAATACCAAGATTTACCAGACAGCCAATCTAGACCTTGTCTAAGTAGACATAATAGATTATAAAAACGTAAGTTGGGCAAGCCTGTACCACCCTCGAACTTAGGGAGACAACGTTTCTGGAGAGCTATGCATGTTTTTTTTGAGCGACCATAGGAGGGCAGTTAAAGCCTTGTGTATTTTTTGGACATCTGAGTGTTTTAGTAGAAGAGGGGTGGTCTGCATTGGATAGAGTAATCGTGCAAATGGCACTATTTTAAAGAGGTGACATCTCCCAAAGAGCGAGAGGGGGAGGGTTGCCCAAGCTTCCAACTCCTTTACAATTTTTGTTATTAAAGGTGGATAATTGAGAGTATATAAGGATGATGGCTCTCGACCTATGTGTATGCCCAAGTATTATTATTATACACGATTTATATAGCACCAACAGTTTACGCAGCGCTTTACAATGTAGAGGGGAGACAGCACAATTACAGTACAGTTCAATACAGAAGGGACAGGAGGGCCCTGCTCATAGAGCTTACGTTCTAAAGGGAGGGGGTGGTGGTACAAAAGGTAATAGATGCGGGGAATGATTTGATGTGATATAATGAGTGGATAAATAAATGGAGAAGACAACCGGCATTTAGCGGATAACCGGGGGTTTAATGCAAGAACCTCACTTTTGTCAAAATTAATTCTGAATCCAGAGCTGAGTCGAAACACCGCAAATAGGTCATGTAGTGTATCAAAATCTGAGAGAGGTTCGGAGGAGAAGAGTAGAATATCATCCGCAAATAAATAGGATCGGAAAGTTTGGTCGCCGATAGTGACACCACTAACACCAGCAGATGAGTTAAGGATTCTAGATAGAGGTTCAATCGCTATATAAAAGAGCAGAGGGGAGAGGGGACAGCCCTGTCTTGTTCCCTTAGTCAGAGGTATGGTGTCTGATATAAAATCCGAAGTAACAAGGCGAGCCGTTGGGGATGCATGCATTTGGTGTAAAAAACGTATAATCGAACCTGAAAAACCGAATGCAGTCATTACTTTAAATAACCACGAAAAACTATTATTATCGAAAGCCTTTTTGGCTAGAGAGATGATAGCAGTATCTTGATCCGGATGTGATTCTGCATATTCTAGCGCTAGCAAGACTCTATGAATGTTCAAATTCGCCGAACGCCCCAAAACAAAGCCCAATTGAGCTGGGTGAAGCAAGAAAGGGAGTAAGATAGCTAGGCGTGAGGCAACTATTTTAGAAAGAATCTTATGTCTACGTTGATCAATGAGATTGGCCTGTACGAACATGGGTGCAATGGGTCTTTCCCTTTTTTGGATATTAGTTTAATGTGTGCCTGAGTTCCTGTGGGGAGGTATGAGCCCCCTTCCCACATGGCGTTAAACACATGTTTCAAAGTGTCGGGAATTAAATCACTAGTCAATTTGTAAAATTCGGCAGTGTAACCATTAGGGCCTTGGATGAGGCTAAGGATTTAACCATTGTTTGAATGTCTTCCACTGAGATGGGAGCATTAAGGGCCTCTAAGTGAGCAGATGTGAGTTGGGGCAGTCGCAGCTTGGATAGCAAATTTTCCACCAGTATCTGATCGGTTGGATCCTCAGAGTTTAGAGATGTATAATAACCAGTAAGTAGTTTGCTAAATTCTGCAGGGGAGAATAACGAGGGAGCCAGCAGTAATCTTAAAGTGATTGCAAAGCTTTGTTGTTGTTTTTTTTTTTACATAACAAACATGTCATACTTACCTCCAGTGTGCAGTTCATTTTGCACAGAGTGGCCCCGATCCTCGACTTCTGGGGTCCCCCAGCACCGCTGGTAGCTCCTCCCCGCACCGTATAACCCCCTAGGTGAAGTGCTCTCCTGGGGGTTACCTTGAGGGCGCACTCCCGAGTCCTGCATTTGCGTCCATAGACGCAGAATGCCAGACTTGGCCCCGCCCCCGCGTCATTGGATTTGATTGACAGCAGTGGGAGCCAATGGCTCCACTGCTATCAATCTATACAATCAAGAGCTGAGATAACAGGCAGAGGGGAAGAGCTCGTCTCTGGCGTGGGAATTACGGGGCTCAGATGAGTAAAACTGGGGGGCTGGTCAGTGATAGAAATTTTTTCACCTTAATGCATAGGATGCATTAAGGTGAAAAAAACACGAGGGTTTACAACCCCTTTAAGAGCAGAAATATAGGTAGGCTGTTTAGGACCTGTACACAGTTTTGCTAAAAATTTGCCCGACTTGTTACCGAATCTGAAGAAATGAAGTGTAGAGTATGATGTCTTAGCTGCTTCCTGTTGCTCTGCCCACAGATCAAAGTTCCGTTTAGCGAGCTGCCAGGCTTTATTGCTATCCAAGGTGCGAGTATGCGTTAAAGTTGCATGTGCTGATCGTAATGTTTCACTAGCGTGCATACATTGCTGGAGTGTCTTTTGAATTGGGCAGTATATGAAATAATCTTTCCTCTAAGGAAGGCCTTATCTGCCTCCCAAAAGAGGTTTGGATAGGTAAGGTGTGCTCCGTTAGTGGAGGCGTAATCCGCCCAGGCACCATAAAGCGTGTGACAGAAATCTTCATTTTCCGCTAAGTATGAGGGGAAACGCCAAGTGGGTGAGGGCGATGATGGTTTGACACTGGTCAAGTGTACAATAATTGGACTATGATCTGAAATCACTGTATAGCCAATCTCTGCTTCATGGAGCGTTGATAGTAAAGCTTGGGAAGCAAACAAATAATCTATTCGTAAAAAGGAATTGTGGAAGGGTGAAAAAAAGTAAAATCTTGGTTAGCTGGGTGGGTTAGGCACCACAAGTCTACAAAATGTATTGATGAGATGGTCTGGGCTAACAGGGAAAGGTCTGCAGCCGGAGATTCAGGATTCCATGGCGTCTGGGATGGAACACCATCACGGTCCTCTGATGGACACATGACAGAGTTAAAGTCTCCTCCAACCAGGTGGAGAGCCTCAGGAGCGTTCAAGATCTAAGACACCATGTTCTGAAAGAAGAGATTATCAGGGGAGTTGGGAGCATATATACACAGGGAGAGTCCCCACTGGGGGGGGGGGGGGGTGAAGTAAAAGGGGGGAAGGGGGAGAAGAGGGCAGGAGACCCGCTGACAGTAGGTAGGAGTAGTCAGTACAGGAGTATCGGAACAGAACTTAGAGTTTTAACCCACTGAGGGAGCAAGAGAACGGCTGAAAATATAAGGTGCATATAAAGCAGCTAATAAACCAAGTGCTATTAAACCAATGCATAACTATCAACAACTAATTTAGTTGTCACATTGTACATAACAGACTAGGAGGCGTAAAGGGAGCAGAAGGTTAAATTACCAGCTTCCAACAGGTCTCTGGAATCCGCATAGCATCAGGGACAATTCAGCAAATTTCTGTGAGATTAGCCTGGTTGTTAAAATGACTATTGTACGGGGGCTTTTCATGACTGAGTTGGCTCTTAGATGAGGCTCGGGAGGCTTTAACGGCTCTTGAGGGAGAGTCATCAGCAGAATTATTGTGCTCCGTGTTCATGTCTGAAGGATTATTGATGTAGTGCTCCGCATCGGCTGGAGATGAAAAAGTGAGATGGTTCTCTGTAGGAGATTGGATATGAAGAACCGCCGGGTAGGCCAGGGTGAACTTGACGTGATTGTTGTATAGGGTCGAGCAAGTTGACGAGAATGCTTTGCGCTGTTTCATCATCTCGATTGAGTAATATGTGAACAGTAGCAGGTCTGCCCCGTCAATAGAGATGGTTCACGTGCGACAGAACTTCTGTAAAATGGCATTCTTGTCCACGTAATTGAGGTATCTGATGATCACAATCGCTTCCCCTCTGTTCCCAATTATTCTGGGCATGCCTTGGTTAAAAGCTCATAACCCGCACATTAACTGGGACACAGAAGAAGTCAAGTTTCTCTCTTCCTATTGCCTTCAGCGCTGCTGGCAAGAAAACCATCATGACTAACCTTCCCTGCTGCTGTGCATTGACGCTGATTCTAAGCCGTCCCAGTGACATAGCATGACTTTTTGGACGTTTTCAGCAAAAAGGGGGCAGAAACGCTTCCTCATCATAGGGCCTATGACTGTCCAATTGAACTCCTCCCTGGGGTTGAAGTCCCTTTTGGCAGAATTTTCCCCCGTCCGAATCTGAACTTGTTGCATTAAAGGACTACATTGATGACAACCTCAAAAAGGGGTTCATTCGCCCTTCCATGTCTCCTGCTGGAGCAGGAATCTTCTTTGTAGAAAAGAAAGACCATTCACTACGGCCCTGTGTGGACTATCGTGAACTTAACAAAGTCACCGTTAAGAACCGCTACCCTCTCCAACTTGTGCCTGAATTATTCCAGCGACTCGGTACTGCCCCTATTTTCACAAAATTGGATCTTCAGGGTGCCTATAACCTGGTCCGTATACGAAAGGGGGATGAATGGAAGACGGCGTTTTGCACGCGGTTTGGGCATTTCGAATACCTCGCAATGCCCTTTGCAATGCCCCCGCTACCTTTTCAACACTTCATTAACAATGTTTCCCGAGATTTCCTGGATCTGTTTGTTGTTGTTTATCTTGATGACATACTAATCTTCTCGCCCTCTCTAGATCATCACCGTAGAGACGCCAAGAGTGTACTGAGTCGCCTTCAACAACATGGACTTTATGCCAAACCGGAGAAATGTGTATTTGAACGCCAAAGCATCCGATTTCTGGGTTTAATCATCTCCACCAAAGGTATCCAGATGGAAACTCAAAAGGTTACGGCCATCTTGGTTTGGCCAGCCCCCAGTGATCAGAAAGGTGTGCAACGTTTTGTGGGGTTTGCCGAAAATTCATCAGAGGCTTCTCAGCAATCATATCCCCCATCACAAGTTTAACTAGACAAGGCACAAGATTCCGTTGGTCTCCGGAAGCTTAGAATGCTTTTGATACCTTAAAAAACTTTTCACATCCGCATCTGTCCTGAAACACCCTGACCCAGCCCTGCCCTACGTCTTAGAAGTAGACGCTTCAGAAACAACAGTCGGGGCAATATTATCTCAGAGGCAGGGAGCTAAGGCTCTGCTGTATCCAGTTGCTTTTTTTCTCCGCAAGCTATCAACTGCAGAAAGGAACTATGATGTCGGGGACCGTGAACTCTTTGCCATCAAAGCCTGAAGGAATGGAGGTACCTACTAGAGGGGGCTGCACACCCAATCTTGATCTACACCGATCATAAGAACCTTGAGTATTTAAGACCAGCAAAGAGATTGTAACCCCGGCAAGCCAGGTGGGCATTGTTCTTTTCTAGATTTGCATTTCACATAATGTACAGGCCCGAATCCAAGAATACAAAACCCGATGCGCTAATGCGCATGTTCAGTTAGTCTGAGGAAGTTTCATCTCCAGATACCATTCTATCCTCTGGGAACTTCCTGTTACTTCAAGGAGACTTGATGGAACAAATTAAACGAACCTTAGTGAGGAACCCCTCTCCAGCCGGAGTCTCTCTACTGGCAAAGGACAGGCTGCTTTGCCACGAAGGCAAGGTCTTTGTGCCGGAGGATCTCTGAATTTCCATACTGGGGTGATGCCATGATCATGTCGGGTCATTTTGGCATTAGCAAGACAGCTGAACTAGTGCAACAAACATTTTGGTGGCCTGGGGTAGAGAAGGACTGTAGAAAATGCATGGAATCCTACACCACTTGCATCCGCAATAAAAACAGTAAATCCAGGGCTTGAGGAGAAGCCCTTGCCTGTCCCTAGCAGACCTTGGAAGATGATCTCAATAGATTTTATTGTAGAACTCCCCCATCTAAGGGTCATAACACTATTTTTGTAGTTGTCGATCGGCTATCTAAGATGGCACACTTCATATCCATGAAGGGCACACCATCTGCCCAGGAAAAGGCTCGAACCTTTGTCAAAGAGATGGTAAGGCTTTATGGGATCCCGGCCAATATTGTGTCTGATCGTGGGGTGCAGATTACATCCAGATTCTGGAGAGCTTTATGTGATTCCCTCAGGATTGAACTCTCATTCTCTTCTGCATATCACCCACAAACAAATGGACAGACGGAGAGAACTAATCAAACCCTTGAACAGTATCTACGATGCTTCTCCTCATTTTCCCAAGATGACTGGGTCCCTTTGCTTCCCCTGGCCGAGTTTTCATATAACAATTCAGTTCACTCAGCCACAAAACAATCTCCATTTTTTGCAAACTACGGTTTCCACCCTTCTTTCTTGTTTAATACAGTACCAGATTGCCCTGTATTAGCTGTTCTTGAAACTATGAATTTCCTCAACTCTAATAACAAACCATAACAGGAAACAATGGCCAAGACACAGGCTTACAATAAGGAAGTTTTTGACAGGAAAAGAAGGGGAGAATTGATCCTGAACCCTGGTGACCAAGTGTGGCTAGCAACAACAAATTTGAAACTAGCCTGTCCTTCAAAGAAACTGGGCCCTAAATTTGTGGGGCCATTTCCGGTGAAAAGATGGATTAACGAGGTTGCTTATGAATTAGAACTGCCAGATTTATTCAGGATCCATCCTGTGTTCCACATAACTCTGTTGAAACCTGCTATCTCTGATCCCTTTCCGGGATGAAACACCGGTCCACCTGAACCCGTAATTATCAACGGGGAGGTGGAAACGATCTTAGATTACAGGATGAGGAGCAATCAGGTCCAGCACCTGATAAAGTGGAAAGGGTATGGGCCAGAGGACAACTCCTGGGAACCGGAAGGTAATATTCATGCCCAAGAGTTGGTTCAAGCGTTCAAGAACTCCCATCCTGCCAAGTGGGCCAAATTGGGCACCCGGAGGCTGCCCTTTGGGGGGGGGGGAAATGTCAGGAAGCCCATGCCAGCAACCAAAATGGTAGTTACAAAACTTCATGACTGTCATTTTGACAGTCATGGCGCCAAAATGATTATTTAAATGGGGTCAGTAACTGGACTCAGTGCTGTCTGCTCTACAGCGTTCCCTGTGTGACTTTAGGGATGAGCCCGATGTTCAAGTCGAACGTCAACTCGAACATCGGGTGTTCGGCTGTTCGCCGAACAGTGAACAATATGCGGTGTTCGTGGCAAATTCGAAAGCTCCCTCCTGTTCGATTCACAGCAGAACATGCAGGCAAACAACAGGCAAAAAATTTGGCAGAACACCGTTAAAGTCTATGGAACACTAACATGAAAAATCAAAAGTGCTAATTTTAAAGGCATATATGCAAGTTATTGTCATAAAAAGTGTTTGTGGACCTGGGTCCTGCTCCAGGGGACATGTATCAATGCAAATTTAAAAAAAAAAAAAGGCTGTTTTTTCGGGAGTAGTGATTTTTTTTAATGCTTAAAGTGAAACAATAAAAATGAAATATTCCTTTAAATATAGTGCCTGGGGGGATGTCTATAGTATGCCTGTAAAGTGGCGCATTTTCCCATGTTTAGAACAGTACCACAGCAAAATGACATTTCTAAAGGAAAAATTGTAATTTAAAGCTGATCGCAGCTGTAATGAACTGTCGGGTCTCAGCAATATAGATACAGATAATTGACAAAAGAGCATGGGATCCCCCCCTCCATTACTAGGCCCTTTGGGTCTGATATGAATATTAAGGGAACCTCGAATCAAAATTTTAAAAAAATTGCGTGGGAGTCCCCCTAAAATCCATACCAGGCCCTTCAGGTCTGATATGGAAATTATGGGAAGTCCCCGTGGCATCAGAGGGGGGTGGGGTCACTCACTTACTTCACTGGGTGGCCCCGCCCTCAGTTATATAAGAGCTGTCACAGCGAAGACGCGTCAGAAGGCGGGGGCCTCCCATGGAGGCGGGTCGGTCGCGCCTTTTTTTTTTTTCGGTCCGTCGGGCGGCGTGAACTTACTTCGTGGGATGTTTTTATTTTTTTATTTTTTAATAAAGGACTTGTCCCAAGCTGTGTCTTGTCTTTTTTACCATTTTGACACTTTTTTGCGAAATGGTAATGGTACACTTGTACCTCGTTACCAATTCACACAGGGGGAGGCCGGGATCTTGGGGTCCCCTTGTTAAAGGGGGCTTCCAGATTCCAATAAGCTCCCCGCCCGCAGACCCCCACAACCACCGAGCAAGGGTTGTGGGGATGAGGCCCTTGTCCCCATTAACATGGTTACAAAGTGCTTTGGGGGGCCACCCCAAAGCACCCTTCCCATGTTGAGGGCATGTGGCCTGGTACGGTTCAGGAGGGGGGCGGCACTCTCTCGCCCCCCTCTTTTCCTGTGGCCTGCCAGGTTGCGTGCTCAGGTAAGGGTCTGGTATGGATTTTGGGGGGGACCCCTACGACATTTTTTTTTGAAAATTTGACGCAGGGTCCCCCTTAATTTCCATATCAGACCCGAAGGGCCTGGTATGGATTTTAGAGAGACCCCCACATATTTTTTTTTTAATTTTGATTCGGGGTTCCCCTTAATATTCTTACCAGACCGAAAGGGCCTGGTAATGGATGGGGGGGAATCCCATGCTCTTTTTTTTCAATTATCTGTATCTATATTGCCGAGACCCAACAATACATTACAGCTGTGATCAGTTTTAAATGACAATTTTTCTTTTAGAAATTTAATTTTGCTGTGGTACTGTTCTAAACATGGGAAAAATGCGCCACTTTACAGGCATACTATAGACACCCCCCAGGCATAATATTTAAAGGAATATTTCATTTTTATTGTTTCACTTTAAGCATTAAAAAAAAAATCACTGCTCCCGAAAAAGCGGCCGTTTTTAAAAAAAATTTTTGCATTGATACATGTCCCCTGGGGCAGGACCCAGGTCCCCAAACACTTTTTATGACAATAACTTGCATATAAGCCTTTAAAATGAGCACTTTTGATTTTTCATGTTCGTGTCCCATAGACTTTAACGGTGTTCTGCCAAATTTTTTGCCTATTCGCATGTTCTGCTGCGAACTGAACAGGAGGGTGTTCGGCTCATCCCTATTTGCATTACCTTACCTGACTCCTGTTCCTGTTTTCTGCCTGCATCTGACCTTGGCTTGCCCTCCACTACGCATCTGTCTGTTCCTTCTGCCACTTCGCTGCCAGCCCATTGATGACCCGACCTGTATCCTGATTCCGCTCCTGCCTCTGCCTCAGTTCCTGATGTGGCCGCCTGTGTATGACCCGGCTTGCCTGTACCTGCCTTCTCCTCAGTCTTGGAGGTGCCACCATCCCTCCTACAGCTGCACTTCTGCCTGTGGGGTCCCAGTGCCAGCTTGTTCCAGATCCCTGCTTACTGTTGCTCCTGGACTTCTACAATACCTACACCTCTACAGTTCGGCCAGGAAGTTCCAGTCCAGCCCCAGGTTCAGTGATTCTGCCAGGCACTTGTGCGACTCTGCATCTCGGCACTCCCTGTCAGCTCTATCAGGGGCTCCAAGTCAGAGCTGTAAGAGAGGCCGTCCTCTGCATATCAGGCTCTACCATCAGGTATGTGACACCGATCTAGGTTCAACACAGTGTTCTGTGTGCTGGCCTATATGATGAGCATGCTCAATGACACATGGGGTGCGGAGGCCAAGTTGCTCAGGAATGGTTTTGGCCTTTGGCATAGAGATCTGTGAGCTGTGCATTGGAGAATGATTCTGGAAAGCCAATAATCTGCAAATTATTTTCCAAATCATCTAATTTGTCCCACAATTCTCTATTAGAGTGTGAAAGGCGTGCAAGGACAGCAGCATTAGCTGTAGTATCATCTTCTAGTGAGGAGATCCGCTCCTCTGTATGAGAGATCTATTGAGGCTGGGTCTTGAATTCTAATGAAGCTGCTCCATTCCCCTCTGCACTGCAGCATCCACTGTGGCAACCAGGGTGGGTGTGAGAAGAGCTACAACCACCTGAGCTATGCCTGCAGGAGAGGCAGAATCGCTAGCTGCTGTGCCTGTGTGAGACTGCACTGTCACAACAGCGATGGGGGTGGGAGCCATCTTGGCCATGGCCGCCGCTGTATCAGCTGAGGGCTGCATTGTGGAGGAGAGTTATTGGTTTTGTGGGAAAGCTCCACAAACTGATCCATGAGGGTCCCGCCGGGTGGGTGAGATGGAGGGGGTATCCCCAAGGCGCTAGTGGGCTTTGGATGTGTGTTTTGGAGAAGAGTAAAGTGGGAGCTTGCTCTGCCTACCTCCTCCTCATGCTGCGCCGAATCCGGAAGTGTGTTTTTTGTTTTAATATTTTTTTGCATTATATGTTTTTCACCCATGGGATATTGATTCACATTTATTGCATGCTATTGCGGATATATGACATTTGCAGTTTGATTTTGGGATATTGATTTATCACTTATTGTATATTTCTGCAGATTTTTGATATTTATAGTGTTTGTTTTGAGGTCATAATCACATATGGATGTAAACACAAAGTGTGTAAGGATTAATGTAGAGAAGTAGCGCCTACTTTACTTTTAACGGCCTTTGTAGAATTAAATCTGATGAGTCAGTTGACTGGTTGAAAATTTGTATCCAATTTCACAGTAAATTCCCTTGGCAAAAGTTTTGAAGGAGATCCTCGTCTGGCTAGGTAAGCAATCTGATCCAGATAAAAGATCCATTATGTCCTGCCAATTTAGTGATTTGTAATTCAAGCTAAACAGCCACATACATATGTTGTAAAATGTATGAATGAATAGTCTGTATTCTAGTTAAATAATCAAAAGTCGTGTTTATGTGTATAAGCCTGAGCAATGTGCCAACCTTAAATACATAGGTAGCTCCACCTCCACCTCCTCCTCCACCTGCCCAATCCGAGAGACTGTTCTTCTCTTTGTATTCATCCTCAATGACTGATAGCTCTCCCATGCAAATTTCTTGGGTCTTATTATTTTTCTAAGAAAGTGAAAGGCAACAGTTGTCGATGAAGTGATTAGCTATGACTTTTTTCCAATTATAATTAATTCACATACCTGTATAAAAAAGTAAGCGTAATACATTCTTGTTTATAAAATTATATAACGGATATAATTATTACACAAGCTATTGCAATTTATTTATATTTGACTTCTTGCAACCATGGCAATACTGAGTGCATAGGTCTTCCCAGAATTCTCATATTCTTGTGTAATTGTGTCATTGATTTTCCCAAATGTTATTAGTGGGACTGGTTGTAGTGGACAGAACCTCCCACTTAACATTTTCTTTGAGGATGTACTGTACACTGATATGCATAATTAATTTGATTCTTAAACTATAAAGCAAACATTTACCCCAGAGCATGCATCTTCTCCTTGTTGGCCAACCAGGATATAGAGCAACTCATCTTTCTCTAGGTGGAAGACTCCAGAAATATAGATGCCATGAGAGCGCTTGTTATGGTTCTTGGCTCCTTTACCTCCCGCTGCACCATAAGCAAAAATCCTGCAATGAAAAGAGTATACTCAAAGATGTTTTTATCCCTTTTGCGAAATTTAATAGCAGTATAGCATGTACATGTAGCTTGGTCCCAACAAGACATATATTAGGAATAGGAAAGTTTTTCCATGTGGAATATCTTCATTTTATTAACGTATAAACTTGTCTGCAAAATACACAGGGCAGATGATGACAAGAGTAATCCTCTTCTGGAGCAACTTATGTAACGTTAATCAATAAGACAGACCATTACAGACTCCCTAGAGGCACTTCATCAAAATAATGTCATTGCTGTCTCAATTACATCATCAGATCTCATTTTAGAAGTTTTCCACTGAAATGATACGGGGACATTTTTGCAGTGAGTTTTTTCTTTTTCTGATTCCTTGAAACATTAAAGTTGAGGGCCCTTTCACTCGGGCATTCCGCTCAGCTGGTTTTCATCTGTCTGTTTTCTGATGAAAAACAGAGCAATTTATTCCTATGATTCAGATGATCATCCGTTTACATCCGCCTACATCCATGTCCATTCAGGTCTGTTTTCTCAAATGAAACAAGACTGTATCTTTTTCCATTTAGACAGATCTGAACAGATGTAAACGGATGTCATCTGTTTAGGTCTGTTCCATCTATGTCCAATTTTAGAGCCGGTTCACACCACAATATCTACGTTCTGAATGTGTTTTTGCATGCCCAATTTTGATGTGCTTTTATGCATTCCGATGCATTTTATATGCTTTTTAATGAATTCCAGTGCATTTTTTCCCCTCCTTTTTTCATTTTTGGCATTTTTAATGTGTTTTGCCATGTTCCAGATGCATTTCATACAGAAAAAATGCAACATATTCTACTTTTGTTGACTGCACTGTAACACACTGCACTGGTGGGAATTAGGGCCATTGGAATCTATGTTAAACACTGTACGTGCATTTTTTATGCAGAATAAAAATGCACTGGACTGCATTTGGTGTGAACCAACCCTTAGGCATGAAATGTATTTTGTATATAGTTTTATCACCTATTGGTTTATGCAACTTATAAAAAAAACTGATGCAAAAACGGATGTAGACTAATGTAAACTGAACTGAAATGCAAACTGGTGTAAACTGAACTGAAGATGTATGTTCAAACGGATGTGAATTGAAGTAATCTAAATCAGTATTCATCCGTTTTTTTCTAAGCAAAAAATATGACTGAACTGATTATTCCCTGCGTGAAAGGACCCTTGCTCAAAAAAGTACCTTCTCTTGCTCTCAGCTCCCTCCAAATCTCCAAATTCCTATTCTTTGTTACTGTGATCTGACTTCCGGTGAGAAGGTGACTCAGTTTGCTCTTTATGGTTCCATTGTATGTAGAAGCATAGCCACCCTCCCAAGATGGACAAGGGATTTGGAACTATGTGATTTGCAGCATTCATAGAACACTACACGTGACTACATTTAATGTGTGCTGCTCTTTCCAAACAAATGGAAGTTAAGAGAAAAAAGGTTGGTTGGGGAGCTCATGCAGGACATTACAAGAAGACAGAAAAACACAGTAAGACACAATTTCATGACAATTAGATTACAGGGCCATTAATTAGTGGGTTTGTGTGAATTATTTTAAGATAATAAGGATATTGCTTAGTATCACTTTAATGGGCTATTTTTATTTAGCATGCACAGTGCTATTTTACCCCTAAGTACTCTATATGACAAAAGCCTGTGGACACCTGACCATTACACCTATATGAGCTTGTTGGTTATCCCATTCCATGACCACAGGCTGTAACACCATAAGTACCTTCCCTTGAAAAATCCGAACTCATTAATTTGAAACAAGGTCTGTATACTTGGTTACCGTGTATACATGGTAATTTTTGGGTCTGCAAAAATATTTAATGCAAACAAAGTAGTTTTTTGATCTCTGTAGCTATTGAGGAATATATTTAAACAAACTTTTTTTTCTCTAAAGCATCTTTTTCAGTTTAATTCTCAGAATGAGTCTGTTTTATTTTCATTTCATTTGTGTTATCCTTACTCACGTGTATACGTTGGTAAATGGGACCTTCCACATCTGGATACCTTTCAGTTGGCCATCTTTCCCAACAGTGACAGAATTGTTGGTATTGCGGTATGCATTGTTACACTGGGCCTGAGTTGGGCCATGAGGTCCTCTGGCACCACAAGTAGAGAACCACCAGTACATGTCTTCTTCCTCTTCTACGTGGAGACCAAACACAAAATATATTACGGAGAATTGATTGTGCAAATAATTACACACATATTTAAGCTTTTTTTCTTAAATTTGCCTTTAAGAACAGTAATAATAAACATGCAACCAAAATCAACTCCTTCAAAAAGAACAAGGTACCGTTCAAAATGTAGGTCCACAAACAGACAGTTTATATGTACATTTGTGTTTTGATATTTTCCGCTCTACCCCTTTGTATTTCCATGATAGTTGCTGCAGTCCCTAATTTTGCCATTTCCAACCCTATTGTGATGCTACTGCGGCATAACTCCAGCCAGCCTTTAGATTTAGAAGTGTCAGGTACAACTCACTGGACCCCACCAACCTGAACAACTTAAGACCCATCTCATTGCTCCCATTCACCTCTAAACTTCTAGAAAGCTTAGTCTACAACTGTCTTAGCTCCTACCTCAGTGAAAAAAACCTTCTTGATCCCTTACAGTCTGGCTTTCGCTGGCAGCACTCCACAGAAACTGCCTTACTAAAACTCTCTAACGATTTACTAACTGCTAAAACCAATGGCCACTATTCCATACTCCTACTACTTGACCTCTCCACAGCCTTTGATACTGCTGACCACCCACTCCATGTCAATAAGCTCTGTTCCCTTGGCCTCCAAGATTCTGCTCTATCCTGGTTCTTCTCCTACCTATCAGAACACTCCTTCAGTGTTACCTACAACTCTGTCTCCTCCTCTCTATTGCCCCTTTCAGTTGGGGTCCCTCAAAGGCTCTGATCTTTGACCCCTTCTCTTCTCTTTTTACACCTCCTCCATTGGTCACTTGATAACCGTCCACGGCTTCCAATACCATCTATACGCTGATGACACCCAAATATATCTGTCTACTCCTCACCTCACTCCTTCAGTCTCCTCTCGCATTACTAACTGACATATTAGCATGGATGTCACATCATTTCCTTATACTAAATCTCTCTAAAACTGAGCTGATAATATTCCTCACTGCCCATGCCCCCCTTCATGACTTTTCCATCAAAATCAATAATGGAACCATCAATCCCTCCCCTCATGCCAGGGTACTAAGTGTAATCCTAGACTCTGATCTGTCCTTTCAGAACCAAATCCAATCATTGTCAAAAGCTTGTAGACTTCACCTCTGTAACATCTCTAAAATACACCTCCCTTCTCATTGGTCTACCTCTCCATAGGCTATCCCCTTTTCAGTGGAGAAAGACAAAAAGCAGCGCCATCTAAGTGTAGCAGTAAAACATTTTAATATTGGAAACATTAGAGTAACACTCACAAGAGAGCGATTAAAACCAGCATGTGTGTAATGGGATCATCCGCTCTGTCCCAGGTAGGGTGCTTCGTGTCTCTAGCTGCAGAGGCTGACTTGGATCTGGCTTCACTGGTGGCTAGAGACACGAAGCACCCTACCTCTCCACATAATTTTATGTTCCTCCCCATATGGACTCACTATTTCAGTGGACTAAATAAGACAGCCTTATTGTGTGACCAAGTCACAATAATTTTTTTATCTTTTTTATCATTTTTACAAGCCCCATCTGGAGTGTGCCGTATAATTTGTTAATCTTTTGGTTATCCCCTCTTCAGTCTATCATGAATGCTGCCGCCAGACTTATCCACCTTGCCAACCGCTCAATGTCTGCCACCCCTCTCCACCAATCCCTACACAGCGAATTAAATCCAAAATTCTAACCACAACATATAAAGAGATGGGAGGAGGAGACAAGGGAGCTGCCCCGAACTACATCACCAATCTTATCTCCAAATATCCCCCAATTCGTCCTCTCTGCTCCTCTCAAGACCTCCTACTCTGAAGCTCCCTTGTCTCCTCCTCCCATGCTCATCTCCAGGATTCCTCCAGAGCCTCTCCCATTCTCTGGAATTCTCTACCTCAACCTGTCCAGCTATCTCCTACTCTAGCTGCCTTTAGGCAATCCCTGAAAACTCATCTCTTCAGGGAAGCCTATCACGCCTCCAGCTAATCTTTTACCACTTCCATCAGCTCATTCCCCATAGTTACGACCCTTTGTACCACCTGCCCCACCCTTTTAGATTGTAACCTCTTCTGAGCATGGCTCTCTTAATCCTCTTGTATTGTATTGTAACTGTATTGTCTCCCTTTTTACATTGTAAAGTGCTGCATAAACTGTTGACGCTATATAAATCCTGTATGATAATAATAATACAACCATCAATAAACATCCTCAATTTGATTAAAAGCTGGGTTAAACTACATTGGATTCTACTTCCATTGCCATTCTGCATTTGCTGAATGGCTTTCGTGGCTCAGCCATCTATTTAGTTATAAAGATAGCCTTACGGTACTGTACTGTAACTTTCACATATTGTTGTCTTAAAAACAGATTTAGCTTAGTATTTTTCTAATTACTCTGTGCACACATCACAATTGCTTGGATGCAAAAAAAGGAAGTAACCAGTAATACTTGAAATTGTATTCCCCTTTAAGTATACACCCTCAAATGTGTATTGGAATATTCAGTGTGAGAAAAGAAATGACTTGCAGCCTAAATACCAACCAGTGTAAATAGGCTCCGACAGGGGGTTGACAGTGTCATCTTCCCACAAGTCTCTCTGGACTGGTGCTTCCTGTTCTCCAGAACTCAATTTTATTCTTCCTGGCACAACACAAAAAACATACAAACAAGCTTATACTTGTCTAAAGGTTACACTTTTTAAAGAAAGCTCAGGGAAAGCAATACATGACTGTGGACACAAACCTCACCAAGCAATCTTATATGACACATTCCAATCAAGGACTACAAATCGTCCATATGGTTATTGCACTCCAGCTGTGACATCTGAGTGCCACAAGATTTACCTGAATTAAAGCAGTCTGCAGAAAATGTGATGTTATCAACAATGATCTGTGTGAGTGAATCTCTGCCCCATGTGGCCACCAACTGCATGCGGAATCTGTGGAGACATAGCAAAGAATTATTAATAACGTCTGTAAGGCCTGAGGGAAAATTTCCAGCAAACTATGCAATGGGACACCTTAGAAGAAGTCAGCTTTGTGATCTTTACATCAATCTCATAGACAATCAATTAGTTCTTTTTCTTTGAGCTTAGACTGGTTTGTAAGCAATGAACGATGCTGCATTATTTTGTCTGCGCATGTGATTTGTCTTGTACAGCATCTCATTACTGGGTTTGTGACATAAATGGTGGCCTGTTTTCGTGAGTAGGGTTCATCAGTATATGCTGGTTTAGAAAGACCATGGCCGACACTGGGAACATGGTGGAGGATTTAAAGACAGTATTATTTTTGCCCTACCTTTTATGCTTTAACAGCAGTGGCAAACAAAGTAACCAAAGAGCCCTAAACTTTACATTTCTCTAGTAAACAATATGAGCCTTAACCAATTAAGGAACGGATGATTTTCCCCCCTTAAAAGGTTTGTTAACCCATCTATATAAAACTATGCTAGCCCCTCTTTTAGAGGCTGGCATAGCACACTGTGCCAGTAGTTTTAAAAACCAAGTGTTCTAAATGCCTAATTTGAGCTGTCTTCAGGCCGGTCACATCACTCGCGGCCGCTTTACAGCTCCGATGGATTGCTTCTGTGGGAGGGGCCGTGATCTCCCCAGCTGACGTCAGAGTGACTGCTCGTCCCCTCCGCAGAAGCCCTGTATCGGAGCTGTAAAGTGGCCGTGAATTACGTGACTGGCCTGAAGACAGCTCAAAATACCAAACTTATAATTTTTCCTCCCCCATATGCCCCTTTCCCTTCCCCTGATCTCTCTGTCAAAATCGATGGCACAACTATAAGCCCATCCCCACATGCCAAGGTTCTAGGTGTAGTCCTGGACTCTGAACTCTACTTTAAGCACCACATCCAATCACTGTCCAAATCTTGCCACTTCAACCTCCACAACATCTCCAAAATACGCCCCTTTCTAACCAATGACACAACAAAGCTCTTAATTCACTCACTGGTCATCTCTCGCCTTGACTACTGCAACTCCCTCCTCATTGGCTTACCTCTACATAATCTATCACCTCTTCAATCCATCATGAATGCTGCTGCTAGACTTATCCACCTTACCAATCGCTCTGTGTCTGCTACCCCCTGTCTGTCAATCCCTCCACTGGCTTCCGCTCACTCGACAAATTAAATTCAAAATACTAACAGCTACTTACAAAGCCATCCACAATTTAGCCCCCAGCTACATCACTAGCCTAGTCTCTAAATATCAACCTACTCGTTCTCTTCGTTCCTCTCAAGACCTCCTGCTCTCTAGCTCCCTCGTCACCTCCTCCCATCCTCGCCTCCAGGACTTTTCCAAAGCCCCTCCAATCCTATGGAATGCCTTAACCTAATCTGTCCGCTTATCTCCTACTCGATTAGCGTTTAGACGATCCCTGAAAACCCTCCTCTTCAGGGAAGCCTACCCTACCCACAGGTAACAACTATATTTTCATTTTCTCTATCAGATCACCCCTCACAGTTATTACCTTTTGTTCCACTTGACCCTCCCTTCTAGATTGTAAGCTCTAACGTGTACTGTCTGCCCTCATGTTGTAAAGCAATGCGCAAACTGTTGGCGCTATATAAATCCTGTATAATAATAATAATAATACCGTATATACTCGAGTAGAAGCCGAGTTTTTCAGCACATTTTTTTGCGCTGAAAATGCCCCCCTCGGCTTATACTCGAGTCCTCCTCTGCAGCCTAATCCACCGGCGCTGTTATACATTCAGTCTAATTGCATGCCATGCCTCTGCCTCAGGCCTCATGCCTCTGTCTCAGCCTCATGCCTCTGCCTCATGCCCCTTGATCGGTGTTGTGCCGGCATTATCTCCTGGCGCTGTGCCCATCTGCAGTCTTATCCCCCGGCGCTGTGATACATTCAGTCTAATCGGCGGTCATGCAGTGTAACCAAGTGCCGCCTCCTCCTCCTCGTCCTCATCTGTGATAGGCTGAACACTGACTCACTGCTGGGAAACCGAGTCAGTGTTCCGTCACGGAGAAGGACATGGAGGATGACGAGGAGGAGGCAGTGCTTGGTTATATTGCATGGCCGCCGATTAGACTGAATGTATCACAGCGACGGGGGATAAGACTGCAGATGGGCACAGCGCCAGGAGATAATGCCGGCACAATGCCGATCAAGGTACTTGAGACAGAGGCATAAGCCATGAGGCAGAGGCAGAGGCATGAGGCAGAGGCATGAGGCTGAGAGAGAGGCATGAGGCTGAGAGAGAGGCATGAGGCTGAGAAAGAGGCATGAGGCTGAGACAGTGACATGAGGCTGAGAAAAAGGCATGAGGCTGAGAAAGAGCCATGAGGCAGAGGCATGAGGCTGAGACAGAGGCATGAGGCTGAGACAAAAGCATGAGGCAGAGTCATAGGCATGAGGCTGAGACAGAAGCGTAAGGCATAGGCATGAGGCTGAGGCATTGAGGCATGCAGATGGACACAGTGAAGCTGCAGATGGGCATTGTTGACCCTCTTTTCCACTTACAGTGGCTGCTGCATTCTCACCCTCGGCTTATACTCGAGTTAATAAATTTTCCCCTTTTTTTTGTGGTAAAAGTACCTTGGCTTATACTTGAGTATATACGGTAATAATAATAATTTGGTATTTAGAACACTCATTTTAAAACTACTGACATAGTGTGCTATGCCAGCCGCTAATAGAGAGACTGGCAGTGATAATTTAAAGTTTTTATTTTTGAATAATAGCGTGGGGGTGGTGTCGGGCCAGGACAGAGACAGACACAGAGAGGGATAACAGGCAGGAAGGAGGGGGTGAGGGGGTAGAGAGGAGAGCCAAGGGGACAGATACATATGATGGAGGGAAGCAATCAGACCACGGTGATCAGGGCGGAGCAGCCCTGATTTTCGTGGTCTGTTTAGAGAGGGCATCCAGTAAGTAGCAAACTCAGGGTTTTTTTCTACAGTTTAGAGGGGGACAAATTACACGGCACAAGCGCTGTTCTGTGTAATCTGCTTTAAGGGACCAGGATCTGCATATTTTGTTTTGGGTTAACAAACACTTTAATGACCAGGCCATTTTTTTGCCATGTGGCATTGCATCACTTTAACTGACAATTGCGCGGTCGTGCGATGCTGTACCCAAATACAATTGAAATCCTTTTCTTCCCACAAATAGGGCTTTCTTTTGGTGTTATTTGATCACCTCTGGAGTTTTCATTTTTTGCGCTATAAACAAAAAAAGACCGACAATTTTGAAAAAACCCAAACATTTTTTTTTTACTTTTTGCTATAATAAATATCACAAAAAAAAAAAAAAATTCTTCATCAGTTTAGGCCAATGTGTATTCTTCTACATATTTTTGGTAAAAAAAATCTCAATAAGCGTATATTGATTGGTTTGCGCAAAAGTTATAGCGTCTACAAAATAGGGAATAGATTTATGCCATTTATATTATTTATTTTTTTACTAGTAATGGCAGTGATCAGTGATTTTTAGCGGAACTGCGTTATTGCGGCAGACAGATCGGACACTTTTGACACTTTTTTGGAATCATTGACATTAATACAGCGATCAGTGATATAAAAATGCACCGATTACTGTAAAAATGTCACTGGCAGGGAAGGGGTTAACACTAGGGGTGATCAAGGAGTAAAATGTGTTCCCTTGGAGGTGCTTCAAACTGTGGGGGCAGTGTACTGACTGGTAGACATGCGCAGAACAAAAAAATTAGTTTTGTTTCATTTCATTATTTTCATAAATTCGTTTAGTTAAATTTGTTTAATTCGTTTTCAGGATTCGTTTTCGTTTATTCATTTTTGAATCATTTTGAAACGTTTTCAAATCAATTTCGAATAGTTTTCAAGTTTTAAAAAGTTTTTGAGTTTGAAAAGCTTTCGAATTTGAAAAAAGAATGAAATAGAATTGAAAATAAAGGAATAGAATAGAAATTTTTATTTCTATTTTATTCCTTTTTCTATTCTTTTTTATGCTCTTTGGTCCTTGGAAAACTATTCGAATTTGAAAACTATTCGAATTCGAAAAGTTTTCAAATTTGAGAACTATTCGAATTCGAATAGTATTCGAAAACTACTTGAATTCGAATTTTGTCCGAATTTGAATTTCATTATTTCAGATTTGTTTAAATTCGGTACTATTTTAATTTTGAAATTCGGATACATTCGAATAACGAAAATTTGTCCAAATTTTAATTCGGAACGAAACAAACCGCAGATGTCTACTGACTGGAGTAGGAGTGAGATCACTGTTCCTAACCACTAGGAACAGACGATCCCTCTCTACTCCCCTGACAGAACAGGGATCTGTTTGTTTACATTGACAGATCCTCGTTCTGCTTCTCTGTGGAGCGATCGCGGGTGCCAGCCACGCGCATAAGCTCTCCTGCCGTGCAGCTGTTTTTTTTTTTAACAGAGAAGTGCCGTGCAGCTGTTTAAAGGGCCGACGTACAGCTATGGCGATTTGCGGGAACGAGCCAATCTGCTGCCGTATAATGACATCGGCTGGTCAGCAAGTGGTTAAAGGCTAAGTTCACCTTTTTTTTTTTATTCTTTCTAAATCCCAGCCCCCTATGTACCAATATAGCATTAATGTACTTATTTAGCAAAATAAAAAACAGCTTTCCATTTATTCTACACACGCTTACCTCACTCCCTTAATAGCTGTTTAAAAAACACGGCTCAATTACTTCTGCCTTACTTCCTGGACAGACTTTAGGTCATGACATAGGAAGGAGTTGACCAGCTGATCTCATTAGCACACACCTTACATCATTTACCCTCAGCTGGTCAACTCCTTCCTGTGGTATGACCTAAAATCTGTCCAGGAAGTAAGGCAGAAGTAATCAAGCAGTGTTTTTAAACAGTTATGAAGAGAGTGTGGTAGGCTCTTATAGAATAAATGGAAAGCGGTTTTATTTTTGCAATTTGTACATAGGGGGGCTGGCGTTTAAAAAAAAAAAAAGTTAAACAAAGGTGAACTTAGCCTTTAATGCAGCCTCACAGCTTGTTTCGTCACTAAAATGATGTGTCTGCACAAACCTGTCATTGAATTGAGGAATCTTGAATGTCGCTGAAGACCAAGAATCAGTATGACTTCCTTCCGTCAACCATAACTTAGCTGTGCCCATCCCAGCATTTTCTTCCTGGGAATACACTGCCAGCGTGCCATTGAAGGTGCCATATACAAGGAACTTCATAGTAAACTAAAATATACAAAACAAATATTTTGTCACACATGTCTACAATAGTGTTTCAAACCACATTGTCTGTGCCGAATTAATTAAAATGCTGACCTCCCACCCCTGACCCCCCCCACCCCTTCAACCTCTGCAGCAATGCTGGCAGCACTCATACGTCTATTTCCCAAAGACAACCTCTGGATATGAAGCTGAGCACGTGCACTCAACTTCTTTGGTCGACCATGGTGAGGCTTGTTCTGAGTGGAACCTGTCCTGTTAAATCGCTGTATGGTCTTGGCCACTGTGCTGCAGCTCAGTTTCAGGGTCTTGGCAATCTTCTTATAGCCTAGGCCATCTTTATGTAGAGCAACAATTATTTTTTTCGGATACTCAGAGAGTTCTTTGCTATGAGGTGCCATGATGAACTTCCAGTGACCAGTATGAGAGAGCGAGAGTGATAACACCAAATTTTACACACCTGCTTACCATTCACACCTGAGACCTTGTAACACTAATGAGTCACATGACACCGAGGAGGGAAAATGGCTTATTGGGCCCAATTTGAACATTTTCACTTAGGGGTGTACTCACTTTTGTTGCCAGCGGTTTAGACAATAATGGCTGTGTGTTGAGTTATTTTGAGGGGACAGCAAATTTACACTGGTATTCAATCTGTACACTCACTATTTTACATTGTAGCAAAGTGTCATTTCTTCAGTGTTTTCACATGAAAAGATATAATACATTTTTTTCCAAAATGTGAGGAGTGCACTTTTGTGAGATACTGTATGTAAACTCTAAACTAACAACTATTTATTTGCTAAAGCAATGTGTATAAGGCTGGGTTCACACTGCTGCGGTGGCAGACATCGCATGTGATTCGCAGCGCACTGCTGTTCACATCACATGCGATGTCTGTGCTGTGCGATATCAGCCATACAGATAGTATGGCTGATATCGCACCGCATTCGGTCCAAACTCGCACAGGACCCTTTTTTTTGTTCGGATCGCATGGGTGTTCGCACCTATGCGATCCGAAAATGTCCGAATTGTCAGTTCGCATTGCGATATGCGGGCTGAACTGGGGGTGTCATTAACATTGTATGACACTCCCCAGCAGTTCGCATATGGCAGTGTGAACTGCCGTGCGAGTTGGTGCGATGCGGGAACCCGCAGTAAATTCGCTGCGTTCCCGCACCGCAGCAGTGTGAACCCAGCCTAAAACAACTGCCACTTTAATAAAATACTTGTTTACTTTTTTTTCCTTATCTCAGTGCTGATCTTTTGCAGCCACTTTGAAGCCACTTTCTATTTACATGTCCCTACGTTGGCTGTATGGCTTTTCTCAGGGCAAGTTTACTGATGGTAACAACTGTAGATCATACCTGTGTAATGTTTGCTGAAACAGTCACTGTTAGAAGAAGCCTGTGTGACAGGGTAACAACGCAGAAGCACAATTTAGAGGCAAGAACACGTTGCTGACACCATACAAAGGAACAAGGACCTTCATGGCAGAATCACCAGGGATTCTTTTTTTTAAACTTGCAGATTTAAATTGATTAAAACTGAGGTTTGTAGACAAAGTAGGTTTCATCCCAAGGACACAGGCAAGCAGCAACGTCTGTAGGATTTCACTTCTTTTGCACGTAGCCAGACAAAGAGACTGCCCAACGATGCTTCTTTCCGTCAATTTCGGAAAAGCTTTCAATTCCCTCAGTTGGGATTATCTACATTTTGTCCAATGATAGAGATTTGGCCCTTACTTTCTTATTTGGATTAGGATGTTAAATAGCTCTCTTTCTGCACACATCAGATACTAGACATGTGCACCGTCAATAAATTTGTTTCATTTCGTTCCGTTCTGTTTCGTATTAGCTGTTAATTCGTATTTCATAATTCGTGTCCGAAATTCAATTTGGATTTGTATGAAATACGGATTTTCGTTAGGTTCGTTGACATTTCGTAACAATTACAAACGTTCGTTATGATAAATTTAAAAAGCAAAAGATACCTTTTTCAATATGGCAGTCGCCAGACTCATTATGCTCATTATGATGGGCTCCCACCATCCATGTGCTGTGCTGACTTCCTCCTGGGGCTGTACCCCTGCTGTGCTCATTATGAGGGGCTCCCACCATCCCTGTGCTTTGCTGACTTCCTCCTGGGGCTGTACCCCTGCTGTGCTCAGTATGAGGGGCTCCCACCATCCCTGTGCTGTGCTGACTTCCTTGGCTTGTACCCCTGCTGTGCTCATTATGAGGGGCTTCCACCATCCCTGTGCTGTGCTGACTTCCTCCTGGGGCTGTACCCCTGCTGTGCTCATTATGAGGGGCTCCCACCATCCCTGTGCTTTGCTGACTTCCTCCTGGGGCTGTACCCCTGCTGTGCTCACTATGAGGGGCTCCCACCATCCCTGTGCTGACTTCCTGGGCTTGTACCCCTGCTGTGCTCATTATGAGGGGCTTCCACCATCCCTGTGCTGTGCTGTGCTGACTTCCTCCTGGGGCTGTACCCCTGCTGTGCTCATTATAAGGGGCTCCCACCATCTCTGTGCTGTGCTGACTTCCTCCTGGGGCTGTACCCCTGCTGTGCTCATCATGAGGGGCTGCCACCATCCCTGTGGTGTGCTGACTTCCTGGATTTGTACCCCTGCTGTGCTCATTATGAGGGGGCTCCCACCATCCCTGTGCTGTGCTGACTTCCTGGGTTTGTACCCCTGCTGTGCTCATTATGTGGGGGCTCCCACCATCCCTGTGCTGACTTCCTGGGTTTGTACCCCTGCTGTGCTCATTATGAGGGGCTCCCACCATCCCTGTGCTTTGCTGACTTCCTCCTGGGGCTGTACCCCTGCTGTGCTCAGTATGAGGGGCTCCCACCATCCCTGTGCTGTGCTGACTTCCTTGGCTTGTACCCCTGCTGTGCTCATTATGAGGGGCTTCCACCATCCCTGTGCTGTGCTGACTTCCTCATGGGGCTGTACCCCTGCTGTGCTCATTATGAGGGGCTCCCACCATCCCTGTGCTTTGCTGACTTCCTCCTGGGGCTGTACCCCTGCTGTGCTCACTATGAGGGGTTCCCACCATCCCTGTGCTGACTTCCTGGGCTTGTACCCCTGCTGTGCTCATTATGAGGGGCTTCCACCATCCCTGTGCTGTGCTGTGCTGACTTCCTCCTGGGGCTGTACCCCTGCTGTGCTCATTATAAGGGGCTCCCACCATCTCTGTGCTGTGCTGACTTCCTCCTGGGGCTGTACCCCTGCTGTGCTCATCATGAGGGGCTCCCACCATCCCTGTGCTGTGCTAACTTCCTGGGTTTGTACCCCTGCTGTGCTCATTATGAAGGGGCTGCCACCATCCCTGTGGTGTGCTGACTTCCTGGATTTGTACCCCTGCTGTGCTCTGTATGAGGGGGCTCTCACCATCCCTGTGCTGTGCTGACTTCCTGGGTTTGTACCCCTGCTGTGCTCATTATGTGGGGGCTCCCACCATCCCTGTGCTGACTTCCTGGGTTTGTACCCCTGCTGTGCTCATTATGAGGGGCTCCCACCATCCCTGTGCTGACCTCCTGGGTTTGTACCCTGCTGTGCTCATTATGAGGGGCTCCCACCATCCCTGTGCTGTGTTGATTTCCTCCTGGGGCTGTACCCTTGCTGTGCTGATTATGAGGGGCTCCCGCCATCCCTGTGCTGTGCTAACTTCCTGGGTTTGTACCCCTGTTGTGCTCATTATGAGGGGCTCTCACCATCCCTGTGCTATGCTGTGCTGACTTCCTGGGTTTGTACCCCTGCTGTGCTCATTATGAGGGGGCTTCCACCATCCCTGTGCTGTGCTCATTATGAGGGGCTCCCACTATCCCTGTGCTGTGCTGACTTCCTGGGTTTGTACCCCTGCTGTGCTCATTATGAGGGGGCTTCTACCATCCCTGTGCTATGCTCATTATGAGGGGCTCCCACCATCCCTGTGCTGTGCTGACTTCCTCCTGGGGCTGTACCCCTGCTGTGCTCATTATGAGGGGCTCCCACCATCCCTGTGCTGTGCTGAATTGCTGGGTTTTTAACTTCATCATAACGAATAATCGTAATTATTATGACAATAATAAAACAATATTAACGAACATTCTTATTTTGTCCGGTTCTGAATCTCCCATCAACTACCAGTACCAGTCTCCCACTCCCATATTAAAAAAGGTAATTTTCCCAACCCTCACTCAGCAGCAGAAGAAAACCTCTGATCGGTCAACAAAATACCCGTCATGTTTCCGTTGTAACGGGAATTTGGATCAGAAATTTCGTATTTCAGATGCTTTTGAATGAACAAATTTTCAGAAATTTGTACGAAACGAACCGCACATGTCTATCAGATACTTTGGCTTTTCTTCGGTAGAGTTTTCAGTTGCCAGGGGTATGTGCCAGGGATGCCCCTCTTTCCACTGGTGTTCGTTCTCGCAATTGAACCCTTAGTTCAGCTGAATGGGGCTTTAGGTTGTGGGATATCACCACAAAGTTTTTCTTTTTTTGCTGACAACACTTTGCTGATATTAACAAACCCGTTGATATGCCTTGCTAATCTTACTGTATGCCCCTAATGATTAGTTTTGGTTATCCATCAGGTCTTTACATTAATAAAACTACGGTAAACTGAAAGCTCTAAATGTCTCTAGCTATAGAAACAATGGATACGCTCCAATCCTCCTTTGCCTTCTCGTGGACCTTCTCCACTCTGAGACCACCTCACTTCAGCTTTTGATACATTATATCAGGCTAAATATCAGAAACTCTGTATTCACTTGACCTTGCTTCCCACAACTTGGGACACACATAATATTTCTTGGCTGGGTAGCATCACAGCAGAAAAGATGACACTTTTACCAATGTTTTTGTACTATGCTTGGGTTTTACCTGCACCCATCCTGTCATATCAGCTTCAGCGATGTATTTTGTAATTTGTTTCAAAGGGTATCTTCCCTCAAGTGCTTAAAACTATTTTATACAGTTCTAAACTTAATGGTGGATTGCTTTTGCAATGCTATTACAATGCGGAACAGCTTACACAGCTCACGCATTAGTAATCTCCTGGGGTAGGGATCCCCTTGTGGGTTTCCTTGGAGGCCTATCTCTGCAATCCTATCTCCATAAACAATCTCCTCTAGTTGAACTGCAAGGAGAGAGGGAGGATATTGTGCCAAATCACTAGGCATTCCTTGAAAGTGTGGAATGATTTGAAGGTCAAATAAAAACGGACCTCTTCCCATACGCCCCTGCTTTCTATATTGGGCAACGCTTTCTTTCAGCCAAGGTTAAAGTCTTATAGCTGAGGACTATAAGGTAGCAGTAGGATAGCTAAAATCCCACAGCTGGGTACCATGAGATACGTTGCAGAAAAGTTAAAGTCTCCACTCACAAGTCCCAGAACAAACATCTCCTCAGGCTTAATCCATTGATAGGGAAGCTCAACAGCCAGTCCAGATTGGCCTCAAGGGCAAGCAGTCCCCTGATACTCACTAATCCATTCCTCACAGGGAAAAATACAATCTCCTCCAATCTTCAGCTATTTTACCACCTCCCAGACCCCCTTCTGGGAACACTTCCATTTGCCAGGGCATAGTAAATATTCAGGCCAGTCATTTAAGTTTCCCTCCCCAAGCTTTGGAAGCTTCTTCAAGCAGCAAGGGGAAATAATCAAACATCTAGCCTGTGAATCCATGAGCAGACCAAAGCAAATAGTCACTGCTCCTCTGATTACAGAGCAAGCCAAAAAATAAATGTACCTAGCATGTTTTCATGACAACTCTGGTCCACTTGTACTCTGATTGTGCAGTGTTTTATTATGTTGCATTTCCATGTACCAATTGTTAATGTGAACATTTTGACCTCTTTTAATTTGATTATTGATTATGATTGTCAAACCTATTTTTCTTTTTAAAATTTGAAAATTCCATAAAAACTAAACTTATGCCGCGCACACACGGTCAGACTTTTCATCTGCAAAAGTCCAACGGACGCCGAAGGACCAAATACGGCGGACAATCCGATCGTGTGTGGGCTTCCCCGGACTTTCAGCGGACTTTTCCAGCCGCAAATCTGACGGACTTTAGATTTGAAACATGCTTCAAATCTTTACGTTGTAACTCCGCCGGACCCAGAAATCCGCTCGTCTGTATGCTAGTCGGACAGACAAAAACCCACGCTAGGGCAGCTATTGGCTACTGGCTATCAACTCCCTTATTTTAGTCCGGTGTACGTCATCACGTACGAATCCGTCTGACTTTTGTGTGATCGTATGTAGGCAAGTCCGTTCGTTAGAAAGTCCGCCGCAAGTCCGCCAAAAGCCTGTCGAAAGCCCGTCGAAAGTCTGTCGGACGGGCTGTCGGACTTTTGTAGCTGAAAAGTCCGACCGTGTGTACGCGGCATAAGTGTGAACTTTGATATGACATTAACATGTTAACGCGTATATAAGATTTTAGTGATCGGTTTTACATATACTTTAATTTTTAAATTGTCATAGGTTGTGCTGTTCCAAAAAAAGCATTTTACTTGCAAGACAATAGTTGTCAATCTGTAAGGTGGGAAAATCATTCAATGGTGCATAAAAACATACCTGACAGGTTTTGTTTGGCAACACAGGGGGAAAAAAGTCACTGTACACAGTCGCAGTGCTACTATTATGCCCACTTTCGATTGGCAGATGCAATAAATACCCTTAGGGAAAAAAGAAATAATACAAAAAGTCAATAAACTATTTGTGGTATTGTCAAGAAGACTTTATACTAAATAAATAACCAACATCAATATCTTTCAAGGAAATACAGCCAATACTGTTTTAGATTGGGGGACAGGAAATTCGAACAAAGTTCACAGATACAACAATAAAAACTTTCTCCATACTACAAAATTATAGTCCAGATACAATTTTATTCCAATGTGAGGTCAAATGAAGAAGCCAAATCTTCCAAACCAACTGCTGATGAGCCCAACACTACACTGGTTAAATACCACTAACTGTGCACATTCAATTACGTCCATACACATGGTCTCCTATCTTTAGGCCCTAAAGAAGTGATGTTGGGTCCCTAAAATGTGTTGGATTCCTCATTTGATCTACTATCTGACCTCACAATGGAATAAAATTGTATCCGGACTAACAGCAGAGATTGTTGATCCAGGGCATATCTGATTGCTTTCAAGGGAACGGAAAGGATTTCCCCCCTGCTGGAGCAAATTGGGCCATGCTCTATAGGTTTTTTTTGCCTTTCTTTTGGATTAACTGTGTTTATAGGGTTTTATATATGGAGAATTTCTATTTCCTTATTTTTTTCTATTGATTCAACTAGATGGACTATTTTTAGTCAGACTAACGATTATCTGCAATATTATTGAAAAACAATTCCAGTAGGACAAACCTAGGGTCCAGCACTATCTATCCACTGTCTCAAACAACAATAAAAACTCTACAGCAGTTGTAATTCTTTCTCATTGTACCAAAAAATATTTTTTTCATTGCTTTTGTAGAGAGTTCCCATGACTTCCTGTCCTGTGAGATAAGGAAGTGAGGACAAATTTTCCTTGCAGGGAAACTGGTGGAAATAATATCCTGAGCCAACTAAGAAAAAAGTGTGTATGGAAAATGAGCAATCAATTATGTCTGTCAACATTTTAAACTCTAAAATTGACATGCAGTTAAAGCCCAACTAAACCTCCAGTTTAAATTAGCTAAATACTTTTCAGTAACATTGAATGAAAGCTGTTTAGGCTCCTTTTACATCTGTGCTGCGATTCTGCCCGTGATTCGCAATAGCGACAAATCACATGATGCCTGTGCATTCCCGATGCATTGCCCGTCAATTTCAATAGCACCCCAAATGCAGCGCAATGTTCCGCGATTCGTTGGGCGACAATCGCAGTATAATCTCGCAAACAGAATCACGGGATGCCTGTCACCCAAAAGAGGTACATGAGCTTCTTTTGGGCGACGGGTATCCCGCAATTGCATTTGCACGATTTTACCGCAATTGTTACCCCCCCATACCCCCCCCATAAAAGTAATAGAGGGGAGTTCTGGTGACTTGGGGGTCCCCAAGAAATTCCCTTAATTTGCCAGAATTGTGAAAATAAATGGACAGGAGTTATAACCCTCCCTTGCTCTATCCAAAATGAAAAAAAAAAATTGCCTATAGTTCTACTTTAACCTGGGGGTCTGATTATGTCAGTATTTTTGAATGTCAAAGCTGTACATTGTTTTGCATGGAAATTTGTTGTTTTATATTGTAGGCCTGTAATTCTTAGGAATAACTCAATTAAATCTGTCCAAACAATAGTGTAGTAGACATCCCAGGTATGATAAAGTTTGAAACACGAAATCATAAATTATAATATTATAAATAATTATAAAAAATAATATTATAATAATTATTAATATAATTCAATAAAGTAATCAAACCAAAAACACTGAAATTTGTCCAAATAAGGGTGCAATATTACTAGTCACTGTAATACTAGACACTGCATATTGGTTTAGTAAACATCCCGGGTATGAAACATGGGACTGCACAAAGTCTGACGTCACAATCAGGACAATGAAACCTGGTTTCTTTTCTGATTTTCTTTCCACTATCCTCCCGCTTCAAACAACATTCTTGTAGGTGCTGACTTGTTCTTGGTTGGTGGAATGTAGTCCATGAAGTGACGACCAGTCAGGTGTTCCGTGTTGACAATGCCAACAGCACGACATCCAGCTCTATTGACAGTCATTGATGGTGTTTGGTGGTTCACAAAGATACATTCGGTAACTTTCCAAATAAAGTCAGAATGAATCACAGGCTTGTAACTCTTTTTTATTAGCAGAATGTAGGCATTCCACAAGCATTGCTCAAGAAGATGCCTGAAGATCTTCTTATAGTACTTATTTTGCTATTTCCTCATTGCTAGGTAGAATATCAATGCTTGGTTGGCTCTTTCGACACCTCCTTTGGTGTTATTGTAGTCTATCACTACTTCAGGCTTCATGATTTCTTTCCCACCTTTCGTGCGTGCCATAACAGTGGAGGTATTATGAACTGTACTCATTAGGCACACATCTTTTTTGTCATGCCATCGCACTGCCATCATTTTGCCTTTCTGGCAGGCAACCATTTCTCCAGTCTTCAGCTTCCTATTGCCAAACATTGGCAGGATGTCGCGCCAGTTAGCCCTAACGGTTCCATAGGCATCTGTTTTGTCTTGCTGAAGAAACTCAAAGCTCAGGAGACGTATAAAAGTTATGCAATGGCCCTGATTTAGCAATGGCTCAATGAGTGAAAGAACAGAAGATGTTGGCATTCCATAGTTGCTGTATTTTGGATTGAATTGTGTTCCTTTTCCAGTGTATATTCCAAATGTAGCCAGTTGATGATTCGCATAGCATATAGGATTTTACGCCAAATCGTGCTCTCTTTGATGCAATGTGCCCAGCTGAGCTTTCCCTTGTAGGCCATTAGACTTTCATCTATGCTGATATCTCTTTCTGGCACATAGCCCCGTTGGAAATTCTTTCTGGCACAAAGCCGCGGGAAGGTAGAAGGAGATTCTTTTGTGGTGAACAAGGTAGAAAGATATGAGTGTGTTTAATCTTGACCGCTTCTGCTTTGATAAGAAGGGGGACCCAGCTTCCACTGACAAGGAAGGAACAAGCAGACCTGGAACTCCAAAAAATGAACTTGATGAAAAATCTATGACCAGCATCCCAGAGACTCCAGAAAATAGGAGGCTGAACAATGTATCCCTTTTTAAGAAGGATAAAGGTGTACGTTTTCTGGACTCTGAGTCTGAAATCGAAGACCAAGAAAGTCAACCAAGTATGAGTTCCACACACAGAAAAGCCCACCCAAGGGAAGAGAACGGGGTTTCGGAATCTGCCACAGATGATTCAGCAGATGAATGCCCTCCTCCCAAGACGACTACTGCAACAAATATATCTCAGGTTAACGATGGGACCAAAATGAAAAACTCGAAAAATTTAAAGAAATCTTCCCTCAAAGGACCAGTGAAAAGTTATTGCGAGTAATGTGGTGCCGTTAAAACCTAAGTAGCTTCATTTTCTTTTTTAGTTCATATTTAAAGGGGTATTCTATTTAGCAAAAAGGAAAAAAAATCAGTCTTTGCAATGTCACCCGAAGATGCTTAGGAAAACTTCCAAGGTTGAACTGGATGGACATGTGTCTTTTTTTAACCTGAATAACTATGTAACTATTTGAGATACTTCCCAAATTTTCTTTAGTTTTGGTGCAGGATGAGTAGTTTCATCAAATTCTTCGTTGTTTTCGAAGTGTAAAAATTTCATGATCAGGGGAAATCTGTACTCTGACATGACCGCGCCAAAGAATGGAGTGACAAGTAATTTATTAGTTGTCCAATACCACTTCTGCAGGGGTTTCCCCACCACTCCCTGAAGTAATATTAGGCCTATAAATATCCAAATGTTATCTTTGGTCACTGGTTCCCACTTTCTACTTCTTGGAAACTTCTGATGCAGAGTCGCTAATTGTTGCTCTTTGTCTCAGTAATTTTTTTTTCAATAACCTCATCGGTCAGAAATATTTGTAAATATGCCAAGGGGTTGTCGTGTTCAATGTCTACTTTCATACCAGATGCTCCAGTAAATGGGAATCTTGGGGGCACTGCCTGATCCATACCACAGTCAATAGAGCACCAAGTTCGCACATCACTGAGCTCAGTCGCAGAATCGTTGTTGTCGTTACTTTCAGTGTCTGATGACGAATTTCCCCACGAATCACTATCGCTCAATTATGCAAGTGATACTAATTCACTATCGCTGTTTTCTAGCTGGTCTAAAACCGCTTTTGACCTAAAGGGATGCTTTTTGGATGCCATGGTCATACTCAAGTTTCCAGGCAGAAAGAATGGTAAAACAGCAGGCAGGGCACTGGACAAAGCACTAGGGACAAAACTGAGGTGATATGTTTTGATACAGTAATGTAATCTTAACAGATTACAATGTATTACAATGTATTGTGTGTGTGTCATGTTTTATTTACTTTTTTGAATTTCCCACCTGGTTCTGCCCCCTGCGTCGCCCGCAGAGAAGGGAACCCGGAAGACGGATGCCGACATTGGCCGGAGGACACAGCGGGAGGACATCAGGTGATTGTAGGGACAAGGTAAGTTACACTACAGGGATACTACCGGGGTACTGAAGATTAACCCAGAGCCACACTCGGGATTACCGCCAGGGAGGTTAAACTAAAGGCTCAATTGAGCTTCCAGCCAAAGCCTAAGCCCATTATCATGAACTGTGGAAATTGTGAGTAATTAAACTCTTTTATTCAGTTTTGGAGAACACTTGGATCATTTGAAAAAAAAAAAAACGCATTATAAACATATATTGTGCATCCATTTACCTGCTGTAGAAAGTGAGTGGAAGTTATCTCCAGGATTCAACTGCACTGAATTGGTATATGTCCATGAGCTACCAGTTGTAGTATTAGAAGTCCAGTGGCAAGTTCCTTCTTCAAAAGTGCAATGGCCACCTGGAGGGAGGATATTTTCTGAAAAGACAACACACATAATATAAAAGGCTACAGCTGGTCATATGGATTACAATCAGATTGTAACATCTCTGTATAATTTCATTTATGTTATGTTATGATTCATTGATTCTGATGGATCTAACCCAAACACCATAAGTAGGAATTATCTTATTTCATTTTTATACCTTACTGTAACTATTTTTTGCAATATGTTCCCATTTTATATGTATTATGTAGTGCATTTTGTATGATTCATGCTACGGTCACTGGAATAAAAACGGATAGATCCGAATCAATTTGAATCATTCGTTACGTAGGTACATTATTTTGAATGTTTCAAACATTAACAAAAGGCCCAAACTATTGCATCCTGTCCTCTGAATGAAACAAATGAATTTGTTGTTTTCGTTATTTCATTATTTCTGATTTGTTGAAATTTGTTAGGATTGTGATTCAGAGATTCAGATACATCCAAATCTCTGAATAAGGTAAATTTCATCCAAACTTTGATTTGTAACTCTAATGCCGCGTACACAGGAGCGGACTTTACGGCAGACTTTGACCGGCGGACGGGATTTCGTCGGACAATTCGATCGTGTGTGGGCTCCAGCGGACTTTGTTTTCTCAAAAGTTGGACGGGCTTAGATTTGAAACATGTTTTAAATCTATCCGTCGAACTCGAGTCCGGTCGAAAAGTCCGCTCGTCTGTATGCTAGTTCGACGGACAAAAAGCCACGCTAGGGCAGCTATTGGCTACTGGCTATGAACTTCCTTGTTTTAGTCCGGTCATACGTCATCACGTACGAATTCAACGGACTTTGGTGGATTGTGTGTAGGCAAGTCTGTTCATTCGGAAAGTCCGTCATAAAGTCCGTCGAAAAGTCCGCCGGGCAAAGTCTGCCGTAAAGTCCGCTCGTGTGCATAAGAGCTTGACACTCTGTAGTATTCCTTTGTTTTTCCCCAGAAATTAAAATAATGATAATGTAGGGATGTGAGAGGTGGTGGAGGAGCTGTGCCAGCACAAAGAATAACTAGACACTCCCAGAGGAGGAGAAGGCTATAACGTGCAAGGATGCAGGGGGCTGTGCCAGGGAATTGACTGTTCCTGGAGTAGTCAAATTTTCTAGCAAGTTCAAAAACACACTGCGAGTGAACCGTTTTCTGTGCTTTTATCCACAATTTTTTGAAAAGTTAGATGGCCTGCTTATGGAATGGGTCCAATAATAAGGACTATCCTTATAGGTATAAGAGAAATGATACTAACACTTAATAACTGATATGGGAATGTGGGAACTTACCACATATTGCACCTTCATCTTCTCCTCCTGGGCAGTCTATCTGAAAGTCACAAACTTTTGTGCGACCAATACATTCCCCATTTTTACAAAGGAAAGATGACTCCCATGGACAAGAGAATAAATCTTCTTCTTTGTTACCTAAAGAAATAGGACACAGAAGTGTACAGAAATGACTATTTAGACCTTCTGTACAAGAAACATTGCAACAAACTCTTTTAAGGCCTAACTAAAATTATTCCTAACATGACATCAGCATGGTCAACAGACACTGGGCCATGAATACAACTAGAGGAAGTTGTGGCTTTTTACATTTATTTCAAATTCAAGTACACTATATTACCAAAAGAATTGGCATGCTTGCCTTTACACGCACATGAACTTTAATGGCATCCCAGTCTTAGTACATAGGGTTCAATATTGTGTTGGCCCACCCTTTGCAGCTATAACAGCTTCAACTCTTTTGGGAAGGCTGTCCACAAGGTTTAGGAGTCTGTCTATGGAAATGTTTGACCATTCTTCCAGAAGCGCATTTGTGAGGTCAGGCACTGATGTTGGACGAGAAGGCCTGGCTTGCAGTTTCCGCTCTAATTCATCCCAAATTCATCCTAAAGGTGTTCTATAGGGTTGAGGTCAGGACTCTGTGCAGGCCAGTCAAGTTACTCCACTCCAAACTCGCTCATCCATGTCTTTATGAACCTTCCTTTGTGCACTTCATTTCCATTCATTTGGTGGAGGGGGGGATTATGGTGTGGTTTTTTTTCAGGGGATGGGCTTGGCCCCTTTGTTCCAGTGAAGGGATTTCCTAAAGTGATCGTAAAGTCAAAAATTTTGCACACAGAAGGCTTTTTATCTGAAAGTGAATGTAAAGTCTTGTTTTTTTAATTTGCAATAAAAATAATAAACATGTTATACTTACCTGCTCTGTTGCAATGGATTTGCATAGAGCAGCCCGTATCCTCCTCTTCTTAGATCCCTATTCTGTGCTCCTGGACCCTCCCTCCTTTTGAGTGCCCCCACAGTAAGCAGCTTGCTATGGGGCACCCAAGCCGAGTCACAGCTCCCTGTGTCCATTCAGACATGGAGCTGCGGTACGGCCCCGCTCCCTTTCTTTCCTGATTGGCTGACTGACTTTGATTGACAGCAGCAGGAGCCAATGGCGCCACTGCTGTGTTTCAGCCAATCTAGAGGGAGAGTCTTGGATGGCAGAGACAATCGCGGACATCACTGGACAGAGATGGGGCTCCGGTAAGTATTAGGGGGGCTGAGAGGGCTGCTGCACACAGAAGGCTTTTTATCTTAAAGAGGAAGTAAACCCTGGTGGGTTTTTCTTCCTTTCTTCTTTCCTGCAAAGTAAAGGTATAATGTGCTAATATGCATCGCATACTAGCACATTATGTGACACTTACCTGCAAACGAAGCCTGTGTTGTCCCCGCTGCAGGCCGCATCCATCTTCATCTGTCCTCCTTTCGGGGCTGCGGACTCTAGCTCTGTGACTGGCCGGAGCCGTGTGACATCACTCCCGTGCATGTGCACAGGAGCCGCCGGTCACGGCACACTTGCCTGAAGAAACAGCATGGGGGCCGTTCCTTCAGAGCGGTACAGTAAACAGCAAATATCTCCTGAACGGTACATGTTTAGGAGATATTTACAGTACCTATAGGTAACCCTTATTCTAGGCTTACCTATAGGTACAATTTCCCCATGGAGGTTTACAACCTCTTTAATGCATAGAATGCATTAAGATAAAAAACCTTCTGACTTTACAATCACTTTAAGGCGTCAGCAGACCAAGACATTTTGGACAATTTCATGCTCCCAACTTTGAAGGGACAGTTTAGGGATGGCCCCTTCCTGTTCCAACATGACTACGCACCAGTGCACAAAACAAGGTCCATAAAGGTATGGATGAGTGAGTTTGAGGTGGAGGAACTTGACTGACCTGCACAGAGTCCTGACCTCAACCTGATAAAACACCTTTGGGATGAATTAGAGCAGAGACTGCGAGCCAGGCCTTCTCATCCAACATTAGTGCCTGACCTCACAAATGCGCTTCTGGAAGAATGGTCAAACATTCCCATAGACACACTCCTAAATCTTGTGGACAGCCTTCCCAGAAGAGTTGAAGCTGTCATAGCTGCAAAGGGTGAGCTAACTCAATATTAAACCCTACGGACTAAGACTGGGATGCCATTAAAGTTCATGTGCGTATAAAGGCAGGCGTCCCAATACGTTTGGTAATATAGTGTACATCTGAATAGTTTTGTCCTATTTGTTACTGTGATAGTGAGTAATGGAAAATCACCCGAATTTTCTAATGGGGACACCTGTTTCTGTGTCATATGTTTAAGAGGGGATTTCTGCCTAAAGTGAAGACATTTCCTCTCACTTCCTGTTGTGCCTCTGTGACAGGAAGTAAAGGGAGATTTCCCCAATGAGGAAAAAAAACACACATATTGGTGATATTATTATATATTATTATTGGCGATATTATTCCCTACTTTATCAAAAACTTAATTCCATATTTTGCAACAAAAATAATAAATGTTACTTATGCAAAGACTTGCACCAATGATCAGTGGATTGTAATTGCAATTCTCTGGCTCCTGCAGACAGACACTTCCTTCAGCCAGCCCCTGCTCTGTACCAAGTTATGAACCTTCAGCTATGGAGCTGGAGGAAATATCAATGGACTACACTTGTGCTTTTCCTGAAAACTTGAGGTTTCTCAACTGTAGTGGTAGCCTTGTAATATTTTCATTCATAACTTGTGAATAAATGATGCAGCTATGCGGGCTGAGGGTAGAAGAACCCCGCAAATCTGTAAATGTTTGGGGCTGGGGAGCTGTATTTACATGTTACCCCCTAAATAGGGCTGTAACATTGTCAGAAACCCAATGTCATCTTTTCAATATACTTTGATGAAGGAAAAGAGTAAAAAAAATCTGCAATTATCTTACCACCAAAGCAGTTCCTGAGATGGAGAGAGTCCAGGACTAGGAAGGTCTCTGTTTTTGGGAAACATGGTTCGTAATTCACAGAGATTTGAAAGGGGGAATCCATTCCACCGATTTCAGTGCTCAGCAGTCTCCAATGGGACCTATTGTGCAGAGCAGAATACAAAATCACATATTGTTAACGGGCTCACAGTTACATGTCTTATTTGTCTGACAAAAAAGCAGCATGGTATGACAAGCAGAACAAGAGATGGATTTCGCTGACAATGTAAGGCTTGTCATCGTTCTGGACAGCAAGGTGGCTGCAGGCAGTTCTCACTGTGCTGCACAATATGTAAGGAAATAGATTTCCATACAGCTCCTTTTCATTACCCTTTTACTGGTGCGATCATATGATGATTGACAAAGAACTTACTGAACTGTTAGCTCTCCTGACAATAAAGCAGATATCTTCTAATGTTGATCTCATTAACAAAAATCCCTTCTTCTGACATAAATACCATTTTGTCACTGTGGCAATTTAAAAGACTACAGTTAGATCCCAAATGCTGTACGATATTATGGGTCTGGGCACTTTTTGTTAAGAATGAAGGACTGTTTTAAGGTGACTTTTGCTTTGAAATTGGTTCATAATCTGCTGCTTAACCAACTGCAATCCGCAATATTTACCCCACTTCATGTCCAGGCCATTTTTGCTTTTTGGCACTGCATTACTTTAACTGACAACTGCATGGTCATGCAATGCTGTACCCAAATGAAATTTATATCATTTTTTTCCTCACAAGTAGCTTTCTTTTGGTAGTATTTGATCACCAATTTAATTTTTTTAACTATAACGAAAAAAAGACCAAAAATTTTGAAAAAAAAACACCAATATTTTTCACTTTCTGCTATAAAACATATTAAATAAAAAAACGTTAAAAATCGAATATACAGTAAAACCTTGGTTTGAGAGCGTTTTGCAAGACAAGCAAAATGTTTTAATAAATTTTGCCTTGATATACAAGCGATGTCTTGATATAAGATTAGCGTCATGTCACAACTGAGTATAAAAAAGAAGAGAGGAGCCTCTAAGAGTAGCAATATGGTTACATTTAATGAAGGTACAACATTTAGCAACTTATTGCTACACTTAGAGGTGCCTCTCTTCTCTTTTATACCCTGTAAAAAAATGCTTTGATATATAAGTGCTTTGGATTACAAGCATGTTTCTGGAACGAATTATGCTCGCAAACCAAGGTTTTACTGTATGTATTCTGCTTCATATTTTTGGTAAAAAATGTTGGTGTTGCCAGCGGTTTAGACGGTAATGGCTGTGTGTTGAGTTATTTTGAGGGGACAGCAAATTTACACTGTTATACAAGCTGCACACTCACTACTTTACATTGTAGTAAAGTGTCATTTCTTCAGTGTTGTCACATGAAAAGATATAATAAAATATTTACAAAAATGTGAGGGGTGTACTCACTTTTGTGAGATACTGTATATACTTAGCCTTAAAGGTAGGTGGGGGAGGAAAGAAAAACCAAGTATCTGCTGCCGGGGAGGGGGCATTACACTAAGTCTGTTGTTTGCCCTGCATGGCCAATGCACAAGTTTGCTTAAATAAATGATTCAAAACAAATAAAATACATTTGAATATGACACCAGGCTTGACTACCGCAAAGTTATTACAAAATACAAAATATTAATAACATACCTCAATCCAGTACCTTTTCCCACCCCCCTCCTCCCACAATGAAAAACTACCCTCCCCCCCAACTTCCCTATGGGCCACCCCCTGGACAACCCCCCCACTCCAATTCCCCAATCATTTAATATAATTAATTTTGTAAATGCCACAATGGGCTGCGCATAAATTGTGCCACAAAGTCCCATTGCACAACAGGTAAGGATCAGTACTACAAGTGTGATATCCAAAAACAAATGAACAATCCCCAAGTCTCCACTATTATAAAACCTCCTATGGTACCACGAATGGAATCTATAAACACACAGATGTAATCTAATGAGTCCCCAGCCAGGTGCATGCAAGGGTATTATCTAGGCTAGGAACTCCTGTGGTGCAATGGATGGAGTCACTCTTGCATACACCCAGCATTTTTTTGTTTTAATAAATGATTCACTTATAATGGTAGGTATAAGAACTATATCCTGGCACTATCAAGTATCTTCTTACAGTTTAATATATAGAACCTAGTATACCCTAGGACCAGAATATATCTCATAACCAGCTGGAGTTTAGTAAAGTAGAAAAGCAAGTTATCTTCAATATTTGATTATCTGAAGTTTGGCCTTTCTGGCACATAAATAGATTTTAGCTCAGGGAAATATGCCAAGAAAGGAGTCTGAGTTAGACAAAGTGTCCTATGAATATTAATCCTTCCAAGGAAAGTTGATCATTAAGCAAGCTGCAGAAATGCGGATAAGAAATGCATTTTTATCAACCTTACCAGTCTCAATCAAGTGAATAGCAAGATGCTAACATTGTTATTTGGGAAGGGTCTCCATACAATTAATTTTAATGGCCATACATGTAACTCATGTCGGGATAGAGACATTTTGAGTTCTGCTACTATAAGACTACTCCTAAAGCATTATTAATAATTTTAACCAATGGTGGATTTATCACTATGACATTTATAATCTAATTAGTCCAACATAGGAACCATAGGACCTTTGCTGAGAGCAAAGGAATATAATAAATAAGTGTATCAGGAAAATTAATTCTGAAAGGTGACCATCCCTGGTTTATATCATGTCTGATATGCTTCTGGTGAAGTAGCAATGTTTACTAAATTTTAAGGGGTCTAATTATAAAAAATTCCCTGGACAAATGTCACAAGAATTTGCCCAGACTTTAGGAATTCTCCCTATATCTTCTCTAAGACCTCATACAAACTGGGCCTTAGCCCTGGTGCATGAAACGCTGGTGTTTAGCCTTGCTGTTAACAGCCTGTAAAACTCTGTGAGAGGCTGAAAGCTGCTGGGGCTGGATGGTGCACCAAGCGGTACTAGCTTTTAGGGCAGTTTGCTCCCAGAGACGAACAGGGTTGGACGGTGTGCCTGTGACTCCACACCTAAACCCCCAGTGTGCATGTGGCCTACTATGTTGATTTCCTATGATTATCAGCTCCATTTAGTGCCCTTAATGCGGTGCTAGGGTGAGGAGTGCGTTTTATGCCCCGTACACACGATTGGACATTCTGACAACAAAATCCATGGATTTTTTCTGATGGATGTTGGCTCAAACTTGTCTTGCATACACACGGTCACACAAATCTTGTCGGAAATTCTGAACGTCAAGAACGCGGTGATGTACAACACGTATGACGAGCCGAGAAAAAGGAAGTTCAATAGCCAGTGCGGCTCTTCTGCTTGATTCCGAGCATGTGTGGAACTTTGTGCGTCAGAAATGTGTACACACGATTGGAATTTACGGCAACGGATTTTGATGTCGGAAAATTTAAGATCCAGATCTCAAATTTTGTGTGACGGAAATTCCGATGGAAAATGTCCGATTGAGCCTACACACGGTCGGAATTTCTGACAACAAGCTCCCGACCGTGTGTACAGGGCATTAGGCTTTACTGTCATAGAGAAGGCTAATATTATTGACTTAAGCATAGATGCTACATCTACACCATCTCGCATCCACAGTTGTGTGGGTAAAATTCAGCATCTTTACTCAGCTCAGGAAGTCACATCACTGTATAATTCTCACCTGACTTGGTACATGACTCATTTCTATCCATTACCAGCTTTTAGGAGAAATATAGGTGACATTATGTATATATAATAAGAGATTAATTCAGCAAATTCATGCTCAGGAGGTGAACTGAGGTTGGCATGACATTATGAACCCTTTCCTTGCCCCAGTTTTGTAGATTTGCTATCGTAAAGTCCATGGATACACATTTACACCTTGAGATCTACAGTCTATGGTTCTAGAACCATACAAAACACACAAACAACCCAACACTTACAGAGTTTGAGCTGCAGAATTGAATAAGTGTATGATAAAGAATTTGCATATTTGGAAACATGACCATAAGTAATATTACCACGCAAGGTAAATCTTCATTGGAGGGCTAGCACTTACTGCCCCTTTGATCACCTGTATTTTAAACAAATGTGTAGTGTTGAGTGCTGCACATAGTCATTATATGGTAATGAATAGTCATGGTTAGTCACTGTGTACGCAATTATTAGTAGAGGAAACCGTTACATTCTTATTGAACCATTATGGCAATTGCATTTGCATGGTTTCCAAATCCCTGTTCTTGGAAGACAAACATTTTTTTGTTTTTAAGGTTTACAGAGATTACCAATTTGCCCTACCAAGATAAATATTCCACTCAATGAACTGCTAAAGGAGTACTTTGAACCACCAACCAGTTTACTCCTTTGCAGTGTGCTCAGGGAATCCCTTTCATGAATGGACCAGTAGATGAGAGCAAATTGTATTAGTTATAAGGTGCTCCACCTAATACAATCTCTATAACATGTGCTTACATACTCAACCATTCAGTGTCAGCAAGGACATTTTAGGGACCTGTACTTGTTTTCTTCTCTCATTCCCCATCAGTTACCTACCCTTTCCCCTCTCTTACCAGTTCTTTTCCCTCCCTCCCAATCCCCCTGGGTCGCCCCCCTTGGATTAGAATAGCAGATAATTATCTCTTCTTCCTCATATACAAGACAGCTAAAGCGGAGGGTGTACCTGCATTCTCTGGACAATATTGCAGGACAGAAAGATAAGCGTTTTGGAGGTGATGCATTGTGGGGGGTTTTTTCATTTACTTCTTTTTTTCCCCTCTCTCTCATTATCCCCTCCCTTTCCCTTTTTTCCATCTTTTTTTTTTTCCTTCTTGTACACTTATATTCAACCAGACAGTCCTTGGACAATTTTGTCTCTGTATCACTACAGAGTTTGCAGAATGGAGTACATTCAGGGCTGGTGCAAGGATTTTTGACACCCTAGGCGAAACCTCATTTTGCCGCCCCCCCCTTGGCTCCACCCCTGACTCCACCCCCTTTGCCCTGCCCATGTACACCCCACCTTTTTAATGACCACTACTATTTTGCATGCAACACTTTGCTAGACCAGCTAATTGTGGAAATTTTACAGTTTCACCAGCTTCACCAGCGCCCATCATATACAGCTTCACCAGCGCCCATCATATACAGCCTCACCAGCACCCATCATATACAGCTTCACCAGCGCCCATCATATACAGCTTCACCAGCACCCATCATATACAGCCTCACCAGCGCCCATCATATACAGCTTCACCAGCACCCATCATATACAGCTTCACCAGCGCCCATCATATACAGCCTCACCAGCGCCCATCATATACAGCCTCACCAGCACCCATCATATACAGCCTCACCAGCGCCCATCATATACAGCCTCACCAGCACCCATCATATACAGCCTCACCAGCACCCATCATATACAGCTTCACCAGCGCCCATCATATACAGCTTCACCAGCACCCATCATATACAGCCTCACCAGCGCCCATCATATACAGCTTCACCAGCACCCATCATATACAGCTTCACCAGCGCCCATCATATACAGCCTCACCAGCGCCCATCATATACAGCCTCACCAGCGCCCATCATATACAGCCTCACCAGCACCCATCATATACAGCCTCACCAGCGCCCATCATATACAGCCTCACCAGCGCCCATCATATACAGCTTCACCAGCGCCCATCATATACAGCTTCACCAGCGCCCATCATATACAGCCTCACCAGCGCCCATCATATACAGCCTCACCAGCACCCATCATATACAGCTTCACCAGCGCCCATCATATACAGCTTCACCAGCGCCCATCATATGCAGCTTCACCAGCGCCCATCATATACAGCTTCACCAGCACCCATCATATACAGCCTCACCAGCGCCCATCATATACAGCTTCACCAGCGCCCATCATATACAGCTTCACCAGCGCCCATCATATACAGCCTCACCAGCGCCCATCATATACAGCCTCACCAGCGCCCATCATATACAGCTTCACCAGCGCCCATCATATACAGCCTCACCAGCGCCCATCATATACAGCCTCACCAGCGCCCATCATATACAGCCTCACCAGCGCCCATCATATACAGCCTCACCAGCGCCCATCATATACAGCCTCACCAGCACCCATCATATACAGCTTCACCAGCGCCCATCATATACAGCCTCACCAGCGCCCATCATATACAGCCTCACCAGCGCCCATCATATACAGCCTCACCAGCACCCATCATATACAGCTTCACCAGCGCCCATCATATACAGCCTCACCAGCGCCCATCATATACAGCCTCACCAGCACCCATCATATACAGCCTCACCAGCGCCCATCATATACAGTTTCAGGGGGGGCCATTTGGTAGATCAGTCAATATAATACATATAATATTACACACACATCAATTTACATACATAATAATACAAACACATTTTAAAACTACATTTCATTGTCATCACATATACAATTTCATTAAGTCAGAGAGAAAGCAGCAGTTTTTACTTACCACACCAGTAACACCTGTTTCTCACTTGCACCAACTCTGCTGTCCTCACTCCTGCCTGTGTACCTGCCTGCTGCTTCTGTTCCAGCCAGCCCAGGTAGGCTCCACCTGTCCCCAAGCCCGGAGAGCCGCTGCCAGGCGCCACTCCATGTTCTTATCTATCCCATGATGCTTCCAAGTTCCTCCATCCATGTACTCCTCTGCTCTAGTAGTGACACGGCCAGGAGAGCGGGGGGGGCGGGGCTGCTGGACACACTGACTGAGTGACATGAACACTGTACTGTAGAGCGGAGAGCGGCCTCGGCGGGACATTTTACATTCATCACAGTGTCAGGCGGAGAGCGCAGAGAGGGGGGAGGAAGGGGGGCTGCTGCTGCCGCCTGCCTGACACACACATCGGAGAGCGCCAGAGCGCCCTGGGGGTTGCTGGACGTCTGTGACACACACACTTATGATAGAAGAGCAGAGAAGAGGGGGGAATCGGATTACTTACAGTCTGGACTGGAAACACAGAGCGGAGAGCGGAGCGGGGCGGGGGGCGGCGGCGCTGCTTGACATGTCAGTGCGGTAGCTCTCTGGAGGACAGTGTGGGACTAAATAACATGCGGCCGGGCGCCCTAGGCAGAAGTGCGCCCTAGGCGGTTGCCTAGTCCGCCTAGTGGTAGCACCGGCCCTGAGTACATTGAAGCTCGTAACTCTGCATGTAACACTCTTTTCTGCTTCTTGTCAAGTGTTTAATTATCTCTAACATGCTGAACCAACCTTAATGCATGATCTCGTATCGTTAGCCTAGCTTTCATTATTCATTGAACTCAATTGAACTTTCTGTTATGTTTCTTATATACTGTATATATGAGCAGTATTATTTTTGTTATATTTCACTGTAAAGACTATTTTTTGTAAAAAATTAAAATAAAGACTGTTTAAAAAAAAAAGAAGTCCAAAATGATCCTTTTACCAGTTCACTTAAAGCTTATCTCTGGGCAAATGTTAAAGGGAATGTATAGTTTTAGATGGACTGATCCTACTTTTATTACTTAGGATTATAAATGTGTGACTAGCCTAGAATGACATTTCCCTGAGCTACGGCCAGTGCACCCCTTCCAAATACCCAGTCTAACCTACCTGTAAAGTATGCATGTTAATATGCTTTCACATCATTGTAGTCTGTATCTCAAAAAAAAATAGACACTCCAGAGAAAAAAAAGGTAAAAAGAAGGAGAATGCTGGTGATGAGTATTCCCATCACAATAAATTACTTTAAAAGCAATCTGCGATACAGCTGAAAGTGATAAAGCAGCCTCAGATTTGGATCGCCACTGGAGGCCTGCTAAGTGCTGTATTGTGCTCATTCTGACCTATGTCCAGAAGGTGAGAAACGAATATCAAATGCTAACAGTTATATTGGCTGTGCAACTTCAGCATTACAACATGATGAATATTTACAGGAACAGCCACTGGCAAGTTGGCAACAACCGAATACACTCACACAATGTCTAAAACAAGGAATACATATACTACCTGCAATTACAACTCCTACTTTTATAGAGGGATTTTAAAAATGAGAAATACTGTATATATGATTTTTAAATTAGATAAACGGTAAACCTAAAGTGGAAGTATATCCGCCTCCATTTAACCAATTCAATATGTTTAAGTAGATCTAGTACTTGCCTCAGTCAGTATATCTAGATACTAAAAATGTATCTTTATTTTAAGGTATGGGCAACAAGACTCAGACTTATGCCGCGTACACACGACCGGACTTTCCGGCAGACTTGGTCCGGCAGACCGGAGCCCGTCGGACAATTCGATCGTGTGTGGGCACCAGTGGACTTTTTTTTCCCAAAAGTTTGATGGACCTAGAAATGAAACATGTTTCAAATCTTTCCGACGGACTCGAGTCCGGTCGAAAAGTCCGCTCGTCTGTATGCTAGTCTGACGGACAAAAACCGACGCTAAGGCAGCTATTGGCTACTGGCTATGAACTTCCTTGTTTTAGTCCGGTCGTACGTCATCACATACGAATCCGTCAGACTTTGGTTGATCATGTGTAGGCAAGTCCGTTCATTCGGAAAGTCCGTCAGAAAGTCCGTCGAAAAGTCCGCCGGACCAAGTCTGTCGTAAAGTCCGCTCGTGTGTACGGGGCATAAGAGAGGGAGGGGAAGCACCCAGAGCCAATCAAGCTTTATTGCATTTCACAGTGCTGTCACTCAGAACTTGCTGAAGTAGTAGGAGGATGGAGTGATGACCTTCTCAGTGACATTGGGTTGTTAAGACAGCAGGCTGGAGTGGATCCTTGACCATACTGTATTGCTTATCTGCAAAGACAAAAGTGAGGTCGCTGACCAGGCTTTGCCAGGGCTGCATGGATAATGGGACTGGTTGAACACAATAACAAATCTTTAGGCAGGATGCATTTTACCATATATATATATATATATATATATATATATATATATATATATATATATGTATATCTAAAATGTTTGCGATAGTTCTGCTTTAAGTTAAATACATTCACAGTCATAGAAACATGTTGGAAGAAGCACAACACGATAATCTATGGGTGAGTTTTTACAACCCCATTCCAAAAAAGTTGGGATGCAGTGTAAAATTTACATAAAAACAGAATGCAATGATTTGCAAATCTCATGAACCCATATTTTATTCACAACAAAATATAGTAAACATATCAAATGGTTAAACTGAGAAATTGTACCATTTTGGAATTTAAAATGTAATGGCAGCAACATGTCTCAAAAAAGTTGGGACAGTGCAACAAAAAGGTGGCAAAGTAAGTGCTACTAACAAGTAAGAGCTGAAATAACATTTTGCAACGAATCAGGTAACTTGGCAACAGGTCAGTAATATGACCAGTGGTGTACTTAGATTCTGTGCTGCCCTAGGCCTGACTAAACTTGTGCACCCCCTAATTTAAATATGACCTACCCTTTCCTGTTTAAGACTCACCCTGTCATCTGTAAACCACACCCCTTCCTTTTTAGGCTCCATCGAATGCGGGGTACTGGTGCTCAAAAGTGGGGTGCATGCAGCAAACAGTATCTGGGTCCTCCAGAACAAACTTCTCCTGGACTAGACCTCCCTGCAGAATCACCTATCCCTACGAAGGTGCAGAAGAGTTGAAGCTTTAATGACCGTACAAGGTTTCGGGCTTCTTTAAAGTGGTAGTAAACTCTGTACTACCACTTGTATCTACAGGTAAGTCTATAATAAGGCTTACCTGTAGGTACTTTGAATATCTCCTAAACTCATGGATAAATGCTGAGAGCCTGAGCCGACTGCTCTCCCCCCTCCACAGCTCAGTGCTCCAGTGAGCGTGGAGAGGGAAGAGCAGAGAGCTGTGACTGACAGTCTACAGCTCTCTGCTCACAGGGCTCTAAGCCGAGCGATCAGTGGTGTTCGATCGCTCGGTTCTCAGTGTAGCGGTGCCGGCGGACAGATGAAGCATCAGACCCATGCTACATCCACCTAGGTAAGTATAAATCGGCAAAAAAAAGCTCCTTTACTTCTCTTTTAAGGAAAAAAAAATCTGTGTTTTTTTTTCTAGAAAATTCCTTGGAACCCCCAAACATTATATATATATTTTTTAGCAAAGGCCCTAGAGAATACAATGGTGGGTTTTGCAATTTTGTATGTTACACGGTATTTGCTCAGCAGTTTTTCAAATGCAACATTTTTTGCAAAAATACACTTAAATGAATTTTAATGCACACAAACACAATATACAGTAATACCCAATTTTTGGTAAAATATTAAAGATGGTGTTACGTTGAGTAAACGTCACACACTATAAAATTGCGCACGCATGTGGAAGGGCATCAAACTACGTCACTATAGGCGATGCTTTAAAAGCCTTTACAGGCCACCAGTTTAGGGTTACAGAAGAGGTCTGATGCTACAACTATTGCTCTTGCTCTGCCATGCCAATTTTCAGCTTTCAGTGCTGTCACAGTTTGAATGACAATTGCGCATGCACACAAATTAAGTTTTATAATTTTTTTGAGAAAATAGAGCTTTCTTTTGGTGGTATTTAATCACCACTGGGGTTTTTATTGTTTGCTAAACAAATGAAAAAAACCCAACTTTATAATTGTTTCTGTTATAAAATTTAGCAAGTTAGTAATTTTTCTTTTTCTAATTTTCCAGGTTTTAAAGCAGCATATGCTCCCATCCAAACGATGTCTTTTGCTGGGAAGGCCTTGCATTTTTTTTTATCAGGGCAATGCTAAATCGCATCCTGCATCTATGAAAACAGCATGGGGATGCTACACTGTGGTAAACATGATGATGGTGAGGATTCTTTGTTGTTTTTACTACTTAATCGGTGGTAATGTTTTAAAGTAAACATATGTTTACCTGTATCTGTTTTTGTTTTTTGATTACAATCATTAACATTAAATACAAAAGATAAGGAGTATCTCTTATGCCGCGTACACACGGTCGGACTTTTCGTCTACAAAAGTCCGACAGCCTGTCCGACAGACTTTCGACGGACTTGCGGCGGACTTTCGACGGACTTGCGGCGGACTTTCTAACGAACAGACTTGCCTACACACGATCACACAAAAGTCCGTCGAATTCTTACGTGATGACGTACACCGGACTAAAATAAGGAAGTTGATAGCCAGTAGCCAATAGCTGCCCTAGCGTGGGTTTTTGTCCGTCGGACTAGCATACAGACGAGCGGATTTTTCGACCGTACTCGAGTCCGTCGGAAAGATTTAAAGCATGTTTCAAATCTAAAGTACGTCGGATTTGAGGCAAAAAAAGTCAGTTGAAAGTCCGGAGAAGCCCACACACGATCGGATTACCAGCCAGCTTTAGTCCGTCAGCGTCCGTTGGACTTTTGTAGACGAAAAGTCCGACCGTGTGTACGCGGCATTAGACAACACGATTCTGTAGGGGGCAGTGTAGATTTTAAATAAATGCATCATGATTAAATGCTTTGCAGATGTAGTATTGTAGGTCTTACCTCTGCAGGTCATAAGAAGTCTATGAATACCCTAAGAATGTTAATGAAAAGAAGCAACATTTTAAGACAAATAAAAACAGATGCTGTTAGTGAGCTGACAACTGTTATCTAGTCTTCCCATGATAATCAACCGGCTGACATCATGGGTGATGTTCTTCACAGTATGTTACACACATGGAGCAACAATGGTATTGTGGTGGAATGTAGATTCCTCTCCCTGACTTTAATACCCATAAACCTCAAACAGTGGGTCTGAGTGCACTAGTGTAAAGATAAAGAATCCTGAGCCAGTGCCAGTGAATGCAGCCTAATCAGTGCCCGTGAAATGCAGCCTTACCAGTGCCCATGAAATGCAACTGACTAGTGCCCATGAAATACAGCCTCACCAGAGTGCCCATGAAATGCAGCCTTACCAGAGTGCCCATGAAATGCAGCCTGATCAGTGCCCATGATAGGCAGCCTTACCAGAGTGCCCATGAAATGCAGCCTTACCAGAGTGCCTATGAAATGCAGCCTGATCAGTGTCAATTAAATGCAGCCTTACCACAGTACCAATGAAATGCAGCCTGATCAGTGCCCATGAAATGCAGCCTTACCAGAGTGCCCATGAAATGCAGCCTGACTAGTGTCAGTGTCCATAAAATGCAGCCTTGCCAGAGTGCCCATGAAATGCAGCCTTACCAGAGTGCCCATGAAATGCCGCCTGACTAGTGTCAGTGCCCATGAAATGCAGCCTTACCAGAGTCCCCATGAAGTGCAGCTTTACCAGAGTCAGTGCCCATGAAATTCAGCCTTACCAGAGTGCCCATGAAATGAAATGCAGCCTGATCAGTGCCCATGAAATGCAGCCTTACCAGAGTGCCCATGAAATGCAGCCTGACTAGTGTCAGTGTCCATAAAATGCAGCCTTGCCAGAGTGCCCATGAAATGCAGCCTTACCAGAGTGCCCATGAAATGCCGCCTGACTAGTGTCAGTGCCCATGAAATGCAGCCTTACCAGAGTCACCATGAAGTGCAGCTTTACCAGAGTCAGTGCCCATGAAATTCAGCCTTACCAGAGTGCCCATGAAATGCAGCCTTACCAGAGTACCCTTGAAATGCAGCCTTACCAGAGTGCCCATGAAATGCAGCCTTGCTAGAGTGCCTATGAAATGCAGCCTGATCAGTGCCCATGATAGGCAGCCTTACCAGAATGCCCATGAAATGCAGCCTTACCAGAGTGCCCATGAAATGCAGCTTTACCAGAGTGCCCACAAAATGCAGCCTATCACTGCGGTAGCAGCGACTATTAAAGAGATTTGCAGCTTCCACAGAGATCGTTTAGGTATGAAATATGCATGTTTACATTGGACCAAGATGAACCTCATCTGACCTAAACCTCAGCTTTTAAATGTCTGTTAAACCAAGTCTTTTTTAGTGCTGCCCATGACCTTGTTGAGTCCTTTCTTTCTATGTATTTGTCCAGCAGACCTTGTCATCAAGACAAAGTGATGCTTTCAAGTCTAAAGTTTTACAATTAGTAGCAGAACAATAGGTTATGGGGAAATTTCAGAGTGGTAGAAATCCACTCATAAACTCATTGTGACTGTCAGTAACCTGCCTTTTATTATTAGAAATATCTAAAACAATGAACCCCAAACTGCGGCCTGGGGGTCGGATGTGGCCCTTTGTTTGTTTTTATCTGGCCCTTGGGGCACTAATTCATCTACTGACACCCACAAAGGGGCACAATTCCTCCCAATAATGGGGCACAATTCCCCCCCAGCTACACCAACAATGGGGCAAAATTCCCCCCCATGACACCAACAATGGGGCCCAATAACCCCCAATGACACCAACAATGGGGCACAATTTCCTCCAATGACAACAATGATGGGGCATCATTCCCCCAATGACACCAACAATGGGGCCCAATTCCCCCCAATTACACCAAAGATGGGGCGTTGTTTACTCCCACTGATGCTGGAACATTTTCCACTCTCAATGGCCAAATGCTTATTTTAACATATATCATGGAGTTATTCATGTATGATATTGAGGTCAGAGAAAGATCCTTGATAAATATTAAAACATTTTACTACCAGGCGCAATAAAAACTGAACTCCAGGCAGACATACCTTATTGCAGCTCTGCATTCTTTAATGCATCAGTAAATGTAAAAACATAGTTAATTGAAAAAAATGCAACAGGTGTCAGTACTTAAATGAGACTTGATATCAACATTATGCAATCTCTCGTGCAACCTTCTCTGACATTAGGACCCCTTTCACACTGAGGCACTTTACAGGAACTATAGCGCTAAAAATATTGCCTGCAATGCACCTGTAAAGTGCCTCTCCTGTCACTCCAATATGCAAGCCCGAGGGCTTTCACACTGGAGTGGTGTGCTGGCAGGGCATCAAAAAAAGTTCTGCAAGCAGCTTCTTTGAACATTTTTCGGTCGCTAGTGGGGGTTAAAAGCGCTGCTAAAACTATGGTAAAGCGCCGCTAAAAATAGCCTTTTGATACTTCTTCACTGTCTAGTCAGCAGGCTCAGGGCAGGAAGCTCGAAAACAGCATACCTACTGTCAAGGATGTACTGGCCATAGCGCAGCAGAAGCTCTGAGGCAAAGGCGAATGCACATGTGCAGGCGCAACCCTGCTGGTGCCCGTCCTGCTGCGCACGGGCGCATGAATATACGCACAAATATTCGCACACCGATGTGAACGACTGTGCGCATGTGTGTTCACCATTAACGCTGGTGTCAGATGGTCTATATAAGTGCAGCAGCTGCACTAGTCCATTGCTGTCTGATCTGTAGCTTTAACCGTGTTGCTGTTCCTGTGCTTGATTCCTGTGTTTGAACCGGCTTATTCTGACCACCATTAAATGCAGCCACTGTGCCCATCAAATGCAGCCACTGTGCCCCATCAAATGCAGCCACTGTGCCCCATCAAATGCAGCCACTGTGCCCATCAAATGCAGCCACTGTGCCGCAATATAATGTAGCCATTGTGCCCATTAAATGCAGCCCATGTGCCCATCATATGCAGCCACTGTGCCCATCATATTCAGCATTTGTGCCCCATCATATGCAGCCACTGAGCCAATCAAATGCAGAAATGCAGCCACTGTGCCCCATCAAATGCAGCCTAACTCGCTCGCTTTCTGACTGGCACTTACCCCATCTTGGTGGCGAGTCAGGCTGAGGGTGATGGCAGCGAGCTGTGGGACGGTAAGCGGATCAGGCGACAGCTCCTGTGTCCTCTATGCTTCCCGTGCGTCTCTTCTTCCCTTCTGCTAGGCGTCCAATAGGATTGCCTGTGCTGTCAGCCAATCAGGTGACAGCTATTAGACCTGCGCTTCCTGATTGGCGGAGAGGCGGTTCAGTGTTAAAAAAGCGAATATTCATTTGCTTTTCTAACACACCTGGGTGGGCTCCGAGCGCAATGCTCTGCGTTCCGAGTCCAACTTTTTTGAAGCCTATTAGAGCCTATGACTCTAATCGGGTGCTTCAAAAAAACTCCGCCGCCGCTGTAATTCAGGCGCCCAGCATCCGAAAAGGGGTCGGACGCCTGAATAGGGGGTGGCCACAGCAGCCATGGATAGATTAATGGTATGCATAAATCTATCCATTCTACATATAGGGGCTGGTGTGATAGAGGGGGCGGCACTCGTGTGCCCTTAATAGATGGGCTGCCTCTGCTGACCACGCTTGTACTCCTCCTGTCCTGACCTCGACTTAGCTTAAGACTTTGTTTATCTCTACACATCTGCCTTATATCCTGTTGCCAACCTATGCCTGCATCGTGACCATTCTCTACCTGTCGTTTATGCTTATACTCGATCTTCTGTTGCTGACCTGGCTTGTCTGACCCTGCATTCAGTTATCTGTCTGTCCTGCTCTGCATTGTGCCTGGTTACGCTGGTCCTCCATCTTCTGTGTGCTGCCAGTCTTACTGCATCTGCTACCAGCTTCTGCCTACCCAGCCTGGGGTCTGCTGTTCCTGCTGCCATCCACAGCTTCAGCTATCCAGAGCAATTCTGGTGACCTCTGAGATCAATGGAAGATCTTATAGGTACTCTTACCTCACCATGCTCTCGCGGCCACTGTCACATCATCAGTGTTCCTTGATCTGGGGCTCTGTGCAAAATTGTATCGGTGACGTCAACACATAGGCAGCTCTGTGGGACAAAGCTCAAGCTCAGGTATGTATAAGCTGAGTAATTCTGTGCAGTTTTGCCAATTCAAGATCCTTTGTTGTATTTTTATTGAATGGCATACACAACATTACTGGATGTACAGCTGTATGCTCCCGTAGCACTGACGGTCCCTTTTGCGTGTGTGACACTTTTTAATCGATTGATTTGGCAGGCATAGTTTGCAACATTTTTTTTGCAAGACTTGGTTCCTTTATTTGCAACACTGTAATCAGAATGACATTTTCTGCTGGATAATTTATGTCTGAGGTTGGGTGGTTAAAAGAATTATAAAAAAGAGCAGCGCTGATATACTGTCTTATCATAAACCAAGACTAAATATTTGTGCAAGGTGTACACTATATGTGAATCCCTTATATGGTAAATATATGGTATATGGTAAAAAAACTTGTGATGAAATAAATGTGATTGCATACAATTTAAATGTACACAATATACAAGGCTAATTGGTGAGAACAAATCTTAAAGGGACATGGCACTCAATGGAATACTTACAGTGACAAATCTCTAATCTATACACAGTCAAGTGAATAAAATAAAACAAATGAACATAATGACAATGAAGCAAAAGTCCAAAAGTAATTCAAAGTCCATAAATGGATGGGTAAAACATCATTGTGACTTCAAATATGGGGGTGTGCAGAAAAGTTGCCAATAGACGATCCACTACCAATAAGTAAAAGGTTTACCAAAAAGATTGAACTCACAGGCGTACGCCTAATGAGTCAATCAGACTTGTGGTGTGACACACCAGGGGATAACGGCCTCTACACACATGACCTCCGGTTAGGGGTATAGACTCCAGTAGACCCTCACAATGACACTCCAAAAGGATAGCCCTCCAACAGGATTGAGATGGAGAGCCAGATGGATTGAGATGGGGAGCCAGATGAATAATCTCTTCCGTGTGAGAGTTATAAGGAAAAAAGGAAAAGGGCCACATAGCGTGATTCCATTTAAGAAAAAAAGGGTATTTATTGTATGAAAGGAACACTCACATTTGTGAAAAAAATAAAGCACTTGGTATAAAATATGACGCAGTGGCATCAGCAGAGCCCATCCCGACGGGCTTCATCTAATAAGACATCATCTGAGGGGCTGGTCCGCTGCAACCACTGCGTTTAAATAGAGTAATGTGTCCCCCATAACAGGATACAGCTGTGTGGTGTATGTGATGTGTTAATATTTACTTCCTGTCACGACCAAAATGGCGCGGTAGCGTGCGGTTCAAGCCTCATTTTGAAATGAATGACATCGGACAGCAGCGGAGATGACGTCACCACGTGCGCTGGAGTCATTGTACGCCGCTCAAGGTTATGTCTGACCAAGCTTCACAATCAGGTACCGGAAAGGGAAATCAAGCCTCATTTTCAAAAAACAAGCTTGATGGAAGCAGTAAATAAACCTCCACTATACATGCTCAGAGTCTGCAATGGGCCATAATAGCACCGCCCACCCCATAGCTCTAGATTGGACATAGGACCCAATAAGAAACCGAGACTGCAAACACAGAGGCGGCAACATCATATTGTGCTTGTTTTGAGCAAAGTGTGCATTTATGAATTTAGACAAAAAGTCAAAAATCAATAATAAGTCAAACTATAAACTAGTTTTTAGCTATAATTTGATATACACCGCAGAGATGACCTTCAATCAAGGGTCAATATTATACAGTGAGATTAGAGATAGATGGAACAGTATTATAATGAAATATAAATGAATACAAATGCCGTGTTATATGGAAGGCATAGTACATAGAACCAAAAAAAAAATCTCCAAAAAATTCTAAAAAGTCAAAACACCTAGTTTGTCTAGGCTCTATTAAGGAAGGCATTAATGTCCCACTCTACGTTCAACCCAAATGGAGAGTGGCACTGTAACATATATCCAGTAAGTTTCTAAACGTGAAACGCCTCTAGTCATGACTCCACCTCTCCAGGGGGGATATATCTGTCAATAATAAGGAACTCAGTACCTTTAGGGTCATGGTTGTGATATCTATAGTGCCTAGGTACACTATGTTTGGTGTCACTACTTTTTATTTTAGTAATATGTTCACTTACTCTAGTGGTGAATGTAGAGATCGTTCGAGCCACGTATTGTTTCCCGCAAGGACATGTTATCATATAGACAACATATCTAGTAGCTCATGTGCAAAGTTGTTTAATCGGATCACACGATTGGTGACATTTGATTTGAACTCCAAAGATTTGTGTCTACCTTGTGTGTTGTGTTAGCACACAACACACTTTTTACAGGGGTGATAGCCAACTAAATTGTGACTTTTAGGAGAGTTCCTTCCCTACAAAGTAAAATTGCCTCCCATATTATCAATCCACCTGTCCGTCCTTCCTTTTTTCACAATTTAGTTGGCTATCACCCCTGTAAAAAGTGTGATGTGTGCCAACACAACACACGAGATAGACGCAAATCTTTGGAGTTCAAATCAAATGTCACCAATCTTGTGTATCCGATTAAACAATTTTGCACATGTGCCACTAGACATGTTGTCTATATGATAACATATCCTTGCGGGAAACAATACGTGGGTCGATGACTAGAAGCTGGAGCCATGACTAGAGGCGTTTCGCGTTTAGAAACGTACTGGATATATAAGTTACAGTGCCCCTCTCCATTCGGGTTGAACGTAGAGTGGGACATTAATGCCTTCCTTAATAGAGCCTAGACAAACTAGGTGTTTTGACTTTTTAGAATTTTTTGGAGACTTTTTTTGGAATTCTGGGAGTATTATTTATATGTTTGTTGTTTCGACTCTGTGTTTGCAGTGCCGGTTTCTTATTGGGTCCTATGTCCAATCTAGAACTATGGGGTGGGAGGTGCTATTATGGCCCATTGCAGACTCTGAGTATGTATAGGGGAGGTTTACTTACTGCTTCCTTCAAGCTCTTTTTCCAACAATGAGGCTTGATTTCCCTTTCCAGTACCTGATTGTGAGGCTTGTTTAGACATAACTTCGAGCAGCGTATGATAACTCTAGCCCACGCGGTGACATCATTTCCGCTGCTGTCCGAAGCCATTTGTTTCAAAATCGAAACTTGAACCGCACACTACCGTACCATTTTGGCCATGACAGGAAGTAAATATTAACACATCCAATTAACACCACAGAGCTGTATCCTGTTATGGGGGACACATTACTCTATTTAAACGCAGTAGCCGCAGCGGACCAGCCCCCCAGATGATGTCTTATTAGACAAAACGCGTTGGGATGGGCTCTGCTGATGCCACTGCGTCATATTTTATACCAAGTGCTTTATCTTTTCACAAATGTGAGTGTTCCTTTTATACAATAAATACCCTTTTTTCTTAAATGGAATCACGCTATGTGGCCCTTTTTCCTTTTTCGTTATAACTACATCACACAGGTGAGATTATTCATCTGGCTCTCCGTCTCAATCCATCTGGCTCTCCGTCTCAATCCTGTTGGAGGGCTATGCTTTTGGAGTGTCATTGTGAAGGACCACTGGAGTCTATACCCCTAACCGGAGGTCGTGTGTGTAGAGGCCGTTATCCCCTGGTGTGTCACACCACAAGTCTCATTGACTCATTAAGCGTACGCCTGTTTGAGTTCAACCTTTTCGTTAAACTTTTTACTTATTGGTAGTGGATTGTCTATCGGCAACTTTTCTGCACAACCCCATATTTGAAGTCACAATGATGTTTTACCCATCCATTTATGGACTTTGAATTACTTTTGGATTTTTGCTTCATTGTCATTATGTTCATGTATTTTATTTTATTCACTTGACTGTGTATAGATTAGAGATTTGTCACTCTAAGTATTACATTGAGTGCCATGTCCCTTTAAGATTTGTTCCCACTAATTAGCCTTGTATATTGTGTACATTAAACTTGTATGCAATCACATTTATTTCATCACAAGTTTTTTTACCATATACCATATATTTACCATATAAGGGATTCACATATAGTGTACACCTTGCACAAATATTTAGTCTTGGTTTATTCTAAGACAGTATATCAGCGCTGCACTTATTTATAATTTTTTCACATTACAATTGGTCCTTTGCTGTGCAGGCTGCTATCTAACTACTTAAAGAGACAGCGCGGTATAGTTGTTTTGTTATTATACTTGAGGTTGGGTGGTTGCCTGAAAGCCAGGATATGGGGTTGTTGGAATATTTGAGAGTTTCACCCACTGTTATAAGGGGTATCATCTTTGATTATCTTTCTTATCCCTTCTAGTGATGTATGTGCTCATTGTATGTGATTAGTAGAGGTACCGTACATGGTTATTTGTTGTTTATCCTTCTTGCATTGTAGGAGATATTCTTTTTGGGTCTTCAAGGCAATGTTTATGCTTGTACTGATAGTTTTGTTTGGATGGGCCCTGCTTGTATTCTGAGATGTTTATTTCTTTCTTCTGGGTCAGAGCATATGCGGTGGCATCTATGCGATGGCCTGGCTGTGTATGAAAGCGCATTTGCTGTGTTGGGGGTGGAAGCTGGAACTGTAGTTATAGTTGCATCGGTCAGTGGGTTCCTACATTTTTAGGTATGCAATTAATAGGTTTTTCAAAATGGTCTTTTTCTCCTATGCTTAAAAAAACCCAGTGGTAATAAATAGTACCTGTAACAGACCCAACTGGGACAGAGGCATTTGGAGGGGACTAGGAGCTAGCCTCCTACCCATGGAGAGATTTTGCCTGCTTCTCTAGTCAGAGCATGGAAAAGAGCTCAGTTCAGCAGAGCGAGGCTTGGGTTCATTCTCTGAAAGACAAAGCTTCCCTTCTGGAGTGGATGGAATATGGAGGCCCACCTGCAGGTTGGGTTGGAGACAGACCCGGACTAGGGCAGACGGGCATTTGCCCTGTGGACCGGGACCGCGGGGGCCGGGGGCCACCGCTCCATGGCCCGTTGATGTCCAGGCCGTACAGAGGGAGGTAAGTGGTGACCGCAGCCTGGACAGGGATAACACAGACCATGGCCGCCGCTCACCTACCGCTATGCGGCCATGCCTGTGTCTGGCGGAACTACAAATGACATTAGATGCTGCATGGGCTGAGCTGTGTGTCTCTCTCACACACAGCTCCGCCTCAGAGCCAATGCTGACAGCTCCACTCGGACGGACTGCTCCTCCTCCCGCCCCTCTACTTCTGTGTCTGCCCCGCCCACACACTCGGGGAGATGTGAAGATAAATGCTACAGACAGCCTGTGCCTGAGCCTTCATCCTGGGGTGAGTAAGATCACCCTCTCTCCTGCCTCCCACTGTGTAAAACTAATTTAAGGGGTGCTCTGTGTACTCTAATGCAAGAGGGGGGCTTTGGTGACCAGAGACCCCCTTACATCAGAGTTTCCTTTTGCACCAGAGTCCACAGCATCCCCAATATAATCAGGGTTCTCACTTCTCAGAACACTACTTTACATGAGATCCCCCCTTAAATAAGGGTTCCCCTTTACATTAGAGTCCACAGATCTCCCCCTTACAGTAAGTGGAAATTCAGCAGACTCTAAGTGGGGTCTGTTTGGACTCTGATGTAAGGGGACCTCTGTGCGGACTCTGATGTAAGGGGACCTCTGTGCGGGCTCTGATGTAGAGTTGCCACCTCATCCCTTTAAACCCGAACACATATTAATTACTCGGGTTCTGAGGCTAACTGAATGCAGGTAAGACACTGAGTTTAATTACCATCTTAATCAGCCACAGAACCTGTGTAATTAATATGTGTTCGGGTTTAAAGGGATGAGGTGGCAACCCTACTCTGATGTAAGGGGACCTCTGTGCGAACTCTGATGTAAGGGGATCTCTGTGTGGACTCTGATGTAAGGGGACCTCTGTGCAGACTCTGATGTAAGGGGACCTGTGTGCGGACTCTGAAGTAAGGGGACCTCTGTGCGGACTCTAATGTAAGGGGACTCTGATGTAAGGGGGGTCTGTGTGGACTCTGATGTAAGGTGGGTCTGTGTGGACTCTGATGTAAGGTGGGTCTGTGTGGACTCTGATGTAAGGGGGGTTTGATGTAAGGGCGGTCTGTGGGGACTCTGATGTACGGGGGGTCTGTGCAAACTCTGATGTAAGGGGGGTCTGTGCGGACTCTGATGTAAGAGGGGTCTGTGCGGACTCTGATGTAAGGGGGTCTGTGCGGACTCTGAGGTAAGGGGGCAGGAGGAGATGGAGACCTGCACAGTGAGCAGAATAAAAGGGAGCACTGTGATTACAGAGAAAAAGGGGGGATATAAGTAAGGGGCGCTGTAATATAAAGCGGCCTGCCTGTAAAGGGGCACTGTAATCATTACAGTGCCACTTTACAGTGCTGTCTCCATTATATCACAGTGTCCCCTGCACATTACAGTGTGGAGGACACCGACACCAGCCACCCCCACAAATGCCTACAGAACCCCCCCGGGTTCCTGGAAAAATTGGCATCTCAGTCTTAAATGCCTGGGGTATTTTTTTGTCACAGTCCTGGCCTGGCTGAAGAAGCTGGGTTGGAGAAGCTCATCCACTTGGGACGGACAAATCAACAATCTATCTCAAGAAATCTATGAATAATCTGACTGCTGGAACATTGTATGCGTTTTGTCCTATGACTTGTCTAGTGGACAGATTACACAAGTGAAAGCTGGTCAATAAGTTTTGGATAGCCCTGGGTCTTCTTTCTGGGGAACTGGTCCCGAACTGTCTAGGTGGGCACTGACCTGAGTCACCTAGGCTTGTCTAGGTGACTAGTTGTTAGTTAACTCACTGTTTAATTAAAAAGGAGGTCCAGCCCCCCAGGAAAAAGTAAAAGTCAGCAGCTACAAATACTACAGCTGCTGACTTTTAATATATGGACACTTACCTGTCCAGGGAGCCCGCAATGTCGGGTGATTGGCTGTTGGGTGCAGCCGCCGCCATTCCTGGTAAGGGAACCTGGCAGAGAAGCCTTTTGGCTTCTCAGCCAGATCCCTACTGTGCATACACTTTCTAATTGGCCTGGCGGTGGAGGATGGAGGAGGGGGGCTGAACTTCCGAAACACGGCACCGTCTTCGGAACTGGGGAACGGTACCTGTCAAAATCAGGTACCCCCCATTCCCCTGGAAGGTGCCAAATTAGCACTGGAGGGGGGGGGGGGAGACAGATAAGCGGAAGTTCCACTTTTGAGTGGAATTCCGCTTTAAGAACACTGTTAGTTGCTATCTGTTAATTGGATTGCTTTTTGAAGTTTGCATTGTCATGCTAATATCCCCAAGAGGGGAATGTCCTCCTGCGGGGTATAAAGAGTATGTGTCTGAGTTTTAATAAGAGTAATTCCTTTGGTTTTACCTTAACATCTTGTCTGTGTACGATACTTGGGGTAAAAGGCTGGTATTAGCTCTCGGTCTGCTGAAAGGGTTTGGAGGGCAGGAGGTACTGTTTGGCGGAAGCACCCAGGGTGGATGCCAGGCGGTCTGTCACACTACCAAAACAGAAGTAACTCTCAGTCAAACTATCACAACACTAAACACTGAAACGTGACCTGGTAATGAAGGGGTATTACAAGCTTACAATCAAGTGGTTAAGGTAGGACATAGCATTAGCTCTCTGTGTGGATTCATTTTATTACCCTTTAGATTTATGTGACACTCTCACTCATACCCCAGTGTCAATAGAGTATTTTGTGAGTACATGGACAGCAGACTAAATACGTTGTATGTAATATGTAGGGTCAGACTCTATTTAACTATGCTCCTTTAAACCATGTCTATTTTCAGCATGAAGCACGTAATACACCACATGTCTTTCCCATCTCAAAGTGGCCCTCTTTTTAGTTATCAAATAGTGTAATTAGCCTGGCTGTGCTATGTGAAGGGGTTGTGTAAATCTCAAGACTGGATGCATAGAAATGCAAATTCTATGTCGAATTTTATGTAGGCAAGTAAAACCGCTCCCATGCATGTGTTAAGATATTTGCCCGGAGTTCCACCTTAGTAGTATCATTGTAAAGAGCAATATTTATGGGCAAAGTTTCATAGTCACTAAACAGTCAATGTTTAGTTTTTTATAATCAAAATGTCAGAAGGTGTGATCATTCTAAGGACTTTCAATCAGTTTTGTGTGAGCTGACATGAAACTTGGCAGGTGGTGGCTTTGTGGTTAGCTTTGGTTACACGACTCTTGGAAATCCAAGCCTCCGTCTTGAAGCACACATGCAGTCATTAGGAGGTTCCTGTAATGAATCGATAAACTTAAATCAAACTTGTGCTTTCCCATACTGGGCAAAGCAACAGATTTAATTTAATCCCCCATTCCCAGCAGAATATAATTACCCTTTATTTGCTATGTGCCAGAGCTTAGTGAAAGTGGTGAAGTTTCACTTTGCAAAGAATACCCAATCACATGCAAGAAAAAAAAACAGCAATTTTACTTAGACATGATTGGATGATGTTATCAGGGCTTCATCTCATACACTAAGCTTTGGGGCAAATTCCATTGCAATGTGCAACTTTCCTTGCAAAGTAAACATGTAGGCAGGTGCAGTCTGCTTTCTCCACTGCAGGTGGAGCTCTTCAGCAGTGTCACCGCAGCTGGAGAGAAAGTCAAGAGGAACACAATTGGGGTCACCCAATTGGATGTTGACACCTCATGTAACCCCGGCAGCCATCTTGGCTCAGGCAGAGCCTATTTAAGCCCCTGGCTACCAGGCTTGCATTTGCGAGTTGGTAGAGTAGGGACAGGTACCTCGCCTGTTAGGGACAGAACTAGAAGGAAGGAAAGCATAGGGGCACAACTCTTTGAACATCTTCTCGCTTGGACACCAGACAGTCAGGCTGCATTAAGCTCTCTTGACAAACGCTGTCAATCCAGCTGATACCTGTCATCTTTATATCACAGGAAACCATGAGCGTACCTAGCAGGGCAGGCACCACTCCGGGTTGTTGTGAATGGTCAGTGCATTACTTCAATACAAGTTTTCCATGGTACCTGTCTTTGTGAGTTACTGCCATCACACATGCTGCACCCCACCTACAAACAGACCTATTTGCCTCTAGTAAATCAACCCCATATTGTCTGCATGCCTGAGCTAAGGAGAGATAGATTCTAGGAAGTAGACATGTGCAATTAGTTTCGTAACGAATCAAAATTCGGCTGAATTTTGCATCTTTCGGACATTCAGATGCATTCGAATGTCTGAATAAAAAATAACGAATTTCAACTAATACGAAAGAAATTATAGCGAATATAACAAATTAATTTGACATGATTCGGTAATTCGTTAAAGATCTAATGAAACAAAAGGTCAACTCAAAGTAAATCTTACAGTCCAATCAGCTGATTTAATTTTGTGCTGGAGGTTGGATTACTGGCTAAGTGCATTCCTGAGAACTGAGTGAGAAGGGTGTTGTATTGTATTTGAGCAGAGGAGAAGAGATATTGTCATTGTGCGTGTTAATAGATTCAATAAATAAACGACTTTCCAAACTACAAATCATTATCACGAATCAATATACATAAATATCAAATTTCAACTAATATGAAAGAAATTATAGTGAATATAACGAATGAATTTGACATGATTCGGTAATTCGTTAAAGATCTAATGAAACAAAAGGTCAACTCAAAGTAAATCATACAGTCCAATCAGCTGATTAATTTTGTGCTGGAGGTTGTATTACTGACAAAGTGCATTCCTGAGAACTGAGTGAGAAGGGTGTTGTATTGTATTTGAGCAGAGGAGAAGAGATATTGTCATTGTGTGTCTTAATAGATTCAATAAACAAACGACTTTCCAAACTACGAATTATTATCACGAAAATATATACATACATAAGTATCGAATTTCAACTAATACGAAAGAAATTATAGTGGAACGTAACGAATATAACAGAACGAAATTATGTATTTTACGAATGACAACAAACCGAAACTAAATGAAATTTTCCGTTGTGCACAAGTCTACTAGGAAATAAACGCTACATGAATCTTCAGTTCTTACTCAAGATGGCTATGTCTAAAGATGCTAGGGATATTTTTCAAGGTGATTTCTCAATAAAATAAAGCATGGAGACATGGATGGATGGGCGAGGTCTGCTTAGGATTATTAAAATGAATAAAATAACATTTTCAGTTTGTGGTGCTCAATCCATCCACAGCTTAAAAAATAAACTTTCTTCTACACTACTATTTAGTTATAGTAAAATGAAAGTTAAAGGGTAACTGCACTTTCGTGGGAAGAAAAAATAGCAAATAAAAAAACAAAAATATATATAGCATATACATATGCGACACAAGTCATATTGTAATTGAATGTTATTAAAAATTACCTTTCCTTTTCAATCTGCAGCTCTGTAATTTTCCATAAAATGCAATGCAATATGGCTACCTGGAGGTGTTCTGTATAAAGAATGTGTACAGAACGCCCCCAAGAAACATAATTTCCTGCTTGTGTGATTGGCTTACTGACTTTCCCTGAACTCTGCACTAAGATACCTAAGTCAGATACTAGGCATCTCCTGCAACAAAAATGTCATTTTTGGTGAGATATTCCCAATAGCAAGTCTTGCCTAAAGGGACGCAGACCTTGCAGTTTTTATCATTAGTGCCCGACAGGTGCAGCAGCTAACTGAATATTATGAAACCACTCACACTAGATTGACTTAGCACATGGACACAGACAAACACACAGGGATTTTTTCAGAATAACAAAAGGTAGAAATCTGCAACAAAGTTTGTTAAAATCCCTGCAATGTATGTAGATCACACAGAGGGGAATGTTTTTTTCTGAACAAAAGTGGTGTTACTCTTTAACCACTTTTATACTGGGCAATTTTCAGCTTTTAGCACTGTCACAATTAGAATGACATTTGTGTGGTCATACAATGCTGTACCCAAACTAAATTTTTATAATTTCTTTGAGACAGATAGAGCTTTCTTTTGGTGGTATTTAATCACTTCTGAGTTTTTTATTTTTTGCTAAATAAACGAAAAAAGACAGAAAATTGTGAAAAAAAAAAAAGTTTTTCTTTTCTGATGGGCACCGATAGGTGGCACTGATGGGTGTCACTAATGGGCTCTGAAAGGCATCACTGATGGGCACTGATTGGCATCACTGGTGGGCACACATTTTGTAAATAAGTAATTTTTTTCCTTCGCTGATGAGGCGGCACTGATGGGCACTGGTAGGCGAAATTGATATGCAGCACTGATGAGCACTGATATGCAGCACCAATGGGCACTGATAGGCGGCACTGACGGGCAGCCTTTATGGGCCCTTATAGGCGACAATGATGGGGGCACTGATGAGGAGGCACTGACAGGCATCACTGATGGGCACTGAAAGGCAGCACTGATGGGCACTGATTGGAATCACTGGTGGGCACTGGCAGGCATTGCTGATGGAGCTGCACTGATTATCAGCACAGATCCCCCGTCAGGAAAGCCGATTATCGGCTCTCCTTTACTCACTCGCTGTCAGCGTGAGTAGAGGAATGCTGATAACCAGCACTTCCTATTTACGCTGTGATCAGCTGTGGTTGGACATAGCTGATCACAGGGTAAAGAGCCTACATCATAGGCTCTTTAGAGCCGGTTCACACTGAGGCAGCACGACTTGCAGCGCGACTGCCTCAAGCAACCTGCACATGACAGCAGCGGCGCCTTGCAAAACAACTTCTATATAGAAATCAATGCAAGTCACCTCCAGTTTCCCCCAAAGTAGTACAGGAACCTTTTTCTAAGTCGGAGCAACTTGAGTCGCTCCTATTGGAACGGTTCCATTGTACAGAACGGAATGCGACTTGTCAAGCGGCTAAGTCGTCTCACAAGTCGTCCCAGTGTGAACCGGCTCTTACCATGATCGGAGATGCGGTGTGTCACAGTGACACACCGCACCACCGATCACTGCGTTGCGTGCCCCTGGGGAGGCGCGCATGAGCGGCTTGTTCTGGAGGATGTCATCTGACGTCCAGTCAGAACAATTAAACCACCAGCCTATAGCAAAATGACAGCCAGGCAGGAAGTCTTTAAGACTGAGATTACATCTGTCCATGTCTGCTTTTGTGCATTCTTAGTGCATTTTTACCATGCATTGTAGTGCATTTTACACTGTTTTTATTTTACATGTCTTTGTTATTCTACTGGACATTACAATGCATGAAAATGCACAGAAAATTGCACATGGCTCATTTTTGCCAACACAGTGCAACACAGCACACAGAGGTGAACAGGCTCACTGGGTTCAATGTATTTTTATGACACATGCGTTTTTGTGCATTCCAAAATGTACATAAAATCACACAGATGTGTACCAGGGTTAAATGTTATAGTCCAAGGTGTGGAGAGTAAACAATTTGAGCAAACAAATGAGATCATCATTTAGGTGTGTGCCAAGTGTGATGCGCTGTACACAGCCTTATACAATTATTTTTCCTCCAGTATTACATGGAATAATTGAGAACCCACAGATCCTGACTATTATGTTACAGTGCAGCTTGTTTATGTTTCGTCTTCACATTAGTGGACTGCTGATAATGGTGTATATTTCTGTTTGAAGAGAGAAAGCGGAGCCAGGGAGGTCAGAAAAGATGGTTAATTGCTTCACACTGAACTGGAGCTGCAGGTATAGAATCTAAATAGAAAGAGCTTTTTGCAGATTCCTGTCTGTAAGGGATATGTGTGATGTGAAAATGTTGAACCACTTGCCCTCGGGAAGGTTTTACCACCTTCAAGACCAGGGCATTTTTTGCTATTCAGCAATGTGCTACTTTAAGACCCCTTTCACACTGAGGCGCTTTTCTGGCGCTTTCTTAAAAAAAATTTCCATTAAAATCAATGAATGCTTTCACACTGGGGCGGTGTGCAGGTGGGGCGGTGACAAAACTCCTGCAAGCAGTATCTTTGGAGCATGTTTGAAGCGCTAAAAAAAGCAACTCAAAAACGACCCTCTCCATTGGAATGAATGGGAAGCGCCGGAAAAGTGCACGCAAATCACCGAAAAAATGGTTCTTTTGAGTCACGTGACCTTCAAAAAAGCTCACCGCTAACGCCTCAAAAGTGCTTGTTAAGCACTACAAAAGCGCCTCAAAAGTACCGAAAAAGATCCCGGCGCTTTGTGGGCAGTTTTCAAGTGCCTCAGTGTGGAAGCAGCCTAAATGGCAATTGCTCAATTTATGGAACACTATACCCAAATTAAATTTTTATCATTTTTTCCCCATAAATAGCTCTTTTGGTGGTATTTGATCACCACTGGGTTTTAACATTTTTTGCTATATAAACAATAAAAAACCGAACATTTTGAAAAAAAACCCCAAAACAGATATATCCTTCTTTCTGTTATAAAACATAGCCAATAAAATCAAATTTCTTAAAAAAATAAAGGATCACAATGAGTGTGTATTAATTGGTTTGTGTGAAAGTTATAGCATCTACAAACGTGGTAATGCAAATTGCCAATCAGCCAATCACATGGCAGTTGTGTGGACGAAAATGCCTTGTTGATGTCAGAGGTCAGAGGAGAATGGGCAGACTGGTTAGAAATGGTAGAAAGGCAACAGTAGGGCATGGATTAGCAGCCGCCACTGGATGTTACTGCTTTTAAACAACATTCTATCAGTTACAAGGCTTCATAATTCGATAATTCGTCATTCTTCCCCCAACCTTTCCCCCCAAACTATGATGTAGAAATCATGTCTTCAATAAAGACATAAAAGAGTGCCATTGTTTATGTCTGATTACTTTAGCCAGATTGTATTTGTCAATTTTTGTGACCTACAACATTTTTCATTTGATCCATCAGCTCTTCCAGGAAAATGGAGGGCCAGTGATTCCAGAGAGTCATGTCAATGGAAGTAATTTAGAAAATGTATTATATTACCTCAGATGCACACATGCGGATGGTAATATAATTCACTTGCACGTAGGCAGCTCCTTTAATTATTGGAAATGTTTCCATAAATAATATCAAAGAGTATGTTTGATATAGTACAGGAACATCACTTTTTGATTGTTTTTAGGCACCTATTTAAACAAGAGTGCTAATCAAAATAAATATCACCATTGACTTATATAGCATTAAACAATGTACAGTACATCTACTAAGAACAGTATTTAGTGGAAAAATAATTGTTTAGTAACATATGCCTATTTGCTATTATTTGGATACTTTATAAGTAAAGAATACAAATTTCCCTTATACAAAAAAGATAGATATATTAGTACTCTTGTTAGGAATTCACAATTTGCATTAACCACCTCAACACTGGGCACTTTCACCACCTTCCTGCCCGGGCCAATTTTCAGCTTTCAGTGCTGTCGCACTTTGAATGATAATTACTCAGTCATGCAACACTGCACCCACATGAATTTTTTTTATTTATTTTTTTTTTTACACAGTTTTCTTTTGGTGGTATTTAATCACCACTGGGTTTTTATTTTTTGCACTATAAATGAAAAACGACCGAAAAAATTTGAAAAAAAATGTGTTTTTCCTAGTTTCTGTTATAAAATTTAGCAAATAAGTAATGTTTCTTCATAAATTTTGACCAAAACTTATACTGCTATTTGGTAAAAATAACCAAAATCAGTGTATATTATTTAGTCTGTGTGAAAATTATAGAGTCTACAAGATATTGTGCTACTCATTGAAAATTGATCATACCTGATGTACTTGAGGTCCTAACATGCCAAGACAGTACAAACACCCCCCAAATGACTCCTTTTTGGCAAGTAGACCATTCAAGGTATTTAGTAAAAGTTTTTTTAAGTTGGAATTTTTTCCCACAATTCTTTGGAAAATGAAGAAATTAAATAAAATTTGTTTTTGTTTTTTCACAAAAATGTTATTTCTCACGCACAGCATAGGCATACTTGCAACTACACCCAAAAACACATTCTGCTACTTCTCCTGACTATGGTGATACCACATGTGAGACGTTTTCACAGCCTAGCCACATAGAAAGGAGTATCTTCAGGCATTATCCACTTTAAGACTAGACTTTCTTCTAACACTCTAGTATTTTTACTAGAAAATTACTTAGAACCACCAAACATTATATATTTTTGTAGCAGAGGTCCTAGAGAATAAAATTGTGGGTTTTACAAATTTTTATGTCACACGGTACTTGAGCTGCATTTTTTTCAAACTCAGTTTTACACACCAACGCATAAATACACTTTAATGAATTTCAATGCACACAAAGACAAAATAATACCCAAAATCTTGGCAAAATATAACATATGGTGTTGCTCTGGGTAAATAAATACCAAACATGCCACGCTTTAAAACTTCAATTGCGCCAAACTTCTGTATTTAAAAATCTCCATAGGCGATGCTTTATAAGCCTTTATTGGTTACCAATTTAGAGTTATACAGGAAGTCTGGTGCTAGTATTATTGCTCTCGTTCTGACAGTCATGGCGATACCTCACATGTGTGGTGAGGTCGCCGTTTACGTTTGCGTACAGGACCAACGTGTGCGTTTGATCTTGCAGGCAAGCACCGGGGTGCAGGGACACTTTACATTTTTATTTATTTTTGGGTGGGACACTGGTACACTGACATATGTTTTTGTGCACAGATGTTGATCGTCCACTGGTGGACACTGACAGATGTTGATGTTGCAATGGACTATTGCAATAGTTTTTGTGCACTGATACAGATGTTGATGGGACACTGGTACACTGTGACAGATGTTTTGTCCACTGGTACAGATTTTCATGGTACACTTGGACAGGGATACATGCTGTTCATACTCACTCAGTCACTATGAGATTTGTTTTCTGTATTCTGCAAAAAAAACGGTTGATCCCGCTGATCTCCACCTTCTGTTTATGTAGCATTTTATCCCTATCACATCTGAGCAGCCTATGTAATTATAGAGTCACAATGTGGGTGTATACAGTGGTAAATGACAGCCCACTCCCTTTCTTCTCCTCCATGCCCACTAACCAACTAAACACAATAGGGGTGGCATATTACATGTAGATTGATAGAAGCTTCACCTCCCTCTTATTCTAAGACACAGGCTGGAGGGGCATGACACAGAAATCCGCCCACACCATGTTATTACCAAAAAATAAAAAATATTTGATTTCAAATATATATTTGCATGCCAATTTAAAACAGTTTATTGATACTATTTATTTGTATTGACTCTGTATTCTAAAGGTTGTTTTTTTATTTTAAACATGACCAGCAGCAGAGGACTACAAGCTCCTCCTGCTTATGTTTCCCTGCAGACAGGCTGGGAAAGAGCTGGGTCATGTGACAGCTGTACAGTGCCTGTATTCATACCCCTTGAAATTTTCCACATTTTGTCATGTTACAACCAACAACCTAAATGTATATTATTGGGATTTTTTGTGATAGACCAACACAAAGTGACACATAATTGTGAAGTGGAAGGAAAATGATAAATGGTTTTCAATTTTTTTTTACAAATAAATATCTGAAAAGTGTGGCGTGCATTTGTATTCAGCCCCCTTTACTCTGATACCCCTAATTAAAATCTAGTGGAACCAACTGCCTTCAGAAGTCATCTAATTAGTAAATAGTATCTTAGATGTAGCGCCACATTTCTTTAATTTAAATTCAGCTGTTTTACTTCATGGTGTGGGAACACCTGTAGGGTGGCAGCGCTATCACTGTTATTTTATTATTTGTTTTAGTTTAATTGCTGGTTTGCGCACTAGTACACAGTATTTTTTTAATTAGTAAATAGAGTGTGAGTAATTTCATCTCAGTATAAATACAGCTGTTCTGTGAAGCCCTTAGAGGTTTGTTAGAGAACCTTAGTGAACAAACAACATCATGAAGGCCAAGGAACACATCAGGCAGATCAGGGATAAAGTTGGAGAAGTTTAAATCAAAGTTAGGTTATAAAAAAAATATCCCCCGATAAATGGGGAGTACTCGGAATGGTCAGGGGTGGGTAATGGGGTCCCCCCAGGGTTCTGTGCTGGGACCAATCCTATTTAATTTGTTCATAAATGACCTGGAGGATGGGGTAAACAGTTCAATCTCTGTATTTGCGGACGATACTAAGCTAAGCAGGGCAATAACTTCTCCGCAGGATGTGGAAACCTTGCAAAAAGATCTGAACAAATTAATGGGATGAGCAACTACATGGCAAATGAGGTTTAATGTAGAAAAATTTAAAATAATGCATTTGGGTGGCAAATATATGAATGCAATCTATACACTGGGGGAGAACCTCTGGGTTCTACTAGGACCTGGGGGTCTTACTAGATGATAGGCTCAGCAATGGCATGCAATGCCAAGCTGATGCTAACAAAGCAAACAAAATATTGACATGATTAAAAAAGGGATCAACTCCAGAGATAAAACTATTATGCCCTGTACACACAGTCGGACATTCCGACAACAAAATTCATGGACTTTTTCCGACGGATGTTGACTCAAACTTGTCTTGCATACACACGGTCACACAAAGTTTTTTTTACAAGAAAAAAACGGTCACACAAAGTTATCGGAAAATCCGATCGTTCTGAACGCGGTGACGTAAAACACGTACGTCAAGACTATAAACGGGGCAGTAGCTAATAGCTTTCATCTCTTTATTTATTCTGAGCATGCGTGGCACTTTGTGCGTCAGATTTGTGTACACACGAACGGAATTTCCGACAACAGATTTTGTTGTCGGAAAATTTTATAGCAAGCTCTCAAACTTGTGTGTCGGAAATTCCGATGGAAAATGTGTGATGGAGCCCACACACCGTCGGAATTTCCAACAACAAGGTTCTCTCACACATTTTCCGTCGGAAAATCCGACCGTGTGTACAGGGCATAATTCTCCTGCTCTACAAGACTCTGGTCCTGGCCGCACCTAGAGTGTGCTGTCCAGTTCTGGGCACCTGTATTGGAAATGGAGCAAGTATAAAGAAGGGCAACAAAGCTAAAAAAGGCTCTGGAGGATATTAGTTCTGAGAAAGGGTTGCGAGCACTGAACTTATTCTCTCTGGAGAAGAGACGCTTGAGAGGGCATATGATTTCAATTTACAAATACCGTACTGGTGACCCCACAATAGGGAAGGGAGTTTAACAAAACACGTGGCAACTCATTAAAATTAGAAGAAAAGAGGTTTAACCTTAACCAGTTGCCGACCGCCGCCCCCCCCCGGTGCCTGCGGCGGTCGGCAAATCTCCCCCGGCGATCGGTGGTAAGGGGGAGGCCATCCATTCGTGGCCCCCCCCTCGCGATCGCTCCCAGCCAATGGGATCATCTCCCTGCCTCTGTATTGTACACAGAGGCAGAGGAAATTATGTCATCTCTCCTCGGCTCGGTATTTTCCGTTCCGGCGCCGAGGAAAGAAGACTGTAATGTGAGTGCACAACACACACACACACACAGTAGAACATGCCAGGCACACATTACACCCCCGATCCCCCCCCGATTACCCCCCGATCCCCCCCCAATCACCCCCCCCTGTCACAAACTGACACCAAGCAGGTTTTTTTTTTTTTTTCTGATTACTGCATTGGTGTCAGTTTGTGACAGTTACAGTGTTAGGGCAGTGAGTATTAGCCCCCTTTAGGTCTAGGGTACCCCCCTAACCCCCCTAATAAAGTTTTAACCCCTTGATCACCCCCGTCACCAGTGTCACTAAGCGATCATTTTTCTGATTGCTGTATTAGTGTCACTGGTGACGCTAGTTAGGGAGGTAAATGTTTAGGTTCGCCGTCAGCGCTTTATAGCGACAGGGACCCCCATATACTATCCAATAAATGTTTTAACCCCTTGATTGCCCCCTAGTTAACCCTTTCACCACTGATCACCATATAACTGTTACGGGTGACTCTGGTTAGTTCGTTTATTCTTTATAGTGTCAGGGCACCCGCCGTTTATTACCTAATAAAGGTTTAGCCCCCTGATCGCCCGGCGGTGATATACGTCGCCCCAAGCAGCGTCAGATTAGCGCCAGTACCGCTAACACCCACGCACGCAGCATACGCCTCCCTTAGTGGTATAGTATCTGAACGCATCAATATCTGATCCGATCAGATCTATACTAGCGTCCCCAGCAGTTTAGGGTTCCCAAAAACGCAGTGTTAGCGGGATCAGCCCAGATACCTGCTAGTACCTGCGTTTTGCCCCTCCGCCCGGCTCAGCCCAGCCCACCCAAGTGCAGTATCGATCGATCACTGTCACTTACAAAACACTAAACGCATAACTGCAGCGTTCGCGGAGTGAGGCCTGATCCCTGCGATCGCTAACAGTTTTTTTGGTAGCGTTTTGGTGAACTGGCAAGCACCAGCCCCAGGCAGCGTCAGGTTAGTGCTAGTAGCGCTAACACCCACGCACGCACCGTACACCTCCCTTAGTGGTATAGTATCTGAACGAATCAATATCTGATCCGATCAGATCTATACTAGCGTCCCCAGCAGTTTAGGGTTCCCAAAAATGCAGTGTTAGCGGGATCAGCCCAGACACCTACTAGCACCTGCGTTTTGCCCCTCCGCCCGGCCGAGCCCACCCAAGTGCAGTATCGATCGATCACTGTCACTTACAAAACACTAAACGCATAACTGCAGCGTTCGCAGAGTCAGGCCTGATCCCTGCGATCGCTAACAGTTTTTTTGGTAGCTTTTTATTGAACTGGCAAGCGCCAGCACCCTAGTACACCCCGGTTGTAGTCAAACCAGCACTGCAGTAACACTTGGTGACGTGGCGAGTCCCATAAGTGCAGTTCAAGCTGGTGAGGTGGCAAGCACAAGTAGTGTCCCGCTGCCACCAAAAAGACAAACACAGGCCCGTCGTGCCCATAATGCCCTTCCTGCTGCATTCGCCAATCCTAATTGGGAACCCACCACTTCTGCAGCGCCCGTACTTCCCCCATTCACATCCCCAACCAAATGCAGTCGGCTGCATGAGAGGCATTTTCTTTATGTCCTCCCGAGTACCCCTACCCAGCGAACCTCTCCAAAAAAACATGTTGTGTCTGCAGCAAGCGCGGATATAGGCGTGACACCCGCTATTATTGTCCATCCTGTCCTGACAATCCTGGTCTTTGCATTGGTGAATGTTTTGAACGCTACCATTCACTAGTTGAGTATTAGCGTAGGGTACAGCATTGCACAGACTAGGCGCACTTTCACAGGGTCTCCCAAGATGCCATCGCATTTTGAGAGACCCGAACCTGGAACCGGTTACAGTTATAAAAGTTACAGTTACAAAAAAAGTGTAAAAAAAAAAAAAAAAAACACAAACAAAAATATAAAATAAAAAAAAATAGTTGTCGTTTTATTGTTCTCTCTCTCTCTATTCTCTCCCTCTATTGTTCTGCTCTTTTTTACTGTATTCTATTCTGCAATGTTTTGTTGTTATTATGTTTTATCATGTTTGCTTTTCAGGTATGCAATTTTTTATACTTTACCGTTTACTGTGCTTTATTGTTAACCATTTTTTTGTCTTCAGGTACGCCATTCACGACTTTGAGTGGTTATACCAGAATGATGCCTGCAGGTTTAGGTATCATCTTGGTATCATTCTTTTCAGCCAGCGGTCCGCTTTCATGTAAAAGCAATCCTAGCGGCTAATTAGCCTCTAGACTGCTTTTACAAGCAGTGGGAGAGAATGCCCCCCCCCACCGTCTTCCGTGTTTTTCTCTGGCTCTCCTGTCTCAACAGGGAACCTGAGAATGCAGTCGGTGATTCAGCCAGCTGACCATAGAGCTGATCAGAGACCAGAGTGGCTCCAAACACCTCTATGGCCTAAGAAACTGGAAGCTACGAGCATTTTATGAATTAGATTTCGCCGGATGTAAATAGCGCCATTGGGAAATTGGGGAAGCATTTTATCACACCGATCTTGGTGTGGTCAGATGCTTTGAGGGCAGAGGAGAAATCTAGGGTCTAATAGACCCCAATTTTTTCAAAAAAGAGTACCTGTCACTACTTATTGCTATCATAGGGGATATTTACATTCCCTGAGATAACAATAAAAATGATTTAAAAAAAAAATGAAAGGAACAGTTTAAAAATAAGATAAAAAAGCAAAAAAATAATAAAGAAAAAAAAAAAAAAAAAAAAAAAAGCACCCCTGTCCCCCCTGCTCTCGCGCTAAGGCGAACGCAAGCGTCGGTCTGGCGTCAAATGTAAACAGCAATTGCACCATGCATGTGAGGTATCACCGCGAAGGTCAGATCGAGGGCAGTAATTTTAGCAGTAGACCTCCTCTGTAAATCTAAAGTGGTAACCTGTAAAGGCTTTTAAAGGCTTTTAAAAATGTATTTATTTTGTTACCACTGCACGTTTGTGCTCAATTTTAAAGCATGTCATGTTTAGTATCCATGTACTCGGCCTAAGATCATCTTTTTTATTTCATCATACATTTAGGCAATATAGTGTGTTTTAGTGCATTAAAATTTAAAAAAGTGTGTTTTTTCCCCAAAAAAATGCGTTTTAAAAATCACTGCGTAAATACTGTGTGAAAAAAAAAATTAAACACCCACCATTTTAATCTGTAGGGCATTTGCTTTAAAAAAATATATAATGTTTGGGGGTTCAAAGTAATTTTCTTGCAAAAAAAAATATTTTTTCATGTAATCAAAAAGTGTCAGAAAGGGCTTTGTCTTCAAGTGGTTAGAAGAGTGGGTGATGTGTGACATAAGGTTCTAAATGTTGTGCATAAAATGCCAGGACAGTTCAAAACCCCCCCAAATGACCCCATTTTGGAAAGTAGACACCCCAAGCTATTTGCTGAGAGTCATGTCGAGTCCATGGAATATTTTATATTGTGACACAAGTTGCGGGAAAGAGACAAATTTTTTTTTTTTTTTTTGCACAAAGTTGTCACTAAATTATATATTGCTCAAACATGCCATGGGACTATGTGAAATTACACCCCAAAATACATTCTGTTGCTTCTCCTGAGTATGGGGATACCACATGTGTGGGACTTTTTGGGAGCCTAGCCGCGCACGGGACCCTGAAAACCAAGCACCGCCTTCAGGCTTTCTAAGGGCGTAAATTTTTGATTTTACTCTTCACTGCCTATCACAGTTTCGGAGGCCATGGAATGCCCAGGTGGCACAAAACCCCCCCCAAATGACCCCATTTTGGAAAGTAGACACCCCAAGCTATTTGCTGAGCGGTATAGTGAGTATTTTGCAGACCTCACTTTTTGTCACAAAGTTTTGAAAATTAAAAAAAGAAAAAAAATTTTTTTTTCTTGTCTTTCTTCATTTTCAAATACAAATGAGAGCTGCAAAATACTCCCCATGCCTCTCAGCAAATAGCTTGGGGTGTCTACTTTCCAAAATGGGGTCATTTGGGGGGGTTTGTGCCACCTGGGCATTCCATGGCCTCCGAAACTGTGATAGGCAGTGAAGAGTGAAATCAAAAATTTACACCCTTAGAAATCCTGAAGGCGGTGATTGGTTTTCGGGGCCCTGTACGCGGCTAGGCTCCTAAAAAGTCCCACACGTGGTATCCCCATACTCAGGAGAAGCAGCTAAATGTATTTTGGGGTGCAATTCCACATATGCCCATGGCCTGTGTGAGCAATATATCATTTAGTGACAACTTTATGCAAAAAAAAAAAAAAATAGTCACTTTCCCGCAACTTGTGTCAAAATATAAAATATTTCATGGACTCAACATGCCTCTCAGCAAATAGCTTGGGGTGTCTACTTTCCAAAATGGGGTCATTTGGGGGGGTTTTATGCCATCTGGGCATTTTATGGCCTTCAAAACTGTGATAGGTAGTGAGGAGTAAAATCAAGAATGTACGCCCTTAGAAATCCTGAAGGCAGTGATTGGTTTTCGGGGCCCCGTACGCGGCTATGCTCCCAAAAAGTCCCACACATGTGGTATCCCCGTACTCAGGAGAAGCAGCTAAATGTATTTTGGGGTGCAATTCCACATATGCCCATGGCCTGTGTGAGCAATATACCATTTAGTGACAACTTTTTGTAATTTTTTTTTTTGTCATTATTCAATCACTTGGGACAAAAAAAATGAATATTCAATGGGCTCAACATGCCTCTCAGCAATTTCCTTGGGGTGTCTACTTTCCAAAATGGGGTCATTTGTGGGGGTTTTGTACTGCCCTGCCATTTTAGCAATACATTTTGGCCTAAATGTATGACTAAAATTGAGTTTATTGGATTTTTTTTAGAACAAAAAGTAGAAAATATCATTTTTTTTCAAAATTTTCGGTCTTTTTCCGTGTATAGCGCAAAGAATAAAAACGGCAGAGGTGATCAAATACCATCAAAAGAAAGCTCTATTTGTGGGAAGAAAAGGACGCAAATTTCGTTTGGGTACAGCATTGCATGGCCGCGCAATTAGCAGTTAAAGCGATGCAGAGCCAAATTGTAAAAAGTGCTCTGGTCAGGAAGGGGGTAAATCCTTCCGGGGCTGAAGTGGTTAAACTACGTAGAGGGTTCCTTACTGTAATGCTGCGTACAGACGATCAGACATTCCGACAACAAAATCCTGGATTTATTTCCAAAGGATGTTGGCTCAAACTTGTCTTGCATACACACGGTCACATAAATGTTGTCAGAAATTCCGAAAAGACTTTTAGAAAAAGTCAAAAGACTATTAGAAAAGCACCTGAATGACCACAACATACAGGGATATACAATGTGATACTGACATATAATCACACACATAGGTTAATCACACACATAGGTTAATCACACACATAGGTTGGACTTGTGTCTTTTTTCAACCTCACCTACTATGTAACTATGTAACATCTCACGGAGCACTGTTCAATCCATCATCTGAAAATGGAAAGAGTATGGCACAACTGCAAACCAAGAAATGACCGTCCACCTAAACTGACAGGCCAGGCAAGGAGAGCATTAACTAGAGAAGCAGCCAAGAGGCCCATGGTAACTCTTGAGGAGTTGCAGAGATTCACAACTCAACTGAGAGAATCTGTCCACAAGACAACCATTAGTTGTGCACTCCACAAATCTGGTCTTTATGGAAGAGTGGCAAGAAGAAAGCCATTGTTGAAAGAAAGCCATAAAAAGTCCTGTTTGCAGGCGAACACTGCACTTCACCCTGAACACAACATCCCCACTGTGAAACATGGTGGTGGCAGCACATGTTGTAGGGATGCTTGTTTTCAGCAGGGACAGGGAAGCTGGTCAGAGTTAATGGGAAGATGGATGGAGCCAAATACAGGGCAATCTTAGAAGAAAACCTGTTAGAGTCTACAAAAGACTTGAGACTGGGGCGGAAGTTCGCCTTCCAGCAGGACAACGACCCTAAACATACAGCCAGAGCTGCAATGGAATGGTTTCAATCAAAGCATATTCATGTGTTAGAGTGGAACAGGTACATTTTTTAAGTGTAGCTCCAGCCAAAAAATCTATTTTTAAGCTTTTTGGATAACATAGGGAAGGGTTGTCACCTCTGTAACATTTGTTTTGCTGTCTGTGCTCCTGTTCAGAAGATTTCACCTCACTTTCTTTCCCAATGACAATTGGATTTTGAAAATTTTGAGTTATTAGGGAAACAGGGATTGATGATAAAGCATCAGTGGAGACACCTTTTTCCCATATTAACTCTTACAGGAGAAAATTTCCCTTCCTAGGGGTAGACTTCCTCTCACTTCCTGTTGTCTCCCTCCGTTTGTAAGTAGGAGTCGTTTGTAAGTTGGATGTTTGAAAACTATATACTATACGGCCTGCCCTATATACTCTGTGGAAAATTGGGCCTTAGGTGTTGGTGGTACCAGAACACTGTAAGCCCTCACAGTTACTCTTGGTGGGCACTGGAACGGGCCCTGCTGTGAAATATTATATCAAGAATTGTAATTACATGCCCCTGTTAAACAGGGGAAGAAAAATTTTGCCTTAGGCAGTGGTGGTGGTGCCACAACACTGCAACCCCACACAGATACCCTTGTTGAGCGCAGGAACGAGCCCTGCTGTGAAATATTTGATCAAAAATCGTAATTACACGCCCCTGTTCAACAGGGGCAGAAAAATTGGGCCTTAGGCAGTAGTGGTGGTGCCCTGAACCAAAAATATTCTTAGAAGCTATCATCATGAAGATTGAGGAGGAATAGGATAGTCACTCAGCATAATAGGATAGTCACTCAGCATAGGCAGTCTTCAAGTAATCCCACATCCATAGTAAAATCAATCGGTTACATCAGCATCAGGTGCTTGGTAGCTGGTGATCCCAGACTGATTCATTTTTATGAATGTGAGCCGATCAACAGAGTCTATGGACAGGTGTACACTGTGATCTGTTACAAAGCCTCCAGCAGCATTGAATGTGCATTCAGAAAGAACGCTGCAAGCAGGACAGGCCAGTAGCTCAATTGCATATTGAGCAAGCTCTGGCCAGTGGTCCATCCTCAAGACCCAGTAACCCAGTGGATGTTCTGTTAAAAAGGTCTCCAAGTCTAATCTTGCCCCTAGATATTCCGGCACCATGTAATTTAGACGCTAGAGATGGTTGCTGGAACCAATCAGACCTTGGTGCTGAGGACTGAAGAATTGTCTGAAGGCATCGGTCTGCTGGGCCACCTTCTCCACCACTCTTTCTGTGACTGAACGAAGCCTCAGCAACATGTTGTCCAGCACCAGGAAATTGTAACCTCCCAGGCTTTGGAAACGCATTGCACAAACCTTTCTGCAAGGCCTCCTGAATATGTTTCATCCTCTGCTCCCTCTGAGAAGGCTGGATAAGTTCTGCAACCTTACCCTTATAACGTGGATCAAGAAGGGTTGCCAGCCAGTAATGATCCCTCTCCTTGAATCCTAGGTTCCTTTCGCAGGCTTTGCAGGATCAGGGAGGCCATGCAGCGTAAGTTTGCAGAGGTATTAGATCCTGAGTCCTCTGGGTCACTAAGGATCACATGATCCACAACCACCTCCTCCCAGCCACGTACAACTCCAGGGGTTTTTGGGGACTGAAAACAATCCTCCCCCTTCTCTTCTTCTTCCTGTGTGATCAGCGGGCCCGCAGGAATACTATCTGGATTAAGGGGGCCTCCTCTTCCTCCCGCTGTTCTGCCTCAAGTGCCCTGTCCATTATTCCACAAAGCGTGTGCTCCAACAGGAAAACTAGAGGGACAATATTACTGATGCATGCACTGTCACTGCTCACCATCCTCGTGGCTTCCTCAAATGGTGACAGGACAGTGCATGCATCCTTGATCAGTAGCCACTGGCATGGCGAAAAAAAAGCCAAGCTCCTCTGACCCTGTTCTGGTTCCATACTCACACAGGTACTCATTGATGGCCCTCTGCTGCGTGTGCAGCCGCTGAAGCAGTGCCAACGTTGAGTTCACAAATGAGGCAGTTCTTGGGCAGGTTGCATTCTCTTTGAAGGTCAGCCAGTTGAGCACTGGCATTATATGACCGGCGGAAATGACCACAGACTTTCCTGGCCTGCCTCAGGAGATCCTGTAAGCCCAGGTACCTGCTCAAGAACCGCTGCACCACCAAATTCAGGACGTGAGCCAAACAGGGAACATGGGTCAAGTGTCCCTGTCGGAGGGCAGAGAGGAGGTGGGTGCCATTGTTGCATATAACCATTCCTGGCTGAAGCTGGCATGGTGTCAACCACCTCTGAGCCTGCCTCTGCAGAGCTGACAGAATCTCTGCCCCAGTGTGGCTCCTGTCCCCTAAGCAGACCAACTCAAGCACTGCATGGCATCTTTTTGCCTGAGTGCTTGCGTAGCCCCTTGAACGCCTACGGAGCACCGCTGGTTCAGAGGACAAATCTGCAGAGGAAGAGGCCATAGAGGAAGAAGAAGAGGAGGGGGTGGAGGAGAGAGCAGAATCACCACTAGCATTTTGGAATTGTGGTGGCGGAACAAGCTCCAACAATACTGAACCCTGTCCTGCATCCTTCCCAGCTGCCAGCAGAGTTACCCAGTGTGCCGTGAAAGAAAGGTAACGTTCCTGTCCATGCCTGCTGGACCATGAGTCAGCGGTAATATGCACCTTACTGCTGACCCCCCTGTCCAACGAGGCCAAGACATTGCCTTGCACATGCTGGTAGAGAGCTGGAATGGCCTTCCGTGAAAAGAAATGGCGTTTGGGAACCTGCCACTGAGGTACCGCACATTCCACAAATTCAGGAAAGGGGGCAGAGTCTACCAGCTGAAAAGGCAGCAGTTGCAGTGCTAGCAATTTGGCCAAGCTAGCATTCAGACGCTGAGCATGTGGATGGCTGGGACCGAATTTCTTTCGACAGTTTAGCAACTGGGTTAGGGAAATTTGCCTGCTAAAATCGGATGCTGGCGTACTGCTAGCAGATTGGCCGCAAGTACTTGGGACACCTATTTCTATACCTTCATTCCTCTCAGTGCAGGTTTCTGAGAGGACTGGAGGTATAGTGGGGTTGGAGATCCCAGCTGATGAGGAGCAAGGAGAGGTCCACCTTATTCTTTGATGTGGGTCTTTTAAGTGCTGTTGCCAACGGACTGCATGGTCAAGCATGTGGTGCCCAAGCGGCTGCTGTTTTGGCCACGCTTGATACGCTTCAGACGAATGTTGCAAACAGCAACGGTGCGATCTGTTGCACACGTGTCAAAAAAGGCTCACAACAAAGAACTTTTCAAAATATGCGGGGAGTCAGCAGCGCCCTGCACCTGCTTAGCTCGGCAGTGTGATGCAATAGGGTGGCTGCCCTTAAGCTGCCCCCTGGAGGGCATCCTGCCTCGTTGGAGATGTGAATCCTTCTCCTCCTCTCTTCTATCAGGCACCCAAGTAGCATCAGTGACCTCACCATCTCCTCCCTCCTGCTCACTGGAGCAAAATTGGCAGTATGCTGCAGCTGGGGGAACATGACTGCCAGTTTCTGGTCCTTCTTGGGTACCCTCTCTCTCTAGGCTCATGTTACTCCCTTCCTCAACTTGGGTGCCATCATCAGGCCCTTCAAATCACTGCTAATCCTCCTGCAGCATTTACCTGACACTGTGGTCGAATAGTTTGGGGGACTCCTCCGTGCATGATGGTGGGGCTAGGGAAGGAGTGACTGTTGACATGGAGCCGATAGAATAGGCCATTTTGGCAGCTGCATTGGCAGACAAATTACTCTGAGCCTGGGTGACAGAGGATGAGGAGGATAAGGACGGCTTTGTTATCCATTCCAGCAACTCTTCTGCATGTCGTGGCTCAATAACATGGCCAGCTGCAGAAAAAAAGGACAAGCGTGCAACACGGCCACGTGCTGAGGATGCACCATGTCCACGACCAGCACTGTTGACTGTAGACACAGAGCCTGCTTTCCCTTTTTTAGTGGCCTGTGAGCATCTGCCTCTTTTTGGTGGCCTTCCGGACATGCTGTAAATTTTGTTTAGAAAAACCGCACTACACTGTATTGTGTACTGTGTACACCACCAGAAAAGTAGTAGCAACTGCACTATGGGTGCATGGTACTGTGTACACCACCAGAAGTCTAATAGCAACACAGCAGATCCAACTACTTTTAGCTGATCTCCTTGCATTGCAACTCTGCATTAGTCAGTGGTAAATGTGGTATACACTATATAAATCACCCAACACTAGTTAGTTTCCACAATCCAAGACTTGACTTCACAGTTCACACAAATACGTTTTAAATTCAAACTGTAGCACTGACGTAAGTAATTTTTTTTAATTAAACTTTAAGAAAAACGTAGAAAGTTAGTTTAACTTTAATTATAAAACTTATCTAGTATATTGACTGTCAGTCACTTTATAGTAGGCAAGTAGGCATCACTTTAGCCAGTGATGCAGACATACCAGAGTGTTTACATTTTCTGGAAGCAGACATGATCGCATTTTATTGATGATATACCCTGAAGAATTGAACAGTCTTTCGCACGGAACAGATGTTGCCGGTACACAAAGAATTGTCTGCACAAAACTGCTTAGGACAGGAATACTATGGTTATTGACACGGACCATAAACTTCTCTCATGTCTCCTTAGATCTCAGCAAGGACGCCAGGTCATGGGTAGAAAGAAAAGATCTAAGTGCTCATCGCTTAAGTATAAGATTCAATTTTTGTGTTCAAACATAAACTACTCACATAAAGATGATAAAAACACAGCATGTAAAGCCGACAATCGTGTTAGTTCAGTAGGGCAGCAGCGGGTGACATCATGCGTAGCTCCTCCCCCGCACACGTTACGTTCAATCTGAACTTCCTCAGCAGGGCGGCGCTACGGCGTCACCCTACAGTCTATTTAAATAGCACCGTTGTTATGCCAACGGCCGAAGTCAGACATAGCGGGGCATGGCTAGGACGTCACACGTCAATCAAAAGCAAGTGCTGCCGTCATGGTAACAGCAGAAGCCGATCCACACGGCAAAAATATCACAGCTTATCAGCCTCTAAGGACAACAATGTTAAAAAAGGTAAAAAAAGAGGTTATCAAATTTGCCTACACTTAGCTCACTGAATGATCCCAGTTAACCACATCCATATTTACCATCACTGTCCAGGCTGTCCGGTGACGTCACGGACATTGACGTCACCGAACTCCTCCCCCCTTCCCTTCGTTAGTAGACGGAGGCACTTGGGGAAGGGGGGAGAAGTCTGGAGACTTCGATGTCCGTGACGTCACCGGATCTCCGACGGAACTCCCTGAAGACCCGGAAGCCGGCGGAGAGGTGAGTACCGATCAAAAGAATTTTGATCAATCAAAAAAATGAACGATTAATCGAGGAATTAATCGTTAATTTCCACAGCCCTAAAATAAATAAATAATATATATATATATATATATATATATATATATATATATATATATATATACGAGACTTACTGTATATATATATTAAATACACTGCAGCTAACTGAATAACCTGCCTGCCTGAAGTATATTAGAAAAAGTACACCAGGAATGGCCTGCAGTCAGATATAGGCTTGGCTATACTGGATGCAGGCAGTGTGTATATATATATATATATAATCTATACGAGACTGACTGTATATATATATATATATATATATATATATATATATATATATATATGTATGTATTAAATACACTGCAGCTAACTGAATAACCTGCCTGCCTGCTCAATCTAAATCACACTCTCTCTCCGTCCACATCAACAACACACTACGCAGGGCCGACGTGCAGGCAGCCTTATATAGTGTGGGGCGTGGACTTAGTCCCCCTGAGCTATAATTATGGCTCTCTTAGCTGAGGGCTCTGGGATTGGCCAAAGCATGCAAGTCATGGTGCATGCTTTGGCCAATCATCATACAGCACTGCACTGCAATCTCGCAGTGCATTATGGGGCGTTGTGCCGCGCTTGAATTTGCCGCAAACGCCCCATAATGTTAGTTTTTCGACAAACACTCGATGTTCGAGTCAAACTCATGTTCAACCCGAACATAAAGCTCATCCCCAATTAAGAGCTATGAACCGTTTTCTAGTGCATACCCTGCATCTTGTGATACACTACATCTGAGACTCTGATCCTGATACAGAACAAGTTCAATGAAACCCTGTCTGAAGATTCAGGAAACTGCTGGACATCCACATATCAAAGCCTTGTTGTCCCCTTTTTTTCAGGAGGGCTCCACCCAAAGTTTTTTTAGTTAATCAAGATGCAGTGTGATGACTGTATAGTTACTGTTCTATGTATATTGATAATGAACATCTATTTACGACATTACAAACTGACCAGCAGCATTCCAAATGAAAGCCATTGAGGGAGCAAGAAATTACATCATACTGACACAGTTGTTCAACTGTTTTGATCAAAATGTTCTCAGATGCCAAATAATATTGTGCGTAGATCAAAGCTTATGCAGCACAGAGCCTGCACTGCAGTCAATGGTCCCAAGCAGACTTCTCGAGCCAATTCAATTTTATTAATGGAATCACAAGCTTTGTCCCTCATATAAGCAGCCAAGACAGATCACACTGCAGCAATAATGCTCAAAATAAGGAAGGAAATGTCCTGCAATACCTTGCTATTGATTTTCTGCTGGCTCAATGTGAAGCTCTGAATGTTATTTTACTTGTGAATGGATTGAGCACATTTCTGCATGCTCTATATCAGGATGCCTAATAAGTCATTGCAGACAGTTTGGAGGTATTTACTACTTAAAGGGGTTTCCTCTGTCCTTACAATTTTAAAGGGCCACTAAGCAAATTACAAATTGGTTTATGTAAAAGATATTTTATAGATGAACATTAGCATATTTAAAGGAAAGCTATTGTCATGGTCGGGGTCAGGCTCGAAGACCAGTAGCTATAGTAGTAGAGGCTCCCACTGAACAGCTGGATAAGTACATGAGCAGGTCACCCTGGCATATGACACAGGTTCACCTGAGATGCTGAATCTAAGCACTAACCGGTAATCACCAGAGCCTCTGCTGGTGGAGATGGGTTTTGCTGCATGTTAGTACCAGGTTGCGATCCTCAGGATTGATCCAACAGAAAGTGAGTAAGCCGGGGTCCAGAAGTAGATGTAGCAGGTAGGGATCAAGCAGAAGTGTAGTCAGTAAACAAGCCAAAGGTCGGTATCAAGTGGTTGCAGTTTAGGATCAAGCAAAAGTGTAGCCAAGGGTTGGTAATGGACATAAGAATAGCTGCAGGTATGCAAAGAAGCAGGATATCAGCTAGAGAGAGCACAATAATTTGAGAAACAGGAAGTGTGAAGGCATGGTTTAAATCGGAAGCTCATGGGAGGAGCAAGGAGTTCATAGTTACATAGTTACATAGTAGGTGAGGTTGAAAAAAGACACAAGTCCATCAAGTCCAACCTATGTGTGTGATTATGTGTCAGTATTGCATTATATATCCCTGTATGTTGCAGTCATTCAGGTGCTTATCTAATAGTTTCTTGAAGCTATCAATGCTCCCCGCTGAGACCACCGCCTGTGGAAGGGAATTCCACATCCTTGCCGTTCCTTGTATCTTGGTTCTGGATCACCAGAACCAAGATTCAAGGCAAGATTATCCAGGGGTAGCCTACGGCCATATCACCCTGAAAGCGCCCGATCTCGTCTGATCTCGGAGGCTAAGCAGTGTCGGGCATGGTTAGTACCTAGATGGAAGACCACCTGGGAATACCAGGTGCCGTAGGCTAAAAAAAAAAAAAAAAAAATTATCCAGGGGTTCAGAGGATGATGTCCAGCATATCAGATGGCTCAATAAGGAGAGCTACTGCTGAATACAGCAGAGGTGGTATATAATAGAACATTGTTTTCCTCTGGTGGGACTTTATAAGGCAAGAGTCTTCAAACAATATATCAAAAACATATATAATTTATTTTATATAAAAAAATAGGATCACAACAAAAAAGCATATAAATAGTATGATAGGAAAGGAGGATACTACAAAAAAGTGAGGGCAATAGCAATGTGCTTGTAAGGATATAATGGTAAGCATAAAAAACCACATCAACTGTACAGGCTGAAGTCTAACACACAAAGGCTTGACGCGTTTCGAGGTTTAAATTTGGTTGAGACCGCTTCTTCAGGGGCTGGTGATGAGATGAGTGGTTATCTATACATTTACAGAAAAAGCAGAACATCTTGGAACAGGTTCATGGTATAGTAGCAGCGTATCATCATAATCATAAAACATAAAGGTCAGGATTGTTTAAATGCGATTAAATAATATGCTCACCATTTGACTCCTGAGCCCACAGTTTGAGAGCATCCAACTTAAAAACAGAAGTGAGCGCAGTGAGCCACTAACGGGGACAGGACCCGTAAGCCAGCGCTAACACCAAGGACACAGCACAGACATGCACCCCACAGCAGGACACAAAGGGCGTCCTACCATCTGCAAATTGACACCACCAATGACAGCTGCTGTAGATAGTGTATATATCACCTATGGCATAGAAAAGGACAATCTAATAGATTCCAGTCCATGAATGTAAAAGAAGGGGGGGGAAGGGGGGTAAAAACAAAACAAAATCAAAGAAGAAAAAAGGAGAAATGTATCTCACAAAGAATATTAGGGCTTCCATTTAATATATGTGGTATTTATATAGTATATATTAAGGACAGCGATCTATAATATGCTTACCTATAGACTCATACAAGATGGAAAGTCCTCCTAGCGTGAGCAGAGGTGGTAGGTTCAGATCCCAGTTCTGACAGTACTCTCCTCTTTCAAGGATGCCCCCTGGATTTCTTAGGGCCAGGTTTGGACCAGCCTCTGGTGTTATTCTCTCGTTAATCTAGGGGCATAAATATTCCCTTCAGGTTCCCAAAAATTTTCTTCTGGCCCATATTCTTCCCATTGAACCTGATGGAAAGTATACCTTAAAATTGGTTGGTATCCATACTTTATCACCCACCTGAAAGGTAGGAGGTGATCTGTAATGTCTGTCAGCAGCATTTTTGTAATATTCCTGAGCCTCCTTTAAAGTCTTGATCAATTTCTTTTGAATCTACTCCACTGTAGTTAATCTGTTCGTAACAGCAGGAATTGAAGTTGGGATTAGAAAAAAAAAACTGACTGATAAGAAAAAAGGACTTTGCAGTGGTGCTATGTTTAGAGTTGTTATAAGAAAATTCTGCTGTAAGAAGTTAATCCACCCAGCAGGGGCGTATCATGAAATCAATGGGCCCTTGTGCAAGATAAAAAGTGGCCCATAGGCATCGTGAAAAATAGCAATTCGGCACGCAAAGCAGGCCACAGTAAAAAGTGGGTGTGGTTTAAATTGCACTAAATATTGGACGTGACTTAAAAGGGATGTGGTTAAATAGAGTCTGAGATGACTTACATAATGCAAAATGTGGTAATGTTAAATAGGTAATGTACAGTGTGGATTGCATGGCGGTGGATAGTATGTGCAAGAGAGGAGTGCAGAGTGTATGGTGGTGGGTAGTATGTGCAGGGAGAGGAGTGCGAATTGTATGGCGGTGGGTAGTATGTGCAGGAGAGGAATGTGGAGTGTACGGCGATGGTTAGTATGTACAGGAGAAGAAAGCGGAGTGTATGGTGGTTGGTACTATGTGCAGGGAGAGAAATGCGGACTGTATGGTGGAGGGTAGTATGTGCAGGAGAGGAGTGCAAAGTGTATAATGGTGGGTAGTATGTGCAGGGAGAGGAGTGAGGACTATATGGTGGTGGGCATTAATGCAGGGAGAGGAGTGCAGTACCATCTCCTGAATGTCTGTCAGCCACTGCTATACCACCTTGGTGGACCACTTGCAGAGGGACTATGGCAGGGAGCAGTGGAGTAGCTAGCAAATCGGGCTGGACATTTTTTTTTGCACCCCCCCAGGAATAATGGTATATGCACCCCAATGCAGCCTCACTGTGCCCTCATTGCAGCCTCACTGTGCCCAACATTGCAGCCTCACTGTGCCCCATGCAGCCTCACCGTGCCCCCATTGCAACCTCACTGTGCCAACATTGCTGTCTCACTGTGCCCCCATTGCAGCCTCACTGTGCCCCTTGCAGTCCCACTGTGCCCCAATTGCAGCCTCACTGTGCCCCCATTGCAGACTCATTGTGCCCAACATTGCAGCCTCCCAAGGGCGGGGGAAGAGAGAGGGTGGGCTGGATCATGACTGGAGGAGGAGGAGAGCCACGAGATCACAGAGAGCAAATAGCACGCTGTTACAGCTTACATGAAATTGCCTCCGCTCTGCTCGCAGCCACACACAGCCCTGCTTCCTCCTGACTCAGCGCCTGTGATAGACAGAACATATCCCAGCATTGGACCCACATTCTGTCTATCACAGACGCTGGATTAGGAGGAGGCAGGGCTGTGTGTGATGCTGAGCAGAGCTGAGGCAATTTCAATGTAAGTTGTAACAGTGTGCTATACTGCTCGGTGACCCCGTGGCTCTCCTCTTCCTCCATGCTCTCTTCCACCAGGGTGATCACTGGGAGAACGGCTCCCGATCAACTATTTGAGGGCTGTAGTATACAATTCCACCCTAGCACTGCCAATAGCTTCGCTCTAGATCCCTGATGGGGCCCCATGTGTGAAGTCCTTGCCCCCGAAGGAGCGGCTAAATAATTGTTATATCCGTAATTCATGTTTACCACCCAACCCTCACAGCCCATAGATTCATAAAACACAGTTCTTAATGCTTTTTCTCTTGCTTTATTGATTAACATGAACTGGGATGGGAGAAGGATTTCTTTTGAGATGCCCTTTTGTTACATTATCATCTTTAACTGTCTCTTACGGGAAAACTAGAATCACTTGCGGATAATTGGGAAATCACTTTGTGTGATTTCTTCAATCAGGGAAGATGGAAGTAGATTTGATAGAGAATGATTGATAAAGAGTCACTCTGAAAAACTTCTTCATCTGCATGACTTTTCAAGAACAGTCCATATCTCTATATGTGTGCTTGCAGCTTCACCGCTACCTTTTTACCACTACTTCCCATCTTCATGGTACTTCCAAGTTGAGCCGAAAAAGAGTCACTCTGAATAACTTCACCCGCCCGACTGATTGGAATACCGGGGCATTGCTGAACCCAAAGTCACAGGCCATCAATGCCCGTCTCACTGACTTGCGTACCAACATCCCTCAGCCTCTGGTAGTACCCTTCCCTTGGGCTTTCACTCACGTGATCAATAGTCCATGTGCCACTCATAAACGATCGATCTCCCAGTTTCCTTCCGCTTTGTTGCTACTTGTCCTGCTAAGATTCTTAGTTCCTTTTCTCCTTTATGGCCCGCTCCCCTCCCTGCAGGGGCGTCCAACGACACCAGCGATTACATGCTGTAAGATGTCGTCTCTTCCTCCATGGAGACTGGTTCCCCACCCTTCTTGCAAGGGGGGAGCTCCGTTGGCTCCCCGGAGGGGGAAACCTCTCCCTTCCGGGAACCAAGCTCACTTCTCCTCGCTCCTACAGGACAGGACCACAACGACGACCTTGTGACCCCGCTTTTATATCAGAGTCCCGAGCATTACCAAGCAAATTAATGATTGGTCGAGACCAGCATACAAACTACCTGCCACTCAAATGAGAAATTACAACAACAGGCCTGCTGTAATAGCACAAGCCTGTACAAATTTACCTGACATAGTAAACTACCAGGAAAGGTCACCTACCTAAAAGTAGGTGCCCGCTACATACACCCCCCACTTGAATCACAACTGTCCCAGTTGTAGGGAATTAATTCAGAGTACCTCCTTAATTTTAAAGAGGAAAGAACATCTCATTACATCAATGGAATGGGGAAAAAGGAAAATAAACTTGAAAAACAATAGCATCAATATCTCTGTACACAATGGCAACATAACATATTTTATACAATTTACATAGCCTGACTGTAGGTCCCTACAGCTAACATTCCATACAAGCGGAACCAAAGCACTGCTCCCGCAGGAGGAATACTCTGCTTACCACAGGCCTTCATCTGTGAGATAGACAGCCATCACATCTTCAATATTCCTAAAAGAAGACACAAAATATTTCTAACTAATGCTAACTATTACACACACATTACCAAACAGAGGGGGTTATCATCCTCTACCGGGTAATTGAACAAATATACAATTCTTTATGGCATGTACGTTTCTGTTGGGATAATCGCTACCTCAAAAGGAGTCCAGCAGTCCTCCTGCAGAACGCATCCCAAACAGACATGCTCAGCAATTCAATCCGTCTGCCCGTTGGCAAATAAACTTTCTGTTTGGCTCTTAAACAAGAGTCCTTGTAGGAGTACTTGTGCAACAAAGGGACTTAGCACAGACAGCACACCCTAGTGTCAATAACTTTGTCCTTGTTAGGCACCATGAATGTGAGTCTCCTGCTGTGCAAAGTATTTGGGGAAAAACCCACCCTAACCCATCTGCCATCCTGCAGTCAATCTGGGTATGAAATATATTTGTGAATGCACTTCCAACAATCCTGCTCACAAATAGTACCTCGGGTCAGGCAACCTTTTTCGACTGTCCCCTGGTCCTCTCACCGAGATAGAGTAGCTACGGGTATTTTGTCCAGCCTTTACCACCAATACTCTATTTTTGTGAATCGCTCTTCCAAGCCTCCATTCACGATGAATGTCTTTAAACCTGACCCAAACCTCACTGTCAGGTGTCCTTTTTGGCTTAGGAACGTGGAGATAGTCCCACACAAGTTCGTCCTCCCATGCTTCCCAAGAACTTTCAATAATTTCCATAATGTGTTCCAGAACATAGGGGTAGTCAAAACCCCACTCTTGAGCTACTTTTCTCTGAACCTCTCTCTGGAATCTTGAGAGTCTAGGCAAGTCTTTAGCCTTTCTTCTACCAGGCAAAACACAAGCATCAGTAGCCCTGCTGACCCATTGTTGAAACGTAGCTGGCCTAGTAGGAAGGGTAGTACTTGACACATTAAACGGGGGTACTGGAGTTTTAACTGCACCAGACAACTTTCTTGACACTCCTGTGGAAGCCTCCACTGAAGTTGAACTTTCCAAGAAATATTCCTCCTTACTACTTGAATCAAACTCTTCTGGAGATGAATACTCGAACAGATTGTCCATAGAACCATATTTTTGCAGAATCTGTGGTGATCCCCAATCTACAGCCCGGCCTCCGTCTACCCTGTCCGACTTACCCGAGGGATCCCCCTCCTGTAACGTGGGCTCCTTCCGGACGGGCAGATCCAAGGGCTTACTGCTAACAGGCTCCTCAGGGGTTTCTTCCAAAGACTGGGCAACAACTTCAACAGTCCCTGGGTCCCCAGCCAGGCTACAGGCTTTTCCAGTAGATCCTACCTGATCTTCTGGTGGCTCAGACGGGAGCTCCTCCACTGCTGCTGCAGGCGATACACGACCCTCTCCGGCCTTCTGAATCACCTGTTCTTGCGGCAGACAAAGTCCCTTTGCAATATTAGCAGAATAGTATTTGACCTCTTGTTGAACAGGTCCCAATCGTGTCAATTGGACACCACAAAGTCCACACTGAGCCCAGGCGGTGCCTCCAACCGTAGGCCTCCGGCATCCGGGACACAACATACAGAGCCTCTCCACTCCGTCAATCACTCCCAATGCCAGTCCTCCAGGAAAAATGTAAAAAAAACAAAACAATGAAGCATGATTCAATTAACTCCCGTATGGGGAAAGAAATTCTTTCCTGATCCCCCAGGAGGCAATGGAATACTCCCTGCATCAGCTACCCCTGGCATTATTACCTCTAAAAACTAGTATACAAATATATTTTGTGCATTTAGGAATTCATCCAGCTTTTTTTTTAAAACAATCTACTGAGCTTGCCAGAACCAGTTCTTGAGGAAATTTATTCCACATTTACACAGGCCTTACTGTGAGAAAGCCTTTCCATGTGTGAAGGTAAATCTCTTTTTCTACAGATGTAAGGAGTGCCCCTTTGTCCTCTGGAATGACCTGAAAGTGAATACCTCTATACCAAATTCGCTGTATGGACCACTTATGTATTTAACCCCTTCCTGACCAGCCGCTGCAGTTGTACTGCGGCAGGTTGGCCCCCCTGAGCGAAAACGTTGCTTTGCCTTTTGACCACTAGGGGGTGTGCGCGTGCCGCCGGAGGCATGTGCACGAGCCCGCGGCTCACCGCCGGAGCAAAAGCGAGTGCCCGGCGGGCGCGATGACCGCCAGGCACCCCCGATTGCTTGTGACAGAGCGAGAACCGGGATCTGTGTGCGTAAACACACAGATCACAGTTCTCTCAGGGGAGAGAAGACAGATCATGTGTTCATACTAAGTATGAACAGCGATCTCTCTCTCCTCCTAGTCAGTCCTATCCCCTTGCAGTTAGAACACACACTAGAGAACACAGTTAACCCCTTGATCCCTACCAGTAACATTTATACAGTAATCAGTGCATTTTTATACGGTGCCGTATCGCAAAAAATGGTCTGGTCATTGAGCAACCAAATCTTCCGGGGCTGAAGTAGTAAAACATGTTGATCACATCACTCCTTAATTTGCTCTTTTCAAAATAGAGAGAGAGACAGAGAATAAATTCAGTTCAGCTAATCCTTCCTCATAGCTGAGCTTCTCCACGCCCATTATCAGTTTGGTTGCTCTTCTCTGCACTTTCTCTAGTTCCCCAATATCTGATATCCTTTTTTGTGAAACTGAACTGCATATTCCAGATAAGGTCTTACTAATGATTTGTACAGGAGCAATATTATGTCTCTCTCTCTCTCCCTCTGAAGTCTATACCTCCTTTAATACAAGTACATATTTTGCTTGCTATTTTTAAGTCATTAATCTACCGGAACACCCAGCCCCGGCTGTTTTCCTCCTAGTGTGTATGATGCATACATGTTTTTAGCCCCCAAGTACATAAGTACATACATTTATCAACAGTAAACGTCATTAGCCACATATTGTAGTTTACCAATTAGACAGTGCATTAAGGTCAGTTTGTAGGTTGGAGACATCATGTTATTCCACTGTATAGCTTGGTGTCATCTGCAAACGCAGACATGGTACTTTTAATCCCAGACCCTACATCATTTATACTTTTTAAACAAGAGAAATAGGCAAAAGGATAAAGCTGCAACTTTTCTCTGAGAAAGGATAGCTCCTACGGCAGTGTCTGAAGCATCTACTTCCTAAGTAAAAGGTAGTTCAGAATCGGGATGTATCAATATTGGTGCAGAAGTGAAAACAATCTTTAGCTTACTGTAGGCAGTCTGTGCCTCAGGTTACCACACAAAGGGTATGTCTTTCTTTGTCAGATGTGTAATTGGTGCTATCACCTTAGAAAAGGTTTCTTTTGAATTTTCTGTAGACGTTCGCAAATCCAACAAATCGTTGTATTACTGTAACGTTTCTAGGGGTAGGCCAATCCACCACTGCTTCGATCTTCTCGGGATTCATGTTCACTCCTTCTGGAGAAATGATATAATAGAACTGGATCTGGGTTCATTCAATAATATAAAGTCAGTTCTTCCTTAATCTTCCAAAGACAGTGCAATAATGCTTGGGCTACTCCTCCAGGTCATCAGAGAATATAGGAACATAATCCAGATATGCAATCACAAACTGGTCCAACAGATCTCGAAAAACATCACTAATGAATTGTTGAAAAGTTGCAGGAGCGTTGCAAAGGCCAAAAGGCATAACCAAGGACTTGAAATGCCCATATCTGGTTCTCAAAGCAGTTTTGCATTTGTCTCCCTGACGAATGCGGACAAGGAAATATGCCCCCCGTAAGTCTGGTTTTGTAAAGACTTTGGCAAAACAAAGTCCTTCCAACATTTTTAGTGATTAAACGAAGTGGATAAGTGTTTTTAAGAGTGATTTTGGTGGAGGTGGAGTCCTTTTTTTTCAACTAACAAGAGGTCTGCCCCTGCAGGAGATGTTGAGTGCCTGATAAAGCCCTTCTCTAAATTCTCATCAAGCCACTCCCTGAGCACATTTAATTCAGATTCTCCAAGATTTAAAAGCTGACCAAAAGGTATTTCCTATGCCTGGAAGCAGTTTAATGGGACAATTGTACGGGACACGAGGAGGTAATTGATTGGCATTCTTTTTATCACGGACGTCCCAAAACTCATGGTATTGTGGACGCAGGTTGATGTATGACTAGGTAGTTACCATACAAAACTTATGATTCTATACAATGTACCTCGCAATGGGAGTATGTAAAATGTATAGAACATGCTCCCTAGTTGCTAGAGGGATTATGGGCAGAAAAACAAGGAATACCACAGTGTTTAGCAGCCCGGTCTTGGAGCCACACACGTGTAGCGTATATTCGCTCCACTCATCACTGCACAAAGCGGGGCCACTACTGAGAATCAGTGTATATCTACATCTACAGCCAGGCAAAGGATGACTGCTTCCACAAACTGAACCGTCCCAGGGATTGGCTTTTTTGGACATCTGAGGAGTCAATCGGTACTGGACTAAGGAAACAAGCAGCGCGGCGGGTGAGATTGTGTCAGGGATGCTTCAGTCCCGTCATTAAAAGTTTTCTTCATACATTGTATATACTAAATCCCATGCCATCTGGCTGTGGCAGCTTCCTGCACCAGGGACCAAAGATCTATATGCTCCCTTATAGCCAAGTCTAGATGCCTATCATATTTTTAAGCTCATCCATACATATGTACATATGTCAGTAACTTTGAACTATATGCTGGATTATCCTCTTCACAGCTGACTGTATTATCTCACTGATTTTCAAGATTGACATTTCCCTTTTTCCCTACTGTGACACCGCTACTTCCTCTACTCAGGAGATTGCTGCTTTTGTGGTATAACCTATCCATACCTGTTGTCACTGGAGGCTGATTTTAGACTTTCAAAACTGAGTCTAATACCCACCCCTTCCATGCAAGTGTGCTGAGTGTCTGTGTGTGTGCGGAAGTGAGCCCGGGCTGCTATGTTTTTCACTTTTATAGTGACAACTAGGGATGAGCCGAACACCCCCCTGTTCGGTTCGCACCAGAACAATGCGAACAGGAAAAAGTTTGTTGGAACACGCGAACACCGTTAAAGTCTATGGGACACGAACATGAATAATCAAAAGTGATAATTTTAAAGGCTTACATGCAAGTTATTGTCATAAAAAGTGTTTGGGGACCTGGGTCCTGCCCCAGGGGACATGGATCAATGCAAAAAAAAGTTTTAAAAACGTCCGTTTTTTCAGGAGCAGTGATTTTAATAATGCTTAAAGTCAAACAATAAAAGTGTAAAATCCCTTTAAATTTCGTAGCTGGGGGGTGTCTATAGTATGCCTGTAAAGGGGCGCTTGTTTCCCGTGTTTAGAACAGTCTGACAGCAAAATGACATTTCGAAGGAAAAAACCCATTTAAAACTACTCGCGGCTATTGCATTGCCGACAATACACAAAGAAGTTCATTGATAAAAACGGCATGGGAATTCCCCACAGGGGAACCCCGAACCTAAATTAAAAAAAAAAAAATGACGTGGGAGTCCCCCTAAATTCCATACCAGGCCCTTCAGGTCTGGTATGGATATTAAGGGTAACCCCGGCCAAAATTAAAAAAAAAATGACTTGGGGTTCCCCCTAAATTCCATACCAGACCCTTCAGGTCTGGTATGGATTTTAAGGGGAACCCCGCGCCAAAAAAATAAAAATAAAAACCGGCGTGGGGTCCCCCCAAAAATCCATACTAGACCTTTATCCGAGCACGCAACCTGGCAGGCCGCAGGAAAAGAGGGGGGGACGAGAGTGCGGCCCCCCCCTCCTGAACCGTACCAGGCCACATGCCCTCAACATTGGGAGGGTGCTTTGGGGTAGCCCCCCAAAACACCTTGTCCCCATGTTGATGAGGACAAGGGCCTCATCCCCACAACCCTGGCCGGTGGTTGTGGGGGTCTGCGGGCGGGGGGCTTATCGGAATCTGGAAGCCCCCTTTAACAAGGGGACCCCCAGATCCCGGCCCCCCCCCCTATGTGAAATGGTAAGGGGGTACTTACCCCTACCATTTCACTAAAAAACTGTCAAAAATGTTAAAAATGACAAGAGACAGTTTTTGACAATTCCTTTATTTAAATGCTTTTTCTTTCTTCCTTCATCTTCTTCTTCTGGCTCTTCTGGTTCTTCCTCCGGTGTTCTCATCCAGCATCTCCTTCGCGGCGTCTTCTATCTTCTTCTCCTCGGGCCGCTCCGCACCCATGGCATGGGGGGAGGCTCCCGCTCTTCTCTTCATCTTCTTCTCTTCTTCTTTTCTTCTTTTCTTCTCTTCTTCATTTTCTTCTCCGGGCCGCTCCGCACCCATGCCGGCATGGAGGAAGGCTCCCGCTGTGTGACGGCGTCTCCTCGTCTGACAGTTCTTAAATAATGGGGGGCGGGGCCACCCGGTGACCCCGACCCCCTCTGACGCACAGTGACTTGACGGGACTTCCCTGTGACATCACGGAGAATGCCACAGGGAAGTCCTGTCATGTCCCATGCGTCAGAGGGGGGCGGGGTCACCGGGTGGCCCCGCCCCCCATTATTTAAGAACCGTCAGACGAGGAGACGCCGTCACACAGCGGGAGCTTCCCTCCATGCCAGCATGGATGCGGAGCGGCCCGGAGAAGAAAATGAAGAAGAGAAGAAGGAAGAAGAGAAGAAGATGAAGAAGAAGATGAAGAGAAGAGCGGGAGCCTCCCCCCATGCCATGGGTGCGGAGCGGCCCGAGGAGAAGAAGATAGAAGACGCCTTGGAGGAGATGCTGGACGAGAACGCCGGAGGAAGAACCAGAAGATGAAGGAAGATAGAAGAAAGAAGAAGCATTTAAATAAAGGAATTGTCAAAAACTGTCTCTTGTCATTTTTAACATTTTTGACAGTTTTTAGTGAAATGGTAGGGGTAAGTACCCCCTTACCATTTCACACAGGGGGGGGCCGGGATCTGGGGGTCCCCTTGTTAAAGGGGGCTTCCAGATTCCGATAAGCCCCCCGCCCACAGACCCCCACAACCACCAGCCAGGGTTGTGGGGATGAGGCCCTTGCCCTCATCAACATGGGGACAAGGTGTTTTGGGGGGCTACCCCAAAGCACCCTCCCAATGTTGAGGGCATGTGGCCTGGTACGGTTCAGGAGGGGGGGGCCGCACTCTCGTCCCCCCCTCTTTTCCTGCGGCCTGCCAGGTTGCGTGCTCAGATAAGGGTCTGGTATGGATTTTTGGGGGGACCCCACGCCGTTTTTTTTTTTTTTTTGGCGCAGGGTTCCCCTTAAAATCCATACTAGACCTGAAGGGTCTGGTATCGAATTTAGGGGGAACCCCACGTCATTTTTTTTTAAATTTTGGCCGGGGTTCCCCTTATTATCCATACCAGACCTGAAGGGCCTGGTATGGAATTTAGAGGGACTCCCACGTCATTTTAAAAAAAAATTTTGGTTGGGGGTTCCCCTGTGGGGAATTCCCATGCCGTTTTTATCAATTAACTTCTATGTGTATTGTCGGCAATGCAATAGCCGTGAGTAGTTTTAAATGGGTTTTTTCCTTTGAAATGTCATTTTGCTGTCAGACTGTTCTAAACACGGGAAACATGTGCCCCTTTACAGGCATACTATAGACACCCCCAGCTACGAAATTTAAAGGGATATTACACTTTTATTGTTTGACTTTAAGCATTATTAAAATCACTGCTCCTGAAAAAACGGCCGTTTTTAAAACTTTTTTTTGCATTGATCCATGTCCCCTGGGGCAGGACCCAGGTCCCCAAACACTTTTTATGACAATAACTTGCATATAAGCCTTTAAAATTAGCACTTTTGATTTCTCCCATAGACTTTTAAAGGGTGTTCCGCGGCATTCGAATTTGCCGCGAACACCCCAAATTGTTTGCTGTTCGGCGAACTTGCGAACAGCCAATGTTCGAGTCGAAGCTCATCCCTAGTGACAACGTTGTCATGATTTTTTAATATTGGTGAAGGTTTTACTGTTATTGTGGCCAATAGCCATACATTATTGGAATTGTGTCTCTATTCTATTCATAAACTTTGTATCTATGCCTCTGTGAGTTCCATATTGAAGCCCCTTTACAAACCTGTTTGGCTTCTTTTCTTTTCTTTGCATATTTTATTTGGCTTTGGGAACCCTAACCTACTAAGTTGAGTCGGTAAAATACATACCATCTAAACTTTCAGTGTTGATACTTTCCCTATTTTATCATGTCATTTTGAATAGATTCATGCATTGCATGAATCTATTGAGGGCCATTGCTGCCACCCCTTATTAAGGCGCCCGGCCCCTTTTCGTGCGCTGGGAGCCTGAATTACAGCAGCGGGGGGTGTTTTTGAAGCACCTGATTAGAGCCACAGGCTCTAATAGGCATCAAAAAAAGTGACCTGCGAGCGCCATGCTTGGCGTTCGCAGTTCACCCAGGTGTGTTAGAACAGGGAATGAATATTCGCTTTCCTAACACTGAACCGCCTTCCGCCAATCAGGTCCTCGGGTCTGTTACCCGTTACCTGATTGGCTGAAGCGACAGACGCTGTGATTGGACGCCTATCAGGAGGAGGGGACAGGAAGAGACGCATGAAGGACACCACTCGGCGCCGTCTTCCACTGCCCCACTGAGACAGGATAAGTCCTGGGCAGACGGCGAGTGGGCGCGGGGGGGTCACAGTGGCAGCATTCGATGGCACAGTGGCAGCATTCGATGGGCACAGTGGCAACATTTGATGGGCACAGTGGCTGCATTTGATGGGCACAGTGGCTGCATTTGATGAGCACAATGGCTGCATTTGATGGGCACAGTGGCAGCATTTGATGGCACAGTGGCAGCATTTGATGGGCACAGTGGCAGAGTTTGATGGGCACAGTGGTGGCAATTGATGGGCACAGTGGCAGCATTTGATGGGCACCGTGGCAGCATTTGATTGGCACAGTGGCTGCAATTGATGGGCACAGTGGCTGCAATTGATGAGCACAGTGAGGCTGCAATTGATGGGGTTTTTTTCAGACTTTTTTAGTTTGTTTGCGCCCCCAAAAAATTTTAAGCACCAGCCACCACTGACCTGCATCCTGTACATTACATACTCCTGACCCCTGCACCCTGTACATTACTCACTCCTGACCCCTGCACTCTGTAAATTACATACCCCCTTACATCAAAGTCCGCACAGAGCCCCCCTTATATCAGATTCTACACAGAGCCCCCGCAGAATTTCAACTTCGACTGTAAGGTGGGAGCTCTGTGGACTCTAATGTAAAGGGGAACCCTGATTTAAGGGATGTTCTGGGAACCCTGATTTAAGGTGAATGCTGTGGTGTAAACGGGAACTCTGATGTAAGGGGGTCTCTTCTCACCAAAGCCCCCCCTTGCATCAAAGTCAACAGAGCACCCCTTAAATTAGTTTTATACAGTAGGAGGCAGGAGGAGAGAGGGTGAGCTTACTCACCTCAGGATTAAAGCTCAGGCACAGGCAGTCTGCAGCTTTTCTCTTCTGAGTTCAAACTTCCCGCCCACACATCCCCGAATTGACTGACCGGTCAGTCGGCCCCTGCCCAGGATGACACAAAATTTATCAGCTGATGGTCAATCTCAAATTGGAGTACCAGAGTAACTAATTCATGGGTAACAGGTCCTGACGATAAAGGGTGAACCATCAACTGTCTTCATATCAGTAGAGGCAGATGTATTTCTTGTTTAAATAATATTGCTTTGGGTGAATTCTATGTCCATAAAGTCCCTCCCCTGACTCCAGAGTCCAGCATAGCAGAGTAAGGAATTTTACAAACCATGGTGATAAGTTTAATAGGGATGACAAAATGAGATAGTAGATAATTTACTACATCAAAGAAAGTCCCATGGGAGAAAAGAGTGTTTGGAAATGATGATCATGCATTTGACGGCATGATACTCATCACCATAATCAAAAATGGAGGCTTACCAGAAAGCCAGCGACCCCTCTCACTCAGAGGTCACACAGGGCTTGATTGGATCTCTGATCCACTGAGAAAGAACTCCGGACGTTCCTTTCCTATGGCCGTGGATGGTATACACCAGGAGGTTCACAGCAACTCAGGATACAGGATGCAGTATGAGGAAGCCTCGATAGCAGAGTGTTTAGGAGATCTAAGTACATATAGTGTGACCGGATGTCTCAACATCCGGTTTATTAAACAGTACACTTACCGTGTGTGTTTAAGTGCACTGTTTAATAAAGCCGTCAGGTATATGATCCTCATTTCCAAACATTCTTTTCTCCAATGGGACTTTCTTTGATGGAATCCAGCTTTATATGAACTTTTTGTTTGCACAATTGCACTTTATTCACATGTGATGTAATTTTGCATATGTGTCTTCGAACTTTATTTACAGTTATTATTGATTATATATAACTGATAGTCTGCATATTTGTTTGTATTCACACAAATGCACTTTTATATTATATATATATTTTATTTTTTTTTTTAGCGCTGCACTCTTTTTACATGAAGTTTATTTGTTCAGGCACTATAACATCATTCGCAACAATCGTTCTTCTAAGTTTGTTGGGACAATTAACTGCATAATGAGTCCCGCAATATAGACATAAGTTGTCTGAGTAGGGAAAAGAAGGGGTGTGACTGTCTTATGGCCCCCTACCCTAATGGGATAATGGTGGTTTGGAAGTTTTAAGTCCCCCGTTGATTTTAAAATCAATGGGGGGGCTTGTTATAGGTCAAGAAGGGTCACATGGGAAGAACCTTCTGGAAGCTGCGAAAAGAGTCAGCTTTGATAGGTGGAGAGAGGTCAGCTGGACCTTTGGAAGCTTCTAGAAGCAGAATGAGCCCCTATTTAAAGTGATAGCTGAGGAAAATCATTGCCAGTCGCCAGAGGATCCTGAGGAGCTCAGCATTAGGGCTACAATACACACAACTCTGATGAACCTCATCCATCAGCCACTGGAAGGGGCTGAACCAGCGGGCGGCGAGGAATGGCTGCGTCAATGCCTGGCATCTCCCCTACACATTCCAGAGGCAGATACTGAAGAGGCTGGTGTGAGCGGAGAAGGGTCGGCGGCAGGAGAAGATAGAGCGGAGACATCGCTAAGCTGCCTTCCGATAAGTGAGGCGTGGGTCAGCAGTGTAACAGATCTGGTTCGGGAAGACGTCATGGAGGGAGGTGGAGCACGAGGTCACGTGGCTATGAAGAGGCGGCGCTGTGCGAACAGGAGATACACTCCCTCCACTCTGAGAGCGACCGCATCAGCAAGAGGGCGGTCGGCTTCAGGGAAAAGGAAGCAGGAAGTAGGCAGAGCTGAAGATTACAGATTACATTGTTCAACCAAGTCGAGTATAGGCCAGTGTTTGGTCGTCAACAGTTACGGATAAAGCGGTCACTGCAGGTATTGTTCCGACGGGCAGGTTTACAATGAGTGCGGAAGCATCAGGCGGTAAAAATAATTCCATCGAAATTGGTATCAATACTTGTAAAGAAGTTATACCATGCATCTTATCGCCATTAGTTTTTAATTTATTTTTGGCAATTAAAGAAAGAATTTGGCGAGGAGATTTTGTGGATTTGTTATCTTTATTGGCAACGTCCAAGGAATTTCTCCTTGGGATGGATAAAAAAAGATGACAAATTAAAAGAAGATAGGAGAAGGGCGGTGAATAAATCTATATTTAACCACTTGCCGACCAGCCGCCATCATTATACTGCAGCAGGTCGGCACAACAATCCCGCGAACTGTCCTAGTTGTACGTTGGCACCTTTAAGCGGTATAGCAGGCGCGCGCGCGCCTGCTGCACTGTGGGGGTGCCGATACTCATGACTGCCAGTTGTAATGACCGCTGGCCACGCGCGATCGTGAGCACGAGAGGCAGAACAGGGACATGTGTGTGTAAACACACAAATCCCTGTTCTGTGAGGAGAGGAGATGCAGATCATGGGTTCCTAATAGCTAGGAACCACGATCTGTCATCTCCTATAGTCAGTCCCCTCCCTCTACAATTAGAGCACACACTAGGGAACACAGTTAACCCTTTGATCACTCCCCTAGTGCTAACCCCTTCCCTGCCAGTGACATTTATACAGTAATCAGTGCATTTTTATAGTACTGATCGCTGTATAATTTTCAATCGACCCAAAAATGTGTCCAATGTGTCCGCCATTTCTAGTAAAAAAAATAATAATAATAATAAAAATGTCATAAATCTATCCCCATTTTGTAGATGCTATAACTTTTGCGCAAACCAATCAATATATGCTTATTGCAATTTTTATTACCAAAAATATGTAGAAAAATACATATCGGCCTAAACTGAGAAAAAAATTAGCTTTTTTAAAAAAAAAAAAAAAAAAATTGGGGATATTTGTTATAGCAAAAAGTACAAAATATTGTTGTTTTTTTTTCAAAATTGACGCTCTTTTTTTGTTTATAGCGCAAAAAAATAAAAACCGCAGAGGTGATCAAATATCACCAAAAGAAAGCTCTATTTGTGGGAAAACAAGGACATCAATTTTGTTTGGGTACAGCGTCGCACGACCGCGCAATTGTCAGTTAAAGCGACGCAGTGCCGTATCTCAAAAAATGGCCTGGTCATTGAGTAGTCAAATCTTCCGGGGCTGAAGTGGTTAATTGGATACAGGCATTTGTGTTTTATACCAATGTTCTGTGAGAAAAATTTCCCCACAAAGGTTCGCAACTTTTCCAAGTTGTAGACATAATTTTGGAGACTTATAAAAGTTTTGGGGGAACGACCTGGTTTTCATATGATGAGGCATTCCACCACAAGATGTCAATTCGACCTGCTTTGGAGTGGGGTACAAAAGATGTGGGGCTGTTAACCACAGCCCCATATCTTTTGCAAAATTTGTTTTTGCATCAAAGAACAAATTTTTACAGACCACAATCTACCACAACTAACACAATGCCAGGTGCAACATATAAGAAAGGCTTTTGCTCTGCTTTCAACGATGGGTAGTGCCGTTGGTTGAATGCATGCAAATATCGTCATAAATGCGCATTTTGCGCAGGTGCTAAATGTTTTCAGAAACTTCAGAATGCAACGCAATTTTCACAGGGATAACATATTCAAAAAAGCTTTAACACCGGTGAAACTGGAAAAAATGCTTCCGTGGCTGCTGGTCTATCCAGAGCGGCAGAAAGCGCAATTCCTCTTTGAAGGATTCTTTATTTGCCGGGATTCGAAGGTGAAGGGTGTACCATTGTTAAGAATCTCAGGTCAGTATCTTTATACCCACATATAGTAAAAGACAAGTTATGCAAAGAAATTTCTGAAGAGAGGGTGGAAGGTCCTTTTAATAATCCACCTTTCAATAATTTTCGCATATCCCCGTTAGGAATTATCCCCAAGTTTTAGGATGATTCACCATTTATCTTTCCCACAAGGTGATTCTTTAAATGATCAGATAGATACACAAATTACTTCTGTCTCCTACACGTCTTTTGACAAAGCAATTTCTGTATTACAAAAATAAGGCCCGAATGCACTACTTGCTAAAGCAGACATACAACCTACCACAATTGGTAGGTTGTTACCAATTCATTCAGCTAGCTTTAATTCACTGGGTATTTATTTTGAAAATATATTCTTTTTTGACAAATAACTCCCGATGGGTTTCTCGATATCTTGTGTATATTTTGAGGCTCTCTCTACATTCCTAAAATTGGTAGTTGCATATACAACAGGTTCCAGTAATGTAATACATTATTTGGACGACTTTTATTTATGGGTCCAGCTCAATCAAGCAAATGCAATGATTTATTGTCGGCTTTTCAGGATATCTGTAGGGTTTTTGGAGTACCATTAGCTATAGAAAAGACTATAAGTCCAAACACTAGTATAGAGTTTTTAGGAATAACCTAATACTTTACTTATGGAATTTCGCTTACTGGAAGAAAAAATATATAAAGTGCAACAACTCATGTTGACCTTGCTGAGAAAAAAAGAAGCCACTTTAAAAGAAATTCAGTTGTTATTAGGGTCCCTGGCATTTGCAACCAGAATTTTGCCTATAGGTAGAGTTTTTCCAGACGTTGGTATGCAGCAATTTCAGGATAACAAAACCCCTAGTTCTCATGTCAGGATATCGGCTGAGATGAAAGAAGATCTAATAGTTTGGTTAAAATTCTTAGATGATATGGCAACAGGAATTTGTTTTGGGCACTGACTTCTGTCTTTTTACAGATTCAGCCGGTTCAGTGGGTTTTGTTGCAATTTGGAAAACACACTGGGGCTCTCAGTTGTGGCTAAAACGATGGTTGGAAATAGTTTTTCATAAAAATGTTGTCTTATTGAAGCTATATCCAATTATCGTTTCTTTGGAGATATAGGGACAGCAATTTGCTAATAGAAGGATGTTATTTAGTACAGACAATAGAGGTGTTCTGTTTGCAATCAATTGCCTGTCCTCGAAATCTCCGCTGGTAATTCGTTTGTTGTGATACTTCGTTTTTCAATGTCTTTGATATAACATTTGGATTAAGGCTACATATATTCCTGGCAAATCAAATATAATAGCGGATGCCCTTTCTCGTCGACAGATTCAGCGTTTTTTCCAGTTGTTATCCAGCGTAGATCAGTTCAGCAAGCCATGCCCATGGCATTTATGGAATTTGATCTGACGTATGAACATATTCAATGTTCGGTGGCTCCCTCAACATGGAATAATTATTCCTATGCTTGGCTATTATGGGGGTCATACGTATCTTCGATAAATTTTAAAAACTACTGATGTTTCAGAACAAGTGGTGTTAGGATTTCTGAATTTACTGATGGGCAAACATTATTCATTGTCGCACATCAATAAATTATTAGCAGGGGTGTCTTTCTTTTTACAAATTGAACAATTTGAGTAGCTGTTTGAGTTTTTTCTCAGTGAGGCAGGCTTTGAAAGGTTATTGCAAAGTGAATTTTACAGCTGACATTAGGAAACCAATTACTTTGCTTATGTTAAGACAACTGTGCCTGTTGACAGAGGAAATATGTTTTTCAGAATATGAGGCAATAATATTTCAGGCAGTTTTTACACTAACATTTTTTGCAGCCCCAAGAATATCAGAAGTTTTACCGCTCTCCAAGAATCCAGGAAAAGGTATTTTATTCCAACACTTACAATTTTTTCAAGACAGTTTGGGCCTGTTTATTTCAAATATCAAAACAGATATCTTCGAACAGGAGCAAAATGTCTATGTCTCTCTCTCTCTCCGAAGTCTATACCTCCTTTAATACAAGAACATTTTTTGCTAGCTATTTTTAAGTCTATAATCTACTGGAACACCCAGATCCTTTTCCACCATTGCCTCCCCCAGCTGTTCTCCTCCTAGTGTGTATGATGCATACATGTTTTTAGCCCCCAAGTACATAAGTACATTTATCAACATTAAACGTCATTAGCCACATACTGTAGTTTATCAATTAGACAGTGCATTAAGCTCAATTTGTAGGTTGGAGACATCTTGTAAGGATGTTATTCCACTGTATAGCTTGGTGTCCTCTGCAAACACAGAAATGGTACTTTTAATCCCAGACCCTACATCATTTATAATTTTTAAACAAGAGAAATAGGCAAAAGGATGAAGCTGCAATTTTACTCTGATAAAGAATAACTCCTATGGCAGTGTCTGAAGCATCTAGTTCCTCAGTAAAAGGTAGTTCAGAATCAGGATGTACCAATATTGGTGCAGAACTGAAAAGAGTCTTTAGCTTACTGAAGGCAGTCTGTGCCTCAAGTTACCACACAAAGGGCATCTCTTTCTTTGTCAGATGTGTAATTGGTGTTATCACCTTGGAAAAGGTTTCTTTTGAATTTTCTGTAGATGTTTGCCAATCCAACAAATCGTTGTATTACTGTAACATTTGTAGGGTAGGCCAATCCACCACTGCTTCGATCTTCTCGGGATTCATGTTCACTCCTTCTGGAGAAATGATATAATAGAACTGGATCTGGGGTCGTTCAATAATATAAAGTCAGTTCTTCCTTAATCTTCCAAAGATAGTGCAATAATGCTTTGGATGCTCCTCCAGGTCATCAGAGAAGAAGAGAACATAATCCAGATATGCAATCACAAACTGGTCCAACAGATCTTGAAAAACATCACTGATGAAGTGTTGAAAAGTTGCAGGACCGTTGCAAAGGCCAAAAAGCATAAGCAAGGACTTGAAATGCCCATATCTGGTTCTAAAGGCAGATTTGCATGTGTCTCCCTGACAAATGCGGACAAGGTTTTATGCCCCCCCGTAAGTCTGGTTTTGTAAAGACTTTGGCACAACAAAGTCCTTCCAACATTTTTAGTGATTAAACAAAGTGGATAAGGGTTTTTAAGAGTGATTTTATTCAGATCCTTATAATCAATGCACAGACGCAAGGTGGAGTCCTTTTTTTCAACTAACAGGAGGGCTGCCCCTGCAGGTGACATTGAGTGCCTGATAAGGCCCTTCTCTAAATTCTCATCAAGCCACTCCCTGAGCACATTTAATTCAGATTCTCCCAGATTTAAAAGCTGACCAAAAGGTATTTCCTATGCCTGGAAGCAGTTCAATGGGACAATCGTACGGGAGACAAGGAGGTAATTGATTGGCATTCTTTTTATCATGGACGTCCCAAAACTCATGGTATTGTGGACGCAGGTTGATGTATGACTAGGTAGTTACCATATAAACTTTTCAAAGTTACTGACATATGTACATATGACATATGTACATATGTATGGATGAGCTCCAAAATATGATAGGCATCTAGACTTGGCTATAAGGGAGCATATGATATAAATCTTTGGTCCCTGGTGCAGAAAGCTGCCACAGCCAGATGGCATGGAATTTAGCATATACAATAATGCATGGAGAAAAGTTTAAATGACAGGACTGCATCCTCCCTGACACAATCGCAGCCGCCGTGCTGCTTGTTTTCTTAGTCTGGTACCGATTGACTCCTCAGATGTCCAAAAAAGCCAATCCCTGGGACAATTCAGGTAGTGGAAGCCGTCATCCTTTGCCTGGCTGTGGATGTACACTGATTCTCAGTAGTGGCCCCGCTTTGTGTGGTGATGAGTGGAGCGAATATATGCTACGTGTTTGGCTCCAAGACGGGGCTGCTAAACACCATGGTGTTTATACATTTAGCTCAGCTGTGTGAGCTTTCTGAGAATGATGCAATGGACTTGTCAGTGGGCTTATAATGGGGATGTTCCTCCCTTTTCAAAATTATGCCCTTAAAAGGCCACTGCCTTTCTGTTTAGGTGTTTTAATCTTACAAAAATAAAAGTATCAAAATAGTGCAGTTACATTTCAAGGGGCTAAGAATAAAAATAATGATATTATAAATTTTTTGACCGGGTAGTTGATAAGTAAAAAAAAATTCATTCCAAACACACCTATCATTAAGTATAATGTAATAGAGGTTTGAAAATAGATGGAAATTTTTAGAAGTGGAGAGAGGTAATAGATCATAAACATTATTTTTAATGGGTTAGGATAAAGTATTGATCAAGTACCAGCACGCCTATGATAATATGGGAGAAAGGAAGATAATATACTTCTCCTAAGCAAAGAAGAGAAGATCATAGTTATGGCTCAAGAAAAGGTTGTAAGCTAAATTCAATATTTAACCCCCTTAGGATCATAGTTTGTAAACAAAATATCCATTCCTTTTCTTTTTGCAGAAGGATAGTGTTGTAATCACCTCTGCGTTTAGGTAAAGATAGGGCAAAAAAGCCTTTTACTTTTAATCATTCAATAGAGGATTCATGGAACCTCCTAAAGTGCTGTGCTATGGGGCCCCATTTTGGATTATCTTTATCCTTACTTTTTTGAATGTTTCTAATGCTACAAAGGTGTTCCCTTATACGTGTAAGTAGATGTCGCTTCGTTTTGCCCAAACAGAGCTTTTGACAGGGGCATTCCAGGATATATAAAACTTTTTCTATGCTACAGTTAATGAACCTTTTAATCTGGTAAGTTCTTTCACAGTCCATGTCAGTAAATTTATCTGTAGGCTCAACATGGCTGAAAATATGGCAATGACCACATGGAAACATACCCTTAGGCTGAGGTATTTCCGTCAGCCAACTCTTGGATGGAGTGCGTGTAAACTCAGAATGTACCAGATTATCTTTGCGGTTCCTGGCTCTCCTGGATACTAGTAGGGTTTTTGGGCCCACGATATTAGAGAGGCCAGGAGAGCTTGTAAGATTGGACCAATGTTTGGTCAAAACTGACCAAACTTCCTCCCATTGGACCCCATAGCGAGTGATCATACGTACAGGAGAAGGTTGGGATATTGTGATTTGGGAATGAGAGTCTTGTATCTGTTTAGGGACAAGGAGGTCCCTACGTTCAGTTGAAGAAGCTCGTCTGCATGCATATTTTTTTGTGGGAGTAGCCTCATTGCCTAAATCTGTTATATAATTCATTTAACTCAGATTGATAAGTAGTTTCGCTTAATAAATTCCTTTGAATTCGAAAGGAACTGCCCTATTGGGATCCCTTTAATGAGCGACGGTGGATGGTGACTGGAGGCTTGAAGAAGGGTATTGGCTGCAGTGATCTTCATATACATTTTAGTTTCCAATCTACCACCTAGGATGGTAATCAAAAGATCGAGGAAAGGCAAGGAGTTGGTGTCATAGGTGTAGGTGAGCCTGATGTTTTTATCATCAGTATTGAGTTCAGACAGAAATTCCTGCAGCCCCTGTACCCCACCGTTTCAAATCATCAAAATATCTCGATGTACAAGAAGCGTGGCCAAGGTACGTTGACAAATGATAGACAACGGACTGTTCCCACCATCCAAGATGGAGGCATGCGTATGTGGGTGCCCCCATCAAAGTTCCTCTTGTTTGCTGGTAATTTGCCCCCAAAAACTGGAAACAGTTATGTGTGAGGGGAAATTCCAACAGCTCTAGAATGAATTAATTCTGTGATGCCATAAGGGGGTACTTAATTTTGAGAAAATGGGCCACCGCCACTAACCCCTGGTGATGGGGGATGGAGGTGTAGAGGGACTCAACAACAATGCTGACAATAATTGCTCCCTCCATCACCTTCACCCCATCTAATCTTGCAAGGACATCACATGTGTCCCAAACAAGGAAGGCGACTCCATCACTATTTCCTTGATCAGGGCATCTAGATATTTCCTGACTCGTTCCAGGGGCACTTTGAGAAGTTTCATAAATCCTCTATCGAGGGATTAAAAGTAAAAGGCCTTTCACCAGAACTGTTCAGCAGAAGCCAGGCAGGTAAGTATGGATTCAGGAACAACTGCAACGTCAGAAACAGACAAAGGTTGGCAACAGGCTGGCAACAAGGTACATAAACGGAAGGCAAGTTCGTAGTCATGGACAGGCAGAGGTTGGCAACGCGCTGGCAGCGAGGTACAGAATCAGGAATCAGAGCCGTAGTAGAGAATCCAAGCCAAGGTCTGTATAATCAGTAAAGGTAGATAACAGGCAGGGGTGATCCAGGAGAATGGTCAAGGAAGCCGGGTTTGTCAGGAGCAAGGTAACAGGTCAAACAGCAATCAGGAACTCAGGAACAAGCTGAATACGATCCAGCGCTGGTATCAGGCAGAGACTCTGTTTATTTAGGGCGGCATGCACCGGGATTGGTGGACGTGAATGTGCGTGCGCGAGTGCGTGCACACGTTCGTATGGGTGCGCGAGTGCACACGTTTGTCCTGGAACTCGTTCGCCTCTGTCAGGGACACTGCGCATGGCCATTGGCATTAGCGGAATTGGAATTAGCCACTGCTGCACGGAGACGGGCATTAGCACTGTGAGTTCTCTGACAATGTCCATTGGCATTAGCGGAATGGGGATTAGCCACTGCTGCATGGAGACGGGCATTAGCACTGTGAGTTCTCTGACAAACATTGTCATGATTTTTTAATATTGGTGAAGGTTTTACTGTTATTGTGGCTAATAGCCATACATTATTGGAATTGTGTCTCTTTTCTATTAATAAACTTTGTATCTATGCTGCTGTAACTTCCATATTGAAGCCCTTTACAAACCTATTTGGCTTGTTTTCTTTTTTTTGCATATTCTATTTGGCTTTGGGTACCCCAACCTACTAAGTTGAGTTGGTAAAATACGTACCACCTAAACTTTTAGTGTGGATATTTTCCCTATTTTATCATGTAACTTTGAATAGATTCATGCATTGCATTAATCTATCCAGGGCCTGCTGCTGCCACCCCCTATTCAGGTGCCCGGCCCCTTTTCGGGTGCTGGGCACCTGAATCACAGTAGCAGGGGTGTTTTGAAGCACCTGATTAGAGCCATAGGCTCTAATTGGCATCAAAAAAGGTGACCTGCGAGCGCCATGATATATATATATTATCGCCATTAGGTTTTCATCTATCTTTGGCAATTAAAGAAAGAATTTGGTGAGGAGATTTTGTGGATTTGTTATCTTTTTTGCCAACGTCCAAGGAATTTCTCCTTGGGATGGATAAAAAGATGACAAATCAGAAGAAGATAGGCGAAGGCTGGTGAATAAATCTATATTTAACCACTTGCCGACCAGCCATCGTCATTATACTGCGGCAGGTCGTCACATTCCCACGAACCGTCGTAGCTGTATGCCTTTAAGCGGGATAGCAGGCGCGCGCGCTGCGAGGGTGCCGATGTTTGTGACCGGCTGTCGCAATGACTGCTGGCCACGCGCGATCGCAGGCACCAGAGGCAGAACAGGGACGTGTGTGTGTAAACACACAAATCCCTGTTCTGTGAGGAGAGGAGATGCAGAACGTGAGTTCCTAATAGCTAGGAACCACGATCTGTCATCTCCTATAGTCAGTTCCCTCCCCCTACAGTTAGAACACACACTAAGGAACACAGTTAATCCCTTAATCTCCCCCTAGTGTTAACCCCTTCCCTGCCAGTGACATTTATACATTAATCAGTGCATTTTTATAGCACTGATCGCTGTATAATTGTCAATCGACCCAAAAATGTGTCAGAAGTGTCCGATGTGTCTGCCATAATGTCGCAGTCTCGATAAAAATCACAGATCGCTGTCATTACTAGTAAAAAAATAATAATAATAAAAATGCCATAAATTTATCCCCCATTTTGTAGACGCTATAACTTTTGCGCTAACCAATCAATATATGCTTATTGTGATTTTTATTACCAAAAATATGTAGAAAAATACATATCGGCCTAAACTGAGAAAAAAAATAGCTTTTTTAAAAAAAAATTGGGGATATTTGTTATAGCAAAAAGTACAAAATATTGTGTTTTTTTTCCAAAATTGTCACTTTTTTTTGTTTATAGCGCAAGAAATAAAAACCGCAGAGGTAATCAAATATCACCAAAAGAAAGCTCTATTTGTGGGAAAAAAAGGATGTCAATTTTGTTTGGGTACAGCGTCGCATGACTGCGCAATTATCAGTTAAAAACGGCGCAGTGCCGTATCGCAAAAAATGGCCTGGTCATTGAGCAGCCAAATCTTCCGGGGCTAAGGTGATTAATTGGATACAGGCATTCTCGTTTTATACCAGTGTTCTGTGCGAAAAATTTCCCCACAAAGGTTCGCAACTTTTCCAACATGTAGACAGAAGCTTATAAAAGTTTTGGGTGAATGGCCTGGTTTTCATATGATGATGCATTCCGCCACAAGATGTCTGTTCGACCTGCTTTGGAGTGGGGTACAAAAGATGTGGGGCTGTGGTTAAATTAGTTTTTTCCCTCAAAGAACACATTTTTACAGACCACAATCTACCACAACTAACACAATGCCAGGTGCACCATATAAGAAAGGCGTTTGCTTTGCTTTCAATGATGGGCAGTGCCATTGGTTGAATGCATGCAAATATCGGCATGAATGCGCGTTTTGCGCAGGGGCACATCCTATAGCTAAATGTTTTCGGAAACTTCAGAATGCAACGCAATTTTCACAGAGAGAACATATTCAAAAAAGCATTACCATCGGTGAAACTGGAAAAAATGCTTCCGTGGTCTATCCAGAGCGACAGAAAGCGCAATTCCTCATTGAAGGATTTTTGGATGTTTTTTATTTGCCGGGATTCGAAGGTGAAGGGTGTACCATTGTTAAGAATCTCAGGTCAGTATCTTTATACCCACATATAGTAAAAGACAAGTTATGCAAGGAAATTTCTGAAGGGAGGGTGGAAGGTCCTTTTGATAGTCCACCTTTCAAGATTTTTCGCATATCTCCTGTTAGGAATTATCCCCAAGTTTTAGGATGATTCACCATTTATCTTTCCTAGGAGGTGATTATTTAAATGATCAGATAGATCCAGAAATGACTTCTGTCTCCTACACGTCTTTTGACAAAGCAATTTCTGTATTACAAAAATTAGGCCCGAATGCACTACTTGCTAAAGCAGACATACAACCTATCATAATTGGTAGGTTGTTACCAATTCATTCAGCTAGCTTTAATTCATTGGGTATTCATTTTGAAAACAAATTCGTTTTTGACAAATGCCTCTCGATGGGCTTCTCACCATCTTGTGTATATTTTGAGGCTTTCTCTACATTCCTAGAATGGGTAGTTGCATATACAACAGGTTCCAGTAATTTAATACATTATTTGGACGACTTGTATTTATGAGTCCCGCTCAGTCAAGCGAATGCAATGATTTATTGTCGGCTTTTCAGGATACCATTAGCTATAGAAAAGTCCAAACACTAGTATAGAGTTTTTAGGTATAACCATAGATTCTTTAATTATGGAATTTCGCTTACCGGAAGAAAAAATATATAAAATGCAACAACTCACGTTGACCTTGCTGAGAAAAAAGAAAGCCAATTTAAAAGAAATTCAGTCGTTATTAGGGTCCCTGGCATTTTCAACCAAGATTTTGCCTATAGGTAGAGTTTTTTCTAGACGTTGGTATGCAGCAATTTCAGGATAAAAAACCCCTAGTTCTCATGTCAGGGTATCGGCTGAGATGAAAGAAGATCTAATAGTTTGGTTGAAATTTTTAGAATATTTCAATGGGAAAATGATATGGCAATAGGAATTTGTTTTGGGCACTGACTTCTGTCTTTTTACAGATTCAGCTGGTTCAGTGGGTTTTGTTGCAATTTGGAAAACACACTGGTGCTCTGAATTGTGGCCAAAACGATGGCTGGAAACAGGTTTTTGTAAAAATGTCGTCTTTTTGGAGCTATTTCCAATTATCGATTCTTTGGAGATATAGGGACAGCAATTTGCTAATAGAAGAATATTATTTAGTACAGACAATAGAGGTGTTCTGCTTACAATCAATTGCTTGTCCTTGAAATCTCCACTGGTAATTCGTTTGTTGCGATACTTAGTTTTTCAATATCTCCGATATAACATTTGGATTAAGGCTACATATATTCCTGGTAAATCAAATATAATAGGGGATGCCCTTTCTTGACTACAGATTCAGCGTTTTTTCCAGTTGTTACCCAGTTCAGCAAGCCATGCCCATGGCATTTATGGAATTTGATCTGACGTATGAACATATTCAACGTTCAGTGGCTCCCTCAACATGGAATAATTATTCCTATGCTTGGCTGTTATGGGGTTCATACATATCCTCGATAAATTTAAAAACTACTGATGTTTCAGAACAGATGGTGTTAGGATTTCTGAATTTACTGATGGCAAACAGTCATGGTCGCACATCAATAAATTATTAGCAGGGGTGTCTTTCTTTTTGAAATTGAACAATTTGCCTGGCTGTTTGAGTTTTTTCTCAGTGAGGCAGGCTTTGAAAGGTTATCGCAAAGTGAATTTTACAGCTGACAGTAGGAAACCAATTACTTTGCTTATGTTAAGACAACTGTGCCTGTTGACAGAGGAGATATGTTTTTCAGAATATGAGGCAATATTATTTCAGGCAGTTTTTACACTAACATTTTTTGCAGCCCTAAGAATATCAGAAGTTTTACTGCTCTCCAAGAATACAGGAAAAGGTATTTTATTCCAACGCTTTCAAGACAGTTTGGGCCTGTTTATTTCAAATATCAAAACAGATATCTTCGGCAAGGGTCATTGGTTATGTTTAAATTTCTGTTCAGATGTTTCAATATGCCATGTTCGTAAGGTTCAAGGTTAAATTACAAAAAGACCTACTATGAATAATAATTTATTCATTCATATTGATGGGACACCATTGACAAAATATCAGTTTTCTATGGTTTTTAAGAAATGTCTTGTAACTCTGAACATGCATAATATGCCATTTTCTTCACACTCTTTTCATATTGGAGCAGCAACGAAAGCTGCTCAAATAGGCCTCAGTGAAATTTAAATCAAGAACATAGGTAGGTGGAAGTCCAGTGCTTACAAACGTTACATTCGTCCTAACACTACTATTTAATCTATTGCAGGAAAATGAGTGATATGGATCCTGGGCCATTCATTCATTTTTTGGGCACAGCAAAGAGCTGCGGCAAGAGTCTATGGTGCTATATTAGGTTTAGATGCAGACAAATTTACATTTTTTTGGAGAGGATGCCGAGGTATGGTATGGGAGGAATTGATATTTGAAATAAATAGGATGCATATGTTGTATCCTCCCCCTGATGTTATCTTGATTCACTTGGGGGTGGGGGATGACATTGGCCAAATCAGAACGTTGGACTTAGTTGCCAACATACAAAACACAATATGAGTTATCAACATATCATCGCCTCAGTTGGTCATTGTTTTTTCAGAAATCATCCCCAGATTACGTTGGCTGGAATCTCCAGTTTTTAAGCCTTTTGACAAAGTCCGTAAGAGGGTGAATAGGACTATTCCGAAATTTTTGACACCTTCTTTAGGTATTTCTTTCAGGCACGTTGATCTAGAGGGTGACTTGCCAGGCCTATATCGGGCTGATGGCATTCATTTGTCTGAGATTGGTTTGGACATTTTCAATTTAAACCTCCAGACATGCATTCAATTGGCCGCGAGTTGGGGGTAGATGACATGCTGGATACTTTGCATCAGGCATGTCGGTTGGGGGTAGTTATTGAACTGGATTTCATGTATTTTACAGCTCTCGCCTTAATTTACATGATCTTCTTAGCAAAGTGTTCTTTAGGATATTCTGTATATGGCTTCATAAAGATACATGATCTCAATTGTACTTTATGCCGAACTGTATTCTTATATGTGTTCTAATAATGAACAGTGGCGGCTGGTGGTTTTTTTTTGGGGGGGGGGGCTGCGGCAAACAACCCCCCTGCTGCCACCGGTGGAATGGCACTAGCACAACTGCCACCTATTCCCCCCCCCGCGCGGCACTAACACCCCCCACCACCCGCTAACCTTACCCTGGATGCGGGCGGTGATGTGGCCATCTTCCAGTGTGGCTTGGGGGAAAGCTGCTCCAGTGCCCTCTACTGGAGCAGCTTCCACAGTGCTTCTCCTCTCTGCTCCTCTCAGCACTAGGCGTCCAATAGGATCACCTGATGTTTTGGCCAGTCGAGAAACAGGTTTTATACCTGCTTCCTGATCGGCCAGGAGGAGGATTAGTGTTGCAACAGCGAATGTTCATTCACTGTTGCAACACACCTGGGTGGGCTCCGGACGCAGCCTCTGCGACCCGAGCACCTACCCTATTTTGAAGCCTATTAGAGCCCCTGAAAAGAGCTGGACACATGAATAGAGGGCTGCCGTGGCGGCCGTGGATAGTTTCATGCAATGCATGAATCTATTCACTGTATATAGGGGGGTGGCGAGGAGAGAGGGGGCGGCGCCCAGGTGCCCCTAGTGGACGGGCCGCCACTGACTAACTAATACTGAACATTAAGAAAAAATGTCATATACAACCCTAGTTTAGGTGATACACAACACACTCAATATTTCAGAAGCATATAGAAAAAGTCCAGCGCTAAGAATGTTCAGTAAGGGAAGGAATCCAAAAACACGTGAGTGAAGAGTGTTAATTCAACACAGAGAACTGCAGCTCCCAACAAGGATCTGGGACAGATCGCTCCATTGACATGCAAAGGAGTAAACCATAGGGCACAGGATCAGAGTATTGAATGGTTTATCGAACAGGAAATAATTAGCACACTTACATCAGAGGAACCTGAAGAACAGCAGGAGAGCACGAGGGAAGAAGCTGTGCAGCAGATGGATAACACAGAAAACCGATCATGTAAGCTGGCTGCTCAGATGAGACCGGACCCACCAAAAGGATGAAAACAAGCGGTGTCCCAGTCACCTGTCATTTACCCATGCCCGTGCTTCCATGTGATGGTGTGATGTGCGATTCATTTAGGAAGGAATCGAAATTCATATGAAATTTTCGTTGTTTTGATGTATCCGGATTTGTAATGAATTAAAATGAATCCGAAAAAAATGATAATGAAACAAATGATCTAATTTAGAAAAAAAATTTTAATTGGAAAATTTTTTTTGAATTCGAAATGGAAACATATTGCAATACATACAGTAAGGTATAAAAGTAAAAACAGAACAGAAAAGAATAAAATAGAACAGAATAAAATAAAAAGAATAGAAAATAATCACACACATAGGTTGGACTTGATGGACTTGTGTCTTTTTTCAACCTCGCCTACTATGTAACTATGTAAGAAAAAAAATGATTAGAATAGAAAAAAAAGGATCAGAAAAAAAATAAAACAGAATTAAAAAAAATAGTATAAACAAGATTAGAAAACAATAGATTACAATTAAATAGAATACAATAGAATAAAATAGAACAAAAGAATGGGGGACCTCATGTTCCAATGAGGCCTCCGCAGGTGTCATTAGCTAGGTGTCATCAGGAGTGTAGATGTCTAATCGGACGCTGCTGCCCTGGATGACCTCACCTGCCATCTTTAGTGGGGGCAGTGCAAAAAAAAAGCACTGTGCCCTTTCAGTTGGCGCACATGTGAAGTCGCTGGGTCAGGCACTGGAACCCACTGGTCAGGGACAGTGTAGTAGAGCAGGGAATGGTTCCTAAGGAGGAGTGACAGAGTAGGGACTCTCAGCCACCTCCTCTGTCAGCTGTTTTCAGCATCATAAGTTGTTTCTGGAAATCCCCTGCAAACTGCTGTGCCAGTTCGAGCTTGTTATAAAGACTCTGTTACCACTTTGTCAGAACTTTGATACTAATATACAATACTGCGATCTGTGGTCTCAGTGTGAATTCTTTCCTCTCAGGGTACCAATTGCTTGGCCCCGCTACCAAACACAAATTCGTTTCCTAGAACGCAAAGCTATCCCTGAACAGTGAAGTCAGCCATTTTGTCAAAATTATGAACCAATAAGTTCACTGTAAATGTCTGAGTTAAATATCAATACAAAAATGATGTCGCCAGGATATGTATGGCTGTGACCTATCTTACCATTGGCTGGCTTCCTCTTGTCTGAAGGGTGGTAGTTCTATGGTAAGGTTTGATTTCTTGTCCTGCATCATAACTTTTAGTTTCTGAGCCAAGGACTTATCTTGAGAGTAGAACATCATTTCCAGCTGACATGTCCCGGAACTCCTAGAATACAAAGGACTCAGTAGCTGGGTCTCAATGCAGCTCTCAGAGAACAGGCTTGTGTTCAGAAGAAGAATTCCATCTGTAAGAGAAATGGATTTATAAATAATATAGAGTTTAGTGTCAAACTCCAAAAAATGATAAAAAAGAAAAAAAAAGGTTCCAGTACAGCAGAAAAAGCTAAACTGCATAGCCAGGTAACGCAGTTGATCCACAACTAATTTCAGACTAATGCTTAGCAATTTGAATATTCGCTAGTGATAATATCTATGGGCACCTTTAGGAATGCAAAAAAATACAGTTCTCATTTTATAAATTAAGAAATTAGAAAATACTGTACATATTCCTGAGTGGAAATAACGAGCAAGAAATTTAGATGAGATAAAGTTGGGAGCAATATAGTACAATATCAGCATCTGCCTACAGCCAAAATAGTGTTGGATTTTAGTCTTAAATAATTTTTTATAATTATTTTTAGTGACTCGCGCTCTTGATAACCATTATTAGGGAGAAAACCTGAAGCCAATGTCATTTGCATTCAAAGCAACTCTTTCCTTTTCCATTCTTTACTTTAATTAATTGTAGATAGATTTCCCTAATTCCTTTTTGTGATCAGTCTTTTCTATAAGCATTTGCAGGGTGAAAACCTGAAGTGAATATTCGCTTCTGTTTATTGGAAGGTACAGCTCTGTTTTAGATCATCGCCTACTAGGACATCCCAAAGCATTGCCACAAAAAGACAGGTAAAAAATAAAACGAAAAACCAGACTAAGCATCTCAAACAAAACCAAATTTACCAGTCAGACTGCCATCTGTAAAACGTTATGCCTAAACCTAACATTTGCTGATGCTGCCACATCCACCTTGTAAGATTTTGATAATTGAATGAACTGATGACTCGGTGCCCACCTTACAAATCTGAGAATTGAACGCTTGATAGTGGAAAGACCAGGCAGAGATGGGAGGCACAGGCACCAACCCACTAACACATCTCCTCCTGACTGCTTGCCACAAATTACAGCTCCCTGTTCCTTTGCTGAATGTAAATAAAGGGCCTTACCAAATACAGACATAATTATATTTGGCCAATGATTTCATCCAGGATGCCCTGTGATGTTACCGACCAAATATGGCCATATCCATTTTTGGTCAAATGCAGAACCCATGGTACCCCACCCATTTGTTTATATTTAGCTGTGGGCAATGCAGCTGTCATTGGCGGTGAGCAGTTTGTAAGCAGGTTGCCTACAGAAATGCTAGTTCAGTTAGTTGCTGGCCTAGGCTGGGGGGGGGGGGGCATGTGCTAATGTGTGTGCTGCTGTTCCCAAGCTTTTTGGATCCAGCCTGCCCACCTGTGATTTAAAAAGGGGGAAGGCTGGGGTCCACGGGCCGCTCTTAGCCCTAAATGCTGTGATTCCTGTGGAGGAAGACTGCTATGCCTTGCAGCCCATCAGAGGCATCAGGAATCCGGAGATGTTGAGAGTAATATCATGTGTGTCAGTAATTGTTAAAGAGGGCTGTAGAGAGCACTGACTTGGGAAAGAGTTGTAATGGCATAACTGATCTCTAGTAGTTTCTTGTAATTTATCTACTATCTCTGGTTGCCCAGTACAGCATGTTCTCAATTTCCAACCATACATGTAGCAGGTCTGTAGTCTTTGGCCATCTCCTGTTGCAGGCCTGCAGTCTCCAACCATCTACTGTAGTATGTCTAGTTTGACCATTTTCTGTAGCATCAAATGCACTGATCATTATATATAACCCTTTGGGGGCACACTTGGGGCACCCCTATATTAGGTAAGTTAACCACCTCTGTACTAGGCTCTTGAACAACATAGGGAAAGTGGGACCAGACTTCAAGTCAAAGATACCCCTGCTCTTCCTGTGATGGGCATTTATCTCTGCTCTTTGCATATGTCATTGACTTGAGAAATGGTTAGAAATAGAACCGAGGGCTTAGATGCTGCCTTTTAAAAAAAGTCTATATTTAGCACACAAGAAAGAAAATACAAAGATGTGAATTACAATCACATTTCACATAAGTCTTAAATGAGTGTTTTTCTATGAGTGTGACGTCCCTGCATATCGAGCCTGCCTCCTACCTTATCTATGGAGTGGAGCGTTTTCACGCCGCTACCAGCCGAGTCCCCATCAGGACTACCTTTCTATTCGCCCTCATCTACCCAAAGGATCCCTTTGAAGAGCACTATATCACGGATCACCTCCAGAGATACCAGACTCCATTATTGGTCCAGCTCTGTCTTAAATACACATTTTTGTTCTATGAGTGACACTTTAAAATCAAGTTTAAAGTACAATTTCTCAAGTTTGTTTAACTTTCATCAGAACTGCTGACTTTTCATACAAAGTCGAAATTTGCATATCAGAGATGCAAATTATGTGCACTGCACATTTTTGTGGAAGAAAGGAGTACATTTCAAACAAGCAATGGAACAGATTATGAAGTTACCACTGTGTTTACGTGTTTGGGGAATGTTTAAAACGCTTTTATCAGTCAAAATATCAATTTTTCACCAATTTCATGTCATATTTGTTAACTTGCCAATCACCTGTTTACTGACCTCCCTTCTGGTAGAACAATAACATCAACACATGCATATTTATATAACCCACAGATCAGTTCATGAATTAATCATCTCCCATTCCTATGCAGGTAGAATATGCCATTAAAGAAAGCAAATCTGTGGATAAAACATATAGCTCTCTATAAGTAGGAAATATATTCAACCTGGTTGAAAACAAGTGTATTACTCATGTAGATAATGAAGCTGGTCCATTAGGGGCTCAACGGCTCATCCACACCTGCATTAGAGCAGTCAGGTTTTGCACGCCTTTATCAAAATCAATTTGTTAAAATTACATGTGTGGGGTAGACATTAAAAGCATGCAGTTGTGCACGAAAAAAAAAAAAAAATGGTAAGCCAAAGCCTTTAAATCCCTTCAAAGTGATTTAAAGTGGACCTGTCAGCTACAAATATGCTTGCAACCATTGCAAGTTTTGAGATTGCTATTCAGATTGAGACGTTACTACTAAGTGAGTCATTGAAATGCATTAATTCTGCAGATTGAGAGTTCTGACTTAGCTGGCTTGCGTATTCCAAACCAGTGAGTCACAAGGTAGTGACGCCAGGATAACATTGACAGCCTTTTGCATTAAAAACAAGCCAACAGTGCAGTTCATATACTTGCATTTGGACAGGTTCCTACAAGGACAGACATATGTTAACCACTTGCCGACCGCTGCACGCCGATATACGTCTGCATAATGGCAGCGGTGGGCAAATGGGCGTACCTGTACGTCCCCTTTAAGAGGCAGGGATAGCAGGCGCGCGCGTGCAAGCCGTGTACGACGTGACCGCGCCCGCAGCTCCATGACACGATCGTCGGGAGACCGGCAGGACGGGGAAGTGCCTATGCAAACAAGGCATTTCCCAATTCTGCCTTGTGTCATGACAGAGATCACTGCTCCCTGTCATCGTGAGCAGTGATCGCTGTCATGTGAGTTGAAGTCCATCCCCCCTACAGTTAGAATCACTCCCTAGGACACACCTAATCCCTTCATTGCCCCCTAGTTGTTAACCCCTTCCCTGCCAGTGTCATTTACACAGTAATCAGTGCATTTTTATAGCACTGATCGCTGTATAAATGACAATGGTCCCAAAATAGTGTCAAAAGTGTCTGATGTGTCTAACATAATGCCGCAGTCCCGATAAAAATTGCAGATCGCCGCCATTACTAATAAAAAAAATTAATAATAAAAATGCCATAAAACTATCCCCTATTTTGTAGACGCTATAACTTTTGCTCAAATCAATTAATATATGCCTATTGCGATTTTTTTTAACAAATCGGCCTAAACCGAGGAAAAAATAGTTTTTTTTATATGTTTTTTTGGGGGACATTTATTATAGCAAAAAGTAAAAAATATTTTTTTTTTTTCAAAATTGTCGCTCTTTTTTTGTTTATAGTGCAAAAAATAAAAACCGCAGAGGTGATCAAATGCCACCAAAAGAAAGCTCTATTTGTGGGAAAAAAAGGACGTCAATTTTGTTTGGGTGCAACGTTGCACGACCACGCAACTGTCAGGTAAATCGGCGCAGTGCCAAATCGCAAAAAGTGCTCTGGTCAGGAAGGGGGTAAAATCTTCTGGGGCTAAAACGGTTAAAAAGGCCTTTTCCCAGCTAAAAACTGATCATACTATCGCCTTCAGATTTACCAACAGCTATTCAGCTGCAGGGACTAAAACTCAGGTTAAAGCTGAACTCCACGGATGATATATTTTACATACATACATACACAAGCCAGCTTGGCCAATGTGAGTATGCATATGTGATATCTGATCGGCATCTGTGAAAGCTGTAAATCACTATAATATACTGAGCTGCTACAGTGATGGCCATGGTCTGTACTAAGTGGCTACCCTTCTGCATATTAACCCCTTCCCGCTGGCTGCCTCCAGAACTGTCAAAGTGGTCATATGATCGGAAGCTAGTCCTGCCGGCTACCGATATTTAGCCCGGACTGAGAGCTGTCCTTGACAGCTCACTGAGTGCTCTCAGTGCATAAACATGGACCGCCATATATGTGGGGCCTATGTGATCTAACGCCATCCATTTGCTGCTGCACATATGTGTTGGGCAGTCATAAAGGGGTTCATAATAGTGCAGATTCCCACTTTTAAATATCTCGGTTTGGTGAGAGTGAGGTATAATTGGCTGCCAGCAGTCCCTTGGCATATCCATGTCACATATCCTAAGAGGCTATGGGGTTGATTTACCGAAAGTGGAGAGTGTAAATTTGGTGCAGTTCTGCATAGAAAACCAATCAGCTTCCAGGTTTTATTGGCAAAGCTTAATTGAACAAGCTGAAGTTAATAGTCGATTGGCTACCATATGCACAGCTGCACCAGATTTTTCACTCTCCAGTTTTAGTAAATCAACCCCTGTGTTTCAAAATGAGCCAAAGTATTGTGGTGTTTTAATCCGGTGCACCTGGCAGGACTCATGGCACATCTGCCCATGCACAAGATCCAGGACTTGCCATCAGGGTGTAAAAATCAGGAAGAGACAACCGGCTGCTGATTATTCTAGATTCAAGATAACAGCATTGGAGGGGATGTACATGGGAAGAGCAGCAGAGAAAAAAGAGATGGTGTGGGATTCAATGGGTTTGTAAGTATGTTTATTCTGGATAAACAAGCATGGGTGCTCAACCTGCGGCACTCCAGCTGTTGTAGAACTACAAGTCCCATCAGGCATTTCAAAACAGATAGTTACAAGCATGACCACTAAAGGTATGGTGGGAATTGTAGTTCGGCAACAGCTGGAGGGCCACGGGTTGAGCACGTTTGCTTTAAAGAAAGTGGCATATAGAAAGAAATGTTCAAGGGCATGGCTGAAGTTTTAACTTCTGTTGCCTATTTCAACAAACAAAATAATTCCAATCAATATTTTGCAGATATATATCTGTATTACAAAAATAGTTACCATCAAGGCTTCTAGACTTGTTCAGAAGCTGTATCTGGTCTTGCAATGACAATTCTCCAACGAGTGTTCGCACCCAGTGTGGCTTTCCATTCCTACTTGTAGATGATGTCCAAGAACAATGCGTTTTAAAGTCACACGTTTCTCCTTAAGCATGAAAAAAGACATACCTAAGTAACCACTGAAAAAAAACACTATATGGCTAATAGTACATTTTGTAATAATACAGTATTTTCAGATATGTTTAACCCATGGAACATCCAAAATCCACAGTGAATTGTTTGTTAAAAAAACAGCTTAAAAAATCAAGTGGTTTGATGGTGGGCTTTCTTGTTTGATTCTGGCACATGCTTACTTTCAAAACTTAAAGCCCAAATCAACTTTAAGTAACTTTGTTATAATTACTTTCTCAGCAGCTGTAAAATAAAACAAAGTGGCTCTCACTGCAATACTCTATTTTTTGGCACTGACTCTCACAGAGTGTTGCCAACCTCCTGCAGAATTTTTTACTGACAAAACATGGGAAATTTACTGATAGAGCACATTTTTTACTGACAAACTGAAAAAGACAGAACTCCTATTAAAAACCAAGACAAATGATATTTAAAGAGGAGTTCCACCCAGGGGGGCCGTCAAAAAAAAAAAAAAATTTAAAGTCAGCAGCTACAAATACTGCAGCTGCTGACTTTTAATTGGACACTCACCTGTCCCTGGGTCCAGCGATGCGGGGGATCGAGGCCCCGCTCGTCCCCCCCCTCCGCCGGCATTTCAACTGTGGGCGCCGGGCTATGGCTTCACAGCCTGGCACCCACTGCGCATGCGCGAGCGGCGCCGCGCGCCGTGATTGGCCGCTCAATCACCTGGGACCTGTAATGGGTCCCAGATGATTGACAGGAGGGAGGGAGCAGAGCGGAGCCCTTCCTGTGCCTGGGGGGAAGTGATGTCACCAGCCCAGGCAAAGGAACAGCAGACTACGAGGGACCACCTAGCAACAGGCATTTAGAGGTAAGTGAAAAAAAAAAAAATATCCAAATGTTTTTTTGGTTTTTTTTTTAGATTTTTTCCAGGTATTTTTGTTTTTTGGGGGGAACCCCACTTTAAATAGTATAAACACAATATGGGAACACTGACAATATCCATAACAAGTAATTTGCCTGGTTTACACTTAAAAGGTCAACACAGCATGACAAATTATCAGTCACTGATATTTACAGACAGTTGAAAAAATCACAGTTTTTTTTCAAACTGTCCATAAATTTACTGACGGTTGTCAACCCTGCCACAGACTCCACAGATTCCATATTAATCTCTGCTTTTTTTATAGATACAGCACCCCCTGTATACAGTAGGTCATTTTATTTGGGATCCTGTTGTAGCCAGAGGAGCTGAGGTTAATTTGTTCAGAGTTAGGTTGGCAGAGCTCCAAGGGCTGAGTCTCTGTCACCTCCCCCTGGCTTCTAGAACTGCTGGAGAGCTCTAAAACCTAGAGAGCGGAGAAGCAGAGATGAGGCCTGAATATTTATGGAGTCTCCTCTAATTCCTGGGTGAGGAAGGCCCAGAAGGTGGAGAGATAGCCCATAATTATTCTGGAGCCTGGCCATGTGGGAACAGAGTCCAGTGTCCTGCTGCCTAGAAGGGACCCATATGCTGGGGGGCTCTACCCCTGGACAGAAGGAAGGTGCCAGATGAAGAAAGAGAGAGAGCTGCAGAGGAAGCCTCAAACCCTTTCAGCCTCAGCTAGGCTTAGCTGAGCCACTCTGGGAACCACTAGGACCTGTCCAGCAGAAGGCCTGTTCAGTGGTCACCACATGAGCTACAGGACCTTTCAAAGGGACTAAGTAAGTAGCTTCAACCACTACACCCCAAAGCCTATGAAGGAGAAGCAGCTAGGTGCAATACCCAGCTAGCTATCTACAGAGGGACAGCTTAGAGCCACTTAAAGCCAGCACAGCAACCCTACACCTCTTGCATGGGGATTCTAAAAAGAAGCCAGCTGCCTTGGTATCTTTCTACAGAAGGAACTCATCTGTATTCAGTGTTTAAAATATTTTCTTTGACCAGTGGAGCTGATCGGTTTATCCTATGGGAGGACAGCCGTGTGATGTTTTTTCGTAACAGAGACCGTTTAAGTCCTCAAGTTACATTCAACTACAGTTCTGGGCATCCCATACTCTCCCATCCCTATCAAAGTGTATCCCCTAATAAACCAAGAATAAAACAAAGCAACTTGGACTGTTTTTTTTTTGACTACTGAGTGGATGCCGGAAAATTCCTGTTGCTTGGCTGTGCATGAGGGAGAACCCAAAAATCTAGTAGCTCCTAAGAGGGTAGCTCTACATAGAGATCAATACAAAAGTAAATGAGTGAGAGCAGTATAACCCCCCCCCCTCCACCTTTCAGACAGTTGACTATGTTTCTATTAAAGGCAGACAGTCTGAAAGGAAATAACTTCTGCTGTACTTTCTCTTTAAAATACTCATAATGCTCTGGGAATCCTTTGTCATGGGTGCAATATAATATAATATAATATAATATAATATATATATATATATATATATATATATATATATATATATATATATATATATATAGTTATATATACACACACAACATGCATTTACATGCTTGCTCTGTTTTTGCTATTGTATTAGTTGTAGATTTTATACATTACCCACTAGCTACTACAATAACATAAGATTATTATGAAAACATCACTGGCATTGATTGGACCCCATATACGCACCCACCAGGCAGAGGAGTATGCAGGGCAACCTATTTTTGCTCCAGTTTATGCATGTTCACCCTGTCAAAATACAGTGTAGGGTATCGATAGTGGGATGTAATTGTGCGGGTGGTTGTGTGGGCAGGCTAACAGAGGCTAATTGGGTGATGATAGGGGATACAGAACTAGCCTATCATCACTGAAGCATTGAGCAGGGCAGGATTTGTCACTGAAGAAGGCATTATGGTGAGGGCTGCATTAGTATGCAAACAGCGCCATGTAACACCCACTTATGATGTCGTCATCATTATCATAATTCCCTTAACAGCCAAGCCATTGAGAAGGGGGTTGGTTGATGTTGAACATCATCCAGGGTTCAGGTTACCTGACAGCCATTGTCTGAAAGCCAGATCTACACAGAACACAGAGAGAGAGAGAGAACAAAATGGAAGGTACGTTTGCCGTTTTCAAAGGCAAATGAAACAAAACACTAAGGGTCAGTTCACATCTGTGCGGTGCATTTTTTAGCACGTTGTGTTTTAGGCACACTTTACATGTGTTTTATGTGTGCTACAATCAAACTCTTTAGAATGTGCATTTTGATGAAAGTGCATCAAACATGAAGAATTCAGGACTATTTTTAGCGGGCTGCACCTAAAATACACGTAAAACACACAGGTGTGAACGGGGTCTTATATCATTAGATTGGAGTTGAGCTTTAATATACATTGATAAGAAAGAGTATATCAAGCTGATTTTTTTTTCACACATATCTAAAAATGTTATCACTTGAAAATTTAAGGGGAGGGCAGACTTGAGCCATGCACTTGCAAGCAGGTTAAAATTTATGCTTGTTGCAAGTTAGCGGCTGTCCCAAGCCAGGGGAAATGGTTAACTGTTGTAAGCTCAGTTCCCAGGCTTTCTGGTCCTAGCCAGCCCACCTGTGCTATAAAAAAGGGGAAGGCTGAGGTCCGAGGGCCTTTTTGGAACCTTTTTGCCCATTTGGTTGGTTCTGTTCCCACTCATGGTTGGAGGTACTGGGAATGATAAATGCATGGGACTTTCTGAGACATCCAAGCCAAGGAGAATGCCTAGATGGACTCACCTCATGAAGGTACTGTATACCTGGGCAGCCACAGTACAGTAGTTAGTTTAGGGAAAAGGACGTTGTTCATATTGTTTTGTCACACTTGTTCAGTAAAGTTACATTAACAGTTCTAAGCCTGGTCTGAAGTTATTCAAAGGGGAGCATGTTGGTACTGGCATATCTAAAGAACCAGGGTCTGTAAAGCACTATGGGGTTAGCAGTAACACCACTACAAAGGGTTAACTCAGCAAGACAACAAGAGGAGTGTAGTTGCTAAGAGTAACCATGTACAAGTTTGAGACACAAAGCAACCAGTTGTTAGGCATGGTACCCTGTAAGGTGATAGGTCCTCTGTTAGCGAGGGGGTCATTATCCAGACCAGGCCATGGATAGCATCTATGGCCTGGTCATGAGGTACAGGCAGGGCCAGCGCTGCCACTAGGCAAATTAGGCAGCTGCCTAGGGCACACTGCCCCCTAGGGCGCAGCCATGCCCGCTGGTTTTCCTATTCTCCTTCGCAGGAACATAGATAAGGGAGAGTTAGAGGGGTCTGAACTCACTCACACCCTGTCCAAATGCCCAGTTAGCCCCTGCTGCCGCATGGAGCCGATCTGTCAGAGAATATAGGCCGAGCGACAGTGGCAGTGTGGTCCCCAGACTTCCGCCTCCTCCGTTCTTGCCCTTCTCTTCTCTGAAAGTCAGGGCCTGGGAGCAGGGCAAGCACGTGGTAGCTTGCTAGGAAATTGGCGGTCCTAGCAACCAATCACGTGCTTGCCCTTCCCCCAGGCCCCAACATTCAGAGAGGAGTAGGAGGGCAAGGATGGAACTTTCTCTATCAGACCTACCAAGCCAAGGAGTAACATCACTGCAGGCAGGAAACTGGGGCACAGTGCGGGCTCTGCACAGATGTTCCAGGCTGGCCAGCGGCACTGGGGGACTCAGGTGAGCTGAATATTCTGCTGCTGGTACCTGTAAAAATGTCTTCCCACCACCTCACCTTCTCCCCATGCTGCCTCACTCCTCACTCATACTGCCTCATCTTCCCCTCATACTGCCTCACCCTCCCCCCATACTGTCTCCCCCACCCTTCTTATTGCCTCACCCATTCCTATACTGCCTCACCTATGCCCCCATACTCCCTCAGTTACCCCTTACCCCCCTCATCATGAGGGGGTGCAAGTAGCTGGCCTTGCTTAAGGTGCAAAATAGTCTAGCACTGGCCCTGGGTACAGGAAGTGAATGAGTTAATAAGTGCAAGCATGAGGTTCATGCTAGATGCACGGCGGGACCCCATTCTGTTACTGGAAGTGAGGTAACAGAGTTGCGCTGGACTGGTGGAGTGGGCGCAGACTCAGCACATCCTTCCAAATGCAACATACAGTGTGTAGTGACATGAGACAAGACACTTCACAGAAGAATTCTATGTTATTTTTCTGCACACAGTGAAGTTTCATCTCTAAGTCGGGGAACTGCCTTAATGTTGGATTTTTCACATGCAGTCTCCACCTGGTCCCGAGCATTGATAAGTGCACTTCACGTGAAAGGTGCCCCTGTGTGCAGGGCGAAGAGGGCCTTGCCCACACACAGATGTCTACAAGTATAACATCTCCTCCATAGCTCCCAACTGTCCCTGATTTTGGGGGAATGTCTCTGATTTGGAGCAATATCCCTCTGTCCCTCATTCCTCCTCATTTGTCCCTCATTTTAGTCTGATCTAAATAGATGTATATAAAATGCACTTTTTATCTATCAAAAAGTGTTTTGCAGCGCTAAACCTTTCATCTGATTTCTAAATTGCTGCATTTGTAAATTCCAAAAGACAATATAAAGGAATGAAAGTGGTAAACAAAGCACTTGTGGGTTTAACCAATCTTGTTTTTTTGTACAATTCTCCTTTAAGGGGGTGTGGCAAGGGGTGTGTCCTATGCCTGTATACTTTTGCTGATAGGTGTCCCTCATTCCCATCTCAAAAAATTGGGAGGTATGTCTCCTCTGAAAACTTCAATCTGAATAATACACATTGGTTTTGGTTTTTGGATTCTCTATATTGACCATAGAGGCTTTTAAGAAAAAACACATTCAGAAATATCAGATGTAAAATGCACAAAACTGAATAAAAGATTCTCACCGGCTGGTTTGAGCTGAGATGATACAACGTCCTTTTCAGCTTCATTCATAGACATGCCAGTTATTGGTAAGCCAGGTGTTAAAATTGATTCAGCATGGAGTCCCGAGCACCAATCAGCAACTGTAGTAAAAATGCAAGGATACAGTTAATTTAATCATATAACCTACTGCTGCATGCAGAAATGTCTCAAGACAATATACTGTGATATATCCTCTATATTTTTAGGTATAAAAATGCATGCTGCTAATATTAGAAAAATATAAAAGTGTACTCACTTTGTGAAATACTGTATGTTTGTCCTAATTATGTTTGAAGCCATTTACTGTTGACTGTCTCACTACCACTGCTGGAAGTTTATTCCAAGCATCAACTACCCTTTTAGTAAAATAATACTTTCTAAAATTAGTTTTGGACTTTCCTCCAGTTACTTAGAGTAGCTACTTAGAGTGGACAGATGTAGAGAAAAGTAAATGGTGGCCCCTTTAATATTACAATACTCAACGAGGTATCATCCCTAAAACAGCAATGTAATATGGAAAAATGAGTATGGGACTTTGTATATACTTCCAAAAGTAATTACACCTTATTTAAATACATTCCAATTTTATTGTATACAAAAGACACGGTCATTCCATGCATAATAAAATACATCACATACAGTATCATGCACATAGCATCGGCCAATAATATAAAATAAGCATCTCTAGGGCATCCTACATGGATTCACCATGAGATAGACACATGTAGTGTGTGATTTTGTTCTCTGTGCATACCCAGCGAAGAACCATATACCTGTTGGGGTGAGAGTATCTTTCTTCCCCTAATTTAAGATCTTGGCACTTTCCTCACTTTCATCACATTCTTGAACATCCCCTCTGGCCTTGCTGGGTGAATTTATTTACAACATTCTGTGGAGCACTCCCCATTTCCCTCACGGGCCGCAAAGAACAGACTCTCTCTGGAACAAAGCTTTATCTCCCACTTTATTATGGGTGTTATCTGCTACATGTGGTTTTGAGTTCTAACTATACATTGTGTTATATGTGAATACAAGGAAGGCCAAAGCGGTCTTGAAGAAACGGTATCCTCGCGAAACGCGCTGACCCTACTTCTACATATCTGTGGCATTCCATGTAGGATGCCCTAGAGATGTTTCTTTGATAGTATTGTCTGACCCTATGCACATGATATGTAATGTGTGTTTCCTAGATTGTAAACTGTAACGAGCAGGGTCCTCTGATTCCTCCTTTATTGAATTGTATCCTAACTGTACTGTCTGCCCTTATGTTGTAAAGTGCTGCACAAACTGTTGGTGCTATATAAATCCTGTATAATAGTAATAATGTATTTTAATATGCATTGAATGAGCATGATTTTATGTCTTTTGTATACAATAAAAACCGAATGTTTTTAAATAAGGTGTAATTACTTTTGGAGGTATATACAAAGTCCCATACCCACGTTTTTTTCATATTGGAGTGGAGAAAGTCTGAGATAGGTTAAAAGAGAGAGACCGAGAAAGAAAAAAAGAGACACTCAAGCTAGACACACACTTTACAAATTTCGGACGATTACTGATTAACGAGCCTAAATTAACGTAGTGGGTTGCCCTCTCAGTGCCCTCCTGCTTGACATCCCTCTAAGGCCCCTTTTACACCTGATTGTCCGTTTTGACGGACTCCGCTTGCTCAGCACAGATTGCTCCATTGATCCCTGCTGAGCCGGCGGATGACAGGTCCGTCTCCGCTCACTGTGGAGAGATGGACCTGTCAGATCTCTGCTCTCCTCTATGGGGGATCAGATGAAAACGGATCCGTCTGTCACCTTTGTTTTATTCAATAAAAACATGTATTGAGGATAATGCACTAAGCACCCGCGCCATCTGTTTCCATTTGTGATATCTGCAAAAGGGGCCAACGTAAAGTGATCTAGCAGAATTTAATTTTCTGACTGAAGTTCCACTTTGAATTTTAAAAAGAAGGGTTAAAACGAGTAACTATAATATACCTATTCACTAATGCTATGAGCATAAAGTTTAAAAATAGTTAATGTTGATTGAGAGAGTTTAGTCCTGCTTTAAAAAGTGGAAGAAGGGAGGAAAAAAATAGGGAAATACAGACACAGAAAACAACCACGAAAAGGAGGATAAAAACTAGGAAGGGCATTAGAATTTATACTGAATGTTTTCTGTAACATTAATTTATAGCAACAGCAGATTTGCTTGCACAAGAATGAATAGCGCACACATAAAATGTTACTTTCCTTCTTTCTGATTTTCCTTCCTGTTTACATATTTATTCTCCGGAGGTATTCCCATACAAAGACAACACAGTAAAGTCTATCAGTTTATAAAATTACCTTTTGTGGTTTTGTAACTAGAGTTGCATTTTAACTGGATTCACTGTATTATCAATCTGACAGGTACCACTAAAGTATTAGCGGTCAGAGCAGAGAGAAGTAGTGACTAGTTCAATATAATTATACCGTTTTTCTGTGCTAACACCATCCTGGGGTCTTATAGATCAGCTTCTTGAGTCTGTGATAATTACTATAATTTAAAATGAAAGCTATAATTTAATTCATTAGCATATACTGTTGCCACATGGAACAATGTAAGGTCTCCACCCTGTCTGATCAGTGGGTGGCTGGTGTTAGTTGTCTCTGGTCTGCTAACTAGAATAGATAATTAACAATATTCACATGCATGAATAAAATATATTTAGTTTGATTAGGGCACCATTAGGGCAGAAAGCTATACCTGCTTTGTGTCCCTTTAGGTAAATGCATGTCTATCTATCTGCTTTTATACATATAAATATTGATTTTTTGCATTAAACGTTTTACTCCTTAGCTACTTGTAACGCTCACCCCGGAGGGGCTGCCAGATCTCGCACAATAGTACAGAGGCTGACAGTCAATCAAACACGGTCCCACGCCTTCGTTAAATGGCGGATCGCGGTCCGGACCGTCAGCCCACCAGTCTGCAATGCCTGATCCCTGCTGCTCAGCAGTTAGTTGCTGAGACTGCCGGTGTCCCAGCAACCAGTGATGTCCCAAGTGCAGCCTGTAGAAAGTTTCTCAACCCAGCTCCTGCCCCCTGCAGCTCGTCCTTCTGCCAGCTTCTGCCCCCTGCAGCTCCTCCCTTCTCCCATCGTCTGCCTGTGCCTTGCCCAGCTACAGGACATATGCAGGTTAGCTGTTGACTTGGATGAGATTTATAGGTGCACTGTAATGGGCACATATGAAGTAAAGGGGAAGTCTTATGGGGCACTCTGATGGGCACATATGATGTAAAGAGGCACTGTTATGGGCACATATGATGTAAACAGGCACTGTGGTGGGCACATATGATGTAAAGGGGCACTCTGCTGGGCACATGTGATGTAAAGGGGTGTTGTGGTGGGCACATATGGTGTAAAGGGGCACTCTTATGTGGGCATATGAGAAAACCCAGAAGTTTATCTAGTATCACTGATGGATGGTCTTCAGCTTTACCCTTGTTGACTACCTTGTGTGTTCCTGAAAGCCTGTTTAATCCTGTTACTCACCCGACTCTGTGTGATTCTTCTTTGGATTTCCCTTGCCTGCTTATCTCCTCTCTGCTACTGATTCATGTTGCTGACCCCAGCCTGGTCTTTTGACATAGATTCTTCTTGCTGATTTTGTACCTTACTGCCAGTGTGATGCTGACCCCTGCCTGCCTATGTCTGGCTGATACTGAACTCAGCTTGTTACCTGACTACTCACTTCTGCTCATCCAATCTCAGCATCTCCAAAGCTGCTCCAATGATTACAAAGGAGCCAAAAACTAAATTTACCTAGCATCCTATACTAGGAGTGTGCTATATCTGTCATTATGCTCCAATATTTGCATAAAGGGCAGAGTTCATTACTACAGGGAACAATGTGGCTCCTCCTAGTCTTGCTCTGTGTTCTCCTTTTTTATTTGATTGACCATAGCATCAAAGCAAAGTTCCAGCCTGGGTAAAAAAAATACAAGTCAGTAGCTACAAATACTATAGTTGCTGACTTTAAATATAAGGACACTTACCTGTCCAGGGAGCCTGTGATATTGGCACCCGAAGCCGACCCGTCCATCCCAGGCGCCAGCATCCTTACTAAGGGAATCAGGAAGTAAAGCATTGTGGGCTTTCTGAATGGTCCTGTAGCCTTCTGACATACATACAGGTCCCAGAAGGGGATGGGGGAAAGGAGGAGGGCACAAAAAACAGTGGAAGTGGCATACCTCGCAGCGGTGCCATGGGACGGAAGTCCCAAAAAAAACATACCAAAAAGGTATGAAAAAAAAAATCCAAAACAAAAACGAGGAGGGGGTGGGGGGTATGGTTGGCTGGGGTTTGGTATGTGCTTATGTTTTAAAAGGAGTTCAATTTTTGCCTGGAACTCTGCTTTAAACAATAACACATCTCAGATAAAAGAGGAGAGAGGGAAGATTTGCGAGAGATAGAAATTCACAAATACCAGCTTAGTTCCTGGCAAAGAAAGAAACTGGTTTCTATATAGAACCTACTGTGAGGGAATGGTTATATTACTGCCCACAGTAGTAATGCTTTAAACACCTTCAAGATCAGAAACAGAAGATACTCTGCAAGATGGCTTATGGATAATATAAAATATGGGTAAAGTAACAGATAACACAGATTTGCAAGTACATTGCATGTATGCATGCACGACTTGCAATTTAATAGTTAAATGATGTGGATTAAATGGAACCACTCCAGACAAGCTGCTCGTCCACCATGGACATGTTGGGTCAGTGGCGGTGGATGGTATATTTCTGGGGAGGGGCGGAAAACAGTGCACCCGCAACCACAACCACCCCCCTGGTCGGCTCCTGGCTCGACACTTACCCCATCTATGGAGGCTTCCCCTTGCTTCTCCTCCTCTGCATCACGGCATTTCCTCCCTCCTCCTCCTAAGCCAATTGGAACGCTTCTCCTTTTGGCCAATCGGGAAACAGGTCCTGATTGGGCAGGAGGAGAATCAGTGTGGTAATAGTGAATATTCATTCGCTATTGTCACACAACTTCGTGGGCTCGGGGTGCAGTGCTCTACGCCCCGAGCCAACTCCTTTTTGAAGCCTATTAGTGCCTCAGGCTCTAACTACGTGCTTAAAAAATAAATAAAACCCTGATTGGAATCCATGCGTCTGGCAACCTGCATGTAGATTAGGGGCTGGACGCATGAATACGAGGGGGGTGGCGCCCATGCGCCCTGCATTACAGGCCGCCACTGTGTTGGGTGCTACCAAAAAAATCCTGTTCATGCTCCCGGTACCAAGAATGTAACCATGTGCAAGCCGGCACATCAATGGCAACACTACTTCAAGAAAGCTTTATTCAACAACAGACAGCATGCAGCGTGTTTGGTGTCTTTGTCCCTGCCTACGAGCTACCTCCTGTGACGCATTTCACTGCAATAAGCTTAATTGTAGACTTATGATTAAGTCCATTGAAGTGAAATGCATTAGAAGGGGTGGTTTTCAGATGAGGACACACTTTATGCGACGTGTGGTTGAATAAAGCTTTTATGTAGTAGTGACATCATCAGGGTGTGCCCTGCATTCTGTTGCAATTTCAGAGTATTTGCATTAAAAAGACACTGAAAGTGGTTGTAAACCCTCACATATACCCAGTGAAGTGAACAGCCCCAGATGATACACAGAGATGAAACAAATCCTTCTGCATAAGTTTTACTTGTTTATCTGCAGTCTCCTTTGTCTACAACCCTTCAAAGTGCTGATTTGTGACAAAATCCTTATGCATCTGTGAGGAGTAAAGAGGAGGGAGTGGAGAACTGCAGTTACAGCTTTGAAATACTGTGTGAGAGCTGATTGGAGGAAAGGGACACACACCCCCTCCACATAGGCAGAGGAATGAAGGAACATGCAGAGCTGTATTCTGAATCGACAAGTTGTGTGCTGAGCTCTCCCCCCCAACAAAAATTTTATCTCATGTGTCGGAAAACTTCTCAGAAGTGACTCATGCTGATAACAGAGGAACGAAGCACCAGATAGAAATTACACTTAGAGCTTTGGAGAGAGACAAGTAAACATTACAGACACATTTTGTGGATAACTCAAATTTTATGACTAGGGTTTACAACCACTTTAATTCTGCTTTAGGCCAAAGAAATATAATTGCAAAAAGGGGCTCTAGGTAAATTAGCAATCTTGTCCCCAACACTTCAATTGAGATCATTAAGGACTGCAATAGGCGAACAGAAGCCACTCCATTTACAAAGTCTGTACTGCTATGGCCCTTCCTATTGGACACAAACTGCCTCCTTCCAGGCACACAAGTAAACTATCCTCCTGAATTACTGCAGGAGAACGAAGGTTGTAGCTGGGCCGACTGGACATCCAATGGGCCATAGACTCCTATCTGGGTTGCCATGAGGATGATCCAGCTCAGTTTTAAACTTCTCATAAAGACTTCTACGTTGTTACAGTCTCATGTCCATGAATTGGAGCAGACTTTCACTGGGAAAATATTGATGGGAGAAACATTAGGAGCTTGTTTACCTGTATGCATTCAAACAAACTTTTAAATGCAGTACAAATGCATATGCAAACAAATGCATTCAATGGGGGTTATTTACGAAAGGCAAATCCACTTTGCACTACAAGTGCACTGCAAGTGCACCTGAAAGTGCACTGAAAGTGCACTTGGAAGTGCAGTCACTCTAAATCTAAGGGGTAGATCTGAAATGAGGTTAAGCTCTGCTGATCATGTGCAAGCTAAAATGCTATTTTTAATTTTCCTTGCATGTCCTACAGCGACTTTACTTCCAAGTGCACTTGCAGTGCACTTGTAGTGCAAAGTGGATTTGCCTTTGGTAAATAACCCCCAATGAGTTTCTTTTACAACATTGTGGTGCTTTCACCTGCAGTACAAAAAAAGTACAGCACGCTGCATTTCTTTGCACCAATATGCATGTGCATGCAATGCAAACACATGTAAATGCAACTCAGTAGAAAAATGCCCCAAAACATGTGCCACAAAGACATGTCAACAAGTATGTCGAACCGCAAGCTAAATGCAGGGATTTCAGTTTATATGAGCCCCAAAGCGTATCTTAACCCGAAAACAAAAACTCATTGTAAATATGGAAGCTTACTAAGTCTTATGCCGCATACACACGGTCAGACTTTTCTACCGGACTGGTCCGACGAACCAAAGCCGGCGGACAATCCGAAAGTGTGTGGGCTTCACCGGACCTTCAGCGGACTTTTCCAGTCGCAAATCTGACGGACTTTAAATTTGGAACTTGCTTCAAATGTTTACGTCGTAACTCTGCCGGACCCAGAAATCCGCTCGTCTGTATGCTAGTCAGACGGACAAAAACCGACGCTAGGGCAGCTATTGGCTGCTGGCTATCAACTTCCTTATTTTAGTCCGGTGTACGTCATCACGTACAAATCCGTCGGACTTTGGTGTGTAGGCAAGTCCGTTCGTTAGAAAGTCCGTCAGAAGTCCGTCAAAAGTCCGTCAAAAGTACGCTGGAAAGTCTGTCGGACCAGTCTGGTCGAAAAGTCCGACCGTGTGTACGCGGCATTAAATGTGATAGCTACACTAGTTATCTTTTTTATGCTTATTATTGCATATATTTTCACCTGGTGACCCGGCTAATAACACATTTCTGTATTAGGGTGGCTCCACTCTATGGAAAAGCAATAGAGCCACTTTGGACAGCAGCACTGTCAAACTCTGAAAGCCCAGGCTAATACTATCTAAGATTAAACCTGCTCCTACCCCCATTCTAAGCCCTATATTAACTATCCTGTAATGGAAACATGTGTATACTTACCTAATATAAGGATTCTCTGGTTCGGTCACTTGATTGGCTCCCAGTGCTAGCTGATAGAGAGAGAGAGGAAGGAATGCAGACAATGAATGCCCCATACAAAGCCTATGGGTGACATCACCGCCCAGGCATTGCAGCCATTGTCACTGCTCTCTCCTCTTCACTGAAGCCTGTTGTTGGGGTGACCACATGACCAGACCAGAGTGCCCTTAGTTTAGATAAGTATACCCATCTTTCCATTACAGGATAGTTAGTATGAGGCTTAGAAGGGGGGTGGGAGCAGGTTTAATCTTAGATAGTATTAACCCAGATTTCCACTTTAAAGTGATTGTAAAATCTCGTTTTTTTTTCTATAAAAATAACACATATGTTATACTTACCTGCTTTGTGTATTGGTTTTGCACATGATAACCCAGATCCTCCTCTTCTCGGGTCATTCTTTGGTGCTCCTGGTCCCTCTCTCCTGTTGAGTGACCCCACAAGTCGAGATGGGGCTCAGGTAAGTATTAGGGGGGGCTGAGGAGGGCTGTTGCACACAGAAGGCTTTTTATCTTAAAGTAATTGTAAACTCTCGTTTTTTGTTTTTTTTTAAATAACAAACATGTTATACTTACCTCCTCTGTGCAGTGGTTTTGCACAAAGCAGCCCCAATCCTCCTCTTCTCAGATCCCTCTTCTGTGCTCCTGCCCCCTCCCTCCTGTTTAGTGCCCCCACAGCAAGCAATTTGCTATGGGGGCACCCGAGCCGAGTCACAGCTCCTTGTGTTCATTCAGACACGGAGCCGTGACCCAGCCCTGCCCCTCTCTCTCCTGATTGGCTGACTGATTTTGATTGACAGCAGCTGGAGCCATTCGTGCTGCGCTGCTGTCTCAGCCAATGAGGAGGGGAGTCCCAGGCAGCGTAGACACTCCTGCAACATCGCTGGATAAATGTATGGGGCTCAGGTATGTATTAGGGGGGCTGAAGGGTGCTGCTGCACACAGAAGGTTTTTTTTTATCTTAATGCATTGAATGCATTAAGATAAAAAACCTTCTGCCTTTACAACCCCTTTAATGCATTTTTTTGGGGGGTTTAATACCACTTTAACTCCGTAAGGAATTTTCTTGTCTTTGCAAATGCCTAAATGTCATTGAAGACTGCTGTACAACTCAAGACAAATATATTTAACAAAACAAAACTTACTGGGACCCTAGAAGAGAATTATTACCAAATGTCTTCAAAGCCATACAAATTTAAAAAAAAAACATCTGTATAAGAAAAACAAACACACAAACAGTAAACATATTTGTTTCCATGCAAGTGTATTTCTTAATAGTTTCTCATTTTAAAGGAGAAGTGTGAAAAGCTAACATGTAATTAATAAAAGAAAATTATAATTTAAAACAGAAAATACATTCCTTAGATTGTCATTCTAATATAAATATACATAAATATTAAACAAAAAACTGTTTACAACAAACTTCCAGGCTGATATAAAAGACATAAAATAACACAACTGATTTCACATATTTTGTTTTTGGACAAACTAGGCTACACAGTCTAGTAATGACCCCTCAGAAACATGCAACCCAATTTGTATACCAATAGATAGTTGAAGAATTATTACTCTAAACTCTGCCTCCTGCAACACCACTATCACCCTAACAAACATGGAATTGAGGTTGCACACTGATGACGTCACACCATATACCTTTATACTTTATAACTTTTTACCAGCAAGTTGGATTTCCAGAGAGTCACTGTGATCATTACCCAGTGATGTGTTTTACCTTGATTGGGCTTAATAGGAGAGGTCACCTCTATCACCTTTTCTCACAACAGGAGAGGCTCATGGAAGAGCTCAGACATCTCATACTCACAAATCTGAAATGTTTTCTGAATAGCATTAACCAGGGGTTGCTCTGTAAATTCTACTATTTAAGGTGTACATAGGGCTGCCACCTTTTCGTCAAGCCAACCCCGAACACATTAGCTGCGCACGCCAATATTTTTAATTTCTTTTGTAGTACATTAAATTCATTACCTCTGTACAAAGCAATGCACAGCTATTTTTTTATGTTGTATACACTGTACATATATTTTTGTGATGTAATCCCTTCCCGGCGACCGTACGCAGATATGCGTACTCGGCTTTCTGGGGTTATACCGGGATGATGCCCACAGCTGCAGGCATCATCCCGGTACCGTTGTTTACAGCGGGCGATCGGCTACCCGAGTATAACAACTGATGCAGCTAAAAGCCGCTCGGCTGTTATACCGGAGGAGCGGGAGGGGACATCCACCCCCCGCCGCCTCCCGCCGCTCTTACCGGGCCTGCCGTGCGATCAGGAGGCCCGGTGTCCAATCGTCTGCCTTCGGCGGCTGGGGGCGGGCTGGAACGAAGCTGTAGGCGGCTTCGTTCCAGCCTTCTCATTGTAAACGCAGAAGCGACGTCATGACGCCACTTCCCGTTTACTCAGCTGCCGATGGCGCCGGTTTTAAAAAAATATACAGTATTCAGAATCGCCGTTTTCGGCGATCTGAATACTTTGAAGTGCAAAGGAGGGATCGGGGGTCTTTTAGACCCCCGATCCCTCCATAAAGAATACCTGTCACCACCTATTACTGTCACAAGGGATGTTTACATTCCTTGTGACAGCAAGAAAAGTAAAAAAAAAAAAAAAATTTTTAAACTCAATTTATTAAGTATAAAAATAAATAAAATAAATAAATAAATTTTTTTTTTTAAAGTGCCCCCGTCCCCGCGAGCTCGCGCAGCGAAGAAAATGCATACGGAAGTCGCGCCCGCATATGTAAATGGTGTTAAAATCACACATGTGAGGTATCACCGCGATCGTCAGAGCGAGAGCAATAATTCTAGCCCTAGACCTCCTCAAACCTGGTAACCGTAAAAAAAATTTAAAGTGTCGCCTATGGAAATTCATAGGTACCGTAGTTTGTCGCCATTCCACGAGTGCGTGCAATTATAAAGGGTGACATGTTTGGTATCTATTTACTTGGCGTAAAATCATCTTTTACATTATACAAAAAAATTGGGGTAACTTTACTGTTTGGATTTTTTAAAATTCATGAAAGTGTCCCTTTTCCAAAAATTTGCGTTTAAAACACCGCTGCACAAATACTGTGTGATATAAACTATTGCAACACTCTCCATTTTATTCTCTAGATTCTCTGCTAAAAAAATATATATAATGTTTGGGAACTCTAAGTAATTTTCTAGCAAAAAATACGGATTTTAACTTGTAAACACCAAATTTCAAAAATAGGCTTAGTCATGAAAGGGTTAATAAAATTTCTAATCATATGGAGTTAATCACAAGAGTCCCCCTTTATTTCAGAATCAACAGAGTTCTCCGATCTGATTCTGCAGAGTTCCCCTTTACATCTGAATGCACAGGGTTCTGCAGGAGAGGAGTGCAGAGGGTATGATGGGGGCAGTATGTACAGGAGAGGAGTGCGGTGGGTATGATGAGGGCGGTATGTACAGGATAGGAGTGTGGAGGGTATGATGGGGGCAGTATGTACAGGAGAGGAGTGCAGCGGGTATGATGGGGACAGTATGTACAGGAGGAGTGCAGCAGGTATGATGGGGACAGTATGTTTAGGAGAGGAGTGCGGAGGGAATGATGGGGGCAGTATGTACAGGAGAGGAGTGCAGAGGGTATGATGGGAGCAGTATGTACAGGAGAGGAGTGCGGAGGGAATGATGGGGGCAGTAGGTACAGGAGAGGAGTGCGGAGGGTATTATGGGTGCAGTATGTACAGGAGAGGAGTGTAGAGGGTATGATGGTGGCAGAATGGGGAAGGATTTCTTGCAGTGTCTATGGGGTAACCAGGGAGTGTTGTTGGGAAGATAAGGGAAGGAAAGTGACCATGGAATGATGTCCCTCAGCTGGGGAGTGTAGGAAGCAGCTCAGAGTGATGTCTGTATGAAGTGATCTGGGGGTGATGTAAGATAGTTGGGGGCTGAGAAGTAGTTAGATAGCGATGTTTTTAATAAAAAAAAACTCTTGAGCTTATCCACTAAACACATACAACAATAAATCATACAACAGTACTACTTGATGGAAATAATCTGTTATAAGATGTAAGTACCGATCTATGTAATCCAGCTCCTAGCACTCTGTATGTACAGATGATGTGAATGTAATGTATGACCATTCATATAACCCCGGGTCATCCAAGCTCTGAGTCTGTACAATCAGAGGTGTAAACTCATCACATATATATATATATACAGGGTTACACAAATGGTTATAAATGACTTCACATTATCTAGTCTGAACAATTCGGGGATGTTTGCATAGACAGACTGTTCAGGCTTAAAAGTTATCTGTCAAATGTGATTGGGCTGCAGACTCCCCCCCCCCCCCCCACTCACTATCTCCTCCGATTCTTCTGTCAACTTAACCCTTCACTGCATCTCCTGAAGAACACAGCAACCTGAAAGTTTGCAACTTTCCACAATAGGAGACTTCTCCTAGAAAAAATTCAGCTCATCTCCTCCCTTCCTTTGGCCAGCCCGACAGGAGCTACAGTGAGCTCCGCCTCCCAGTTCTCTCAACACACTGCACTGGTGATTGGAGGGGGGTGTTGAGTTAGAGGTAACAGGGACCCTGCATGAGACTGGAGGGGGGGAGACAGAAAGAAGCTTTGAATGCCGAACACACACCGCAGGCACAGTATATTCTTTACAATGCCGTTGCTGCTGTCTCACAGTGACAGGTGTGCTGATGATCCCCCCTGTCTGAATGGTCTGTCCCTGTTCTGGGCTGAATCATGTGCCTGGGTTACAGGCAGTACAAAACCCGGGCACATGATTCAAGACCCATACTGTCCAGGTGAATCCCGGACAGGTGGTAACCCTAGGTGTACATTATGATTAACATTAACTCCACATACATATAAATGACACAAATTAATACAGCACTGTATTCATTAATACATAATAAATGCATTTTTGTAAATGAAAGCAGCATACACCATATTATCAAAAGTATTGAGATACCTGCCTTTACATGCCCATGAACGTTATTGGCATCCCAGTTTTATACCCCGTACACACGGTCAGACATTGATCGGACATTCCGACAACAAAATCCTAGGATTTTTTCCGACGGATGTTGGCTCAAACTTGTCTTGCATACACACGGTCACACAAAGTTGTCGGAAAATCTGATCATTCTGAACGCGGTGACGTAAAACGCGTACGTCGGGACTATAAACGGGGCAGTAGCCAATAGTTTTCATCTCTTTATTTATTCTGAGCATGCGTGGCACTTTGTGCGTCGGATTTGTGTACACACTATCGGAAATTCCGACAACGGATTTTGTTGTCGGAAAATTTTATAGCCTGCTCTCAAACTTTGTGTGTCAGAAAATCCGATAGAAAATGTGTGATGGAGCCTACACACAGTCGGAATTTCCGACAACAAGGTCCTATCACACATTTTCCGTCGGAAAATCCGACCGTGTGTACGGGGCATAAGTCCGTAGGGTTCAATATTGAGTTGGTCCACCCTTTGCAGCTATAACAGCTTCAAATCTTCCGGGAAGGCTGTCCACAAGGTTTAGGAGTGTGTCTATGGGAATGTTTGACCATTCTTACAGAAGCGCATTTGTGAGGTTAGGCACTGGTGTTGGACGAGAAGGCTTGGCTCACAGAGTTCTGACCTCAACCCGATAGACCACCTTTGGGATGAATTAGAGCTGAGACTGCGAGCCAGGCCTTCTCGTCCAACACCAGTGCCTGACCTCACAAATTCACTTCTGGAAGAATGGTCAAACATTCCCATAGACACACTCCTAAACCTAGTGTACAGCCTTCCCAGAAGAGTTGAAGCTGTTATAGCTGCAAAGAGTGGGCCAACTCAATACCGAACCCTAGGTTTTAAGACTGGGATGCCATTAAAGTTCATCTGCATGTAAAGGCAGTCCCAATACTTTTGGTGTTACAGTGTAAGAACTAGAGCTGCGCGATTCTGGCTAAAATGAAAATCATGATTTTTTTGCTTGAATAAAGATCACGATTCTCTCACGATCCTTTTTTCCCAAAAAATTGCGATTGAAAGACCGCTGCGCAAATACAGTGTGATATTGCAAAAACCGCCATTGTCACCTCTATGGTCTCTGCTAAAAAATATATATAAGTTATTTTCTAGCAGAAAATTCTGACTTTTACTTGTAAACAACAAGTGTCAGAAAGAGGCTTAGTCTTTAAGTGGTTAAACTGCCTTCATCTACAGACCTAAGTTCTTCCCTTTGATCTAAAAGAACAAAATTTTACATTGTTTCTCTTTATCTCCCAGTGCTGAGGAATGTTAATAAACATTTGCTGGCTTTTTTTTTTGACAGCTCTGAGGGCTCTGCACTTGTTACGTAGAATGGGGGAAATGCTGAAACAAGATCGTGAGGGGGGGGTTGGAGCAAGATCACGATTTTTTAAAGATTAATCGTGCAGCTCTAGTAAGTACTTGAATTTGACTTGATATAAGCCTCATGCAATCTACTGTAAGTCTGTACAGCAGAACTCAGATAGTAGGAGGGAGAAGCAGCACACAGAGCCAGCCAGATGTGTTGCAGTGCAAGGGGCTTGCTGATAGGAGAGAGCAGAGTGACAGAGAGTTTAGCTCATCAGTGATGCTTCTCCTCTCACTGTCCTGTCACAGTGTGTAAGTGGGAAGGGGGGAACATATAAGTGAAAGTGAAATTGCACTAAAGAAAAATCAGGTCCCCACCCCTGCTAGACAGGTCTGTGTTGTGCGACAGATGTTTAAATCTCAGAACTGGATGAATGGAATTACAAATCCTTTTGCAAGTAAAACAGTCCTCATATATATTCATATTTTCTATCTAACTGCTTTCCTGAAGTTCAGGCTTAACCATTTTCCACTAGGCACTTTCACCCCCTTCCTGCCCAGGCCAATTTTCAGCTTTCACTACTGTCACACTTTGAATAACACTTGCATGGCCATGCAACACTGTACTAATTTTTATAATTTTGTGAGACAGATACTGATGGGCACTGATGAGGCAGCACTGATGAGCACTGATGAGATGGCACTGATGAGGCTGCACTGATATGTGGCACTGATGGGCACAGATAGGCGGCACTGATGGGCAATGATAGGCGGCACTGATAGGTGGCACTGATGGGCACTGATAGGCAGTATTGGTGGGGGAGTAGTGTCATATAATGCGACCCATCACATTTCGCTACCCGCTGGAGTGCGCATGCGTGACGCCGCCATATGCGTTCCAACACATTTACAACAAAACTCCACACCCTTCGTGGGCTCGCTTCGCTCGCCACGCTTCGGGCACGGCCTCGCTTTGCTCGTCATAATTATAATATAACTCTATGTCCACTTGGATGGTGGGGCTTGAACCTGGACTTAGGGGTGGACTTTTGTCGTAAAAGTGTTGGAACGCATATGGCGGCATCACACATGCGCACACATGCGCACGGGTAGCAAAAATGTGATGGGTCGCCATATGTGACGCTAAAGCGGCACTGACAGACACTGATTGGGGTACTGATGGGCACTGATAGGTGGCACTGATAGGGGACACTGATGAGGAGTCACTGATAGACACTGATAGGGGGCACTAAATGGGCACGGTTGGGGCTGCACCTATGATCAGTGTCCTGCTTATCCGTGTAAATGTTCCCTGTCATGTTTGCCAGTTATCGGCTCTCCTCTCCCCATGCTGTGACAGCTCGTGAGGAAAGGAATGCCAAGAACCGGCATGTTAGTTTACATGTGATCAGCTATGATTGGACTCACATGTTAAAGGGCGGTGAGATTGGCCCTTTACCTCAATCTGTGATCAGAACTGGATGACTGCGCTGTAGCCGTCTATCAGCTATAGCATGATCAACATGTGGTTAAAACAGAACTCAACTGTATCTGAGCACCACAAACTGAAAACACTATTGAATTCCTTTTTTATATTGAAAGCAAATTCGCGTATCTACTCATGTTTCCATGCTTGACTTTGAAAAACACCCCCCTAGCATTTCTAGCCATCTTGAGCAAGACCATATGATTCATGTAGCATTTACTTCCTAGAATCCATCTGCCTTCAGTTCAGACATGCAGACAGGAGGGTGTGCTTAACTGAGAAAGCCCCTCCTCCAGATGAAAGAATGAAAAAAACCCCAAGATTCATGGGATGTATGACATCATTTTGGCTTAGGCCAGAAACCAGGAAGTAACCAAAGAAATGTAAAAAAAAAGAAAAAAAAAGTTAAAGTAACTAAATATAAAATACCTTTCTATCTATTTTATTTACTAATGCTAGCAGCATAAGGATTAAAAATAGTTATTATTGATTGAGAGAGTTTAGTTCTGTTTTAAGATGTGTTCATAATACCATGATGAAGTGTTTATGTGCTTGCCAAGCATTACATCATTTATTATCCGATGTTCTTTTTCTGACACTGAAAATCAAATTCATTGTAACATGTCAGAGATATCAAGCACAGTAAAGACAGCTGTTTTGCCTGGCTATAAAGGTAATATTCTGAGCTACACATTGAACATTAGAGCATGACACAGAACTTAACATTTTTGTGCTGTTAGTTTTGGAGGACAGCGGGTCGTTAGGTCACATGCAGATTCGTCCTGAACTGAGCATGACCCTGCACTTATCACTCAAATCACTGAGCAGAAGAAATTAAAATGTGCATGAAAATATTTTTTAAGCAAAATAAGAATGACTAACATGGAAGTGCTTTTTCCAATAACTCAGGTTTATGAAAATCTGGCTTAAGGAGTTGATGAAAAGGGTTATTTAAATATACTTTGGATGGAAAATTATATATTTTTTCAATATTATTTAATATATTTTAAATTGTTTCCCTTGGGCATATTTTTCAGAATTTAATCATACCAAAAACTGGTAAAATTACAGTTACTGGGTGGGGGGGATGCAAATCAACCTAGGTACAAAGGCCAGGTAAGACTAACCACTAAAGTGGTTGTAAACCCTCACATATACCCAGTAAGGTGAATAGCCTCAGATGATACACGGAGATTAACTAGTTACGGAACAGCCGCCGCAGTTGTACTGTGACAGGTTGGCTCCCCTGCGTGAATCGTCGTCATTGTACGTCGGGCGCGTACACGGCGGTCTGTGCGACCGTGCGCCCCACTGGAGGCGCACGCATGCGCCCATTCGCTAGCGGGGGAGCCAACCAGCGCGTCCGGCGGACTTGATCGCTCCAGAGACAGGCAGAACTGGGATCTGTCAGTGTAAACAAACAAATCCCTGTTCTGTCAGGGGGGAGTAGTGAGATCTGCTGTTCCTAGTGATTAGGGACAGCGATCTCTCTCCTCCTCCAGTCAGCCCAGCCCCCATACAGTTGGAAACACCTCCTTTTGGAACACTTTTTTTTTTTTTACAAACGATTTTTATTATTATAAAAGGTCATAGTTTAGTACAAATGTGTAAAAGAAACACAGGTACATCAAATATTTCAAATATGTACTTAACATGAGGTGTATGGTATATATAAAAAAAACCCATAGCAATAAAACAAAATAGCAATAAGGATGAGGTACGAGTATGATTTTTTTCCTAAAAGGTTGTATAATTCAAAACACATTTTTGTTCTATAATGATAAGTGTAGTTAGACTATATAAGGTGACATTTAGGGTAGTGGTATGTCCCAAGGGGACTACTATTTTTTTAAATTGCGCATGGTGTCAAAGAGTGTATGGTGGATACGCTCAGAGAGTTTTATTTGTTCCATTCTACTCAATACCTGGGAACCATTGATGAATGCCAATTAAGAGCTATCATCTAAATTAATTGAGTTAAACAGTGTGTTTATTATTCTAATATTATGTGTGGGTACATTTGGTATAGATGCAAATAAACACACCTGAGGGGTGAGGGGAATTTTTTTGCCTATAATATGTTCAATCTTAGCAGCTGCTTGTAGCCATATGGGATTCAAAATTTTGCAGTTTCAGAAGGTATGTAAAATGGTACCTTGATCTGGGCATCCCCTGAAACATGTGGGAGATACCGATGGATAAAATTTGTATTATTTAATATGGGGTTAGGTACCATCTGGTGTGTATTTTGATGGCTGTTTCTCTCGCCGAAATTGAGCGAGTACTGTTCAGTAGGTTTTGGATCATAGTGGTCCATTCTGGTAGAGTAAAAGATTGGTCCAAGTCAATTTCCCATTGAAGCATTGGTTTGGACTTTTCTTAGGGGGAAAAATCATTTAAGCAGCTATAAATACGAGAGATCAATCCCTTATCTCGTGGTGAGGACTTACAGATTTGTTCAAAATGGGAATAAGGAGATTGTAATGTTAGAGAGTAGTTTTTTTGGTAGAATTCTTCAATTTGAGTATAATGTGGTAATTCTGATACTGGCCGATTGTATATTTCGCATGGATCTGTAAAAGGGTGAAATTTGTTATTTAGGGAGAGAGATTTCAAAGTAGTGAGGTTGCATAGTTTCCTTATATAGAAAGTGTTGCTATTTCTAAAGGCTGGGGAGAAACAGGGGTCTCCCTATAAAAAGGATGCTAGGGGGAGTGATAGAAATAAAGTCAAATTTATATTTGTATCCGTGCCATAATTGATATGAGTGAGCCACCACCATATTTAAGGGACAGATCTCTCTGGGTTGAATAGACTTGTACCATAAAATACTTTGAAGATGAAATAGTATTTTCTATTAAATATTATCTATGAAATAGATTGTTCTTCAAAATGTAACCAAGGAACTTGATTTGAAGGAGCAAATCATTGAGCTAACTGTGTAAATCTTGCTGCTAGGCATTAACACCATAAGTTAGGAAGGCTTAAACCTTCATTAGATTGAGATCTATGCATGAGAGAGTAACCAAACCTTGGCTTTTTGTTGAGCCATATAAATTTGTTAATTTCTCTTTGAAGGGAGTCTAAAGCGCTTTTAGGGATCAGTATGGGTAAAGCTCTAAAAAAAAAAAGTAGTTTAGGCAAGAATACCAGTTTGGTAGCAATTATTCTCCCCAAAAAGGAGATGTGATAATTAGACCATCATTTTAGTACTGTTTTAATATTTGTGAATAGTGGTGGATAATTGGTTTGAAAAAGAGTTTTATAAGATAGGGTAAGGAGGATGCCCAGATATTTAAAAGAGTGCAAAGATGTTGTCAACAATGATGGAATATTTATAGGCATTGTAGTACATTTGGATAAGTTAACACTTAGGCCGGTGAGATCTTGGAATGTTTTTAGTTCCTTGATAAGGTTTGGAAGGGATATTAAGGGGTCTGAAAGGAACAACAAAACGTCATCAGCGTATAATCTCAGTTTAAAGTCTTTTAGGCCTTTGGTATAGCCTTTAACCAATTCAATACCAGGCACTTTCGCCCCTTCCTACCCAGGACAATTTTGAGCTTTCAGTGCTGTCGCACTTTGAATGACAATTGCGCGGTCATACAACACTGTACCCAAACTAAATTTGTATCATTTTCTTCCCACAAATAGAGCTTTCTTTTGGTGGTACAGTCAGGTCCATAAATATTGGGACATCAACACAATTCTAAACTTTTTGGCTCTATACACCACCACAATGGATTGGAAATGAAACGAACAAGATGTGCTTTAACTGCAGACTTTCAGCTTTTTATTTGAGGGTATTTACATCCAAATCAGGTGAATGGTGTAGGAATTACCACAGTTTGTATATGTGCCTCCCACTTTTTAAGGGACCAAAAGTAATGGGACAGATTAACAATCATCCATCAAACTTTCACTTTTTAATACTTGGTTGCAAATCCTTTGCAGTCAATTACAGCCTGAAGTCTGGAACGCATAGACATCACCAGATGCTGGGTTTCATGCCTAGTGATGCTCTGCCAGGCCTCTACTGCAACTGTCTTCAGTTCCTGCTTGTTCTTGGGGCATTTTCCCTTCAGTTTTGTCTTCAGCAAGTGAAATACATGCTCAACCGGATTCAGGTCATGTGATTGACTTGGCCATTGCATAGCATTCCACTTCTTTCCCTTAAAAAACTCTTTGGTTGCTTTCGCAGTATGCTTCGGGTCATTGTCCATCTGCACTGTGAAGCGCCGTCAATGAGTTCTGAAGCATTTTGCTGAATATGAGCAGATAATATTGCCCGAAACACTTCAGAATTCATCCTGCTGCTTTTGTCAGCAGTCACATCATCAATAAATACAAGAGAACCAGTTCAATTGGCAGTCACACATGCCCACGCCATGACACTACCACCACCACCATGCTTCACTGATGAGGTGTTATGCTTTGGATCATGGGCAGTTCCTTTCCTTCTCCATACTCTTCTCTTCCCATCATACTGGTACAAGTTGATCTTGGTCTCATCTGTCCATGGGATGTTGTTCCAGAACTGTGAAGGCTTTTTTAGATGTTGTTTGGCAAACTCTAATCTGGCCTTCCTGTTTTTGAGGCTCACCAATGGTTTACATCTTGTGGTGAACCCTCTGTATTCACTCTGGTGAAGTCTTCTCTTGATTGTTGACTTTGACACACATACACCTACCTCCTGGAGAGTGTACTTGATCTGGCCAACTGTTGTGAAGGGTGTTTTCTTCGCCAGGGAAAGAATTCTTTGGTCATCCACCACAGTTGTTTTCCGTGGTCTTCTGGGTCTTTTGGTGTTGCCGAGCTCACCGGTGCGTTCTTTCTTTTTAAGGATGTTACAAACAGTTGATTTGGCCACACCTAATGTTTTTGTTATCTCTCTGATGGGTTTGTTTTGTTTTTTCAGCCTAATGATGGCTTGCTTCACTGATAGTGACAGCTCTTTGGATCACATATTGAAAGTTGACAGCAACAGATTCCAAATGCAAATAGCACACTTGAAATGAACTCTGGACCTTTTATCTGCTCCCTGTAAATGGGATAATGATGGAATAACACACACCTGGCCATGGAACAGCTGAGCAGCCAATTGTCGCATTACTTTTGGTCCCTTAAAAAGTGGGAGGCACATATACAAACTGTTGTAATTCCTACACCATTTACCTGATTTGGATGTAAATACACTCATATTAAAGCTGAAAGTCTGCAGTTAAAGCACATCTTATTCGTTTAATTTTAAATCCATTGTGGTGGTGTATAGAACCAAAAAGATTAGAATTGTGTCAATGTCCCAATATTTATGGACCTGACTGTATTTGATCACCTCTGCGGTTTTTATTTTTTGCCAAACAAACTAAAAAAGACTGACATTTTTGAAAAAAAAAAAAATTTTCTTCGCTTCTGTTATAAAATTTTGTTTTCTCCTTCACTGACGGGCACTGATGAGTCGGCACTGATGGGCACTGATGAGGCGGCACCGATGGGCACTGATGAGGCGGCACTGATGGGCACTGATGAGGAGGCACTGATATGTAGAATTGATGGGCACTGATAGGCGGCACTGATATGCAGCACTGATGGGCACTGACAGGCGGCATTGATGGGCACTGACCGGCGGCACTGATTGGCAATGATAGGTGGCACTGATTGGCACTGACAGGTGGCATTGATGGACACTAATAGATGGCACTGATGGGCAGCACTGATTGGGCAGGTACTGACATGTATTAATGCTGGACACTGATTTGCACTGTGGTGGGTTCTGATTGGCACTGTGATGGGCTCTGATTGGCACTGTGATGGGCACTGAATGGCACTGGCAGACTTTATTATTGGGGCACTGCTGGGCACTGATTGGCAGCTAATTGGCGCATCTGATGGAGCTGTGCTGATAATCAATGTGCTGATTATCAGCACAGACCCTCCCTCTGACAGGGAGAGCCGCAGATCGGCTCTCCCTGTCAGCGCGAACCGAGGAATCCCGTTTACCGGCACTTGCTGGTTCACACGATGATCAGCTGTCAGAGGCTTCTTATCACGATCAGAGATGTGATGTGTCAGACTGACACGCCGCACTCGTGATCACCGTGCTGCGCGCCCCCGCGGGCGTGCGCCGGCATGTCATCCTGCTGGAGGTCATATGACGCCCAGTCAGGATAACAGAAGCACTTCCCCGCCATCATTCTGTTAAATGCCGGGCGGGAAGTGGTTAATAGAAACATTAATTTGAATGGCACAAGTGAGGGGTTAAATGGCCAGGGCAAAAAGGAGAGGAGAAACGGGCTGTCTAGTTACTCTACCTAATGTGAAAAACTATGAATTTTCACCTGGAAGTGTAATTCTAGTTTGAGGATTTTGATACAAAGCTCTAAAACCATTCATGAATTCATTGCAAAGCTCATATTTGGGGAGTTATAGTTCCAGGTAAGACCAACTGACACTATCAAATGCCTTGTGGATATCAAGGCTAAGTTTAACTACTGGGTTTGCATGTAGGTTAGCGTCTTGTATTATATTTGTGACAAGCCTTAAATTGTCTGTGATCTGTCTGCCTGGATTAAAACCCATTTGGTCCAGGTGGATTAATAAGGAGATGACTACCACAATTCTGTCCGCCAGCAAACGGACAAAAATTTTGAGGTCAATATTTATAACTGATATTGTGCAGTAGTTCTGTGGTGAGGTGTGATCTTTATGGGGCTTAGGTAATAGACACATATTGGCTAGAAGCATTTCCTCTGAGAATTTATTGCCTTGTAAAATATAATTGTATAGTTTGGATAAATGAGGGGCCATCTCCCTAGGCAACACTTAACCCCTTGATCACCCCCTAGTGTTAACCTCTTCCCTGCCAGTGACATTTATACAGTAATCAGTGGCAATTTTTAGCTCTGATCGCTGTATAAATGTCAATGGTCCCAAAAAGTGTCAAAAGTGTCCGATCTGTCCGCCGCAATGTCACAGTCCCGCTAAAAATCGCAGATCACCGCCATTACTAGCAAAAAAAATAATAATAAAAATGCCATAGATCTATCCCCTCTTTTGTAGACGCGCTAACTTTTGGGCAAACCAAACTTTTTTGGGGGATATTTATTATAGCAAAAAGTAAAAAATATTGTTTTTTTTTCAAAATTGGCGCTCTTTTTTTGTTTATAGCGCAAAAAATAAAAATCGCAGAGGTGATCAAATACCACCAAAATAAAGCTATATTTGTGTGAAAAAAAGGACATACATTTTATTTGAGTACGGCGTCACACGACCAGGCAACTGTCAGTTAAAGCGACGCAGTGCCATATCACAAAAAATGGCCTGGTCATTAAGGGGGCCAATCCTTCCGGTCCCTAAGTGGTTAAACAAATCCTCCTACATAAGTTTTACTTTTATATCTGCTGTCTTCCCCTTTCTACACCCTTTCAAAAGTGCAGATCGTGTTAAAAAACTGTCTTCAATGTCCAGCAGTACTTAGGGAAGGGTGGAGAGACTGCATTTACACTATGTGAGAGCTGATTGGAGGAAATGGACACACCCCCACTTCATATAGGCAGAGGAATGAAGGAACATGTAGCACTGTATTCTGAATAGACAAGCTCAGTGCTTATCTCCCTCTAAGCACCCCCCCTGACACAAATTTTTAGCTCATGTTACCTCATGTGTCTGAGAACTTGTCAGAAGTGACTAATGCTGATAACAGAGGAACGAAGCACCAGAGAGAAATGACACTTAGAACTTTGGCAAGAGATAAGTAAACACTACAGATATACAGTACAGTATGTAAATTATATGAATGGGGTTTACAACCACTTTAAGTAGCAAGTACTACGTTGGGGATGGCATGTTTTTTCATACGTAGGCTTCAACACAGTAGAATTCATATCTGAATTGCATGTAAGCCTGTGTTTGCCCACAACTGTAGCAATATCAGAATAGTTTCATGTAGTTACTGGTTGAACCACAAGCATAGAAGCCCAGCTAACCATGATGAATCTTTGGGAAAAATGCATTAGCGTGGGGCTCTTTCTCCTTGGACTTTCTTGCAAGAAGTATCATGTATGGTACCTGATTGTAAGGCCAGGTAGCATCTGCATTGTTGGGCGTACTGATGATACCCCTTTCATGACTAAGCCTATTTTTGAAATTTGGTGTTTACAAGTTAAAATCCATATTTTTTGCAAGAAAATTACTTACAACCCCCAAACATTATGTATTTTTTTTAGCAGAGAATCTAGAGAATAAAATGGAGATGGTTGCAATATTTTATATCACACGGTATTTGTGCAGCGGTGTTTTAAACGCAAATTTTTGGAAAAGGGACACTTTCATGAATTTTAAAAAATCCAAACAGTAAAATTACCCCAATTTTTTTGTATAATGTGAAAGATGATGTTACGCCGAGTAAATAGATACCAAACATGTCACGCTTTATAATTGCACGCACTCGTGGAATGGCGACAAACTACGGTACCTAAGAATTTCCATATGCGATGCTTTAAATTTTTTTCACGGTTACCAGGTTAGAGATACAGAGGAGGTCTAGTGCTAGAATTATTGCTCTCACTCCGACAATCATGGCGATACCTCACATGTGTGATTTGAACACCATTTACATATGCGTGCCCGAATTCCGTATGCGTTTTCTTTGCTGCGCGAGCTCGCGGGAACGGGGGCGCTTTAAAAAAATTTTTTTTTCTTATTTATTTTATTTATTTTTAAATTCATAAATTGTGTTTAAAAAAAAAATGTTTTGATGACTTTTATTGCTGTCACAAGGAATGTAAACATCCCTTGTGACAGTAATAGGTGGTGACAGGTACTCTTTATGGAGAGATCGGGGGTCTAAAAGACCCCCCATCCCTCCTTTACACTTCAAAGCATTCAGATCGCTGAAAACGGCGATTCTGAATACTGTGTACTTTTTTTAAACTGGCGCCATTGGCAGCCGAGTAAACGGGAAGTGACATCATGACGTCGCTTCCACGTTTACAATTTGAAGGCTGGAACAAAGCCACCCACAGCTTCGTTCCAGCCCGCCCCCAGCCGCCGGAGGCATCTGATTGGTCACCGAGCCTCCGGATCGACCGGGAGGCCCAGTAAGAGCGGCGGGAGGGGGGACGTCCCCTCCCGCTGCTCCGGTATAACAGTCGAGCGGCTTTTAGCCGCATCGGTTGTTATATACGGATAGCCAATCGTTGGCTCTAAACAACAGTACTGGGATGATGCCTGCAGCTGCGGGCATCATCCTGGTATAACCCCCGAAAGCCGCGTACGCACATCTGCGTACGGTCGGCGGGAAGGGGATACACTTGATCTTTTTATAACCTAGGCAACCTGTGAAAATATGACTGAGATTGCAGGAACTCCTCTCTCATTAGACAGGCAACAGGATCAACTAGGATTAAAGCTCTTACAGAGATTTTAACCTCCAAGCCTCCACACCAGGGAAGAGATAGTTTCACTACCTACAGCTTCAACATTTCCATAACAAGCTTGCAGGAGTTGGATGACTGCACAGGTCCCTTACACCACTGGAAGCCCTATGCCTGCTTAATACAGACTGTCCATATGCTATATCTCAGTTGTGTAAAATTCTCTTATTAGGAGCTTTTCCAAATCATCCCTTCTATCGCCAAGATTGGGAGAGAGAATTGGGACTTCCTATCTCTGAGGGGAACTGTGATAGGTCTTTGCTCATTACCTTCAAACTGTGCATAGTCACTCAAACCTAGGAGGGAGACTTTTGATCAGGTGGTATAGAAGCCTGGCCATCTTACCCAAGATCACTCCGTTGATCCCTGTCCGGTGTTGGAGGTCCGGAGAGCCGAGTGGCAGCCTCTTGGGGTGGACCATTTCTCATATCAGACATTTTAGGAAATCTATCTTTCAGCTTTGACACTTAATCCCTGGAAAGACCTGGCCAGAAACCCTGGAAGTAGCACTTCAATTAATCATACTTAGGTCAGTTGTGAAGATTAAAAAGGGAATGCCTTGCTTTCTCTTATCAGCTGGCTGCACATTTTCAGACACTGGAAAACATCTACCATCCCTACAATCAAGGAATGGGTAGCAGAGCTCAATTACATCATGAGGATTGAAGAGATAACTGCTAGACATGTGCAATTCATAACGAATCGAAATTCAGCTGAATTTTGCATCTTTCGGACATTCGGATACATAAGAATGTCCGAATAAAAAAATAACGAATTTCAACTAATACGAAAGAAATTATAGCGAATATAACGAATGAATTCAACATGATTCGGTAATTCATTAAAGATCTAATGAAACAAAAGGTCAACTCAAAGTAAATCTTACAGTCCAATCAGCTGATTAATTTTGTGCTGGAGGTTGGATTACCGGCAAAGTGCATTCCTGAGAACTGAGTGAGAAGGGTGTTGTATTTGAGCAGAGGAGAAGAGATATTGTCATTGTGTGTGTTAATAGATTCAATAAACAAACGACTTTCCAAACTACGAATCATTATCACGAATCAATATACATACATAAATATCGAATTTCAACTAATATGAAAGAAATCATAGCGGATATAATGAATGAATTCGACATGATTCGGTAGTTCGTTAAAGATCTAATGAAACAAAAGGTCAACTCAAAGTAAATCTTACAGTCCAATCAGCTGAATAATTTTGTGCTGGAAGTTGGATTACTAGCAAAGTGTATTCCTGAGAACTGAGTGAGAAGGGTGTTGTATTGTATCTGAGCAGAGGAGAAGAGATATTGTCATTGTGTGTGTTAATAGATTCAATAAACAAACGACTTTCCAAACTACGAATCATCACGAATATATATACATACATAAATATCGAATTTCAACTAATATGAAAGAAATTATAGTGGATATAACAAATGAATTCGACATGATTCGAGATTCAGAATAACGAATATCGACACTCTACGAATAATAACAAATTATCTGAAAACAAATTAACGTAACAACAAATATAACAGAACTAAATTATGTATTTTACGAATGACAACGAACCGAAACTAAACAAAGTTTCCTGTTGTGTACAAGTCTAATAACTGCTCGCCTCCAGAAGTTTTACCTGAAGTTTCTGATACTGTAGTACACCTGGACTGATTTTCCAAACTCTGCCAAACTAAAGCCCTTTCTTTAACCATTACATATGCTTTTTATTTTACATTTTCCTAAGATTGGCTGACCCCCCCCCATCATGTACCCCTCTTGTTTTGCCTTTTTTCCCTCCACACTTTTCTTATACCTTCTCTTTGTGTGGCTCCTCATTTATGCTCAGTGCTTTCCACTACTGTGAAGGTAATAGCAACCAATCACCAACAGCCCCTGAATTATCCCTGTCCCCGGGCAAGAATCTCAAAGAGATGCAACATCTATATTGTAGATTTCACTGGGGCTGAGTTTGTCAGGTGCTGTCCCGGGTTTAATGCACTTAGCACGTTCGAGTTCTTGAGGCTCAGTTTTTTGTTTGCTGGCATTTTCTTATTTTCTATGATGTACCTGATTATTGTGTAAAGTACTGTATATTGACAATGTCTGTCTTTCTGTATCAAAGAGCCATAATAACCAATATACTTTATTTAAAAAAAAAATAAAAAAGTTATGGACCGACTGGTGGCAGGCAGAGACAACAATACTGCATGCACTTACTACCTGTGCTGCAAAGGAGTCTCAGGGCACTGTTTAGCTGTCATTGTGATTCAGGGAAAGGTGATGTCCTTTGGTACAAGCCTATACCTTACAACTTTTTGAGATGGGAATGAGGGACACCTACTAACTAAAGTATGTAGGCATAGGACACGCACCCTGCCATGCCCCCTTACAGAAGAATTACCCTCCCAAAAAGATTAGTTAGACCCGCAAGGGCTTTTTTTTACAACTACTATTCCTTTATTTTGTTTTTTGAAATTTACAAATTCAGCAATTTAGAAATTGGATGATAGATTTAGCACTGGGAAACACCTTTTGAAAGATAAATAGTGTATTTTATATACACCTATATAGATCAGACTAAAATGAGGGATATAGAGGAGGGAAGAGGGACAGAGGGACATTGCTCCAAATCAGGGACAGTCCCTAAACATCAGGGACAGTTGGGAGCCATGCAAGCCCTTTGGTACAAGCCTCACTGCTGCCTACAATGAAATAAGCTGGAGCCCAATCACGGCAAAACAACAGGTTTGCTTTAATGACCCCCTCCCCAGCAGCAAATAATTGAATTTCAGTGACTAGCAAAATCCTCTATTGAGCTGCCAAGAGCAAAGAAAATAATGGTATGTTAGATCTAGGGAAGCACGCGCCCTGCTTCCTATCATTGCTTACAGTTTGACAGTGCTGAGTCTTGAGGATTGGCCAAGTGCTGTCTCAAGGGGATGGGGAAACCCTCTGCCCTGTGTAAGCTTCAATTACAGTGCAAACTGGTGGATCCAATTGGGAATGGGCAATGTTGTAGTTGCTAGTATAGACCATTGTGCAATACTGCGGGTAGTTGTCAGAATGGGTGAGCAAAGTTTTATGTGACATGGCGCTGACGTGACGTACAATATGGGATTGGTCCTTTGAAACTTGTGTTCCTTGAAAAAATTTCATTATCCAGTTTCTTGTAATCACATTTCCAAAAAGCACACCTTTACTGGCCAAAGCCACCCATTTCTAACTAAAGCATGGAGCAGCCTGGAGGCTGTTTTGAGACCCAGCAAGACTCTTGGCAACATGAAACTTCTGCACATTTAACCAGTTCTAAAATTTCTTAAAAGGAGAAGCATCATGAAATAAAATCAATGATTACCAATTCTTTTCTTTTCTCCTTATTCTATCCTGTCTTCTCCTATTAATTTTTACATAACGAAATGGTAGAGAAACACTCACTTTTATAATGTTCAATTTTAATACAATAATAGATAGTAAGCTCTAATGTCCTATTATAAATAACCGAATCTCATAGTAATTAATATTATTTCTTTATTACATATTACTCAAAGTTAAAAGTTTAACAACTTTTTCATTTTTTTGTTGCTCTTGATTATATAATTTTTAAAATTGATAGTAACACCTTAGTCTTTCTAAAACATATAGCCTATTTAAGTCTTTCATTGCTTGTAACTACAAGAAATACTAAAATCTGATATGTAAATTCAACTAATGCTACCATTTAATGTAATCAATATTTTGTTAATTGTATCAATGTTTATATTTTCAAAATCAATAAACAAATTTGACGAGAAAATCAGTGATTACCAAACACAAGCTCCATTACAGATGTTGAAGCATAGGCTGTTCTGATACTTACAATAAATTCAGAAGAAAACCAACAATCGGTGGAACCGTCAGCATTTGCATGGGTTGTGTTTTACCCTAGTAAGCCATCAGAGAATTTCAATGAAGCCTCTGTAAATTACATTAAAGAATGTCCCTGCTATATATGATGAAAGCAGGAAGAAAATGCAAAGGAACACAAGATAACATGCGTGGGTGAAATTAATAGGCCACAGCATTACAGTAGGAAATGCCACTCAAAAACATATGCTTCAGTAATGACTATAAATGGATTTATGATTACACAGAAATGTGATTTAGAGGGAAAATATAGACTGTCATTAAGTAGACTGTTTTTTTTCTAACTAGCCTATAGTACAGTAGAACATAGGAAAAATGCGCTTTTATAATTCCTAATTTTGTTCATATGAGGTGAATAAATGATTAGTACTTCTACTGTGAGGTCTAGGATTTTTTTTCGTTGTCTCAGTGTTTGAAAATATTTTCTTTAGGTTCTCTGATTTCCTATGAAAACACAGTGGTAGGCATAGGCGTGCGCAGGGGGTGTGCCAGGTGTGCCTGGGCACATCCTAATCACTACATGTGGTGCAGATTCCTTCTAATGCCTGGGCTTCCCCCCTGTTGGCCCTCCGCCCCACAGTGTTTCTGTCTTCCCTCCTCTCCTCCCAGTTGCTGCTGCGGATGTTTCAGGATGAAGAGCGGGGGAAGGGGCTAGTAAATATGTCATTTACAGCTCCCTTTCTTTTCTAAATGAACACAGTGAACACACTCCCACACTTTGTTCCTTCATAACTGAAGCATAGTAAATTGTGTTTACTATTCTTCAATTTGTGAATGAACAGGAAGCCGTTGAGCACAGAGCACTCCTGATTCATTCACTGTCCCATGCAGCTGAATGGGATGTGTGTTTGAGGTTTGGGGTGCACACCCTAATGCAATAGGCTGCATTTACCCATGGTGGTAGGTTAAAGTGTTTGTAAACCCTAATAATGAACTTTTATTATCTGATCACTTTTGGTCTGTTAAAGTATAACTAAAGGCACAACTTTTTTTTTTCATTTTAGAGCGGAGAGGATTAGAACATCTTTATTGCTGTCTGTGTCCCGTTAGGGAGATTTACCCTCTCTGTTTGTCCTGCTTACCCACTTACAGCCAAATCACGTACATGATATCGTTTTTTTTCTGCCAGTGGCCGGCTTTTCTGTAAAAGCCATCCTAGTGGCTAATTAGCTTCTGGATGGCTTTTACAGGCAGTAGGGTTCACTGGCCCTCCACTCTCGCTGCTTGCCCGTGCCTCTCCGGGCTTTACCATCCTGGTCGTGAGCCTGGAAGGAAAGCCTGCAGTTACCACAGAGATTATTGAGGACTGTAAGGTCCCCGATGATCTTTGTGGTATAGGAAACTGGAAGTGGCAAGAATCTTCGTCACTTCTGGTTTCCCGGTTGTAAACAGTGCCATTTTTAAATTGGTAAAGCATCTGAACACACCGATCTTGGTGTGATCAGATGCTTGTAAGGGCAGAGGAGACATCTGGGGACAGCAATAAAAGTGGTGATTTTTTTTTTAAAGAAACAGTGTAAAAATAAATCAAATAAATAATGAATAATAAATTTTTTTTTTAAAGCACCTTGCCCCTGTACTTGCGCGCAAAGATGAATGCACACGTCGGTCTCACGTGTATACATAAAAGGCGATCACACCACACATGTAAGAGCTAGAGCAATAATTCAAGCACCAGACCTCATCTGTAAATCTAAGCTGGCACCTGTAAAATGTCACCTATGGCAACGTAGTTTGTCACCATTCCACAAGTGTGACATGTTAGGTATCTATTTACTCGGTATAACACCATCTTTTATATTTTACCAAAAAATTGGGTATTATATTGTGTTTTTGTGTCCTAAAATTCAGTGTATTTATTCCTAAAAATGTGCATTAAAAAAACCACTGCCCAAATACTGTGTGACATACAAAAATTGTAGAACCCACCATTTTATTATCTAGGGCCTGTGCTAATATACAGTATCTCACAAAAATGAGAACACCCCTCACATTTTTGTAAATATTTTATTATATCTTTACATGTGACAACACTGAAGAAATGACACTTTGCTACAATGTAAAGTAGTGAGTGTACAGCTTGTATAACAGTGTAAATTTGCTGTCCCCTTAAAATGACTCAACACACGGCCATTAATGTCTAAACTGCTGGCAACAAAAGTTGCCTACAGTCAAGCACGGTGGTTTGAATGTCATGGTCTGGAGCTGCATGAGTGCTGCCAGAACTGGGGAGCTACAGTTCGTAGAGGGAACCATGAATGCCAACATGTCCTGTGAAATACTGAAGAAGAGCATAATCCCCTCCCTTCAGGGAATGGGCCGCAGGGCAGTATTCCAACATGATAACGACCCCAAACACACCTCCGAGATGACCACTGCCTTGCTAAAGAAGCTGAGAGTAAAGGGGATGGACTGGCCAAGCATGTCCCCAGAGCTAAACCCTATTGAGCATCTGTGGGGCATCTTCAAACGGAAGGTGGAGGAGTACAAGGTCTCTAACATCCACCAGCTCCGTGATGTCGTCATGGAGGAGTGGAAGAGGACTCCAGTGGCAACCTGTGAAGCTCTGGTGAACAACAGCTCTGGTGAACAACATGCCCAAGAGGGTTAAGGCAGTGCTGGAAAATAATAATGGCCACACAAAATATTGACACTTTGGGCCCAATTTGGACCAGAAGGTTAAACGTCAGGGGCGTTAGCAGGCCAGCAGATTCCCGGCTGGTGGCAGCAGGCAGAAGGTACCAGACAGGTGCATGTGAGGCAGAAGAGACACAGGATGCGTGGTCAGACAAGCTGGGTTGGTAAGATCAGATGCAGGCATAGATGGCAGGCAAACTGTCTTGTCCTCCCTTGCCATACCTGTCAGCCGGGATAGAGGAGAGCAAAGCGGTCCCGGTCCGGGGTCCGTAGATGTGGAGCTGCAGCTGATCCAGCCTGTAATCGAGTGGCGGTGAGCATCTACAAACAGCAAACACCAGCTAGTATCCACAACACAGTGTCAGAGGAAGCAAGGTATGAAAAGACTTGTTGATGTTATCTTAGCTGGATAACAACTCTCAGCATGAACTGCGGACATTAGATTGGGGCTGTTGCTGGGAGACAGGATAATAGGAAGATATTGCCTTCAGGTTTATCCGTGGACACCGATAGTTGTTATACTGGCTGAAGTTAAAGGTTACCACTGTCCCCCTCCTCCCTGCATAATGTTTTGAATGAATGGTCAGTTTACTTGATACGGACAAACAAATAGGGTCAGCAATACCATTGTCTGGCCCGGGGCTGAAAAATATCAACAAATCAGTAAGCTCTGCGAGGCTGTGCCTGAGGGGCTACATGAACGGTCTCCATTACACGCCTTATCCATCTGATTTGCTTATGTAGGCAAGCAGGGCGCTTTCTTGAACCAACTGCATCCGGTCTTACAGCTAAAGACAGGGGATCTACAAGGGGTACGGGGGCAAAAGACCCCCCAACCATACCTAGCATAGACAACTGTCGAGGCTGAAGTAGGAAATTGTGTGTTTTTTGGTACACAGTATTTGTGTGAGCAGCTCTTCTCTCGGTTATACGGCTTGGGGTGGAAAGTGGACTGCAAAAGAGAGAAGCTCCTGGAGGCATTGACCGTGATTTCGCCTATCCCACCCAATTATAGCAGGGGGTAAACTGCCGGCAGGAAGGAGAAGCATGAGAGGCTGCTCCTCGCGAACAACCGAACCCCAGAACACGAGGGAGAGCCTAAATACCAGCTCTATTCAAAAATATTTAAAAGAAGTAAGTGCAAAGAGCCCGGGAATGGAGGCGAAACAATCAGGAACTAAGGATAAGAAGAAAGAACAACAGGAACAAAAGGGGGGACAGAACCCGTGAAGAGCTGGACTTCGAGGGAGCGTCCGCGTGGAGTGCCGCAGATGAACAAAGAATAATGGCCCTGGTACCAAGTAAAACAGACCTGAGTGAAATGTGCATGAAATTAGAAAATGTGATTAAAGCTGAAATTTCAAATGTCCGAGCAGACATGGGACACCTTCTCCGCCAGGTGGAGGAGGTAGAAGAGGTCTCAGGGTCTCAAGCTAAAGAAATATCTGACTTAAAAGATCAGGTTAGCAAAATGCGGGATGAAAATCGTACACTGGCATTTAGATTGGAAGAACAAGAGAACCAAAGCCGGCGACAAAATCTACGCATTAGATTTATCCCGGAACAACAAGATGAGGATCTGGGGGAAAAGATGAAGAAGATTTTCAATCCTATTCTGGGTAGGCGAGAAGAAGAAGTCTTACGGATTGATAGGGTACACAGAATAAGAAGGCCCCCCCATATAAAGCAAGAAATCCCAAGAGATGTTATCGTCAAATTTCATCGGTATAAGGATAAAGAAAGAATCTGGGAGAACTTAAAGGGGGCCCCCCCAATAAGATTTGAAAATAAAGATCTGCAGATATTTACAGACTTATCAGCGGGAACCCTGGCGCGCAGAAGACAGATGAGACCAATCCTAGATCAACTTAGGAGATCAAATCTTAAATACAGCTGGGGGTTCCCAACATCCCTGATAGTTATAAAGGACGGAAGATCATGCAGGATGAGATACTTGGAAGAGACTCAGGACTTTTGTAACAGTCTGGGCATCCCCATCCCTGATATGTTATAATTATAAAGGGGAGGAGGACTTGGGGGTGGGACGGGGGGGGGGGGGGGAGAGATTTCTTTTGTTTTTTTTTTTGTTTTTCCTCTCACCTCTCTCTTTCTCCCCTCCTCCCTTTCTCCCCCCGTCCTCGCCTTGGGCAGTACAAGGCACAAAGTAAATGGACTCAAGTTGCGTCAGGTTAATATGATAGGGAGCGGGAAATTTGGTAGGGGTGGGCCATCCGAAGTCTCCCCGGGTTCTCATATTGTTGGTCTGGGGAGGGGGGTCCGGAGGTGGGGGGGTACTATACCAATGGGATGGGGCGCGTTGAATCTATGCCTCCTGTGCCTGTCTCTCCCTGAGGAGGGGCGGGCATGGGACGCCGGTGCTGGAGCTGCACCTCGGGGGAGGAGTCCCGTAGTTTGGAATGGGAGTAGTTCCATGCCTGAGGGCTCGAGGGCAGGAGATGAGGGGGGAGGGGTCGGGGGGGATGGGAAGGGAGAGGGGGGGTGGGGGGAAGAGGCGGGGGAGGGGCTCATTGCAGGACATGCTTAGGAAGAGCACAAATTACAGTAATCCGGCTGGTTTATAGATATGCCAGAGATTAGGTTTATCTCCTACAATGTGAAAGGGTTAAATTCGCCCAGAAAAAGACATAAAATATTAAGGGAACTGGATCGCCTGCGGGGCGATGTAGTTTTCTTACAAGAGACACACCTGACTCTGGACACCAGAATTAGGCTATTTTCTCCTAAAATTCCTCAATGGCTCTATGGCGACTCTCCTGATAGAGGGTCGAAGGGGGTTTCCATAGGGCTTTCAAAGACCTTGAATTTCTCATTGAGGGATAGAGGGATAGACCCTGAGGGCCGTTATATCTTTTTAAAAGGTAACATCGGATCAAGGGTGATTACACCGAATAGAAACCCCACGATTTTCTTGGGACAGGTATTGAAGAAGTTGACGGATTTTAGGGAGGGGGAGGTAGTGCTGGGAGGGGACTTAAACTTTTGCTTTGACCCCGATCTGGATGGTACGTCCCATGCCCAGGGGATAGGGAAGGTGTCATTGGGGGCAATCAGGCGGAAGCTGCATGGTTGCCAGTTAATGGATGTGTGGAGATTACAACACCCCAGAGAGAGGGATTTCACCTTCTTCTCCCCTGTGCACAGGACCTACTCCAGATTAGATTATTTTTTAGTGGACCATAGTTTACTGGAACGGGTCGAAGAAACAAGAATAGAAATAATGTCCCTCTCTGATCACTCCCCGGTCACTATGAGGGTGAAGATCCCAGAAGTGGAGGGGCGGCCCTTCTCGTGGAAATTGAACGAAGACCTGTTAAGGGATCCTAAGGTGGTAGAGTGAATCCAGGATGAGGTGGAATTTTTCTTCAAATCTAATGACAAAGGGGATGTGTCATCGTCTATATTATGGGAAACACACAAAGCTTTCATCAGAGGGATCTTTATTTCAATAGGAGTAGGTTTGAAAAAAAAGAAAAGAGAAGAAAGCTGATAGAGGAAATTTATTCCTTGGAGCAAGCACATAAAAAAGCAAAGGGTCAGGACCAGGACTGTTTCCACTTATTAGTCGCTAAGAGGGAGGAGTTAAGGGACACGATGGAGCAGGAGGCTAAGAGAGCTACAAATGTTATGGCAAGGGACAACTACTATTGGGCTAATAAGTCTGGCAAACAGTTAGCTAGACTGATAAGGAAAAAAAGAAGTAGGAACTTTATTGATAAAGTACTAAATAAAGGAGGGGAAGCGATAGTGACTAGCGTTGCTATAGCAGACGAGTTCAAAAAGTTTTTTGGTGACCTTTACTCGATAGGGCAACGAGGGGCAGGGGACAGTGCATGACTAGATAGGGGCAAGGAATTCTTAAAAGGAGCGGGATTAGTGAGGCTTCCTTCTGAGGATAGGGACCTCCTAGATAAACCCATTGAGGAAGAAGAAATACTAGCCGCCCTGAGGGACTCCCCGAAGGGAAAAAGTCCAGGCCCGGACGGTTTTACCTCCATTTATTTGGAGAAAATGAAACATATCCTGGTCCCTAGGTTGTGCCGGTACTGGAACGAACTCGGTCCTGGATGCGGAATGGTGGCCGAGGCATTGACTGCCACGATCACCTTGATTCGGAAAGAAGGGAAAGATAATAGGTTGTGTTCAAGTTATAGACCAATCTCACTGCTGAATGCAGATGTCAAGTTATATGCAAAAGTGTTAGCGAATAGACTGAAAGGGAAAATGAAAGCATTAGTGCATCCGGACCAGGCAGGTTTTGTTCCCGGCAGACAATGTAGGGACAACGGGGTGCGGGCGGCGCTGCTGTTGGAACTCTGTAAACACGCTGGACCCCCAGCTCTATTCCTGTCAGTTGACGCAGAAAAAGCGTTCGACAGGGTAGACTGGGGGTTCATGACAAACACTCTGGAAGCCTTGGGGCTTGGCCCGAGGTTTATTTCCTGGGTCAGGGTTCTTTACAGCAGCCCTGCAGCGGTGGTAAGAGTCAACTGAAAACCCTTCAGGATGTTCAACGGAACGAGGCAGGGCTGCCCTCTGTCCCCACTCCTGTTCGTCTTGTCCCTCGAACCTCTTCTGTCCACTATTCGTAACAGTCCAGTTTGCAGGGGTGTAATGGTGGGAACAGATGAACATAAACTAGCGGCATTCGCCGATGACATTCTGTTCTTCATTACAAACCCCAGAATAACCCTCCCTAATGTGCTCCGGATCATTAGAAATTATGGAGATGTCTCAAATTTCAAAATAAACCCTAGGAAGTCCGAAAGCTTAAATATTAATCTGGGTAAGCAAGAAGAAGAGCATCTAGACGCAGTTTTTCTCTTTCCATGGAAAGGGGAAATTAAGTACTTGGGGATTAAATTAGCTAATACTTTCAAAAAATTATTTCAAAAAAACTTTCTCCCATTGTTAGATGAGATTAGGCAAGAAGTGAGAAGACTTCGTACTAGGCCCCTCTCTTGGTTTGGGCGAGTGAATGCGGTCAAAATGAGTCTAACGTCTAGACTCCTATATAAATTTCAGATGTTGCCTATTCCATTACCAAGGTATTACTTAAAAGCTCTTAGGAATTTAATAAGTGAAGCTGTCTGGGGTGGCAAAAAATCACAAATCTCCTACGCAATTCTGAGTAGAGGGAAAAAAAGAGGCGGAATAGCCCAAAAGACCAATTTGTATTTAGTACCTACTTCAAATCCACCGATCGGAATGGATATACCATGCCCCTTGGATCAGATCAGTCCCTAAAAGTCAGTTCCTGAGATTACGCAGAAACTGCAGTGATCTCAACACCTTTAAGATCCAAGCAGTGTCTCTTAGAAACAGATTTTTGGAGAAGGGTTATAAACCCTCAGTTTTGGATATGGAGATAGACAACGCCTGTCTGGTTGATCGTCAAACACTTTTGGAAGATAGACCTAGACAGGTTAATGAGGATTTTAAATGGTCTTTCATGACATCTTTCTCCATCCAACATAAATCCATCAGAAGGATTTTTGAACATCATTGGGACGTTCTAAAAACAGATAAGATCCTGGGCCCTATGTTACCCGATACCCCTAAGGTGGTCTTTAGGGGTGCTCCGTCCCTCCGTAATAGGTTAGCACCCAATGTGGTAGATCCCCCCAGTAAGCCTTCCTTTTTTCATAATTGGACCGGTTTTCACCCGTGTAAAAAATGCTTGGTCTGTCAATATAATACCAGTGGTAGGAGAACAAGCCACTCTTTTTCTTCCACTGTGACGGGCCGTTTTTATAAGATTAAGCAGTTTTGCACTTGTGCGACCACGGGGGTAGTTTACCTTCTGACCTGTCCATGCGGTAAACAATATGTGGGACGAACCATCAGGTCATTTACGACCAGAGTTTCTGAGCACATCAACCTTATCAAGGCGGGTAGTACTAAACACACTGTACCTCGTCACTATAGGGAATTCCATGATCGGAATCCTGAAGGTACCCAGTTTCTCATCATCGACAAATACGTGGCCCCCTGGCGGGGTGGATCAACCCTTAGGGGGGTCTCCCGTCGTGAAACTTATTGGATTTACGAATTGGGTTGTCACTTCCCACAAGGTATTAACGTGGAGTGGGACATCAATTCGTTTATTAATCAGGCTTAGTTATCTATGATCTCTTCTAAATTTATCTTTACATTTTAATTTAAAAAAAAAAAAAAAAAAAAAAATTTTTTTGGTGTATATGATTTTTTATAGTTTTTGATTAAATTTTATAATAATGGCAGGTGTATTCTGACCATTAACATACTCTATATTGTGACTATTTACCAATGTTGCACGTTCTGTGTATCTCGGTGCATGTTCCCTGGTTTAGTGGTATTATTATTATTGATAGTCCCTTTATTTATGGCTATTATACACACTGTCTGGGATGCCCCTCCATTGGTAGTGTCACCTTTTAAATGTTTTAATTTTGTTATGGCTATTGCCCCTATGTAGATACTTACACATCTCATAATAAAATTTTATTATAATTTTATTTGAACGTGTAGACGTTCATAATTTGTGTTGTATTCCAGGCTTCCATTATCTTCACCTCTGCTGACACTTGGCTCTAGGTATGGGGTTCCCGTGATGTAGTTCCGACCTCCCCTAGCCTATCCTCTCTATTTGCAGGAAGTGTGAGAGCCATGGGCGTGGTGACGTGGCTGGGTCCCGAGCGTCGAATGCGCGTGTGCAGCATTCGACAAACACGGGCTCTGTTTACTTTTCAGATGCTGAGTCCGAGGGGCGGAGCGTAATGACGCTCCGACCTATGGATTCGCTTACTGAGAACGAGGCTTGGCGCGCAAGCGGACGTCCTTTTTTGACTTCCGCTGTTGCGCACGGCCTCGCTGCTTGGACACGCCCAGCGGGCGGAGTATGACGGCGCTCTGGTCTGTCCATCTGGCCGTGCTGACACCGAGGCTTGGTCTAATTCCGAGCACTTCCGGGTCGGCTGGCCGCATGAACTTTCCTGACGCCTTCCCCTTTCTTTGTTGCCTTATTTTTACTTAGGAATATTATAAACTGACATTAGTGGCATCATACCATTGATCAGAATTCCACATTTTATACATATATTTTTTATTAATTTATCGAACCGGAAGTGACATCATTGGGGCACTTCCTGTATTGTGACACTCCCAGTGGAGGTCATTCTTAGTTTAAATAGCGGTGAGGTAGGGGGGCTCCACACCCCAGATGAAGGCTCGTTAGCCGAAACATGTTGGGTGGACTCCCTACAATCACCGCGATTACTATATAGTCTTGTGCTTATTCCGATCTCCTAACATGTGAGTGTTCCTTTTTTATTGTTTCAATAAATTTATATATTTTAAACGATATCATGCCATGTGAGCATTCTTTCCCCCATGGCATGTAATTTTATCTGGTTGGCCTGTTGACAAGTTTGGACGGCTGAAGCTGTGACGGGGTTTCTATCTCTCCCCTCCCCCCCTCCATTTGAAGTTGATGACATCTGAGGATCCATCTGGCTAGCCTTGGTGGCTAAACAAGCTTTCTGGGACTTGTAAGACGTATGTCTTTTCAAGTCACCTGGTTCCGGTAAGCCTCCTCTGATGCTTTGGTGGTGGTCCCGACACTTATCTAGAAGTTCCACTTATTTGGTGTTTTATCTACCCACTTGGCAGAAATTTTCCATCATTGTTTTTACCATTTCACCCTCAGAGACTTTTGGGTGGCGGATGTGGAGTTTCATCTAGATCATAATTTTTCAACTTTTATGGACATTTTGTTATTTCCTTACTTTTATATTATTATTTTTTACGTTGTTTCTTCACTGGTATAATAGTATCAAAGTATATGACACTCAGTTTATTTTTGATTGTGTTTAATTATTTATATGTAACCTCGAATCACAATTCTTTTACTGTTTTTGTGGGCCCCCCATTAATGGTTTGGGCTAGTTCATTGTTCTTATTTATTTACACATTTAGCGCTACACTTAACACATTTCACTCTTGGAGCAAGCACATAAAAAAGCAAAGGGTCAGGACCAGGACTGTTTCCACTTATTAGTCGCTAAGAGGGAGGAGTTAAGGGACACGATGGAGCAGGAGGCTAAGAGAGCTACAAATGTTATGGCAAGGGACAACTACTATTGGGCTAATAAGTCTGGCAAACAGTTAGCTAGACTGATAAGGAAAAAAAGAAGTAGGAACTTTATTGATAAAGTACTAAATAAAGGAGGGGAAGCGATAGTGACTAGCGTTGCTATAGCAGACGAGTTCAAAAAGTTTTTTGGTGACCTTTACTCGATAGGGCAACGAGGGGCAGGGGACAGTGCATGACTAGATAGGGGCAAGGAATTCTTAAAAGGAGCGGGATTAGTGAGGCTTCCTTCTGAGGATAGGGACCTCCTAGATAAACCCATTGAGGAAGAAGAAATACTAGCCGCCCTGAGGGACTCCCCGAAGGGAAAAAGTCCAGGCCCGGACGGTTTTACCTCCATTTATTTGGAGAAAATGAAACATATCCTGGTCCCTAGGTTGTGCCGGTACTGGAACGAACTCGGTCCTGGATGCGGAATGGTGGCCGAGGCATTGACTGCCACGATCACCTTGATTCGGAAAGAAGGGAAAGATAATAGGTTGTGTTCAAGTTATAGACCAATCTCACTGCTGAATGCAGATGTCAAGTTATATGCAAAAGTGTTAGCGAATAGACTGAAAGGGAAAATGAAAGCATTAGTGCATCCGGACCAGGCAGGTTTTGTTCCCGGCAGACAATGTAGGGACAACGGGGTGCGGGCGGCGCTGCTGTTGGAACTCTGTAAACACGCTGGACCCCCAGCTCTATTCCTGTCAGTTGACGCAGAAAAAGCGTTCGACAGGGTAGACTGGGGGTTCATGACAAACACTCTGGAAGCCTTGGGGCTTGGCCCGAGGTTTATTTCCTGGGTCAGGGTTCTTTACAGCAGCCCTGCAGCGGTGGTAAGAGTCAACTGAAAACCCTTCAGGATGTTCAACGGAACGAGGCAGGGCTGCCCTCTGTCCCCACTCCTGTTCGTCTTGTCCCTCGAACCTCTTCTGTCCACTATTCGTAACAGTCCAGTTTGCAGGGGTGTAATGGTGGGAACAGATGAACATAAACTAGCGGCATTCGCCAATGACATTCTGTTCTTCATTACAAACCCCAGAATAACCCTCCCTAATGTGCTCCGGATCATTAGAAATTATGGAGATGTCTCAAATTTCAAAATAAACCCTAGGAAGTCCGAAAGCTTAAATATTAATCTGGGTAAGCAAGAAGAAGAGCATCTAGACGCAGTTTTTCCCTTTCCATGGAAAGGGGAAATTAAGTACTTGGGGATTAAATTAGCTAATACTTTCAAAAAATTATTTCAAAAAAACTTTCTCCCATTGTTAGATGAGATTAGGCAAGAAGTGAGAAGACTTCGTACTAGGCCCCTCTCTTGGTTTGGGCGAGTGAATGCGGTCAAAATGAGTCTAACGTCTAGACTCCTATATAAATTTCAGATGTTGCCTATTCCATTACCAAGGTATTACTTAAAAGCTCTTAGGAATTTAATAAGTGAAGCTGTCTGGGGTGGCAAAAAATCACAAATCTCCTACGCAATTCTGAGTAGAGGGAAAAAAAGAGGCGGAATAGCCCTACCAGATTTTAATAGGTACTACATTTCTGTAGTACAATCAAGGGTCACGGAATGGTGTAAAAAAGGATCTGATAAGCGTTGGGTCCATATCAAGCACGTATTGAGTAATACTAATTTAGGACTTTCACTTTGGAACCCCCCAAAATTCAGAGCACTTAGCACGAACACATCTATGTTAACGTATAACACTTTTAAATACTGGGATATGGTACACACTCAGCATAAATGGTCATACAATTCACCACTGATACACATGAAAAACAACTTATTTTTTGAACCTGGGAGGAGGGAGGTGGGAGGGAATTGGCTGAAAGTAGATTCTATTCAATTAAAAGATTTCATAAATAGGGGGCACATGCGCACACTTTCGGATTTAAGTAGGGAATCTGAGTTATGGGTTATGAATGGGTGGAGGTATCTCCAGCTCTCCCACTTCATCGAGAGGTTACCGAAACCTCTTAGGAGTATGGAGGAGCTTAGACCGTTTGAACAGCTACGTACGAAAGAGCAATCAGGGGGTGTTATAACTCAAATATATAGGATCTTGGGAACAAAGCAGGAGCTGGAAGTACCTCGATACATTAAAAGGTGGGAGCAGGATTTGGGGTCACAATGTAATAAAACTATGATAGACAAAATTTTGAGGTGGGTTCACTATATTGCGGTAGACAACAGGAGAATGGAAATTCACTACAAATGCCTCGTAAGGTGGTATGCCACCCCAGACATGGTAAGCAAAATGGATAAGACGAAGTCAAGTACTTGCTGGAGGGGGTGTTCAACTTTAGGAACAATGGCCCATATATGGTGGGAGTGTCCCATCATCAAAATATACTGGAAAAAAATCTTGGGATTGATAAAGGGTATCACGGGGAGGGAAATAGCGGAGGACCCTTAGGTCTGTCTTTTCCACGGGACCTCGGAACCAATAAAGAGCTATAAAGCCTCTCTAGTTCCCATAATGTTAGATTTAGCCAAGCGACAGATTGCGTCAAATTGGCTGACTGCCTCGAGCCCTTACATTCGAGATTGGCTTTTTGGTCTAAATGAAGTATACAATGTCGAGTGTATGGACAAAGGGGGAGCCGAACCGGAGGAGGAGGACCATTCTGGGAAATGGGCAGTATGGATAAAGTTTAAAAGGACTTGGAGCTATCTAAGGGAGATTATTAGTCTGGTATAAGTAGGCAGATAGTTTGCATAGCTGAGAGACCAGGAAGGAAGGTGCCCTCTGTGAGCAGGGTGGGGTGGGTAGGGGGTAGGGGGGCGGGAGACAGGAGGGAGCGGGGGATAATCATTTTATTTTTTATTATACCATTGCGGATTTGTATTATGAAAAATCCCCTGTGAGAAATATATTGTTATGAAAAATGATAAATAAAGTAATAAAAAAAAAAAAAAAAAGATGGCAGGCAAAGGATAGTAAGGGAACAGGCAGAGATCAGCAATGTGAGTTCAGGCAGATGAGCAAGAGACAAGAAGCAGTTCAGAAGACCAGATACAGGCCAGGGTCAAGGTAGGAGAGATGCAACTGAGTCAGAGGCAAGCCGGGTCAAACACAGAATCAAGTTTTAGGAACACAGGTACAGCTGCAGATCAGACAGCAAATCAGTAGTGCAACTGCTGCACTTATATATGGCACTTGGTGCCAACTTTTATTGGCGCGTGCGTAAATATTTGTGGGCATGCGCACATTCTTGTGCCTGGCGCGATGCGCACTTGCGGGATCTCGAAAGTATATATAATTATTCCTGCGCTATCATGTGTGTAAAGACTAAGAGCTATAAAGAAAAGCTGCTTGCACCAAATAGGGTACAACCAGACCCTATCAGCAGATGAATAAAATAAATAAAATGGTGCTGCGCTAATCCTAGCAGGAACACAAATGGTATTATTGGAATGCTCCTAGTGGATGCGATGGAACACAATAAAATAAAAGTAAATCTCAAATAACTAAATGCACCAATATTAAGTAGTAGTGGTCTCTTATATAAAAAGGATCGGCCACTAAAAGGAAATTAAAAATTAATGAATTATAAAGTGCACTAGTGCTATAATAATAACAGTGACTCTATATAACAATAAATACCAAAATAGTAGTAATAGATGTAGCAATAGCAACTCCTGTATAAAGTGCAAAAAAAATCCAATGTATAAGTGAATTCCAACGTGTAGCATACATGCAACACTAATAGTGACTATGTGCAAAACAGCACACGTGACTTCTTCAGGGGATCAAAAGAAGTCACGTGTGCTGTGACGTCACGCGTAGGGACAGGACAGGCACCGATGCTGATAGAGGCTTACAAGCTCGCCGCTCGTTGGAGATAAGCATTGTTTTATTTGTTTACTGTGAGTACTCATGCTGTGTGTTAATAAAAAAACAGTTTTAGCCAGACAATACTATACTATTGTGGGACTTTCCTTTTTTCTATTTCTGTGCCCCCTTATCATCTGAGGGAATATGCTCCAAGACTAGGACCGTGAGGATTGAGGAGGAATATAAAGGATGGTACTCCCAATACTTGTCATTTGCTGTTACCCCATTACCTTAAGGTAAGGGGCTACTACCCACTAGTTTGTGTGTGTGAACACGAAGAGGAGCATTATTGTGTCACATTCGAGCACTTCACTGCATATTTGCATGCTAGGAAACTGTTGTCACTTTATGAAGGAGGACTTTTTTATGCTGAAACACTTTGATTGAACTGTTTATTTCAAGTGTCACGTGGATGTTGTTTTTTATTTTTTATTTTTTATATTGTTTTGCACATAGTCACTTTTAGTGTTGCATGTATGCTACACGTTGGAATTCACTTATACATTGGATTTTTTTTGCACTTTATAAAGGAGTTGCTATTGCTACATCTATTACTACTATTTTGGTATTTATTGTTATATAGAGTCACTGTTATTATTATAGCACTAGTGCACTTTATAATTCACTAAGTTTTCATTTCCTTTTAGTGGCCGATCCTTTTATATATAAGAGACCATTACTACTTATTATTGGTGCATTTAGTTATTTGAGATTTACTTTTATTTTATTGTGTTCCATCGCATCCACTAGGAGCATTCCAATAATACCATTTGTGTTCCTGCTAGGATTAGCGCAGCACCATTTTATTTATTTTATTCACTTGCGGGATCTCGCATTTGCATTTGCGTCCGCCTTGTGCATTAGTAGTGCTATGGCCAGCACGTCCCTGACACGTACTTTACAAGTTGTATTTCTCTGGACATCACGCGCTTCTGGCTTCTCATCCAAGTGACTGTCTGAGTAATTCAATCCAGGCATTTATGTGGCACTCTGAAAGAGCAGTCATTTAGAAAGGAAGAACCTGTCCTGTTAGCTGTCATTTTACCCAGTGAGCAGTGCTGGGATCCTCTTATGCCCTTTTCCCCCCACCACACCTTTAACAACAAGTGTTCTTTTGAGCCAGATGTTCTATGGCTCTACATGTGAACAGGAGTGAAATTGTGCCTACATGTGAGATATCCCCTAGTCTCTTTGGTTAAGTGAAATGCAAACTGACAAAAAAATATCAAATATTGTGTTATTATTGAGTGGGCTGCCTCTGTTATTTGCCACACTAATGAAGTTCTTGGCAAATATGAAACTTAATCTACAATTAAAGCAGCTAGAACAGAGGACTTTGTACAGCAGGTTGGCAGAAATCCCTAGTTTAGCACTTCAAACAACTAAATTCATTAATGAAAACTAAATTTGATGATTCAAGTTGACATTACTGCATGCCTGCTCCCGTCTCTAGACATAAAACCTCACAGCTTGGCTTGGTGTCCTCTAAACAGACTTCAAGGAGAAAAATAAAAAAAAAGGTAGACAACTTGCCAATGTTCAGAAGCACTTAAGTTTGGCACTCCTGATGGAGTACGATATTGATTCAAAATTTCATGAGACAAGTGAAGCCAGTATAATCCATTGGACAGTTTATAATCTGTACAGTGCAGTAATGATGAGTTATACACTCATTGATTTAATGTGGTAGTAAACAGGGCATCTTAGATCCAAACTGCTTAAAATCTAAGTATTGTAACCAAAACTGATGGAGTTAAATAAAATGCATGAATAAAAATGCTTAAACATTTATGTCCAGACTATAGATACTAAAGTATTTACATATTCTTAAAGCCCATCTTCTGGGAAAGAAAAAAAAAATCCCCCCTTGCAGAGGGGCTGCCCTTGCACTGCAAGGGATAAATGCTTGTTTAGGTCTAGGGGCAGCAAAAAGCAGTTTAACCTACTAGATCAGTGGTTCTCAACTCCTGTCCGCAGGACCCACCAACAAGCCTGGTTTGCAAGATAACTGAAATACATCACAGGTGATATAAATTGTTGCTCAGTGATTGCAGTATTCTAGTCTGTATCTCCCCAAGGTAACACTTAAAATCTGGAGTGTTAGTGGGTCCTGAGGAGAGGAGTTGAGAACCACTGTACTAGATCCTCCACACCCCCAGCAGTTACATCCCTTTCCAGGGGAACCACAAGTAACACCTCCTTCACCAGCAGGCTGGCCGTGGTTGATAGTTCAGGTAGCTGGCAGCAAATATCCCAAGGCACGCTCCACAAGAGTATGGCTGAAGGAGTCTTTGCTCCATTGATTCAGGTGGCTGAAGGCAATGCCAGCCAACTTGAAGGGCAGTACTCCAAAGTTTGCTGGCACAGTGTCCACCATAGTGACTGGAGCTTAAAAAGAAGCTGTGTCCTCTAGTGCTCTCCTCCGGTGGCCTGCATGCCAGACATAGTAATGAAAGCCAAGACACATTGGTACAGCTCACATGCCCAGTCGCTGCCACCCCATCAAGCAGAATCTCTCTGAGCCTTGAAGGGTGGACAGAGCTGATATGTATAACCCCTGGGCATGTCCAGGAGTTCGGTGGATGATAGGAGCCCAGGTGATTGTGGGTAAAAGAATCAAAGGAGACTGTGCCCACAACTGAGGCAAGTGAGGAAAGGAGCACTCCAGCACAGTAGCTAAGTTCAGGGCTGCACACTCACCTCCGCATTCATGTCAAATTAGGATGTGTAGCGGTGTCCTTACAGCTGATGTTTCCCCATTCAGTAACATTGGCTGCCTGCATGAAACTCCAGACAGCTCCAGTCACATGAACAAGTGGCTCATTCATACCTTACAGGCCTTCGTGTCCATGTGAATGAAGGTGTCCTCTCACTCCCTGTAGTGTCACTGAGACAGGGATTAAAGGAAATTCTCCGCAATGGTACACAGACAGCAAGAGAAAATTGGCAGGTGTCCCAAACTAGACAAAAAAGCTTTAGGCTTTAGATATAGTATAAGGCCTATTTAATGGAAAACATGTTTAATCACTTGCCGACCAGCCCCTGTCATTATACCGAGGCAGGCAGGCCCCTTCCCGCAAATCGCCATAGCCATACGTTGGCTCTTTTAAGAGCTATAGCAGGTGCGCCCGCGTCGCTGGAGGCATACGGACGCGCACGCTGCACGGCAGGGAGAGCCGATGCGCATGGTCGGGAGGCCGCGATCTCTGCCGGTCACCCGCGATCGCTCCACAGAGAGCCAGAACGGGGATCTGTCAATGTAAACAAACAGATCCCCGTTCCGACAGGGGAGTAGAGAGAGATCGTCTGTCCTTAGTGATCAGGAACAGCGATCTCTCTCCTCCTCCAGTATGCATATTCCCCTCACAGTTAGAAACACCTCCCAGGGGGCACATTTAACCCTTTGATCACCACTAGTGTTAACCCCTTCCCTGCCAGTGTCGTTTATACAGTAATCAGTGCATTTTTATAGCTCTGTATAAATGTCAGTGGTCCCAAAAAAAGTGTCAAAAATGTCCTATCTGTACGCCACAATGTCGCAGTCCCACTAAAAATCACAGATCATCGCCATTACTAGTAAAAAAAAAAAAGAACAATAAAAATGCTATAAATCTATTCTCTATTTTGTAGATGCTATAACTTTTGCGCAAACCAATCAATATGCGCTTATTGCGTTTTTTTTTTTAATTGTAGAAGAATACATATTGGCCTAAACTGATAAAGAAATTAGTTTTTTGGGGGAGATATTTATTATAGCAAAAAGTAAAAACTATTGTTTTTTTTCAAAATTGTCTGTCTTTTTTTTGTTTATAGCGCAAACAATAAAAACGGCAGAGGTTCAAATACCACCAAAAGAAAGCTCTATTTGTGGAAAAAAAAAAGGACGTCAATTTTGTTTGGGTACAGCATCGCACGACTGCGCAATTGTCAGTTAAAGCGACGCAGTGCCGTATCACAAAAAATGGCCTGGTCATTAAGGGGGAAAATCTTCCGGTCCTTAAGTGGTTAAAATTGCATTCAGAGAATCATGATCTTTTTTTATGTTTTGACTGCTCCAAGGTTATAAAGGCGGGGATTACTCTTTAACATTTTAATAAGTGAAAAAAGTTTCTTACAAACCCTGTTTTTACCAGCGGGGAGGTGAAGTGGGTGGGTGGTTGAAGGGCGCATTGTGGTGGGTGTTTGGCACTGTGCTGGGGGAGTGATTTTGATGGGTGTAAGGTACTTTGAATGAGGAGGGGAAGGTGGGGACAGAAAGTGGGTGAAAAATGCTGTGACCAGGTTGGTGAGGTAGAGGGTTGAAGGCTGCTGAAAGGTGATTACCAGGTGTTTGGAGTTGAGAATGAAGGGGGTCGGAGGTGCAGTGACCAGAGGAGTGAGGTGGGTAACTGGGGGGTGCTTTGAGGTGAGTGGTGGGTGGCCGACATATTGACCAGTGGGTTGAAGTGAGAGGGAAGTGCTGTGACCAGGGGGTTAAGATGTGTCGATTGGGTAGTAGGCACTGTGGTGGGGGGTGATTTGGATGGTAAGTCCTGTAGCAGAGGAGTGGGGGAGAGGTAGGTGGCAGGAGCTGTGACCAGAGGGCTGAGGTGGTGGGTGAGTGATGCTGAAAGGCTGGCGGGGTGGTGCTGTGACTCGGAGTTGGTGAGGTGGGGGGGGGTGTTGGAGGTGCTGTAGCAGATGTGTCAGGCGATTTGACCGAGAAGGTGAAGTGGGTGGAAGGCGCATTGATGGGGAGGGGCTTTATGTGGGTAAGGGTGAGGTGGTATGCACAGTGCTGCCTAAGTGCAGCATAGGAGTTCTATGTGCTGGACACTGTATTGCTGAAGCAGTGACACTGTGCTACTATCTCCAAGCTGGCTGAATAGAGGTAATCTGACACAGGTGTGGGGGAGGTGGGTTTGATAGGGATAGGTTCCAGGCAGTGGCGGAGCTTTCATAAGGGCGCACGGACGCCGCCCCCTCTCTCCAGCCACCCCCTCTATCACCAATAGATAGATTCATGCATTGTATGAATCTATCCATGGTCACCGCTGCTATCCCCTATTCTTTGTTTTTTTGAAGCACCTGATTAGAGCCATATGCTCTAATAGGCTCCAAGAAAGGTGACCTGCGAGCGCCATGCTTGGCCCAGGTGTGTTAGAAAAGTGAAAGGATATTCGCTTTCCTAACACTGAACCGCCTCTCGGTCAATCAGGTGCTCGGGTCTGTTACCATTGAGGACATTGAGCAGCATAGAGACACCGCTCGCCACCCACCACCCCCCGCCGTCACCCGCTGCCCCACCGAGACAGAGTAAGTGCCATGCAGACAACGAGTGGGCTGGCGGGGGGGCAAAGTGACAGCATTCGATGGCAGCATTTGATAGGCACAGTGGCAGCATTTGATGGCACAGTGGCAGCAATTAATGGGCACCGTGGCTGCATTCCATGGGCACAGTGGTTGCATTCAATGGGCACAGTGGCAGCATTTGATGGCACAGTTGCAGCATTTGATGGGAACAGTGGCAGCGTTTGTTGGGCACAGTGGCAGCGTTTGATTGGCACAGTGGCTGCATTTAATGGCACAGTGGGAGCATTTGATGGCACAGTGGCAGCAATTGATGGGCACAGTGGCAGTGTTTGATGGGCACAGTGGCAGCGTTTGATGGGCACAGTGGCAGCGTTTGATGGGCACAGTGGCTGTGTTTGATGGGCACAGTGGCAGCATTTGATGGGCACAGTGGCAGCGTTTAATGGGCACAGTGGGGGCAATTGATGGGCACAGTGGCTGCGTTTGATGGGCACAGTGGGGGCAATTGATGGGCACAGTGGCTGCATTTGATGGGCACAGTGAGGCTGCAATTGATGTTTTTTTTTTTCAGAATTTCAGTTTGTTTGCACCCCCCCAAAAATTTTGAGCACCAGCCTCCACTGGTTCCAGGACAGGGAAGCTCTAGAGCATTCTATTTGACTATTTCTGTTTTTTCTTTTTTGTATCTTTGTAATCGTTATGTGTCGTCTTATTTATCCCTGTTATTGCATAATATTTTTAAATCTTGGTTTTGCAGTGATAAATCCCATAAAATATACTTAAAACACATAAACTCACCGGTCACTTTATTAGGTACACCTTGCGAGTATGGGTTTGGACCCCCATTTGTCTTTTGCCTTGGTGGCATAGATTCAACAAGGTGTTGGAAACATTCCTCAGAGATTTTGGTCCATATTGACATGATAGTATCACGCAGTTGCTGCAGATTTGTCAGCTGCACATCCATGATGTGAATCTTCCGTTTCACCACATCCCAAAGGTTCTCTATTGGATGGAGATCTGGTGACTGTGGAGGCCATTGGAGTACAGTGATCTCATTGTCATGTTCAAGAAACCAGTTTGAGATGATTTGAGCTTTGTGATATGGTGCATTATCCTGCGGGAAGGAGCCATCAGAAGATGAGTACACTGCAGTCATAAAGGGATGGACATGGTCAGCAACAATACTCAGGTAGGCCACGGTGTGCCAAGAAATTATCCCCTACATCATTACACCACTGCCACCAGCCTGAACCATTGATACAAGGCAGGATGGATCCATGTTTTCATGTTGTTTACGCCAAATTCTGACCCTACCATCTGAAATCGAGACTCATCAGACCAGGCAATGTTTTTCCAATCTTCTATTGTCCGCTTTTGGTGATCCTGTGCGAATTGTAGCCTCAGTTTCCTGTTCTTAGCTGAAAGGAGTGGCACCCGCTGTGGTCTTTTGCTGCTGTAGCCCATCTGCTTTAAGGTTCAATGTGATGTGCGTTCAGAGATGGTATTCTGCATACCTTGGTTGTAACGAGTGGTTATTTGAGTTACTGTTGCATTTCTGTCATCTCTAACCAGTCTGCCCATCAGTGGCGGTGCATCCATAAGGGTGCATGGCGCTGCCCCCTCTCTCCTGCTACCCCCTCTAGCACCAATAGATAGATTCATGCATTGCAACAGTGTGTATTCAATTATAATTTATATCAGTGTTTCTTTCTATCACATTTATATAGCAACACCATTTTCATTAAATAAGCCATCACATCTATTTACAGCGGTACACTTTGCATCCCTTATCACTTTATAATTTTTTTTTGCCCGGGTTGACATCTCTGAAGCCCAAAGCCTCTTGAGAAAGGCTCTTAGCCATTTTCTGCACTAGGCCTACTTGAATGATGATTAGACATGTGCAGTTCGTTTCATTTCAAATTGAAATTCCGAATTACAAAAGTATCGAATTTAAACAAATCCGAAATAATGAAAAAAAAAATTTGGAAGAAATTTGAATGGATTCAAATAGTTTTCGAATAGTTTTCAAATTCTAAAAGTTTTTGAATTCCAATAGTTTTCCAATTTCCAAAGAGAATAAAATAGAATAGAAAATAAAGGAATAAAATAGGAAAAATAGAATGGAATAGAAAATAATATAACAGAAAATAAAAGAATATAATATAGTAAAACAGAACAAAATAGAAAATAAAAAAACAGAATAGAATAGAAAACAAACAAATAGAATGCATTAGAATAAATAAAGACTATAAGAATAACATAGAAAGAATATAACCATCTTCTGAAATTCGAATTTCAAATAGATATTTAATTTTGAATTCAAATACATAAGAAAATACAAGCATTGAATATAAAAAAAAGAATAGAATAGACTATAATAGAAGAGAAAAGAATATAATTTAAAAAAAAATAGAAATAGATAGAATATAACCATTTCCCAAAATTCAAATAGAAGCAATACGAATATGAATAGAAAAGAATAGATTAGAATAGAATAAAAAATAACAGAATCGTATAGAGAAAAAAAACCAGAATAGAATAAAAAGAATATAACCATTTTCTGAAACTCGAATAGAATAAATTTGAATTTGAATAGAAAAGAATAAACAAATAGAAAAAAATTTGAATCAAAAAAACAATAGAATAGAATAAAAAGAATATAACCATTTTCCAAAATTTAAATAGAATCAATTCAAATTTGAATAGAAAAGAATAGATTAGAATATTCTATTCTATTCTATACTATTCTGTTATTTTCTATTCTATTCTTTCTTTCTTTTTTTATACTATTCTGTTATTTCCTATTCTATTCTTTGATATTTTATTCAGATTCAAATTGATTCTATTTGAATTTTGGGGAATGGTTATATTATTTCTATTTTATTCTATTGTTTTTTGAATGATATTCTTTTCTAGTCTATTCTTTCCTATTTGAATTTCAGAAGATGGTTATATTCTTTCTATCTTATTATATTCTTTTTTCTATTCTTTTAGTTTCCATTACATTATATTCTTTTATTTTCTGTTATATTCTTTTTTATTTTATTATATATTTTATTATTAAAAAATGATTCTATATTATTCGATTCCTTTATTTTCTATTCTATTTTATTCTCTTTGGAAAATGGAAAATTATTTGAATTAGAAAACTATTCAAATACTTTTTGAATTTGAAAACTATTCGCATTCGAAAACTATTTGTAATTGAATCGGATCAGTTCTAGGCTTATGTACTGGGGTAAAGTGTGAGGGTGAAAATGGGAGAAAACCAGAAGTGAACCCTTTGCGGGGTATATATATACATCTTGCAATTTTATGATGTCCCTTCTTTGTCTGGATTTTTGTACATTTGGTATTGTGATGTATTTTATATTTATATAGATATGAATAAAGATTATTTAAATGGAAAAAATGGAAATTGAATCGGAAACTATTCGCAATCGAAAACCATTCGAAATTGATTTCAAAACAATTTGAATTCCGAAAATTCGAATCAATTTGAATATGAATAAATGAAACAAATTCCGAAAACAAATTAAACAGATTAAACTAATTTACCGTATATACTCGAGTATAAGTCGTTCCGAGTATAAGTCGAGGCCCTAATTTACCACAAAAAAATGGGAAAAACTTAGTGACCCGAGTATAAGACGAGGGTGAGAAATGCACAGCTACTGTAAGTGGAAAAGAGGGTCAACAATGCCCATTTGCAGCATCACTGTGCCCATTTGCAGCCATAGGTCCCCTGAACTTCAAACTCAGTAGTTAAGGGTTCCTAGATGCCCCCTAGCTGCAGCAAAAATTTGGGGTCTCTGAACCCAATGGGTCCCGAAATGGCATTGCTGCAGATGGACACAGTTGATCGAATTTGGGGCCCCGTATTACGGGGCCACTTAGTGCTAAGAACCCCAAATTTGGTGTGCAAACCCAATGGAACTAGCAGCATAAAATTTCTAAAGCTGGGGTTTCTAGCACCAAGTGGCCCCGAGATACAGGGCCCCAAAAATCAGTTCAGAAAATGTCAAGCACTTTTCTGCAGAAGAGAATGACATTTTCCGAACCGATTTTGGGGCCCCGTATCTCGGGGCCACTTAGGGCTAGGAACTTCAGCTTTGGATATGTTGTGGTACCAGTTCCACTGGGTTTGCACACCAAATTTTGGGTTCCTAGCATCAAGTGGCCCTGAGATACGGGGCCCCAAAGTCGGTTCGGAAAATGAAATTTTTTGCTGCAGAAAAGTGCTCGAGTATAAGTCGAGGGGGGCACTTTCAGCACAAAAAAATGTGCTGAAAAATTCGACTTATACTCGAGTATATACGGTAACTAAACAAATTTATGTAAGTAACAAATCAAAACGAAACAAAACAATTTTTTTCGTTCTGCACATATCTATGATGCCCATTTGTAAAGCTCTGCTCCTGGTGTCATGTAACTATTTTAGTGAAAGCTACAGTTGGAATGTACTGTAGGAGGTTACATGGGATATAATTTATGTGCAGAGCTAATGTAACTGTACAAAACACCACAGAAGAAAAAAGGAATATTGTTTTATGTGTCTTGAAATATCCTCCTTTCAACAGTATATCTCCCCCCTCCTCTTAAGCCACAAATGTTTAAAGACAGCCAGAAGAGGAACACAAAATAAGCAAAAAGTTATCACAATCTATAAATAATGATGCTTGCTGTTGCCCTTTTTGACGCTGTTGCTTAGAGCTCCTTCCAACTGCAATTATGCTAAATACAGCCCTGTACAGAAAGATGACATTTCATTTCCTTTGTGTTTTTTGGATGGCTTGTTGCATTGTTTTGTTCCGGTTCATAAAGTGGGGACCAAAAAAATCTGTTCTCATTGGCAAATGATAACCAAAGACATATTTTAGAAATTTTCACAGTCATGTGTTCTGCAAACAGACTCTTCATTTAACTCCAAGCTTTATCATTTCCCAGCCTACAATGGGTACTTGTATTCCCCATACATTCCCTGTAACAGCAATAGACAGACTTTTCCCAATGACATCAGATACAAACAACCTAGTGACACATTTCAGATACCGTTAACGTCTGTAAAATTGCTTATTTTTTTTCTAAATTCTTTGTTTGGATGAGGTATCTATATATAGCCTTTCACCCATTTTCTAGAACTTCCTTCCCTTCTTATGTAGAAACTTTGTACTAAATTAGAACATTTCTGTGTACAATATTGAGCTTCTATGACAGTCAAAATTGCTGATCAGGCCTACACATTCTGATATTCACCTGATCTGGCCAATTTGAAGTTGTGTGTGGCCAACCTGAGTTGATTCTAACTTGACCCTAACCAAATACTGATATATTAATACTAACTTACGATCACCCTTAACTATAATATTTACAAGGACTCTGATAAAAACTTGTATATAATCTAACAGTCAAAAACACATGTTGTTTTCAATATAATATTTAGCTAATTTCACATTTAATAAGATTATTCATGGTCCATCTAGTAGGAAGTGCCCTTAGGCACCAAGTTATTCATACAAACTGTTTCTTCGTTGGCCAAACTTTGATGTCCAAGTCTTATTGCATGTTGTTGCTCAGGGGGTAAAGATTTACAAATCTTTAATGAAGAAGCAAAAACGAAAAGGGATGTTTTGTCCTAGCGTTCCTCCACCACCATGGAAGCAGATGGAGGAAGACCTGTCTCCATGCAGGATGAGGTTCTCAATCCTGTGTCCTACGTGGGATTCTTAGGTGGGTGGGTGAAATTTGTGAGTTCACAAGGAGTCTGTAAAAGAGTTGTTATTAGTCCGATTGTCAGAGGCGCCAGTTGTATGTAAAGGAAAACGTGTTTAATGTCTGAATTGCCATTTCCTCAGCTCCCTGAACTGAGGAAGTGGCAATGTAAAGACATAAAACGCGTGGTTTTTTTTGTGAAATAAAGATATTCGATGTTCATTAAAGCAAATGACATATTCTTAGACATACAGGCTAAGGCTTTTTTACAGACTCCTGAATTCACGCACAACTGTCTATAATGGGAGCTTACAGTATCTTTTCCCCATTCATGACTTATCATGTTGTCAGGGAAATATTGCTTCCAGGCTTCAAAGCTGTGTTCCTGCGTGCATGCGTGTCGGAACGGTACTCCGGCGCATGCGCATTTGCGGACCGGCAATCCGGCGCACGCACTAGCGCACATCCCACCTGACCCTTGGGCTGCCTATAAAAAGGACTCGGGCACACAGAATAATTGCTGGTTTGTCTTCAGGTTCCTGTGTATCTCTGCTTCCTGATTGTTACCTGATTACCTGCTTTTGACCCGGATTGACCTCGACTACTCTGCTTGTCTCCTGAACCTGACCCTTGGCTTGTTATACGGATTCCGCCCTTCTCCAGTGTTTGACCCTCTGCCTGTGACCCGGACCTGCCTACTATCTCCTTGCCCTTGAACCCTTGCCTGTATCCTGGACTTCTCTTGTGTCTACCTGCTGCAATACCTCGGCCTGTGTTTGGATATTCTAACCTGTGTGTTTGATCCTCAGCCTGGTTCTGGACTTTCTCTTATACCCGCTCTGGCTATCCTCCACTTGCCAGTCGCTGCACAGCTACTCCTCTCTGACAAGGACTTCACGCCAGCAACCACCTGTCTCCTGGGTAGCCTGTGCCTCTTTGTGCATTCACTCCCTGTCACACCTCCAGGGGGTGGACTGCGCTTAGTCACAAGGGTGAACCGCTCTCGGCATTTCAGCCTCGGTGAGTACTCCTCCTGATACATGTCTTGCTATGGACAGTTTCTTTGTGTGGAGGTGGCCATCTTGGTAGAGGAGCAGGATTTTAAATTCTCATATAAGACCACTTGATAACTGGTAGAAGAAAATTCAAGAAACAGCAGGAGAACTGGAGGAATCACAGATCTACAGAATGAATGAAGTAGAAAACAGGGAGATCCTTGCACTGCAGGTCCCCGGGTACAGCTTTCTTTTACAGCAAGGAGAACAGTGATCAAAATTACCAATCTCTCTTCAAGCCTTGTTAGACTAGCAGTCAGAATCTCAGTGATTTAAAATATCTGCAAACACTGCAGATATTTATGATACTCAAGACACAGAGAGTGCACTGCTATTTTTCAGATGGATTTCAAGACAAAATGTAGGCTTTTTTGAGTACTTCTTAGGCATAGTAAATCTTTATTTTAGGTTCACTTTATATGCATATCCTCTGCATTTCACATTGCCTAAATCATTCAGAGGAGTATGCAGAAATCTCAGTGTTATCGCCATTGCCTGTGAGTTGCAGTGCTGGGTATAGGTGCTCCTAGCCATTCAGTCTTCAGGTTAGTTGGTTAGTCCTATGTGATTCATTTTTTAGATTGAAAAGGAATTATATGTAGCAATAACCCCAAAGGAGCTGCTGAGTTAAATCGGGCTGTTACCGTCACCTTTTTACCTTTAGTTTCAGCAATACCAGAATTTGGAGTCCATGTTGAGCCTTGGCTCTGACAATGTAAGCACCAGTCACTTTAGTACTTTTTCAATGCTTTAATAGGAAGTAACTTGAAGAAGTAGCAGGAAAGAGGTAGAAGAAGAGTTGCAGGGAGGTTCAAATAACCTTTTCTTTATATCACTGAGTACTTTAAACCTCGGGGACGAATATACCTTCAGTCCAAGATTAAATCTTTGCTCACCCGGATAGGTTTCTCTCACTGACCTAGCAGCCGGAGTGTAGCACGAACAAAAAGTCTCTGCCACAGACTCGAGAAGAACAATTTAACTGTACGATCCTCTGCCACAGGACGTAGTAGTTTTAGATGAACAGCAACACAGTACCAGAACCTTTAAGCCGACCCGGCAGTACTTGTGCGATAGATTAAATTAAGATGCATCCTCCAATTGAGTCACCAGGCCCCTCCTGAGATACCAGCGTTCCACTCGGTCATCTCCAAAGACGGGTCCTCCCCTGGGTCTTCTCAATTGTCCGGCTTCTTCCCGCAGGACAGACAGCACAGGACCATCTCCATAGTAGTAGGCCCCAGACAGGCTTCTGGGCCCACTTGCACGGCTGCAGCAACGCAACCCTCCGGCCTGGAGGGCCACCAGATAGAACTCCCCGTCACATACCTTTAGGCCAGGAGGGCCAGCAGGTGAAAGAGAAAGAAAAATGGCATCTGCCGCTTAAGTACCCTCTCCCAGAGTGCACAGCAGCGGACCACCTCTGCCGAGTTGCCTCAGAGAAAGAAGAGCACTCAATATACTTCAGCTTGTTGCTTTCCAACACTGACCTATGGTGACAACGACACCTACCGGCAACAGTGCGGAACTGCATGCAACACAGCCAATGCTAAAACAGAGGCTAATTTAGCCATAGATTAAATTTAAACTTTGTACAGCACAGATAACACACTAAATTTACATATAAGCGGTAGATTAAAAATCTACCAGCGCTACAATACATTTTATCGCCAAGAATTTAAAGCATAGGGCACATTTCTGCCTCACCTCTGTTAGTGAATTACTGTATCTATAGATACCAATTTTCTGAATCCATGCAGGCAGAAGTCGTGCTTTTAGTTACATTGACCTTGATAGGCAAAAATGATCAGCTAAACAGACAAGTGCTTTTTTCACTACTTTGCCTTATAACTGAATTTTCAGAATGTGAAATGTAATGATACAGAGGTCAAATGAAAAGTTAAGTGTAGTGTAACACCTGTGGTTATTAAATAGTGCAATTCTTTATAGAGATCTGTAAGTCAGAGCAGAAAAAAGAGAAACAACTGAGGAGGAAAGAGGGACTTGGTGCTAAAAACGGACAGTTCCTCCACATACTGTAAAAGACAGTTGTGAGATTTGTGTGTATGCGAAATGTTCTGGGTATTTAGAAATTGCTATTGTGCTTTCCATATATACCATTGTATAAAGAATTAATCCACCCATTTAAAGCTAAACCTGGGTTAAAGAGGAGTTCCACCCAGGGGGGCCGTCAAAAAAAAAAAAAAATTAAAAGTCAGCAGCTACAAATACTGCAGCTGCTGACTTTTAATTGGGCACTCACCTGTCCCTGGGTCCAGCGATGCGGGGGCTCGAAGCCCCGCTCGTCCCCCCCCTCCGCTCGTCGGCGCCGGCATTTCAACTGTGGGCGCCGGGCTGTGGCTTCACAGCCTGGCACCCACTGCACATGCGCGAGCGGCGCCGCGCTCCGTGATTGGCCGCTCAATCACCTGGGACCTGTAATGGGTCCCAGATGATTGACAGGAGGGAGGGTGCAGAGCGGAGCCCTTCCTGTGCCTGGGGGGGAAGTGATGTCACCAGCCCAGGCAAAGGAACAGGCAGACTACGAGGGACCACCTAGCAACAGGCATTTAGAGGTAAGTGAAAAAAAAAAATATCAAAATTTTTTTTTGTTTTTTTTTTTAGAATTTTTCCAGGTATTTTTGTTTTTTGCTTTATTCTTCCATCTGCCAGCAGCAGGCACTCTCTGACACTTCAGAATGTGGGCTAGCCACAACCATCCTCACTACCCATTAGCGATGATACAGTATGCTAAGAAGAAGGAACTGCCACCAATACACAGTCATTTATGCTGGTCCTGAATTTCTTAACAATGACATGCTGAGACATGCTGAGAAGAAGAACCCACCACCCACACACACAGTAATTTCTTTCCATGCACCTGGCAGTTAGGAACATTGGAACCCCATGAAAAGTTTTCATTTCACAGAAATGAAAACTGGACACCATACAAATTGTTCATGTCATCTGGCCACCATATAAATTGTTCTTGGAAAAGTTCTTTAAGATGCAAATGTGTTGGTTAAAATAAAATAGGATTTAATTAGCTACGACAGAAAGTTGTGGTAAAGTATTTAATGAAAAATAATTAATAGGAAGGTGATAATTTATGTATGGTTTTGATCTGCACAACAGGGATTCAATGCTAACCAGCAAATGCCCCACAAATAGGAAAATAACTGGTGGCTTAAGACATTCTTCTTGCTGCCCCTGTTTAGTTATCATACAGTGTATTAAAGGAGAAGTACAGCCATAGCTCGTTTGGCTGTACTTCTTCTGTGGATCGCAGCAGTGCAGTTTGTTTTGCACTCCGGTGAACCGTTTGCAGCAGACAGCAGGATGAAGCCCGCTGTCAGCTGACATCACAGAGCCAGGGCAGGCTCAGGCAAAATCGCGACCATATGGTCTGGATCCACCAGCATGCTAGGACTGGCACCTGGCTCAACCTCTCAGCCAACCACTGAGAACCTGAGTTGCCCCCTCCACAGTCCAGGATTACAATGAGCATTGGTGGGGGGGGGAGGCGGGGGGCAGAGCAGACAGGGGTGACTGACAGTCACCAGCTCTCTGCTGAGAACAGAGCGACCGGCGGTGTTTGATCGCTCGTTTCTCCACCTTAGAGCCAGTTGGGGGCAGATGCTGCATCCACCTAGGTAAGTATGATTGTAAAATGAAAAAAAATTCCATACTTCTCTTTTAACTGCTTTGGATTTGTACTATGAATGCAGACCTGCTTTAGATCCAATTTTATATTTTACTAGACACTTCTAAGGCAGCTGTGCGAGGCCAGCAAAACCAGTCAGGTGCATGGGCATGGAGATGATGGTATACAGATAACTTACTAAGAGCCTCTTTGGGATTTTGATGAGACTTTTCAGACACCAATCCATGGGACTAGGAGCTCAATCTCTTATGTACAGTATATGTGGATTTGTATTCTTCAATTCTTTTTTGAGATGTTTTCCCTTCTGTACAGCAGTGACATACACATATAAAGTCAGGGTATTATGCAGGTAAATTTGTTAAGCTTACATGCCATTTTTATTGAACTATCCTTCACCTGACTGTGAATACTGTTGCAGGTGAGCAAGCATTTTATCAGCTGCCACAGGATAACAAGTACTGAGCATATGTTAATTTTATTTTTTTTGTATGGTGGCAACATTATGGGATGCAGGTTATAGAATGAGTCTGCAATGGGGACCAAGGACTTTTTGTAAAAGACACAGCATATAATGGGTGGAGGCGTCACATGCCCCAGAATAAATGTGTGCACGTCCACAGTTGATTTACTAGTTTATATAAGTATCTATTGTATGGTCCAGGATAATAAGGCATGGTATTGTATGTAGGCAGTCTTTTCATATGAATGCACCGCATTAAAGTGTTACTAAACCCTGGACCCTGCTTTCACTATATCTGATCTCCCACAGTATACAGAACATGGAAATGCAATTATTTCAGTAAATATAAACTGCTAAATACCTTTTCTCATCAGCAGTTAGAACAGTCTTGTTACTTCTAACAGTGCCTGGTTGAAGCTTGTAGGAAGAGTTTTCATTCTGCACTGACTGTCCCACAAGGCTGGAGGACCTCTGACCCACTCTCTGGACAGTGCTGATTGGCCCTGTGCCGATCACATGCACTCTCCCAAGAAAAAAAAAAAACTCTCTAGCAATACACAGCAAACTGAGCATGTGCAGCTTGTCCATTAGCCTCTGACTTATCAGGAGATAGATTGGGGACTGTGAAAGAAGGGGAGGAGCAGAGAAGACAGGATCAAACCGCCTTTTTACACAATTCGGAGGAATAACCCCTTAGGTTCCAACATGAGTATAACAAGCATGCTTTACTGCATATACAATAGAGGCTGATTTTATTGTTGTGGGTTTGCTAACACTTTAACAAAAAATTTCACATATTCTATAGTGTGGATAGGCTTTATGTTGAGGATATATTCTAGTGGCATCTCTGTTCAATACAATGATGATTGTGGAAAATGTTGTGTCTCACTGAAACAGGCATCTATCTATCAGGCATAATTTTAATTGTACCATTGCATATAGTTTTTCTTTTTATTGTATGGAAATCTGATTTTCTAAGGGGATACAGATCTAGGATTGTTCAGGTTTTTATTGTAGATTGTTTGGACTTGGTAACTTGGTATACTTTCTTGTTTTAGCAAATAGTGGTGAGTAGAAGTCCAAAAGTCATGGTTTTTGTTCAGTCATCTACATTGTTAATACCGAGCACTGTAGACCTAAGGTGTAGTTTAAGTGGCCATCTAATAAGTATTGGTCTATTTTATCTATTTATTTATATACACGGTAGCTCTGGTTCTCTTACCGTACAAATTTAATTCTATCAGATCTCATTTTTGAAAACATAGAATATTTTCAAATATTAAATAGCCTAAAAGGGTAACTCTGGTTTCGTGGGGGGAAAAAAATATCAATAAAAAAAATATATATAGCGTTTACAATTGCGACACAAGTCATATTGTAATTAAATTTTACTAAAAATGACATTTTTCAAGCTGCAGAGCTGCAATTTTCTGTAAAATGCAATGCAACATGGCTACCTGGAGGTGTTCTGTACACAGATGGTGTACAGAACACCCCCCAGATATGAAATTTCCTTATTGTGTGATTGGCTCACTGATTTTCCCAGAAGTCTGTACTAAGAGACAAATTCGATTTTAAGCATCCGCTGCCACAAAAATGCATTTTTGGTGAGATATTCCCAGAGGGAAATCGCATCTAAAGGGATGCAGACCCTGCAACTTTCCTCATTAGAGCCCTGCAGGTGCAACAGCTAATTGATCATTACAAAACCACTACCATTAGATTCACATGGACACAGACAAACAAACAGCTATTTCTTCAGAATAACAAAAGGTAGGAATCTGCAAAAAAGCTTGTTAAAATCCTCGCAATGTACATAGATCACGCAGAGGTAAATGTTTTTTTTTCTCAATGAAAGTGGAATTACTCTTTGAATCACTACATACTAAATGAAAAAACAGATGTTTTCAATATTCTAATAAAAAAAGGTTGTTACAATCAGGTCACCAATTTGCTATGTCAGGTCATAGACTGTACATTATTTTCAGTAGCTGTTACATCAGTTGTTCTGATCATGACTAATTCACAAAGCATTTAAAGAGCCTGTACTTTCCCCCTCCAGCATTAAAGTGTGGACCAATGTAGGTATGTATATTCCATACCTTGCTGATCCATTTGGAAGAGGAGAACCGTTGTGGTAGCTGTTACTATTACAGTGATCCCTGCTTTCTTCTGGGTCCCGTAGGCATGGGTGCCATTCCGAGAACGCTGTGCATTTTCACAATGCAGAGAAAGAGACTTTAATGTCACTTTATGAGAATGATTATCATATAATTCAGCTTTACTGTCATGAGTTTAGTTGATATGGTTTAATATACCCTAAAATCATAATGATGTAAAAAAAAATAACTTCCTGGCATAGATCCCTGCGGCGCTTGCGGTGACCTACGCCACTTCCGGCGCCTACACTGTCCTCCCCCCGCTGTATTCTGGGAGACACACAGGTCCCAGAACACAGCAGGGACCAGAGAGGATGCACAGCGCGACTCGCGCATGCGCAGTAGGGAACCTGGAAGTGAAGCCGCACGGCTTCACTTCCTTATTCCCTTACCGAGGATGGCAGCGGCAGCAGCCGAGAGCCGACGGACGGAGGCTCCTTGGACAGGTAAGTGTCCATGTAATAAAAGCCAGCAGCTGCAGTATTTGTAGCTGCTGGCTTTTAATATTTTTTTTTTTGGCGGACCTCCGCTTTAAGTGAAGTTGATATAAAAAAGCATGTTGTTACTATGTTCTATAGAGACACAGCAAGGAATACATTGATTGTTGGAAGAACAAATTGAGTATGTTTCTAGGAAAGTGAACGATCTGTTCAGCATAGAGGTTAAACAGTCTCAGTAACGGGAAAGTGCTACTGTATATGAACTCATCTGACAGCTGCGTGTTCTAGATTAAAACATTGGGAAATGTAGCATGCTTCTAGTGTAGTCAATGGCAAAAACCATGAGACATTTACTTTGTAGCAGAACGGTATGAACTACTTAGGTGGTAAACAATGTAGAAAATTAGTTTAGGAGAGAATTCCAGAAACACAGCTGTAGTTACAGTTTACTCGCAGCAAAATTAAAACACCCTGATGGGTAAAATGTAACATTCCTGGAAGTCCAGGAATTATCTAGAACAGTGAGAGATAAGTGTAATGGCTTATTTACACTTACATGTTTGTATGTATGTATGATGTCTTTTCCGAGATACAGCTCTCCGAAAACTGGGAGTGCAGTGGTAAGTGTTAGCTCAGTGTTTTCGGTCTGTGCACTTTCTACATCTGCAATTTTATGAATCAATTGCTACAATGGAACACTATAGGGGTGCCATTTGCAGTACCTAATGCCTTTCAGGAAACAGCAGGTGCTAGAAACATTGAGCTAATAGTATCCTTGAACCTGCTGCAAATGGCAGCACCATGAATTTGTAATCAGCTGTGTGCAGGGCAGCCTAGCTGGCTGCAGGAGGTAGTGGGTTAACAAGTGTTTATTCTCACTTGCCTCTTTGATATGTTTATTATGTGTACATAGGTTCAGAGCTGTTTGGCCTCTATATTGTCTCCAGCACCATTTTGGAGAAGTCTGGTGTCCTGATAGGACAAGCAAATCTCGAGAGATTTGGTCAGCCATTTTTGGGTGGATATCTTATATAGGAAAGCTCAGCCACGTTTAGTTCAGTTCACGTGTGTATACAGACAGGGTGAGTGAACCTGCTTGTCAGGAAGAGTTAGGGAGAGTGTTCTGGCCTGTGAGGGATAGCTCAGGGTTCCTCCGGAGTCCTGTATCAACAATCCTGGTCGGATGAAAGATTCCCCATTGCAGATAATAAATCCGGTGTCCTCGCTGTGAGGGAGGGACAAGTGTATCAGATGCCTATATCCATCTGCTGAAGGAATACCGCTGTTACCGGGTAAGGTGTGTGAATATCAGCCTCTACAGATACGCATTGTGTGCCTGGGTTTATACTGTGTCAGTCAGTGAGAAGTGACTATAGCGCTGACGAATAGAACTACTGCTTACATCAGAAGTGACTATGCTGTGTATCTGTGCCTCCATGTCTGGAGTGAAATTACTTGCATTACTGCTGTAAATACTCTTTCTACCACCATCTCTCCGGTAATAAACGTTGCCTGGTTATAAAGTCAGTACGTGTGATTCCCTCTGTGAAGCCACTACACCCGCTTACAAATTTCCATTGCAGCTGATAATTCCTTTCATAAAATGGCTTGGATGGGAATTAGCACGAGCTAACGATACTGTCCCCTCAGGGCCATCTTTAGCGCAGGGCAAACGGGGGGCACTTGCCCTGGGCCCAATCTTTGTTGGGGGGCCCGCGCTAGCCGTGAATTGGGGCCCCAGCTTTGCAGAGCGCACAGAGAACACAGGAGGATGTATTCCCGTGCTAGCCAGCTGAGAGGGGCGGGGCCAGGAGCTCCACTGATGCTCTGACCCCGCCCACGTGCAGCCTGTATACTCGGAACAGAGCGTCTGTAGTGAGAGCCAGTGATCGGAGTGGGAGCGTCAGTGGAGCTTCCGGCCCCGCCCCCTCTATACTGGCTGGTGAATACAGAGGTCCGGGAGCTCCACTGACGCTCCCACTCCGATCACTGGCTCTCACTACAGTCACTCTGTTTCGAGTATACAGGCTGCACGTGGGCGGGGTCAGAGCGTCAGTGGAGCTCCCAGCCCCGCCCCTCTCAGCTGGCTAGCGCGGGAATACATACTCCTGTGTTCTCTGTGCGCTCTGCAAAGCTGGGGCTGACTGACCTCCAGCTGTTTTTTCTACAAATAACTCCTGTTGATCCCCTTTAAGGAGAAGTACAGTGGAACCTCGGATTGCGAGTAACACGGTTAACGAGCGTTTCGCAATACGAGCTATTTTTTTTTAAAATTCTGACTAGGTTTGAGAGTGTTGTCTTGCAAAACGAGTCAGGATTCAAGCCTCTGCAGTGTGCAGTACCACATTTGGCCAGAGGTGCGGGGGCGCCGGTGACACTCGGAGCCGCTTGGAAATACTCGGAAACACTTGTTCTCGAGTGTTTCCGAGCCTTTCCAAGGTTTCCGAGTGCATCAGAGCAGTCTCCGAGTATTTCCAAGTCTCTCTGGCGCCCCCCACCTCTGGCCACATGCGGTATTGCATGCAATAGAAGTCATTGTGGAACGAATTATCTTCGTTTCCATTGACATCTATGGTTAAACTCGATTTGATATGCGAGTGCTTTGGATTACAAGCATTCTCTTGGAACGGATTATGCTCGTAATTCAAGGTTCCACTATATAGCCAAAGCTCGTTTGGCTGTACTTCTGTGGATCACAGGAGTGCAATACGTTTAGCACTTCTGTGACCCGTTTTTAGCAGAGAGCGGGCTGAAGTCCGCTCTCTGCTGACGTCACCAATTTCAGTCTGGATCTGCCAGGTGCCTGGACTGACAGTCGGCTCAGGCTCTCAGCGAGTCACTAAGAGTCTGAGACGGCCGCTCTGCCCCTCCACAGCCCAGCACTCCAATGAGCGAGGAGGGAGATGAGCGGAGAGTTGTGACTGACAGTCTACAGCTCTCTGCTCACGGAGCTCTGAAAACGTGATCGGCGGTGTTCGATCGCTCGGTTCTCAGTGTAGAGGCGCCGGGGGGCAGATGCAGCATCAGACCCATGCTGCATCCACCTAAGTATGAATGTGAAAAAAAGAATTCCTTTACTTCTCTTTTAACCGCTTGGCGACCGCCTCACGCAGATATACTGCGGCAGAAAGGCACGTACAGGCAAAACCACGTACCTGTACATTCCCCTTTAAGAGGTGTCAGCGGGCGCGCGCGCCCGCGGCAAGCGCTGTGAGTCGGGTCGCGGGTCCCGCGGACTCGATCGCCGCAGGGTTATCCACGATCGCCTCACGGGGAGGAAGAACGGGGAGATGCTAACGTAAACAAGCATCTCCCCATTCTGCCTAGTGACAGTGTCACTGTTCTCTGCTCCCTGTCATCGGAGCAGAGAACAGTGACGTCACACACACAGCCCAACCCCCTGACAGTTAGAAACATTCCTTAGGACATACTTAACCCCTCCCCGCCTCCTAGTGGTTAACCCCTTCATTGCCAGTGTCATTTACACAGTAATCAGTGCATTTTTTTTTAGCACTGATCGCTGTATAGATGACAATGGTCCCAAAAATGTGTAAAAAATGTCCAATGTGTCCGCCATAATGTCGCAGTCACAATAAAAATCGCTGATCGCCGCCATTAAAAAAAAAAAAAAATATTAATAAAAATGCCATAAAACTATCCCCTATTTTGTAAACGCTATAACTTTTGCGCAAACCGATCAATTGCGATTTTTTTTTTTTTTTTTTTTAATCAAAAATATGTAGAAGAATATGTATCGGCCTAAACTGAGGAAAAAATTTGTTTTTATATATTTTTGGGGGATATTTATTAAAGCAAAAAGTAAAAAATAATGCGTTTTTTTTCAAAATTGTCGCTCTGTTTTTGTTTATAGCGCAAGGCGATCAAATACCACCAAAAGAAAGCTCTATTTGTGGGGAAAAAAGGACGTCAATTTTGTTTGGGAGCCACGTCGCACGACCGCGCAATTGTCAGTTAAAACGATGCAGTGCCGAATCGCAAAAAGTGCTCTGGTCAGGAAGGGGGTAAATTCTTCCGGGGCTGAAGTGGTTAAAGCGGGCTAAACAAAAATAAAAATTCCAAATCGGCGTACTAACACAAGCGATGTTAGTGCTGCAATCTTCCCCTTTGTGCCTTTGAGTTCTAACAGGGGGACGGCTCTCCCAGCAGAAAACACTGATCAGCGCTCGCAGTCATTGACAGCCAGTGCTGATCGAATGCTGTCGGATTGTGGTTTTCCAGCATGCTCACTCAACAGAAGCCGGTCATAAGACCAGCTTCTGTAGGACAGACGGGCAAAAAGTCGGATGGTTACTGCTGAACCAGACAAATGCACCCAACTTTCAGCCTGTGTGTACAAGACTTCAGAATGGACCTAACCATTCTTTCACTAACATTCATATTAGCATGCAGCTCTCGCACATGCATTATTGCTGTCCTTGAAGTGCCCAAATATGCCCCAGGTCTTTGCAATCCTAAAAACGCCTCTGTTTTATGTCCTTAAACTGTCATGATCAATATAGGGGGCTAGGATTATCAGGCTATCCTGATTTAGTTCAATATTTATTCAATATACATAATAAGCCATACAGCATGTATTTCAGTTACTACAATAAAAAACACAATTGTAAAACTCTGTCACATCGTATAATTATTAGGATGATTTGTTTTTTTAGATTTATTTTTAAATCCTACACAGTAATTTAGCTGCCATTAGGTGGGAAAAATGTTTTTAATTAAAACCAATATTTATTCATCCCACCTGTGCTAATTATCTTCTTTTGTATTTACAATATGGTAAGTTCTCTTCATCTTTAAATGGAGATGTGGTAAATTATTAGTATTTCTGCACAGAATATAGAATTCTTTGTTAATTGCTGTGCAAACTATACAGATGAAAGAAATGTTTTTAAAAGCCAATGTGTGTCTAAAGGCTAGGGGTTATGAAGTTAGTTTACAGAAGGTGTGCTGCCTCATGAATTTAATTGTGCAATTAAATTGTAAGTATGCTTGTGTATATAAGGGTATTTGCACAATGTTTTCTTAAAGTGTCACTAAACCCACAACAGTAAAATCACAGTATATGCAGTAAAGGATGTTTATCATGCTTACTGTGGAACCTAAGGGGTTAATCCTCTGCATTGTGTAAAAATGCCATTTAACACTGTCTTCTCTGATCCTCCCCTTATTTCACAGTCCCCAATCCCTTTCCTGATAATACAGAGCCTTGAGGGCACCCTGCACATGCTCAGTCTGGTTTGTATTGCTGGGGAGTTTCTTTTTTTTTTTTTTTTTCTTGGGAGGGTGCATGTGATCAGCACAGGGCCAATCGGCACCCTCAGACAGTGTCTCATAGGACAATCAGAGGAAACTCCTCCTACAAGCTTTAACCAGTGCTCAGCACAACACTGATAGAAGTCACAAAACTTCTATATACTGTAGAGCTGCACAATTAATCGTTAAAAAATCGTGATCTCAATTCAACCCCCCTGACGATCTCTATTGCAGAGTTTGCCGATTCTTTCATATAACACATGGAGAGACTTATCTGCTCACTCAGCTATCAAAAGAAAACATCCAGGCAGTCTGCCAAGTTTTTAACATGAAACATTGTAACTAACTCTTCCTTTTTAGATCAAAGGGATAAACTTCTGTGTGAAAAAAAAAATCCAGGCAGTCTGCCAAGTTTTTAAATAACTTGTAAATGCAGGAAGCTTAACCACTTAAAGTCTAAATCTTTTTCTGACACTTGTTTCTTAAGTTAAAATCAATATTTTTTGCTGGAAAATTACTTGGAACCCCCAAACATTATGTATATTTTAGCAGAGACCCTAGGGAATAAAATGTCAATTGCTGCAATATTTTATATCACACTGTATTTTGCCCAGCGGACTTTCAAACGCAATTTTTCAGGAATAAATACACTTCAATGAATAAAAAAAAAGCGAAACAGTAAAGTTCGCCCAATTTTTTTTGTTTTAATCTGAGAGATGATGTTGCGCCATGAGAATCGTGATCTATCTTCTAAGCAAAAAAATCGTGATTCTCATTTTAGCCAGAATCGTGCAGCTCTAATATACTGCTGATGAGAAAAGGTATTTAGCAGTTTATATTTACTGTAATAATTGCATTTGCATGTTCTGTGGGAGACCAGATATAGTGAATGCAGGTCCTGGGTTTAGCAAAAACTTTAACTTATATACTGTATAAAGCCCAAACTTTTTTTTTTTTTTTAGTTTTAAATAGAGTGGTTCCCTAATCCTTATGTATTCTATTACTGTGTCACAGAAAAGAAATCCTGCAAGACAATATTCCTATTCAGTAGAGAAGGCTTTTGATTGTTTTTCACTGTGGCACCTTATGCCATCCAGCGATTGGTATCATAATGGGAAGTGAGAAGATAAGGTATGGATGCTATCTGAGATCTGGAAACCTGCATCAAAGTTAAGATTGGCACAAGGACACAAGTTGCGAATTTCGGCCAGTTCTTGTTCAAACAGCCAAAATTTGTTCTGTGGGTGAGCCTTATGGGCACCCTCCCATCCTAAACACGTCGAACCCCCCCCCCCCCACCCCACAAAAAAAAGAAGCTGGGTGGAAAATTGTTGTCTGAACCGTGAATGCATCCAATCATATGCAACTGCTGTTCAGGTATTCTGACAGCTACAGGTGCTGGCTGTCAGAATACAATTGCTGGCACTGCAGATTCATCCATCCACGCTGTTTTTCGTGGATGGGGCATCAATAGATTTCTCTTGTTTAGCCCACAGGGCTGAATGAGAAACATTTTATAGTGTATGTATGGGCAGCTTTAGATTAGGGCCAAGGGGTTGTACAGCAATATCAGCAAACACCAGCTAATTTGCCCTGCTTGCACATGCCACCTCCCCTTTAAGACATTTGTTTTTCCTTACCCTTACATCCTCTAATAAAATGACCTTATATGATGCATTGGAAATTAGACAAATATAAAAATATAAGCCTCTATTGGAGGGGTCTCAAAATCAAAATTACCTGAGGGCCACAAGACAAGTTTTCATATCCTATGGGGGGCTGCGTGCAAACTTTCAAACTTCAAAAACAGCATTGGTGTCAGCGGACGCACTATTACCCCCAGCACTGGTGTCAGCGGACGCACTACTACCCCCAGCATTGGTGTCAGCGGACACACTATTAACCCCCAGCATTGGTGTCAGGGGACGCACTATTAACCCCCAGCATTGGTGTCAGGGAACACACTACTACCCCCAGCATTGGTGTCAGCGGACACACTATTAACCCCCAGCATTAGTGTCAGGGGACGCACTATTAACCCCCAGCATTGGTGTCAGGGGACGCACTATTAACCCCCAGCATTGGTGTCAGCGGACGCACTAATAACCCCCAGCATTGGTGTCAGCGGACGCACTATTAATCCCCAGCATTGGTGTCAGCGGACGCACTAATAACCCCCAGCATTGGTGTCAGCGGACGCACTAATAACCCCCAGCATTGATGTCAGCGGACGCACTAATAACCCCCAGCATTGGTGTCAGCGGACGCACTATTAATCCCCAGCATTGGTGTCAGCAGACGCACTATTAATCCCCAGCATTGGTGTCAGCAGACGCACTATTAATCCCCAGCATTGGTGTCAGCAGACGCACTATTAATCCCCAGCATTGGTGTCAGCAGACGCACTATTAATCCCCAGCATTGGTGTCAGGGGACGCACTATTAACCCCCAGCATTGGTGTCAGCAGACGGAATCCATGGCTAAAATATACATCCACCCACACATCACATATTTAAATTATTATTTCATGAGAAACATCCCACTATATCTCATTTCCCTGCTATGTGTTCTCTCTTTCATAATTTTATGATATAACATCTCAGTTTATGCAAGGCATCTTCTTTTCTGTAATATTTTCTTGACTTACTGTATAATATATTATAAGTTCAATAAAAACGATTGGATCAGAAAGCATATTTACTATTCTGGACTGCTGAAATTACATCTAAAGCACATAGAGCCAACCTATAGTAAATTAATAGTTACCAACAAACTGGTCCTAAAGCCTTTTTCTGACACTTGTTGCTTACAAGTTAAATTCCATATTTTTTGCTAGAAAACTACTTAGAACCTACAAACATTTTATATATATATGTGTATATGTGTACAGTGGGGACGGAAAGTATTCAGACCCCCTTAAATTTTTTATTCTTTGTTATATTGCAGCCATTTGCTAAAATCATTTAAGTTCATTTTTTTTTCCTCATTAATGTACACATAGCACCCCATATTGACAGAAAAACACAGAATTGTTGACATTTTTGCAGATTTATTAAAAAAGAAAAACTGAAATATCACATGGTCCTAAGTATTCAGACCCTTTGCTAAGTATTTAGTAGAAGCACACTTTTGATCTTGTACAGCCATGAGTCTTTTTGGGAAAAATGCAACAAGTTTTTCACACCTGGATTTGGGGATCCTCTGCCATTCCTCCTTGTAGATCCTCTGTTAGGTTGGATGGTAAACGTTGGTGGACAGCCATTTTTAGGTCGCTCCAGAGATGCTCAATTGGGTTTAAGTCAGGGCTCTGGCTGGGCCATTCAAGAACAGTTACTGAGTTGTTGTGAAGCCACTCCTTCATTATTTTAGCTGTGTGCTTAGGGTCATTGTCTTCTTGGAAGGTAAACCTTCGTCCCAGTCTGAGGTCCTGAGCACTCTGGAGAAGGTTTTCGTCCAGGATATCCCTGTTCTTGGCCGCATTCATCTTTCCCTCAATTGCAACCAGTCGTCCTGTCCCTGCAGCTGAAAAACACCCCCACAGCATGATGCTGCCACCACCATGCTTCACTGTCGGGACTGTATTGGACAGGTGATGAGCAGTGCCTGGTTTTCTCTACACATACGACTTAGAATTAAGGCCAAAAAGTTCTATCTTGGTCTCACCAGACCAGAGAATCTTATTTCTCACCATCTTGGATCCCTATAGGTGTTTTTTGGCAAACTCCATGCGGGCTTTCATGTGTCTTGCACTGAGGGGAGGCTTCCATCGGGCCACTCTGCCATAAAGCCCCGACTGGTGGAGGGCTGCAGTGATGGTTGACTTTCTACAACTTTCTCCCATCTCCGGACTGCATCTCTGGAGCTCAGTCACAGTGATCTTTGGGTTCTTCTTCACCTCTCTTACCAAGGTTCTTCTCCCCCGATAGCTCAGTTTGGCCAGACGGCCAGCTCTAGAAAGGGTTCTGGTCGTCCCAAATGTCTTCCATTTAAGGATTATGGAGGCCACTGTGCTCTTAGGAGCCTTAAGTGCAGCAGAAATTTTTTGTAACCTTGGCCAGATCTGTGCCTTGCCACAATTCTGTCTCTGAGCTCTTCAGGCAGTTCCTTTGACGTCATGATTCTCATTTTCTCTGACATGCACTGTGGGCTATAAGGTCTTATATAGACAGGTGTGTGGCTTTCCTAATCAAGTCCAATCAGTATAATCAAACACAGCTGGACTCAAATGAAGGTGTAGAACCATCTCAAGGATGATCAGAAGAAATGGACAGCACCTGAGTTAAATATGAGTGTCACAGCAATACTTAGGACCATGTGATATTTCAGTTTTTCTTTTAATAAATCTGCAAAAATGTCAACAATTCTGTGTTTTTTCTGTTAATATGGGGTGCTGTGTGTACATTAATGAGGAAAAAACGAACTTTAATGATTTCAGCAAATGGCTGCAATATAACAAAGAGTGAAAAATTTAAGGGGGCCTGAATGCTTTCCCTCCCCACTGTATATATATGAGACATATACCGTATTTATCGGCGTATAACACTCACCGGCGTATAACACGCACCCCAATTTAGGAGGGAATTTTAAGGAAAAAAAAACTTTTAGGAGGGAAGTTGAAGGGAAAAAAAACTTACATTTAAACGCCCATCATTGCAGCCTTGTCAGTGCAGCCTTGTCAGTGCAGCCTTGTCAGTGCAGCCTTGTCAGTGCAGCCATGTCAGTGCAGCCATGTCAGTGCAGCCATGTCAGTGCAGACTTCCCCAGTGCAGCCTTGTCAATGCAGCCTTCCCCAGTGCAGCCTTCCCCAGTGCAGCCTTCCCCAGTGCAGCCTTCCCCAGTGCAGCCTTCCCCAGTGCAGCTTTACCCAGTGCAGCCTTCCCCAGTGCAGCCTTCCCCAGTGCAGTCTTCCCCAGTGCAGCCTTCCCCAGTGCAGCCTTCCCCAGTGCAGCCTTCCCCAGTGCAGCCTTCCCCAGTGCAGCCTTCCCCAGTGCAGCCTTCCCCAGTGCAGCCTTCCCCAGTGCAGCCTTCCCCAGTGCAGCCTTCCCCAGTGCAGCCTTCCCCAGTGCAGCCTTCCCCAGTGCAGCTTTCCCCAGTGCAGCTTTCCCCAGTGCAGCCTTCCCCAGTGCAGCCTTGCCCCAGTGATCCCAGCCATTCTGGGCTTCAAAATCGCCGATCGCGATTTGAAAATGGCGCCGCTGGCGCCGAAATACACAGTGCCGGTCCTCGGCTCTTTCCGGCGGCTCTCGTTCATTTTCGGCTCCACTCGTAGTCCCGAGCGGAGCTATCCGAACCTAGCCGAGTAGGTTCGGATAGCTCCGCTCGGGAATACGAGTGGAGCCGAAAATGAACGACAGCCGCCGGAAAGAGCCGAGGACCGGCTCTGTGTATTTCGGCGCCGGCGGCGCCATTTTCAAATCGCGATAGGCGATTTTGAAAATGTGACAGGTCGGGATCGCAGGGGATCGGCGTATAACACGCACCTGCGACTTTCCCCTGATTTTAAGGGGGAAAAAGTGCGTGTTATACGCCGATAAATACGGTATATAAGATGAATGATGAAAACAGCCGCTAGCAAGGGTCAATAGATAAAACAACCAATAACAATCAATATATATATAGTGCAGCGCTATCACTAAATGAGCATGTAGAGCATGGCTTCAAAAATTTGATTAATGTTGTGAAAGGTAAATGTGATAAGAAAAAACAAAAAGGGAAGTAATAATAAGTTCATAAAAAAAGTCCATAAAACATCCAAAAAAAAAAATCTATGAAAGAAGAGAAATAAATTCCAGTGTCCCAATAGATCAAAATCCACAGGTGAGGGGTGAAACAGGTGATTCAAAAAATTGGTTGTGTTTTACACAAAGGATCTGGGGAAGCTGACTCTCTTACGCACATAATCATCTGTTTTACCCCTCACCTATGGATTTTGATGTATTGGGACACTGGAATTTCTTTCTCTTCTTTCATTGATTTTTTTTTTGGATGTTTTATGGACTTTTTTTGGGGAGCAAGCACTTACGGGTACCCCCCATGGAAAGCGGCTTTCTGTGTTGGCACCTCCAAAGAGGAGGGGCCTGAAGCACTGGCAGGGGACCCTAAAAGAAGAGGATCTGGGCTGCTCTGTTCAAAACCATTGCAAAGAGCAGGTTAGTATGACATGTTTGTTATTTTAAGAGAAAAAAATGAGGGCTTAATACCACTTTTGTACAATACAGTGATGTCGCTGCTACTTTCCAAGGTATTATTTGGGTTTGCAAGGTATTATTTGGAGTTCAGCTTTAAGTGGTTGTAAACTCTCACATATACCCAGTGAAATGAACAGTCTCAGATGATGCACAGGGATGAAACAAATCCTCCTACATAAGTTTTACTTGTTTATCTGCAGGCTTCTCGTCCCTACACCCCTTCAAAAGGGCAAAAAAGTGTTAAAATCTTTCTTCATCTGTCAGGAGCACAGAGGGGGAGGAGAGGCTGCAGTAAAAGTGTGTGAGAGCTGATTGGAGGAAAAGCACACACCCTCTCCACACAGCAGAGGAACTGTGTTTTGAATAGACAAGCTGTTTGCTGAGCTCTCCCCTCCTCCCCTCCAGACACAACTTTTATCTGGTGTGTCAGGAAAACGTCTCAGAAGTTAGTCATGCTGATAACAGACAAATGCACCAGAGAGAAATAACAGAGAGAGATAAGTATATACAGATATACTGTATGTGTTTTGCTCAGAATCCATGACTGAGGTTTACAACCACTTTAGGTTTCCAAGGTATTAACAAACAGGTAGAATCTGTGGTTCACCTTATCGTCAGTGGCGGCTGGTGTTTTTTTATTTGGGGGGGGTGAAAATCAACCACCTCCCACGAGCGTCCGGCGGCACCTCCCCCCCTTGCTTGTTGTCTGTCGGTCAATCCGGCACTTACCCCATCTTGGTGGCAGGTGGCGGTAGGGGCTCCTGTGTCCTCTTCTCCATCACGGTGGTTCCTCCCCTCCTCCTAGGCAATCCAATAGGATCGCCTGTGCTTTCAACCAATCGCGTAACGGGTCTCAAGACCTGCTTCCTGATTGGCCGGGAGGAAGATCAGTGTTACAATAGCGAATATTCATTCGCTATTGTAACACACCTGGGTGGGCTCGGTTTGCATCCTCTGCTCCCCGAGCTCACCCTATTTTGAAGCCTATTAGAGCCTCAGGTTCTAATCAGATGCTTAAAAAAAAAAACACCTCTATTGGAATCCATGCATCCAGCATCCTGCAAGGGGCTGAACGCATGGATGGGGGGTGCGCCCTTAATGTACAGCCCACCCCTGCTTATCGTGTTTTATTAAGTCCTCCGCCAAGCACAGGCTCAGTAGCAAGAGTTTAAAGAAGTTCTTGAATGGAGGGATGTGCAGCGATGCATCAATATAATTAACCCCTTCAGATCCACGCTATAGCCGAATGACGGCTACAGCGCGGACCTACTTTGCCAGAAGGCCGTCAATAGATGTCCTCCCTTTTGCACGCTCCCCGTGCGCCCCCTTACCACGTGATCAGCTGTCAGCCAATGACAGCTGATCATGTGATGAAAACAGAAGATCAGTAATCGTTTTTTTTTCTCCTCATGCTGACAGCGCAAGCAGAAAAAAAAGCCAATCACCAGCTTCTGTGCATGGGACATCAATCCCGAAGAAGAAGATGCACAGCCATCTCATCTGTGCCCACTAGTGCTGTCTGCCAGTGCCACCTGCCAGTGCCAGCAATCAGTGCCACCTATCAATGCCCATGAGTGCCACCTATCAATGCCCATCAGTGGTGCCAATCAGTGCCTCATCAATGCCACCTAGCAGTGCTGCCTATCAGTGTCACCTGCCAGTGCCGATCAGTGCCCTAGAGTGCCACCTATTACTGCCCTAGAGTGCCACCTATTAGTGCCCTACAGTGCCACCTATTAGTGCCCTACAGTGCCACCTATTAGTGCCCTACAGTGCCACCTATTAGTGCCCTACAGTGCCACCTATTAGTGCCCTACAGTGCCACCTATTAGTGCCCTACAGTGTCACCTATTAGTGCCCTACAGTGTCACCTCTCAATGCCCACCAATGCCACCTCTCAATGCCCACCAATGCCACCTCTCAATGCCCACCAATGCCACCTCTCAATGCCCACCAATGCCACCTCTCAATGCCCACCAATGCCACCTCATCAGTGCCGACTTATCAGTGCCCATCAATGCAGCCTATTGGTGCCCATCAGTGCAGCCTCATCAGCATACATCAATGAAGGAGAAAAATTACTAGTTTGCAACATTTAATAACAAAATATAAAACGGTTTTGTATTTTTTTTTTTTTTTTTAACTCCGGACTTTTTAAATTCTTTTAACAAAAATAAAAAACCCAGAGGTGAACAAATACCACCAAAAGAAAGCTCTATTTGTGGACAAAAAAATGATAAAAATGTAATTTGAGTGCAGTGTTGTATGACCGCGCAATTGTCATTCAAAGTGCGACAGCTCTAAAAGCTGAAAATTGGTCTGGGCAGGAGGGGGGTTTAAGTGCCCAGTAAGCAAGTGGTTAAAGAGCTGCAAGGAAGAGATGCCCGTTTAGCACGTCACCCAGAATAAAGTGTTATTATTATCAAAGGATGTTTAGGATGGCCCTGATCCAACTTTCCCTGCCATTCCTGGGCCCCAGGTTTTATTAAAACATGCTGCATGCTGTCATCCCTGAGTCCTTTCAAATGCAAATTAAGACTTTAGCTGCAAATCCCTTACTTACAATCCTGTGATCACAGGTTGATACTGTCGTCTATCAGAAAACAACTGGAATTTACAAAAGGTTGAAATTGATGGTCATATCTTTTCTTCCAGCCGTCATCCTGCCATTTGCTCATGTAAATATATAGGAATGTTTAAGATATGTGTGTGCAAATGTTACAGAACGCCGATACTGAATGGTGCATCTCTGTTCTAGCAATATAATCATTTTATTTTAGATATCTCATCTGGTTAGCATGTTGTGCCATGCCTATAATTATATGAATGGGTATACCTTCTCATACTGAAGGCAGAAGCTATTTTCATTCCTAGAAATGCAGAATCAAAATGTGTAGCAGTATATGATTATGGTAAATGATGTCTAAATATCCTTCTGAGTTGAAAGAATAAAAGTTAAGTGTACCGTGCGTGATACAACAGTAATTTGTAGAATTATTGTTAGTCTCATCTCAATTTAGAGAATATATAAAGCACGCAAGCTTATTCCCTATTTAAAACACACTTATCTCAGACAAAGAAATCGTTTACATGGGGCATATGAATCCATATCCAATGTGAGGGCTGTGTTTACCCGCATGGGGATGCACAGGTGTTCCGTGCATCCCATGCAGGCATTCCCATTGATGTAAATTAGGATACAGCAGCTACACGGACACAGCCACTGCTCCCAATGGGGTTGATTTACTAAAACTATGCAAAATCTGGTGGAGCTGTGCGTGGTAGCCAATCAGCTTCTAACTTCAGCTTGTTCAATTAACCACTTAACAACCGGCCCATAGCCAAATGACGGCTACAGGGCGGTTGTTTAACTCTGGGAGGGCGTCCAGGGACGTCCTCCCAGAATTCTGCTCTCGCGCGCCCCCTAGGGCGCGCACTCGAGAGCATCCGTGACCGCCGGGTCCAGAGGACCCGGCGCATCACAGATCCCGGTAAATGGCCGCTGATCGCGGCCGTTTACCATGTGATCGCTCTGTCAAATGACGGAGCGATCACATGTCAACAAACCGGCGTCATCTGATGACGCAGGTTCCTCTCCTCCCCCTCTCCTCCCCTCCTGTGTACCGATCGGTACACAGTGACCGGAGAGGCGGATGGATGGATGGCTGCAGCGTTGTGGGTTGCATCTGTAGTGCCCACAGCGCTGCACAGAGACATCCAGCCATCCATCCTTCCATGCTCAGCCATCCCTCACTACTCTGCATGCTGTGCAATACTCTGCAATTCCCTCTGCAATGCCCCACAATACTCTGCAATACCCTGGAATACCCCATAGTACTCTGCAATACCCCTGCAATACTCTGCCATACCCCACAATACTCTGCAATACCCTGGAATACCCCACAGTACTCTGCAATACCCCTGCAATACTCTGCCATACCCCACAATACTCTGCAATACGCCTGCAATACTCTGCCATACCCTGAAATACCCCACAATACTCTGCAATACTCTGCCATACCCTGCAATACCCCGCAATACTCTGCCATACCCTGCAATACTCTGCCATACCCTGCAATACTCTGCCATACCCTGCAATACTCTGCCATACCCTGGAATACCCCGCAATACCCTGGAATACCCCGCAATACTCTGCCATACCCCAAAATACCCCGTTATACTCTGCCATACCCCAAAATACCCCGCAATACTCTGCCATACCCTGCAATACTCTGCCATACCCTGCAATACCCCGCAGTACTCTGCCATACCCCGCAATACTCTGCCATACCCCAAAATACCCCGCAATACTCTGCCATACCCTGAAATACCCCGCAATACTCTGCCATACCCCGCAATACTCTGCCATACCCCGCAATACTCTGCCATACCCCGCAATACTCTGCCATACCCCGCAATACTCTGCCATACCTTGCAATACTCTGCCATACCCTGCAATACCCCGCAATACTCTGCCATACCCTGCAATACCCCGCAATACTCTGCCATACCCTGAAATACCCCGCAATACTCTGCCATACCCTGCAATACCCCGAAATACCCTGAAATATCCCGCAATACCCAGCCATACTCTGCAATACTCAGTGATACCCAGCCATACTCTGCCATACCCAGCCATGCTCTGCAATACCCCACAAAAATCTGCAATACTCTGCCATAACCCGCAATACTCTGCCATACCCAGCCATACTCTGCAATACCCCGCAATACCCAGCCATACTCTGCAATACTCGGTGATACCCAACCATACTCTGCAATACTCGGTGATACCCAGCCATACTCTGCCATACCCAGCCATACTCGGCGATACTCTGCAATACTTGGTGATACCCAGCCATACTCTGCCATACCCAGTCATACTTGGCGATACTCTGCAATACCCAGCCATGCTCAGCCATACCCAGCCATGCTCAGCCATACCCAGTCTCTGTATGTGGCCAGGCTGTGGAAGTCTCACATGTGGTATCCCCGTACTCAGGAGGAGTAGGAGAATCTATTTTGGGGGGTCATTTTTGGTATAAACATGCTATGTGTTAGAAATATTGTATAAATGGACAACTTTGTGTTAAAAAAAAAGCATTTTAACCACTTCCCGCCTTCCGTCATACAACGTCCTTGACTTTGTGTGGGGATATCTGAATGATGGGTACAGCTACAGGCATCATTCAGATATCATCTTTTTCAGCCGGTGATTCCCTACACCATAAGAATGATCATAGCGGCTGTTACACTGCTTGATCGTTCTTACAGGAGGCGAGAGGGGACGCCCCCCCCCCTCACGCCGCCCTCCGGTGCTTCTACCGACTCACCGCTACGATCGAAGCCAGGATCTTTTTTTTTTTTTTTTTTTATTTCAGGAACAGCCTAGAGGTGAGATGTGGGGTCTTATTGACCCCATATCTCACTGTAAAGAGGACCTGTCATGCCATATTCCTATTACAAGGGATGTTTACATTCCTTGTAATAGGAATAAAAGTGATCAAAAAATTTTTTGTTTTGGAAAAAAGTGTCAAACTAAAATAAAGTAAAATGAACAATAAAAAAAAATAAAAAATTTTTAAAGCGCCCCTGTCTATGTGCTCGCATGCAGAAGCGAACGCATACGTAAGTCCCGCCCACATATGAAAAAGGTGTTCAAACCACACATGTGAGGTATCGCTGCGATCGGTAGAGCGAGAGCAATAATTTTGGCCCTAGACCTCCTCTGTAACTCAAAATTTGTAACCTGTAAAAAATTTTAAAGCGTCGCCTATGGGGATTTTTAAGTGGCGAAGTTTGGCGCCATTCCACAAGCGTGTGCAATTTTGAAAGGTGACATGTTAGGTATCTATTAACTCGGCGTAACTTCATCTTTCATATTATGCAAAAACATTGCAAACATTGGGCTAACCTTACTGTTTTGTTTTTTTTTTAAGCAAAAAACAGTTTTTTTTCCAAAAAAAACGCGTTCGAAAAATTGCTGCGCAAATATCGTGCGAGATAAAAAGCTGCAATGACATATATAATGTTTTGGGGTTCTATGTAATTTTCTAGCAAATAAATGATGATTTTTACATGTAGGAGAGAAATGTCAGAATTGGCCTGGGTGTTCCAGAACGCCTGAAGGTGCTCCCCTGCATGTTGGGCCTCTGTATGTGGCCACGCTGTGTAAAAGTCTCACACATGTGGTATCGCCATACTCGGGAGTAATGGCAGAATGTGTTTTGGGGTGTAATTTGTGGTATGCATATGCTGTGTGTGCGAAATAACCTGCTAATATGACAATTTTGTGAAAAAAAAAAAGAAAAAAAAAAAAACTTGATTTTGCAAAGAATTGTGGGAAAAAATGACAACTTCAAAAAACTCATCATGCATCTTTCTAAATACCTTCTTTCCCAAAAGGGGTCATTTGGGGGGTATTTGTACTTTTCTGGCATGTTAGGGTCTCAAGAAATGAGGTAGGCCGTCAGTACTTCAGGTGTGATCAATTTTCAGATATTGGTACCATAGCTTGTGGACGCTATAACTTTCACAAAGACCAAATAATATACACTAATTTGGGTTATTTTTTACCAAAGATATGTAGCGGTATAAATTTTGGCCAAAATATATGAAGAAAAATTACTAATTTTCAAAATTTTATAACAGAAACGAAGAAAAATGTATTTTTTTACAGATTTTTCGGTCTTTTTTCTTTTATAGCGCAAAAAATAAAGAACCCAGCGGTGATTAAATACCATGAAAAGAAAGCTCTATTTGTGTGAAAAAAAGGACAAAAAATTCATATAGATACAGTGTTGCATGACTGAGTAATTGTCATTCAAAATGTGAGAGCACCAAAAGCTGAAAATTGGTCTGGTTATTAAGGGGGTTTAAGTGCCCAGTGGTCAAGTGGTTAAGCTTTGACAAAAAAAAAAAAAATAACGGAAGCTGATTGGTTTGATCTGCACCAGCTGCACCAGATTTTGCACTCTCCAGTTTTAGTAAATCAACCCCATTGTGACATCCGTGCGGGTATGCCTAGTGTGAACGAGGCCAAATACTTTAAAATGTTACAATGAAAACTCTATTTTATATTTGTATACATTCCATCAATAAAGCTGAATTCCAGGTATGACACTTTTTACATTGGTTGGACTAATACAGGTATATACAGTATCTCACAAAAGTGAGTACACCCCTCACATTTTTGTAAATATTTTATTATAACTTTTCATGTGACAACACTGAGGAAATGACACTTTGCTACAATGTAAAGTAGTGAGTGTACAACTTGTATAACAGTGTAAATCTGCTGTCCCCTCAAAATAACTCAACACACAACCATTAATGTCTAAACCGCTGGCAACAAAAGTGAATACACCCCTAAGTGAAAATGTCCAAATTGGGACCAAAGTGTCAATATTTTGTGTGGCCACCATTATTTTCCAGTACTGCCTTAACCCTCTTGGGCATGGAGTTCACCAGAGCTTCACAGGGCCACTGGAGTCCTCTTCCACTCCTCCATGACGACATCATGTTGCTGGTGGATGTTGGAGACCTTGCGCTCCTCCACCATCTGTTTCAGGATGCCCCACAGATGCTCAGTAGGGTTAAGGTCTGGAGACATGCTTGGCCAGTCCATCAACTTTACCCTCAGCTTCTTTAGCAAGGCAGTGGTCGACTTGAAAGTGTTTGGGGTCCTTAAGGGAGGGGATCATGCTCTGCTTCAGTATGTCACAGTACATGTTGGCATTCATGGTTCCCTAAATGAACTGTAGCCCCCCAGTGCTGGCAGCACTCATGCAGCCCCAGACCCTGACACTCTCACCACCATGCTTGACTGTAGGCAAGACAAACTTGTCTTTGTACTCCTCACCTGGTTGCCATCACACACGCTTGACACCATCTGAACCAAATAAGTTTATCTTGGTCTCATCAGACCACAGGACATGGTTCCAGTAATCCATGTCCTTAGTCTGTTTGTCTTGTGCATCATCTTTAGAAGAGGCTTCCTTCTGGGGTAACAGTCATGCAGACCAATTTAATGCAGTGTGCAGCGTATAGTCTGAGCACTGACAGGCTGACCCCCCACCCCTTCAACCTATGCAGCAATGCTGGTAGCACTCATTCGTCTATTTCCCAAAGACAACCTCTAGATATGATGCTGAGCACGTGTACTCAACTTCTTTGGTCGACCATGGCGAGGCCTGTTCTGAATGAAACCTGTCCTGTTAAACCGCTGTATGGCCTTGGCCACCATGCTGCAGCTCAGTTTCGGGGTCTTGGCAATCTTCTTATAGCCTAGATCATCCTAATGTAGAGCAACAATTTTTTTTTCAGATCCTCAGAGTTCTTTGTCATGAGGTGCCATGTTGAACTTCCAGTGACCAGTATGAGAGAGTGAAAGCAATAACACCCAATTTAACACACCTTCTCCCCATTCACACCTGAGACCTTGTAACACTAACAAGTCACATGACACCGGGTAGGGAAAATGGTTAATCGGACCCAATTTGGACATTTTCACTTAGGGGTGTACTCACTTTTGATGCCAGTGGTTTAGACATTAATGGCTGTGTGAGTTATTTTGAGGGGGCAGCAAATTTACACTGTTATACAAGCTGTACACTCACTACTTTACATTGTAGCAAAGTGTCATTTCTTCAGTGTTGTCACATGAAAAGTTATAATAAAATATTTACAAAAATGTGCCAGACCTGTGGGATCCCTTGGAAATCCCTGCAGTAGGCACTGCTGCTCCAGTGATCTCCTTTCGATAACGGGTCCCATGCTGAGTGGCCACCCTGCTGCATTGTGAACACAGGCGGTTGTTCACTCAGCACAGCTGCCATTCAGGGAACACTTTGCATTTTATCAATTAATGCAATATATTTTCTGACTGGATGAGGTGGAAAGGTGAGGTTTGATGTCACCACCTTCACCTGGTCCAATCAGAGAATGCTTTGCCTTCATTGAGAATATGTAAAGTGTTGTCTGAATGGCACCCATGCCAAGCCTGCAGCATCCTGTATTTAGTAAGCAGAAGTGCAACTGCTCAGCTAGAAAGCTAGTAGTGACCACTGTAATAGCAGTGCCTACTACATGGATTTCCACCGTCCAGCGGGATCCACAGTTATGAAACATACATACTTATATTAGTGTAAACTGGTTCAATGTAACTATGTCAAAATTGCCATACCTGGAATTTATCGTAGCTTTAAAGTGTTTGTAAAATCACACTGTGACTTTACTATTATCCCCTCTGGAATATGCTGCCATTAACCACTTGCTTACCGGGCACTTAAACCCCCCTCCTATCCAGACCAATTTTTAGCTTTCAGCGCTAACGCATTTTGAATGACAATTGCGCGGTCATACAACGCTGTACCCAAATGAATTTTTTATCATTTTTTTCCCACAAATAGAGCTTTCTTTTGGTGGTATTTGATCACCTCTGCGGTTTTTACTTTTTGTTAAAAAAATGTAAAAACCAGAATTTTTTTTAAAAAAAAATTTTTTTTTTTTATATTTTGTTATAAAAAATTTTTAACGGGTAATTTTTCTCCTTCATTGATGTACGTTGATGAGGCGGCAGTGATGGGCACTGATAGGTGGCAGTGATGGGCACTGATAGGTGGCAGTGATGGGCACTGATGGGTGGCAGTGATGGGCACTGATGGGTGGCAGTGATGGGCAGCACTGACAGGTGGCACTGATTGGCACTACAGGTGGGCATTGGTAGGTGGCACTTGTGAGCATTGATAGGTGGCACTTGTTGGCATTGATAGGTGGCACTGTGGGCACTGCTAGGTGGCACTGTGGGCACTGCTAGGTGGCACTGTGGGCACTGCTAGGTGGCACTGTGGGCACTGCTAGGTGGCACTGTTAGGTGGCACTTTTGGGTGGCACTTATGAGGAATTTTTTGTGCTTCCTCTTTGGGACCGATGTCCCTGGCATCTGAGCCGGTGATCGGCTTTTTTCTCTACTCGCGCTGTCAGCGCGAGTAAAAAAAAAACCGATTACCGATCTTCCTGTTTACATCATGTGATCAGCTGTCATTGGCTGACAGCTGATCACATGGTAAGGGGCCGGGACCGGCCCCTTACTCAGATCGGTGATCAGCCGAGTCTCAGTGACTCGGTGATCACACCGCGCCCGGCGCGCGCCCTGCAGGGCGCGCGCAGGGAGCGTGCACAGGGGAGGCCGTCATATGACGGCCTCCCGGGAATGTAGGTCCGCGCTGTGGCCGTCATTCGGCCATAGCGCGGATGTCTAGTGGTTAAAGGGGTTGAAAAGGCAGAAGGTTTTTTATCTTAATGCATTCTATGCATTAAGATAAAAAGCCTTCTGTGTGCAGCAGTCCCCCTCAGCCCCCTTAACACTTACCTGAGGTCCCTCTCTGTCGAGCGATGTCCACGATTGTCTCAGCTGTCCAGATTCTTCTTCCTGATTGGCTGAGACACAGCAGCAGAGCCATTGGCTCCCGCTGCTGTCAATCAAAGTCAGCTAGCCAATCAGGGGAAAGAGGGGGTGGGGCCCAGTTGTGGCTCTGTGTCTGAATGATTTAAAGAGAAAAACAAGCCTTTACAATAACTTTAACTATAGTGGTTGTGTGTTTTTTTTTTTTAAGTGAAAAGGCTAAATACTTTTTCTCACACCGCAGCTGTGTGGTCATGTGATCTCCCTCCGAACTTCTTCCTCCATCTATGCATATCTGCAGGAGGGGCTAAGGTTCCCTTATAACGTCATCTGGCCAGCAGAGGGAAGTCGCATTACTGCACAACGGCGGTGTGTTAAAAGGGCATTTCGTCTTTTCATTTAAAGAAAAAAACACACACTATAATTAATAACTGCACAATCCAGAGGGGATACAAGTATTTTTGCAGCATATTGCAGATGAATAGTGGCGGGAGGAGGCAGAGAGCCGCTCTCATGCTAACAGGCAGGGAGGGAGGGGGAGAGGGGAGAGACTCACAGCCGAGAGCGGGATGATGGAGGCATGTAACATGACCATGGTCATAACTTAGCAGCACAGACAAGGGGACACAGGAACAGGCAGGATTAACCAGGTATATTACAAGATAGGAAGGGACAAATTACATGGCACAAGCACTGTGCTATAGATCATGCCTTAAAAATACAGGACTTTTTTTTTTTTTTTTTTTTTTTTTTTTAGGCTTACAACCACTTTAAAGCGGAGCCCCCCTCCAAAACCTAAAAGTCAGCAGCTACAAATACTGTAGCTATTGACTATTAATATTAGGACACTTACCAGTCCAGGATTCCCGCGATGTTGGCACCCTAGTCGATTTTTTAATTGGTGCTGCTGCTGCCATTCCTTGTAAGGGAAATTGGCACTGAAGCCTTGCAGCTTCACAGATGGCTCCCTACTGCGCATGAGCGAAGCGTGCTGCGCTTTCTGGGATGGCCCGGCAGCAGTGGAAGGAGGAGGGGGGCCAAACTACTGGGCGATCTTGCTGCAACGAGGTCTCCCAGAAGTGAGGGCAGGTACCCGCTCTCCCCCCCCCCCCCCCCCCGAAAGGTGCCAAATATGGCAGCGGAGGAGGGGAGGAACCATACAGGTGGAGCTTCCCCTTTATGTAATGCTGTAATGATTTGTGAGACAATGTTTCTTTTTCAGTATAAATGTTGAATTGATGTTGAATATTGAACACAGCAAGTCTCAGCTCTGCATGATGGAATCTATAAACTAATTGAGTTCATTTACTCAAGCTAGCAGTCTTCTTTAGGTAATAAACTATAGGTCTTGGAAAGAATGGAAAAAAAAGGGTGTGGAAGAAAGGAAAGATGCAGTGGGATAATAAAAATGTATATAGCTGACAAATATAGATATTTGGAGTCAATTCAAGAGATAAAAGAAAAACCTGAATTTTAAAATAACTCGTGTGGTATTTATCTCAAAAGTAGTCAATTCACTTAAAAACACGTGTTAATTACGAGTTTTTATGTTTTGAAATATTTAGCACTTAAATTTTGTTATTTTTGGCGTTTTTTTTTTTTTTTTTTTGCAGGATAACACTGCACCAGAAGGCACACAGCAATTTTGCGAACCTATGAAAATATTATAGGGTGCTTATATTCAAAGAACCATCACCCCAGATTAATTGTTATAATTTATTTTAATTCCTGAGCTCAGAGGAGAATATTTTCACACTCATACATTGTATACTTTTAATTTTCTGGCCAGTGCGGAGTTCCTCTAATTCAGTGTTTCTCAACCTTTTTTTTTTAGTCACAACACCCTTTAAAGTTATAGACAATCTCAAAGCACCTTTTAAAATTATTGGACAGTCTCGAGGCACCCCATTCTAAAATGTCAAAAACTATTCTAAAAGTTTTATATAATGCAGCAACATCCACACTTGTAGGACACCCAACATTAAAGGTGATTTTTTTTCTTTCAAAGCAAATACACATTGCACACTGGTACTGACTATTATTCAATTGTTTCTCTTCTCCCTCAATTTCTCTCCATCAGTCAGCTAATGTGCTGAGGGAGAGAAGCAGAGGAGGGTCAAACAAGGATGCTGTGGAGGCGACAGACATCCTCCTTATCAACTGATGACGTCATTGGTCATTAGGATGCCAGTGTCTAGAAATTCATAATGGTGCACAATGAAAACTTGTGGCTTTGTGTAACTAAAAGGCAGGCTTCATCCACCTGCTGTACAATTCTTGATAATTTTTTAGACATTTTGCCAATGCACCCCTGAAAAAGCCCCAAGGCAACCCAAGGTGCCTGGGCACCCTGGATAAAAGCTCTAATTGTTATTTTGTACATTTCTAAAATACCACCAGAAAACACCAGGTGATAAATTAAAAAATAGTGAATTGAATTTAAAGATTTATGTAATCTTTTTTTGTGGTATTTATCTCACAATTTTAACAAATGTGAAGTATTTACTTAACATTCGATATTTTACTTTGACAAATTGACTCTTTTCTTATCTCATGCGATATTTCTTAAAAAACGAGTCACGTGACCTTCAGAGAGAAATCAGAAGACCTTTTTTCCAGATTGTTCTGGGTATTCAAGCAATGGGGAACGTAATGACAGCCAGGATTTCCAGAAGGAGATACCAGTAATGGCAGCTTCCCCATTTCCTTGGCATGCTCCCTTTAATGCACTAACATTAGCAGCTCCAAAATAAGGTCAACAAAATCTGTGCTTTTCAGTCTAAAGGGAGAGTGATAAAGGAGGTTAAGGAATAATAAAAGGCTTATGAAATAGTAATTCTAAATTCAAAATTAACATTTTGGTGTAATTGGATGGGTCTACCAAATTGCCCACTGGGCTTATATCTCCCCTATACTTCAGAAGATAGATTTCCTTGGGGCAATACTTGGTTCTATACCCTCCACGTTCAAGCCTTAGCAGAGGGGACATTTACTCCTACAGCATTCTTTGTAGTGTAATATAAATGACAAATTCAAAATTAAACTATCTTATACTAGCCTTCACAGGTGGATAAAGCAAGGAGCTTCAAGTCTTTGGTGACAGAGCCCCTGAAAGTTATGAAAAGCCAACAAAAAACAGAAATATGTTTGGGTGGGCTGACGCTTCAAGTGTTCTTACAAAGAAAGTTTTAAACAAATTAAAAAGTTATGCCTTGAATTGTGTTTGAACTCACTGTAGCCCACTGCTTTACATATACAAGTTATTAAATAAAAAAATGAGAGTGGTGCCTGTCTACTCTGCCTCCTTACAAAACATTGAGGTTACTAAAACTGGAGAGAGCAAAATCTGATGCAGCTCTACATAGAAACCAACCAGCTTCTAGGTTTTAGCCTAGGTTCACACTGAATGCGGGTTTGAAATTGTGAGTTCAGCTGAACTCGCACAATTTCAAACTGGCATTTCAGTCCTATTTCGGGGGCAATTTGAGAGACATCTGTGCGGGTTCATGCACAGATGTATATTGAAATCGCCCCCAAAGTCGGCAAAAGTAGTGCAGGAACTATTTTTGGGAATCAGTGTGGCGTCGCACTGAAATCGGACGGTGCCGTTGCTGGCTATAGGCTCCGAATTGGCATGCAATTTGATACGTCAAATTGCATGTCAAATCGGCCCGGTGTGAACGAGGGCTTTTGCCAAAGCTTAATTGACAAGCTGAAGTTAGAGGCTGATTGGCTACCATGCACAGCTGCACCAAATTTTGCATTCTCCAGTTTTATTAAATCAAACCCTCTGTTTTCCCCAAATCTACTTGTGCAACTAAAAAGCAATCTGACTACTTACCCTATAGCATTCTGAACCAATAAGTAACACAATGTTCTAATAGTTTTTCCAGCAGTCTTTTGGTGTTGTCTAAACTGTGTACATATTGTTTTCATCACCGAGGTGGACAGTCACATGCAGCTTGTGCTGTTGGGTTCTTCTATGGTAAACAATGGACTTCTTTAAATATGATTAAGCCCTGCCTTGCATGAGGCTTCCTAAGACCTTTTCACTAAGACTTCTTTCACATGGGTGGCCGATGCTTTTCAGACTGCATTTGATAACTGGTAGGGGATACATCCACTGCACACATGTTTTTAAGTCCCCAAGTGAATTCCTTCTATCAGAACGGGGATTTTACATTGAACTAGTGTCCCGGTTGCAGCATGCTCTCATTGACTTCAATGGGTGAGTTTGACAGGTGATGCCACCTGTCAAATTCAACATGTTGAACTAAAGTTGCCACAGTCTGAAACAAAGCATTGCATGTGCAGCATTGTTAACTCACTACTCAGGCCAACATGTAGAGCTGGAGGTGGGCAGTCAATGGTTGGTAAAACCCTATATGAGTTGCTTGATTTTACCACTCCCCCACCGCTAGTGTGAAATAAGCCTAAAACAGTGGAAAGAGCGACAATAATGTGCAAAGTTTAGCAACTAGGAACCAAATAAGTCATCTGACAAAAGTAATTCAAAACTTTATTGGTTGCTATATGTTATCACCTTACTGGATAGGCTTGTAAAGCTTGATTCCATATGATCAAGGCTTTTTTTCTCAGAGAATAGGTGCAGGTACTCCCCCTTTCCGAGTCTTCCCTTGTCTCCACCCCCTACCCACCTCCGAGCACCGTCCCTTGGTTCCACCCTTTACCTAGAGAATACAGAAAAGTATAATTTTTTTAGTGCGAAGTAGTTTGTATTGAATTTGCTAATGAAAGGCAGTAAAATAGGTCCCCTGGAACCAGCAACAATAGAACCCTCATAGCAACAATATATCCCCCAGCAACACAACAAAATATCCCCCCAGCAACAATAGACTCTCCAGCAACCAGCAACAATAGACCTCTCCCTCAACAGTAGATCTCTCACATCAACAGTTGACCCCCCAGTAACAATAGACCACCCTAGCAACAATAGCATCTCCAGCAGCCAACAGCAATAGATCCCCCAGCACATTCCAGCATCCTTGGCATATACATTCAGTGCGGGAGGTGCTGAAACCCCATGTTCCCAAAAGCCCTGCATATGATCAAGTCTACACTTCTTACCCTTTTCTGCACGTTATAAACTCTAGACTGCCATACTTTGTACCCTATGCTATACATTATATACTCCTATCACTCCACTCTGTACACTGTGCTGTATGTAATATACTGCATTTAAATCATCATATAGATGTTGCAGCAATACCTCTAGTCATTTTTTTTTTACTTTGGCATTCCAGTTTGGTAAAAGAAAAAAACAAAACACTTATGCTAGAATGTAATAAAACCTAATTTGTGTACAGCTGTTTTTTATCCTGTTTTGTATCAGCCTGTCATACTCTGTGTGTATATTTTCCCTGCCGTCCTGTGCAAATGTCATCTTGGGCATTGCTTGTACATGACGGCTATGGATTTGTGTGCTGTCTCATGGTGCCTTGAACTTTCAATGGAGGAGAGAGAGCGAGAGTGTCCTTTGATCCCACCTTCTGCTGAAAATCCCAGGGCACATATTTATTTCAGGTTTCTAGCTTTCAAGAGCTCTATATTCATCGGGAGGAACCTGTGTTCTTTAAGCAATACGCTGCATTCCTCTACTATAATAATGTAATGACTACACTAGTTCAATATTGTTTACAACCACACAAAATTCTCTTTTCCACTAAGTCAACCCAGGGTTGTTTTTAAAAATGAAGCCAGTAAAACAAATATATAAGCAACATTTCAAAAAATGAATGTGCATTTGTATCACAAAAGACTGTATCACTTCTAAAGAAGATCAAAAGAATAAGTTATCAACTATTAACTTTTAAATATTCTGTAGGGCAGTGTTTTGCAAACGTCAAGACACCTTTTAAAATTATGGACAGTCTCGGGGCACCCCATTTTAAAATGTAAAAAACTATTCTAATAGCTTTAAATTATGCAGCAACATCCACACACGTAGAACACCCAACGTTAGAGGTTATTTATTTGTTCTTGCAAAGAAATACACTTTTGCACACTGGTACTGACTAGTATTCCAATGTTTCTCTTCTCCCTCAGTTTGTCTAAATCAGTCAGCTAATGTTACCCCAGTGCTGAGGGAGAGGGGCACAGGAGGGTCAAACAAGTATGCTGTGGAGGCGACTGACATCCTCCTTATTAACTGATGGCATCATTAGTTGTTAGGATGCCAGTGTCTAAAACGTTGTAATGGGGCATAATGAAAACCTGTGGCTTTGTGTAACTAAAAGGTAGGCTTCATCCACCTGTATACAATGTTTGATCAATTTTTAGGCATTTTGCCAAGGCACCCCTGAAGAGACCTTAAGGCACCCCAGGGAGCCTGGGCCCCCTGGTTGAAAAAGGCTGCTGTAGGTGCTAGGCTACACTATGACACACTGCACTGTAATACACATGTCTTTATATATGAAGTCACTTTGTGTCTCTCAGCCTATTAAAAATTGATGGGATATATCACAGCTTAACCACTTAAGGACCAAAAGGTTTTCCCCTTTAATGACCGGGTCATTTTTTGTGATACGGCACTGCGTCAATTTAACTGACAATTGCGCGGTTGTGCAACGCTGTACCCAAACAAAATTGCCGTCCTTTTTTCCCACAAATAGAGCTTTCTTTTGCTGGTATTTGATCACCTCTGCAGTTTTTATTTTTTTCACTATAAACAAAAAAAAGCGACGATTTTTAAAAAAAAGCAATATTTTTAACTTTTTGCTAAAAAAAAATATCCCCCCCAAAAAAAAAAAAAAAAATTCTTCCTCAGTTTAGGCCAATATATATTCTTCTACATATTTTTGGTAAAAAAAAAAATCGCAATAAGCGTATATATATATTGGTTTGCGCAAACGTTATAGCGTCTACAAAATAGGGGATGGATTTATGGCATTTTATTATTTTTATTTTTTTTACTACTAATGGCGGTGATCTGCGATTTTTCTTGGGACTGCGACATTGTGACAGACAGATCGGACATCTAACTGACATTTTTGACACTTTTTTTGGGAACCAGTGACATTATTACAGTACACAGTGCTAGAAATATGCACTGTTATTGAACTTATGACACTGGCAGAGAAGGGGTTAACATCAGGGGCGATCAAGGGTATAATGTGTTCCCTGTTCTAAGTGTATGGGGGATGGGCTGCCTTAGGAAACACACAGATCCGTCTTCCTGCATAGCAGAAAGACAGGATCCTTGTGATCTCCCCTGTCAGAATGAAGATCTGCCTTGTTTACACAGGCAGATCCCCGTTCTGTCACTGCGGGGACAGATCGTAGGTGGCCGGCAGACATCGAGTCCGCTCTACCCACTGATTGGCTCCCCCTCTGGCCAGTGGGCAGGCGAGCGTGCCTCCAGCGGCGGGCGCCCACAAACAAGTTTTTCTGGGCCGACGTACAATGACAGCGGCTGGTTGGCAAGTGGTTAAAGCACAAACTTTTAAGGCATGCTGCATTTATTTGGCCTCACTGCACATCATGCTTAGTGGTGTGCTGCATTGCATTGTGGAGGTGTGCTAGAATGTTATTAATGAATGACACTGCAACACATCAACGCACGCATGCTGAGTTGTTGCTCGTAATAAAGTGTGCAATTTACCTCAACATATTGATTCTACCAGAGTCTTGTCAAGTGGCAGAATTATAGGTCTATCCCTCCCTTACTCAAGGAATAAAACTATAATTGCACCAATTACCAAGACTTTGGTCCGGTCACATCCTAAGTATGCCATCCAGTTTTGGTCACCAGTTCTCAGATAGGATGTGCTGGAACTGGACACAATCTAGAGAAGGGGAACAAAGCATATACGTAATTAAGTGGTTTGGAATTGTCCTCAGCTGAGAACAGCATAGCAGTGTAAGTACACCCTATAATGCAATTATATCCTATACATAATGAAAGTGGGCCCCATTCTCAGCCGAAAATGCCACCCCCTTTTTTGCCTGCTGAGAGAACCTATATATTTGGGTGGAGTCAGGTGATCAGTGTTCTATGCCACCTGGGCGGCTATCTGGGTGGATGTATGTTGTGTTGCCCAAGCTGCTAGGCCGGAGTTTGGGCCTATTCCAGGCACATTTGGCTGCTAGGCTGTCTGAGGACCTATCCAGAAGCAAGAGAGCAGCGTAGGGTTGGGACTGCGGCTTGCAGTCCAACCAGAAATGGCGTTTCTGCCGGCCGGAGAACCCGTCGTGGTCGGAGGTAGAGGGGAAGCTGTCGCCACTACGGGACCAACCACCTTTTTACAAGGGACCACAGTGAGTAGCTGAAGCAACTACCGGAGCAGCATTCTCACCACCCGGGGACTGTGAAGAATTGAGAAACTTGTGTCAAGCAGGGACCCAGCCAGCGGAGGTGACGCTTGCAGAGCATCCTTGTGTGCCAAGCCAGGGACCAAGCAGGCCAGTGGGGTGAAGCTTGAGAAGTATCTGGAGTGCCAAGCTAGGGACCCAGCAGAGAAGCGGGGGTGACGCTTGAGGAAGATACCTTAGTGAAGATTGGAAGAGCTCAAGGGATTCGGTGGCAGTGAATCAGCAAGTCTAGTGAGAGAGATTGGGAGCTCAGTGGGTTGAGAACCTACACAAAGTTTTTGTTGAGAGAGTGAAAGACTTTGTTACAACTTGTGTTAGGAGCTGTTCTAAGACTGTTGCCATAGGAGACAGCATTCCTACACATGCAGATGTGGTGTCTTGCTTGATGCCTTTCCCTGCATGGCTGTCTACCTGTAGAAGTCTCGGAGTCTGCCAATTAACATTGCTACTACTAAAGGTTGTCCTTGCCCTAAACCCTCTCTCCCACAGTTCTGTTTAAGAGAAATAAAATCTCTTTGCATTCAAGAAGTGTTTAGCGTCCATGAATCTACCTTGCGCTATACCCACTATGCCTTACAACCCACTCTATATGGAAGGATGTCAGCAGCTCTTGGCTCTGGAAGTTCTCATTAGACTAAAGGAGGCCTGGGACCTTGCTACATGGGCATCTTAGCTAACACAATATAAAGGGATATGGGAAATGGTATTGACATAAACACACACACCTACACAGGTTGAACTAGATGGACTGGTGTCTATGATATTATGACATGTTGTGGGTAAGTATTAATGCCCAAATTCAGCCTAAATGTTTCATTTTAATTTTGGAATGACTTTGCATGTCTCTTAGCATTGTCTCTAACCAGAAGTTACATGAAACTGGAGGAACTGGCCACCAATTGGCTGATGAGGAGCAACAGGAAGATGGATGGAGTTTAAAGCATCAGCAAAGGACAGCTTTGATCTGTCAAAGCTACAGAAGGACAAACAACCAGGTGGCTCTACTTTAATCTACAAGCATACACAATGTACTTAGACATTACAGCGAGGGCACCAGTACCACTTCAAAGTGTAAAGGTAAAGTCAAAACATTTGACTAAATGTGTAAAGGCAAAACTTTTTTCTTTAGTTTTGGATATTTTAGGGAAGAATTTTTTTCTTTTTTTTTTTTTTAACGCTTTCTTGTTCTTGCTGGGCAGATTCACCCCTCTGTTTATCCAACTGTCCAGGATCTACCAGGAAGGGAAAGGGAAAGGAAGTTCCTTATGCAGCTAGCTATGGTAAATAGATAGGACAAGGATAAATAATAGGTCGCGCTAATCTTGGTAAACGTAATGAATGATTGACAGTGAAGAAAAATTCATATGTTGATCATAAAATCAATATGCAAAACTTAATAATAAAGAGGAAAAAAGTCCATGGGGTAAACCATCGGTGAAGGGTTGTGAAAAAGTCCATAAAAATAAAACATCAAAAAAGATTCAAATTGAGTGTAATTCAAATCACCAACAATAAATTATAAAGTCCAAATGATGAAAATGAAAATCTGTGATGACAAAGGGGGGTCCACCACCAGGTATGGAAGGGGTTACTCCTTACCAAAAGGCCATGATCCCCCACCACAGAGGATCACAGCAAGCAGGAATCTTTAGAGTTAAATGGAAACTGCCAGCGATGTCCACCAGAGGTCGTCTCATCAGCAACCACTCCAACAACCCAGGGTATCGATACCAAAAAATAAGAGGGGCTCACATAGTGTAAAACCACTAACATTTATTAAAATAAAATAAAAGTACAGATGTACACTTACAAATTGTCAATGGAACAGCAGCCTTAAGTCCGGCTCCGTGGCCACCGGAGCACGGACAAACCTGTCCTACTGGAAAGCAGCTCGCTTGGGGGTGACGTCAGCGCGTCGTCTGGCTCCGCCCTACGCGTTTCGTGACATCATCACGTCTTCCAGGGGCACAGGCGGCGCGCCGCGTCACCCGCTTTAAATAGTGTTGGAATGGACCAAGCCTCGCTATGGATTGCCATACAGAATGGACAGCACATAGACCCGCAAGTACTTCCGGTGTCAGAGTGCGTTCCACAATGCAAACAACCAACGGAGACCACATAGCCCAGCCAGCATATATAGATCGATATAGATCCATGGATTCTTTATATATTAAACCAATACCCATCATGATATCTAGTACAGACAAACCTAGTGTCAAATGTATATATATAATTAGACCCAAAAAATCGGGCCGAACAAGGCTAATGAGGAGCCAGTGCAGGTTCACAACCTGATCCCATCCCATGGGAGCGACAACAACATACGTTGGCAGAGCCCAAGTGGCACGCCAGAAGATGTGTGTCGTTCTCCCTAATGGGCAAAGGGAGAGATAAACTTCGATCAATACAAAAATTAAAGAAATATAAAATTAAAAATGTAAAATGTACAGGTTTACTCCGAATAGGTAGATAGGAACTAGAGCGGAGAGGATCCTCCAAAGGGCCACTGTTTTAAACACTCTAATGGTCCCAAAAATGTTCCCATCTACCTTGAACCGGAATGGGTAAACCGGAAGTGGAGTATTATGGTGATTGTAGTCACCAACCAACTAAACCCAATGGTTAGCGCCATCTAGTGGGTGTATCGGAGAATACAATAGAAACCCATAATTAAATTTGAAATAGCAGTATATGTCCCCCTAAAGTGAACCACTGCTTGATGGGTATCATATAATATACAAAGAAAATGTGGTCAATTAAAGTTAGAAATCAAAAAATACAAATAATTATAAAGAATAAATATATCTGATAATCACAAACATATTCTTCTCTACCTTGAACCGGAAGTAGAGTATTATGGTAGTTGTAGTCACCAACCAACTTAACTTAATGGTTAGCACCATCTAGTGGATGTGTCGGAGACTACAATCAAACTCTTAACCAAAATGGGATATGTCCCCCTAATGTGAACCACTATCTGGTGGGTATCATGCACTTGGAAAGTACATGTATAGGGAAAATCTAATCAATTAAAAATGAAAATCAAAAATAAAATAGGTTAAAAAATTGAGTAAAGTGGAACATAAAAGATAAATGGATAAAGATGGGAATAACCTACAACCACTAGGCCTTACATAATATACACGAAAGTTATCTATAACAAACCTAAGGGTTGTGAATGTATATGAACTGCGAAATAACCCTGCAGGCGCTGGCGTCAGAATGCGTTAAGAATTATTAATAAACGCATTGACGTCAGTGTCAACATTTAACCCAAAAGGGGTATAGGTTCGAAGTCGGTAAATCCAAGACATTTCGCATTTGGAGATCTCCCTTACGAGAGAACTCCCCCTCCAGTGTGGTCTGTACTTGTATGTTGGGATTGACAAGTACAGACCACACTGGAGGGGAGTTCTCTCGTAAGGGAGATCTCCAAATGCGAAATGTCTTGGATTTACCGACTTCGAACCTATACCCCTTTTGGGTTAAATGTTGACACTGACGTCAATGCGTTTATTAATAATTCTTAACGCATTCTGACGCCAGCGCCTGCAGGGTTATTTCGCAGTTCATATACATTCACAACCCTTAGGTTTGTTATAGATAACTTTCGTGTATATTATGTAAGGCCTAGTGGTTGTAGGTTATTCCCATCTTTATCCATTTATCTTTTATGTTCCACTTTACTCAATTTTTTAACCTATTTTATTTTTGATTTTCATTTTTAATTGATTAGATTTTCCCTATACATGTTCTTTCCAAGTGCATGATACCCACCAGATAGTGGTTCACATTAGGGGGACATATCCCATTTTGGTTAAGAGTTTGATTGTAGTCTCCGACACATCCACTAGATGGTGCTAACCATTAAGTTAAGTTGGTTGGTGACTACAACTACCATAATACTCTACTTCCGGTTCAAGGTAGAGAAGAATATGTTTGTGATTATCAGATATATTTATTCTTTATAATTATTTGTATTTTTTGATTTCTAACTTTAATTGACCACATTTTCTTTGTATATTATATGATACCCATCAAGCAGTGGTTCACTTTAGGGGGACATATACTGCTATTTCAAATTTAATTATGGGTTTCTATTGTATTCTCCGATACACCCACTAGATGGCGCTAACCATTGGGTTTAGTTGGTTGGTGACTACAATCACCATAATACTCCACTTCCGGTTTACCCATTCCGGTTCAAGGTAGATGGGAACATTTTTGGGACCATTAGAGTGTTTAAAACAGTGGCCCTTTGGAGGATCCTCTCCGCTCTAGTTCCTATCTACCTATTCGGAGTAAACCTGTACATTTTACATTTTTAATTTTATATTTCTTTAATTTTTGTATTGATCGAAGTTTATCTCTCCCTTTGCCCATTAGGGAAAACGACACACATCTTCTGGCGTGCCACTTGGGCTCTGCCAACGTATGTTGTTGTCGCTCCCATGGGATGGGATCAGGTTGTGAACCTGCACTGGCTCCTCATTAGCCTTGTTCGGCCCGATTTTTTGGGTCTAATTATATATATACATTTGACACTAGGTTTGTCTGTACTAGATATCATGATGGGTATTGGTTTAATATATAAAGAATCCATGGATCTATATCGATCTATATATGCTGGCTGGGCTATGTAGTCTCCGTTGGTTGTTTGCATTGTGGAACGCACTCTGACACCGGAAGTACTTGCGGGTCTATGTGCTGTCCATTCTGTATGGCAATCCATAGCGAGGCTTGGTCCATTCCAACACTATTTAAAGCGGGTGACGCGGCGCGCCGCCTGTGCCCCTGGAAGACGTGATGTCACGAAACGCGTAGGGCGGAGCCAGACGACGCGCTGACGTCACCCCCAAGCGAGCTGCTTTCCAGTAGGACAGGTTTGTCCGTGCTCCGGTGGCCACGGAGCCGGACTTAAGGCTGCTGTTCCATTGACAATTTGTAAGTGTACATCTGTACTTTTATTTTATTTTAATAAATGTTAGTGGTTTTACACTATGTGAGCCCCTCTTATTTTTTGGTATCGATACCCTGGGTTGTTGGAGTGGTTGCTGATGAGACGACCTCTGGTGGACATCGCTGGCAGTTTCCATTTAACTCTAAAGATTCCTGCTTGCTGTGATCCTCTGTGGTGGGGGATCATGGCCTTTTGGTAAGGAGTAACCCCTTCCATACCTGGTGGTGGACCCCCCTTTGTCATCACAGATTTTCATTTTCATCATTTGGACTTTATAATTTATTGTTGGTGATTTGAATTACACTCAATTTGAATCTTTTTTGATGTTTTATTTTTATGGACTTTTTCACAACCCTTCACCGATGGTTTACCCCATGGACTTTTTTCCTCTTTATTATTAAGTTTTGCATATTGATTTTATGATCAACATATGAATTTTTCTTCACTGTCAATCATTCATTACGTTTACCAAGATTAGCGCGACCTATTATTTATCCTTATGCTTATTTACAATTGATGTTTTTGTAAGGTTTGCTGCTTTTCACAGTTTATATATTGTTCTGCACCTGGTTTTAAGCGCAGTTTTTTTACCATTTTCCAAAATAGATAGGACAGTATATCATATTCACTTTGTTTTAACTTTTCTTTTTACATTTTCTTTTTACATTAGCTTCGTGGTTCCAAGGCCTAGGCAAATGATATCATAAATCACAGGAAGCTTCAAGAAGGGAGGAGGGGTTTTTTCAGCTAAGCACATGCTCTTGCCTGCGTGCCTGAGCTAAGGGCAGATGGATTCCAGGCAGTAAATACTTGAATCATCTGTCCTTACTTGAGAAGGCCACAACCATTAATGCTAGGGGGTTTCTTTCAAAGCGATTTCTCAGCAAAATAAAGCATGGAGACATGGATGAATGAGTGAGTTTTCTTTGAATATTAAAAAATGAAATAGGATTTTTGTTTTGTGCTGCTCAGATGCAGTGTAGTTTCACTTTAATGTTAAGGTTGATGCTTTTTATTGCATCGTAATGTGTCCAGAGTACAAAGGGGCAAGCAAGAATTTACTGCTAACAAAGGTAATATCACATAATATTAGATAAAAACAGATCCTTGCAAATCTTGACAATAAAGCTGCTTTTAGATTGTTGCAGGAAGCAAACCCAGTATTATATTCATCTTGTTTTGATCTCCTGTCCCTGTTTGCATATGGTATATTTAATTTCTTTGTTGCCATGCAAAAAACATTTTCCAAGCATTTACTTAAAATTTCCTTTATGCATCCATAATTGCAGGCCATGTTGCCTGCACTCAGGTGTTTGTGAAATACAGTCATTATGGTATGACTTCAAAATTTAGCTCAAAGAAACATTTTACAGTATAAAAAAATATACCCTGCAATATTGGCCCATAAAGAATAAAGCACCAAATTCCAATAAAATAGTACTGTAATAGCATAACTCCAGATAAAATCAACAAGATAAAAATGAATAACCCATTAAAGATGATTTTTTTAAAAATCTGTGCTTGCTGCAATAATCACCTTCCACCCATTGATTTTCCCTACAGGACTTTTTATGCTGCTAGATGTCCTCAGTTTACTGGCCAGCGTCATTCAACCTACTTCCTCTGAGCCCAGGTCATCCTGGACTTGCTCCCAGCTTGTGACTGGACAGTGAAAAGTAAAAGCAGCACAGTGATAAGATCATCTCTCTGTCACTCTGCTTTCTCTTTCTATCAGAATGCTTCTTGTCAGCACTTGGAGCGTTAGCTCCTTGTACTGCTTCCACTCATAATACAGATCTGCTGTACAGGGACTGGAAGAGACTGAAATACAAGGTCACATTCAGGCACCTACAATGCTTTTATTTAGACAATACATTTAATTATGTATTAATGACTACAGAGCTCCATTAACTTGTGTTTTTTATTCCTGTCTGAAGTTCAGCTGTAAGTTTTTTCCAGTAAAATTTTCATTGGAAAATGGTTAGGTTTTGATTATATTCTTGCCAGTTTATAGTAGGAATGGTCAAAATCGAAAATAAAGTCCAACTTCCCCCTGCAAAAGCAGTTTAAAGTGGTATTAAACTCAAAAGCAAACATTTTTTATATTGCAGTTGACCTATTCTTAGATGTGATGGCTGCATTCATTTTCTTTTTAGGTTTTCTTTCCTTTATTTTCACCTGGTGATTCAGTTAGTAAGTCTGTTGTTTTTTAACAGAACAAGCTCTCATATAAATAAATGTTTTGTTTAAGAGTATTGAGACTAACCATTTACCACAGACAGGCGTGCTTATGACAATCAGCTTTTATGTATTCACATAAATAAAATAAAAAAGAACTGTTACTGTAACCGCAGTGTGAACTGGATATTGGCCTCAATTTGTTAGCATATATAAATCTAGTATTTATAACAGTGCCCCCCCCCCGAACTGACATAGCTGCTGTTCAAATCTATCCCGTGTGTTCCTTCATCCAGAGTGGAGGCATTCTAATACAGGAGGTGTTTTACTGGCCAGATCACCAAGTGAACACAGAGGGGAAAAAAGCCTAATAAAGAAAACAAATGCAGACATCACATCTAATGATTGCTAAACTGCTATATATTAAATTTTTGGGTTAATACCACTGTAAAGTTGTTATAAAGCCTTTATTTTTTTTTCACCTTATTGCATTCTCTGCATTAAGGTAAAAAACTTTCTGTCTTCAGGATCCCTCCCAAACCCCAATATAGTAGGGTTGCACCGATACCGAGCATTTGCATGAGTATTTGCGCTCGTGCAAATGCTCCGATGCTTGAACTGATACTTGGGCAGCCTCAGGGATGATCGGTGCGGCGGTGGGGGCAGTTACAAGCACCGATCCCACTGTATAGCTTTTCTGACAGCCGCTTCTCCTCCTCTCCTTCCCATGGCTGTCAGGGAGATCAGTGCTTCTAACTGCCCCCACCGCCGCACCAATCACCCCCAACTGTCCCCCTCTGTTCTCCCCGGGTCCTTCTCTGGATCCCCCTCTGTGCTCCCCGTGTCCTGCTCCGGATCCCGATCCATCTTGTCCTCAGGTCCCCCTCTGTGTCCTCCTCCGGGTCCCCTTGTGTCCTCTTCTGCCCTCCGTGTCCTGCTCAGGGTCTGATCCATTTTGTCCTCCGGGTCCCCCTCTGTGTCATTCTCCGGGTCCCCCTGCATCCTCCCCAATGCTTCATGTGCTCCTCTGGTCCCCCTCTGTCCTCCTCCGGTCCCCCTCTGTCCTCCTCCGTTCCCTTGGATCCACCGGTCCCGGATCTGTCAGGATGTAGAGCGGAGGAAGGATCCGGTAAATCTATCATCTACCGGCTCCTTCCTTTTCCGAATGGACAGAGTCACTGACTCTGTCCAGTCATAACTCTGAAACATTGTAACCTGTGTTTACGATGTTTCAGTTTATGAATGGAGATGTCAGGAAACCAACAGCAGGAGAAGGGCTCTAGGACCCAGCATCTCTGCCAGCACTTATGACAGGAGAAGGACTTTAGGACCCAGCATCTATGGCAGGAGAAGAACTTTAGGACTCAGCATCTCTACCAGCAGGTCACATGGGCCTATAAAAGGAAGTCTGCTAGTGTCTGAATTTTATGGTTTATCTTGGGCTCCTCCAGTGTGTTATCTCCGTGATATTTCTGTTCCTGTGTCTCCTGTTACCGATCCGGCTTGTCCTTGACCTGTCTCCTGTTTGCTTCCTGTGTTCGACCTCGGCTATCCACCTGAACACGTCTGCTCTGATACCAACCCAGCTCACGACTTAGGCTTCCTTCTGACCAAGCTTCAGTCGCAGCATTATCTGAATCCTGCAACACCTCATGGGCGCCACCTGTCTGCTGATTCTACGCCAGTACACCAGCTGTACTCTGGAACCTCCTGCATACAGTCAAGCAGGCGACCCGTGCTACTTTGGGCCTGACTTCTCCTGTTTTCACCCTCAGGGGGGGTCTGGAACTTAGCCGCAAGGGAAGCCCTCTCTCTCCATTGGCCTCCAGCACCAGGTACGTCATAGTATCAACCAGCCACGATGTCTGAGGCCGAGAGAGGTGCTTCTGCATTGGAGGACCTATGTCAGCAGATGACGGCTCTTACACAAGCAGTCCAGACCTTGCAAGATGGCTACTTTCAGCTGGAAGGATGCCTTCACTCCCTCACCACCTCCATGACTCCTGCCGATTCTAACCAAGCTACTAGCTCCACTGTCTTAGCTTCAATGGCCAGTTCTCCTGCCATAGCCACACTTGCTGTGGGATTACTTCCTCCGGAGCCCAGAGTCCCCACTCCTGAGCGCTTTTTAGGTGACCGCCGGAAATTCAGGGCCTTCAAAAATGCGTGTGAAGTTTACTTTTCCCTGCAACCAAAGACTTTTTGTCTTGAGACCGTCAAAATGGGTTTCATCATCTCACTCTTATCAGATGAGCCACAGTCCTGGGCTCATAACCTCCTTGAGCAAAAGAACTCAGTACTGGATTCAGTTGCCACCTTCTTTGAAGCTATGGCTACCCTATATAAAAGTGGTCACCTGATACCGGGTGGAATGATGCCGCCCTGAAATACCAGTTCCGGCAGGGCTTATCCGAGACTCTCAAGAGTTAGCTAGGATCGAGGCTCCCACATCATTAGAGAATTTCATCCAAGTCTCTATCCAACTACACTGACGGCTGCGGGAGCGACGGTCTGAACGCACCCAGACCTTCCGACCCACATGGGTAATGCCAAGAATTCCAGGACCAACAATCCTAGTCTCTGTTCCCTAGCCTATCAATACTTCTGACAGGGAACCCATGCAAATTGGCCTACTCTGCCCTGCTTTAACCTCTGAAGAGAGAGCAATCAGACGACGACCTAACTTGTGTCTCTAGTAAATCCAGCCTTCCACGCCCCTCGTACCTCTAGTTTTCCCGGGATTGTATACACTCTGTAATTCTCCCATCTCTCTGCAGGTGGCTAGAAAGGAAGTCAAGCTGCGGGCGATCGTTGACTCTGGAGCCAGTAGTTTCTTGGACATCAACCTTGCCAAGAACTTGCGCATACCCCTGAAACTAAAGGAACAAAGACTGGATGTACATTTAGTAGATGGTACTGCTCCCAGCTCTGGACCTGTCACTCAGGAGACTATCCCTGTCCTTGCCACTATGGATGCAGGCCATCAGGAATTTCTCCGCTTTGATGTCATCGGGTCTCCTATATTCCCAGCCATCCTAGGGATACCCTGGCTGCGGGCCTACAACTCACAAATCGAGTGGCCCAAGGGAGAAATCAGCTTCTTATCTCCCTACTGTCGACAACACTGTGGCATCCCCATGCCTGTCAACCCTTCAGTGTGTATCAGTTCAACCTACACCAGATCCCTGTCATGCTGTCCCTTCGGCCTACCTTGATTTCCTTGATGTCTTTGACAAGAAAGGTGCTGATGCCCTGCCCCCGCATCAGTCCAACGACTGCCCGACTGAGTTGCTACCCGGGGCAGAAATACCCTTCGGGCGAATCTTTCCTTTATCCAAGCTGGAGGCGCTCCAACAATAAATAGATGAAAACCTAGCCAAAGGATTCATCCACCCCTGCTCTTCGCCTGCTGGAGCTGGCATCTTCTTCGGTGAGAAGGATCATTCTCTCAGACCATGCATTGATTATAGGGACCTTAATAAAATCACCATCAAGAACAGATACCCACTCCCTCCCACTCCTCATTCCTGAGTTATTCCAAAGGTTCTGAACAGCTCGGATTTTCACAAAGTTGGACCTAAGGGGGGCCTGCAACCTGGTTCGTATTAGGGAAAGTAATGAGTGGAAGACCGCCTTCCGAACACACTTTGGGCGCTTTGAGTACCTTGTGATGCCATTCGGGCTATGTAACGCCCCCACGACATTCCAACATTTTGTGAATGACATCTTCAGGGAATACCTTGACCTGTTCTTAATCGTCTATCTGGACGACATACTAATTTTCTCAGCTTCACTTGAAATCCATCGAGAGCACATCAGAAAAGTGTTAAAGACCTTAAGAACCCATGGCTTATACGCCAAAGCAGAGAAGTGCGAGTTCGAGAAACAATCTATCCAGTTCGTGGGACTCATAATCTCCAAGGAGGGGATCTCCGTGGATCCTCAGAAGGTCTCAGCAATCTTGGAATGGCCTGCACCCTCTGACAGGAAAGGGGTCCAGAAGTTTGTGGGCTTCGCTAACTTTTATAGGAAATTCATTTAAAATTTCTCGACTATCATGGCCTCGATCACCCAGCTCAATCACCTACACTCACGCTTCTCCTGGAACCAGGATTCTCAAACAGCCTTTGTACAGCTGAAGGCCCTCTTCACCTCTGCTCCCGTGTTGCAACACCCAGACCCAGCTCTTCCCTTTGTCCTCAAGGTGGATGCATCCAAAGTAGCTACGGGAGCCGTGCTCAGGGACAGGGACCAAAGGCCCTGCTTCATCCAGTAGCCTTTTGCTCCAGGAAGCTGAATCAGGCCGAGAGAAACTACGATGTGGGTGACAGAGAACTTCTGGCAATTAAAGTCGCAATTGAAGAATGGAGGTACCTGCTGGAGGGTGCTAACCACCCAATTATGATTTTCACAGATCACAAAAATCTGGAATATCTAAGATCTGCAAAACACTTAAGACCTTGACAAGCCAGATGGGCCTTATTCTTTTCTACATTTCATTTCCACCAGACATACCGCCCGGGTTCCAAAAACGGGAAAGCCGATGCCCTGTCCAGGATATTCCCTAAATCTACTGAATGTGCTCCTCCAAGCACCATCTTATATGCGCAACATTTTTTGTGAATTCAACCCAGCCTAAAGGCATCCATTGAACAAGCTTCTGTATCTTGCCCCGAATCCGAACATGACTCATTAAGGAGGCTGGATGGATTACTTTGGCACCAGGACAAGATCTTCGCTGCTGTGTCTCAGCCAATCGGGAGTGAGAGTGCCAGACAGCCGATGCTCTTGTGCAACATCGCTGGATTGAGATGGGCCTCAGGTAATTATTAGGGGGGCTGAGGGGGGCTGCCGAATACAAAATAGAATGAAAAAACCTTCTGCCTTTAGAACCACTTTAAGGTGCACAAAAGCTATGCAAAAGCACATCAGTATGAAAGGGTCCATAAACTCTAAAACGTTTCAGGACATAACTCAAACTTTTTTCCTCCCCTTATTCAGACATCCAAAAAAGCAGTTAGAGCATATTCTGTTATCCAGCCTTTATCTTATTCACAGATTTCTGTTACTAGTTTGCTAATAGTAATCCCTATCTGTTGCCTGCCTTGATCCCTTTCTTATTCCTGGTTATCCATGTCTGCCACCTGCCCCCACTTCAGGCTGGTATCTTGACCATACATTCCCATAGCCAGTCCTAACCTCTGGACTATAACCTGATGCCCTATTCTGCTCCACTGTTGCCCATAGTTAATGTACCTGCTCCAGGCCTACTGTCTGATGTCTTCTGAATCATGATCTGTTGCGCTTACAGTAGGGTGAACCTATGGGTCATGACTTGGGGTTAGCACACTCCTGAAGCTGGCCATTGATGATCCGATTTTCCTTCCTTCCACCACGGGTGGTGTAAAAGAAATCCCACGATCCCCCCCCCCCATTCAACACATTGGTGCGCTATTGTATTCTGCCAGCAGGGAGCATTCCCGGCAGAAGAATACAATGATTCCCGGCCGGCAGAATACAATGATTACTGCAAGTGGCTATAGTCGCTGGCAGTAACCGTATGTAGAAAAATCCAAAATGCTGGTTGTACCCAAATTGTTCAATCGATCAACTTGGGTACAATCACTCTGCCCATACATTGTTTGAACCTCGGCCTGTCCCTACTGAAACGGCTGAGATTCGAACTGTATATGGCCAATTTAAGTCCAAACCACCTTGAGGCGGTCCTTAGTAAATACCTGCTGGCTTTTAGTCTTCACCATTATCTGTTTTTCTGTGGGACCATCCTGATACTTTGGCGAGTCTTAATTAGCTCCAGTTTGATGCTGTTACATTCCCTCTTCCAACATGGTTTCTTCTTTGCAGATTAGGCTCCCAGGTCTAGCTTTTTCCGCAGTGTTTTGTCCTACTGAAGGCTTTGGCCTTCACTTCTCAACTATGCCTACCCCCTTACATCAACTATCCCACACAGTGTAGCTGGGCCCGGAGTGTACACATCATACCAAAGAGTTATGCAGGCCATACATGGGTCGAATTCTGAAATTTTTTTTGATTAATTTCATTCTTTTTTTCTTACTCTGATTTTACTGAAAATATTTCCATACAAAATTGTACAATAGGTAGTATCCACATACCAAAGACAATCAAAGAAAGACATGTTGTATTATAAAAGTGTATATTATGTAGACATCCATATGTAAACATCCCACAAGAACCCTTACCTAAATATGACATAAAAATACTATTGGGGAAGGTCTACCGGTACAGAGACCTGTAAATTATAAGGGAAACTAGAATGGTATACTACACTACTCATATTATTGAACCCCTGGAGAGAGTAGCCATATCAAAATAACAAGACACAACACATAAACACAAAAGAACAAGGCTACACCAGACAAAACATGACAGAACGATACAAAAAAAAAAAGAAATAGGTATAAATAAAAATAAACCGACCCATAGATATACTTTGCATTTCGGGGGATTCCCTGAGCAACTTCTACGGGAGCCAGATTTGACAACATTGTTCATACGTGTCCGATTCATGTGACAGGAGTGTCTCCATCCTTTCATTATGGTCCATCTCTACTACCCACTCAATCAGAGTAGGAGCATGTGCCATTCGCCAATGGCGCGGTATGACTGCTCTTGCTGCTATCAACCAATTTCTAAGGAGGCCTTTTTTTCAAAATCCGACCAAACAAGCCTTATTATTTCACCCCATGTTGCTACAGAAAAGGTCAGAAATCTTCTTTTTTTTCCAGGTCACAGCTCATGCGCATTTATTTTTCGATTATATTCCAAACACATAGTTCTCCCATCATTGAATAGAAATTCATTTGTTTTTAAAAAAATTTCCAATATGCCCGATCACTCAAATTTGATGATCGCACGAAAATTGGCTGTTGCTGCGGCCCACTAAAGGTGCGGAGGTCAAGCGAAAAATCTTAGTTACGATTTTCGAAAGAAAATGAGTTCAGAAATCGACTCATGTATGGCCGCATTAGCTACAATAATGTTGGCATGCTGTGAGAACTCAATTTTATGTGTCATACATCTTTTCCTGTGAAGCAATCAATAATAAAATTCTTCAAACATCAAAGTTCATTTGCTTTTGCCATAATTGACCGGAATTTAGACTCCTGAGCTGCTGCAAAGCCTTCATTATGGTACTACAATTGAGATTTTTGAAATAGCAGTATATAGCCTTATAATGGTATGCGCTAAAGTATGCAAGTCCAGAATGCTTTCATACATGGTATGTGGAGCATTAAAATGATTCAATCCAATAAACAAATGAAACTGAATAAAATGTGTATGGTCAGCATAACTGTATCTAATGGAGTCAGCGGCACAAGAGCCATAAATATCAGCTAAAAACATCATAATTCATTCTCCTTAAATACATCTCAGAGGGGCCAATCTCAATGCAAGCAATACACAGGCTGTCATTTTTATGTATGTATAATAAGTGGTCCTTATTCTTTGCACAGTCTGAATTGTGTTCACCTTACACAGACAAAAATTGATTCTAATTATAATTCATATGCCTATAAGATGAATGCAAAGAGGAGAATAGTTGCTGAGGGGCATGTTTTATAGTAGTGCAACATCACTTTGAAAAAAATAGACACAAAATATGTGTAGTGACTGGCCATTGTCCCCTGAACACAAATGCTAGGCTTGGCCAGGTGTTATCATTCATGGTATGGAAAGAGCTGGGAAGGTATATACTAATATGAGAAAAATATTAATTGGAGAAGGTCTCTAAAGGGCCTGCTCTGATGGGCTTTGGGCATGTGTCAACTGTCAAATGCAGCTTACTTTAGGTACATTTGCAGTTGACATTAGCTAGCAGCACTTTTGAGATTATTCGTGGTTCATTGACAGGCTCATGTAACCTGCATACTTATCAACTGTCCTAGATTTGCTGGGAAAGTCCTGCTTTTTATTCACCTCCCCCCTTGAAGGCTGTCCTGAGACCACAGCATGAACCCTGAAAAGACTCAATACCACCCCACAATCGCATGCATTGCATGCAGTGTCAGGGCAATTGCCACACAGCCCCAATCATTTGGATGGATCATGTTCAGTGGCAGTACTGCTGTCAATTGCAACAGGGGGGTGTAATTTTTTTCTGCAACTGTGAAGCTAAGCATTACATCCATGGCAGGTGTACAACCCTGTCCAACTGCTTTTCCAGCTTAAGGGTGGTAAGCTAGAGGGGTTAAAACCATGGCTCAACTGCCTATTTTTACCACACCTGACTGCAATTGTAAACTACGCCTTACATTGCTGGTCAGTGTAAATGTTTGATATTGGTCAGTGTAAAATCCACTCCACTGTTAATTTGGTCAGTGTAGGGTCCTCTCTTACATTGGTGGTCAGTGTAAACGTCTGTCATATTGGTCAGTGTAAAATCCACTGCTCATTTGTTAGTCAGTGTAGGGTCCTCTCTTTACATTGGTTTTCAGTGTAAATGTCTGTCATATTGGTCAGTGTAAAATCCACTGCTCATTTGTTAGTCAGTGTAGGGTCCTCTCTTTACATTGGGGGTCAGTGTAAATTTCCCCTTGCATTGGTGGTCAGTCTAGAAATCCCCCTTATATATTGGTGGTCAGTATAAATTTCCCAACAGGTTTCACAATGCTCAGCAGATTGGCCAGCATCAAATGATATTCTCTAAATACTGTATGCCAAATATGTTCGCTGTATAATCAGTAATTGTCACTGCAGTTTCTGCATGAGCTGTTGGATTTCTACACTCAATTCCCCATTTCACACTAATCTCCTCTGACGGTTATTGAACTCAGACAGCCATAGCTGTTTGAATACCTGTACAGTGACTGCATCTGATTGGATGCAGTTACTGTTTGGAGGATAATTTTCCACCCAACTACTTCAATTTTGATGTTGGCTTTTGTTGAGCCAGGTGCTGACAACAGGGCCACCCATAGCTCAAATTTAAGCTGTTTCAGCAGGAGCCATGTGTGGCCAGCTTAAAAGTTGTAGCTAGCTAAACAAACACATAAATGTTTACTAATGAACAATACTTTCTATCCATGTGATAAATCTTCCTGTCTATATAGTGTTTTATAACAAAATTGTTCAACTGGTCAATATTATGCCTCTTTAAATGAATGCCCCATCCTAATTAACCACTTCCGGACCGCCCACCGTACATATACTGCAGCAGGGCGGCCCGGCTGCACAAAATCGCATACCTGTATGTGATTTCGTGCACAAAGTCTTAGCGCCAGCGAGCCAATCAGCGGGTCCGGCAGCCGCGGTGGCCGCCGGCCACCCCTGATCATTCATGGGAAAGGCAGAACGGCGGTCTGCCTATGTAAAGAAGGCAGATCGCTGTTCTGTGAGGGAAGAAAATGGAGATCTTGTGTTTCTGCTAAGAAGAAATATGGATTTCTGTTTTCTTCCAGTCACAGCATTCCCCCCACAGTTAGAAAGCACTCCCTAGGAGCACATTTAACCCTTTGATTGTCCCTAATGTTAACCCCTTCCCTGCCAGTGTCATTTATACAGTGACAGTGCATGTTTTTTTTGTTTTTTTTTTAGCACTGATCACTGTATCTGTGTCACTGGTCCCCAAAAAGTGTAACTTAGTATCAGATTGGTCCACCGCAATCCTGCTAAAAATTGCTGATCGCCACTATTACTAGTAAAAACAATAAAAGAAATAAAAAGTCCATAAAAATATTCCATAGTTTGTAGACGCTATAACTTTTGCGCAAACCAATCAATATACGTTTATTGGAATTTTTTTTACCAAAAATATGTAGCAGAATACATATTGGCCTAAATTGATGAAGAATTTAGATTTTTTTACATTTTTTTTATTGGATGTGTTTTATAGCAGAAAGTAAAAAATATTGTTTTTTTTTCCCCAAAATTAGCGGTCTTTTTTGTTTATAGCGCAAAATTTAAAACGCAGAGGTGATCAAATACCACCAAAAGAAAGTTCTATTTGTGGGAAAAAAGGACATTAATTTTAATTGGGTACAGTGTCGCATGACCGCACAATTGTCATTTAAACCGATGCAGTGCTATATCGCAAAAAATGGCCTGGTTAAAGTACATTCTCCGCCAACCATGGTTTGCTGGATACACAGCATAAAAGGTGTCCCTGGAAAAATTTTTGAAATGTTAGCAACTATGGACCTGTAGTTGATATCCGTGTTAGTTGCGTTATCTGGCTTCAAGCTGCTTTTGAATTCTCATTGACTTACTGTATATTGGGGGGAAGCACTGATGGAAACTTAAACCCATAGACATAAGCCCATATGCAAACTTCCCTCTAGGTGTTTTGGCTGTTAGTGTCTTGGGGGCATCTAGAGATGTGAGATTAGCCACAACCAGAGCCAAAACACACAACTGTCAAAGCATGCATAAGGCCAATTTAAAGGAAATCTGTCATGGAAGAAACATGAAGGCTGCATTTATTGATCTTGCCTTCTGCAAATTAGAGTAGACTGACTGTCATGCTAACCCTTGCTTTAATAGTCTGAGCCACTGGCTCTGAACAAGTATGTATATAAGGACTAGCTGTTCACTGGCTTTCATGTCTGTATAGTTATTTTGTTTGACTCCAAAGATCAGTAAGCCAGAAAAACAGCTAGGCAACTAACATTTTCAGCATTAGCTTAGAAATGGAAGCCCCAACAGGATTGTTCTTGTGGAACTCTTCTTGTGGCTTGACGTTCCCCAGATTTTTTAATCCAAACTGTCATTGTCTTGAGCAATACAACAGAAGCACAGAAATATATTTATTCTGGAGATTTAATAACATTGCATAAAATGACAAAAAAACAAGGATTTAATGTTTTATTCATGAAGTTACAGAATGTTCTATTGTGACCTGCTCCCACTGTCATATTTTATTGTTGTGATGGCTTTCTTGTAAATATGATATTGCATTACAGTCAATGGTTGCACAGCTAATTAAGCCTTTATAGATGCACTGTAAAGTTTCAAGCTGTACTATAACAAGATCATTCTGCTACAGATACTAAAAATAATCCCTGCAACATTGTAATATTTTGCATCACAAAGCCATGAAAGGCAATTTGTGCATCTGAGTTCCAGTGGATTTCTGAATACTAAGGACTTATGTTTGAGTTTTTGTTACTTTGCTAGTGCTACATGCAGTTGTGTATACTCTCCTAGGGGTCCTTTTAGAGCTTCCTAAACTGTGACTAAATATCGATGTCAGCTTTGCTCTGACATCCTTATTTAGTGTTTCCACCTTCTCTCATCCCCTTAAGCTCCAAAAGCTTGAAAGTACGGGATTCACTGCAATAATGTAGCAATTTAATGTCTCCTTTCTTACCCCTATTTCCAATTGGTAATAATCCCCTTTTTCAGTTGACGATGGATGATCCTAGGTTTTTTGCCTGGTGAACTGCCCATTATTTTTCCCCTATCATTTTTTTCCTTACCTCCTGCCTCTGTCTATTGTGGTTGGTCTTGCAGGAGTATTATGAAGCTCCCTAGACAGTCTATAGGTGGATACCTACAGATTAAACACTCATCCCTTATTCACAACTTGACATTCCCTTATACTGGTCATTGATTCTTGAACATGCTTGCTTTCATGCACCAGGTTGCCCAAAGCTAATGTCAACTATGTACTCAGCTTCAAACATCTGCTTGTAGCAGTCCCTCCCTGCATACATGTGTTAGGAGCTGGCAACATGACTTGACATAACAACTAACTTCTCAGAAGCAGAGAGAGGTATGGTCTTGAATAGCTAAATGCTCCTTTATTATAATGTAGCGCTAGTAGATTTTTCAATCTACCGCTTGTAGGTAAATTTAGTGGGTCATCTGTTCTGTACATAGTTCAGATTTAGTTTATTGTCAGATTTAGCCTCTGTTCCAGTTTGGCTGTGTTGCCTGTAGTTTCACATTGTGCCTGTGGGTGTCGTTGTCACCATGGGTCGGTGTTGGAAGAGCAACAAGTAAAAGTGTATGGGTGCTCTTCTGTCCCGGAGATAACTCGGCAGAGGTGGTCCTCCGAGTTGCATTCTGGGAGAGGGTATTTATGGGACAGACACCATGTTTTGGAGAGCTTTTCGGCTTGTGGCCCTCCTGGCCTAGAGGCATGTGTTAGTGAGTTCTACTTCGCGGCCCTCTGGCCTGGAGGGTTGCATTGCTGCAGCAGGGCGGGTAGACTCAGAGGTCTGTCTGGGGCCTGCTGTCGCTGGGATGGTCCTGTTCTTTTCTGTCCTGCGGGAAGGAGCCAAACAATCGGGAAGATCCAGGGGAGGACCCATCTTGGAAGGGACCATGCAGGGCTGGTCTTAAGAAGGGCCTGGTGACTCGATTGGAGGACGTATCCTAAACTACCTTACCGCACAAGTACTGCCGGGTCAGCTTAAAGGTTCTGGTACTGTGTTTGCTGTTCATCAAAACGAATACATCCTGTGGCAGAGGATCGTACGGGTTTTATTTCACTCAAGTCTGTGGCAGAGACTTTTTGTTTGTGCTGCGTACCGGCTACTAGGTTGGTGAGAGAGACTTATCTGGACGGGCAAAGATTAAATCCTGAGCTGAGGATACATTCATCTCAAAGATTTCAATTCCTTAGTGCTACACCAAGAAAAGGTATTTGAACTTCCCTGCAACTCTTCTTCTACCTCTTTCCTGCTACTACTTCCAGTTATCTCCCATTAAAGCATTGGAAAAGTACTCAAGTGTCTGGTGCCTACATTGTCTAATGATAAGCTCAACGGGACCTTAGACCCAGTACTGGTGAAATTACAGGTAAAAAGGTGACGGTAACAGCCCGCTTTAAATCAGCAGCTCCACCGTGAGTTAGTGCTACAAAAACTTTTGTGGAAGAAACCTACAAAGTTCTCTTTAGGTGGTACTGGGTACTAGCTTGGATTGTGAAAGCAGTCCCGTTTTATAGCAAAATCTGGCCATATAGGCAATGCACTTCACACATGGTGGCCTTTTCCAAAATTGCTTTTTTTGATCTAGAATTTTTGGCCTCATCCAAAGTTTTGTGTCACTATTCATAACAACTCTCGAATCACCCTTGTACATCTCCCCATCTCAGGCCTCACTAATTTCCAGCAAATGTTTGCCACCTTTCTTTTCATAATGGCTAAACAGACTACTGCCAGAAGCTGTGAAGACATTTCCTCTGGGAATCCTGGCTTGGATGTTCACTTCATACCTTGTCTTCATTTAGCCTCTGTTAAATATAATTGTTTTACCTTGCCTGGCCCCTGGATCTTCTTTCTTCCTCCCCCTTTTTCTTCCCCCTATTCATTCCTATAATCCCCCTGTCCCCTCTATACCTCCTATCCCCTCCTTTCCCCTCATTTCTTTAATAAGCCTCCATTAATTGCATCTAAGTTTACATGTGGGTCACAGCAGGTGGGCCACCTATCTGGGTTTGCCAAAGGTTTTACATTATGTTTTGGTTACCTACACTAGCTAGAAAGTTAACATTCTGAAGGGGGGTAATTATGCTTTGAAAGGCAATGCCAGTTAAAAAGTAAAATCATTTAGTGCCTGTGCACTGACTGATAAACTAGTAAAGATCTGCACATGAAGTAGCTCCGGCATCTTGTTATGATGCTATTAAAGTTTTTGAGGGCTCAGTACCAAAGAGTTTCGTGACACGGGCGAAGTGAACAGGGCACAGGATGCAGCTTTGCTACAGAGATAAGTAAAAAGCTGGAGCGGGTGATAATAATGAAGATTGGTTCAGGACTGGAGTAGTGGGGGGGTACAGTAGAGGACTGTCTTATAAAAGTACAGTTGTTCTTTACAACTTTAGCCCGGGAAGGATTTACCCACTTCCTGACCAGGCCACTTTTTGCGATATGGCACTGCATTGTTTTAACTGACAATTGCGCGGTCGTTTGATGCTGTACCCAAACAAAATTTTATGTCCTTTTTTTCTCACAAATAGAGCTTTCTTTTGGTGGTATTTGATCACCTCTGCTGTTTTTATTTTTTGTGCTATAAACAAAACAAAGCGATAATTTTGAAAAAAACTCAAACTCAAAATGTTTTATTTCAGCTATAAAACATTTCCAAAATGTAAAAAAAACAAAAAAAAAATGTATTCATCACTTTAGGCCAATATGTATTCTTCTACATATTTTTGGTAAAATAAAAACGCAATAAGATATATTGATTGGTTTGCGCAAAAGTTATCACGTCACAAAATAGGGGATAGATTTTAAAAATGCATTATTATTACTATTTTCTTTTTACTAGAAATGGCGGGTGATCAGTGATTTTTAGTGGGACTGCGACATTGCGGCGGACAGATCGGACACCTAACTGACATTTTTGACACTTTATTGGGAACCATTGACATTATTACAGTAATAAGTGCTAAAAATATGCACTGTTATTGTACTAATGACTGGCAGGGAAGGGGTCAACATCAGGGGTAACCGAGGGGTAAAATGTGTTCCCTGCAGGTGTTTTCTAACTGTATGGAGGACTGTGTGACTAAGAAACACACAGATCTGTCTTCGCGCTTAGCAGAAAGACAGGATCTGTGTGGTCTCCCCTGTCAGAACAGAGATTTGCCTTATTTACACAGGCAGATCCCCGTTCTGTCACTGTAGTGAACGATCGCGGGTGGCCGGTAGACATTGAGTCTGCCTGACACGCTGATTGTCTTCCTCGCTGGCCAATGGGAGAGCACAGTTGCCTCCGGCGGCCCACAATAACAAGTTCCCGAGCCAACATACAGCTACGGCGATTCACGGGATCGTGCCACCTTGCCGCAGTATGACAGTGGCTGGTCTACAAGAGGTTAAACATGTAGCAGACTTACCAAAGGCAGAATGCATATTTTGTACCGATCTCACACCATTATTTGAAATTATAGCTTCATGACTTTGCTTTTTTTTTTTATATTACAGTGGCTGCAGTGTAATGGATAATATATACACTATTCATGTATCTTATTCAGTAATTCCTTGCTGCGGGCTATTAATTCTGCATCATATCATGTGGAACTAGGAAGGTTGTCAAGAATCTAGCACAAAAATTAAAGGTTTGGTGAGGCATTGAAAACTGATTTTTTTTTATTAACTCTTATTCCAAGGTTTTATTTTTTGTTTGGACATTGATATCAGAGCAGCACCAATGCAGATATATACTGCACATAGGCTATTCATTTTTTTTTAGGCCCCAGGTACCTTGTATATGTAGGTCCCAGACATCCAATGTCTGTAGGCCTCAAAAATCCTTTGTTTGTTGGCCCCAGGAACCCCATGTTTGTAGACCCCCAGACACCCTTTGTTGACCCTAAGCAACCTATGTTTGTAGATCCAAGACACTCCCTGTTTATAGGCCTCAGACACTCCCTGATTGTAGGACTCAGACACCCCATGTTTGTGGACCCCTGACAACCCATGTTTTTCCTCCTCAGGCACCACCTCTTTGTAGGTCTCAGGCACATCATGCTCGTGGACCGTCAACACCCCATGTTTGCCCTACCCAGGAGCCCTATGTTTGTACACCCCTGGATATCTAATTTTTGTTGGCCAGAGGCACCCATAGTGCAGCTATATAAAACATTTGTCCTTATGTGCGTGGATAAAGTACTGGCACACTTGGAAGTCTGTGCTGCAAAGTTGGAAATGTGGATATTGGAAGTGACTGGTGTAATGGTGCAGTCTATTAGGTTATTTATGTTCTGTTACTGTATGTTTATATTATTACACTTTACTACTATTGTATTGTGAAGAGCAGGTAACTCCATAGTATGATTAGGGCTTAGTAAAACCTTCCAATTACCTTACTTTCAAATGCCATGATGTGTTTTCCATCAATGATCTTTAACCTTTACATATATTTTTTCTGTGAAGATATGGGACTGTAAAATATTTGTGTGAATTTAACCACTTAAGCCCCGGACCATTTGGCTGGCCAAAGAACAGAGCACTTTTTGCAATTCGGCACTGCGTTGCTTTAACTGACAATTGTGCGATGTGGCTCCCAAACAAAATTGACGTCCTTTTTTTCCCCACAAATAGCGCTTTCTTTTGGTGGTATTTGATCACCTCTGCGGTTTTTATTTTTTGTGCTATAAACAAAAAAATAGCGTCAATTTTGAAAAAAAACACAAATTTTTTACTATAATAAATATCCCCAAAAAATATATTCCTCAGTTTAGGCCTGAAGTTATAGCGTCTACAAAATAGGGGATAGTTTTATGGCATTTTTATTAATAATTTTATTTTTTACTAGTAATGGCAGCGATCAGCGATTTTTATCGTGGCTGCGACATTATAGCGGACACATCGGACACTTTTGGCGCGATTTTGGGACCATTCACATTGATTACTGTGTAAATGTGACCGGTAGTGAAGGGGTTAACCACTAGGGGGCAGTGAAGGGGTTAAGTGTGTCCTAGGGAGTGATTCTAACTGTGGGGGGGCGTGGCTATGTGTGACACGACTGTGTGATCACCGCTCCCGATTACAGGGAGCGGTGATCAGTTTCCTGTCACTAGGCAGAACGCGGAAATGCTTGTTTACATAAGCATTTCCCCGCTCTTCCTCTCCGTGAGACGATCACGGGTATCCCCGCGGATATCAGCAGGTGCGCGCGACGGCAAAATGCTTCTTAAAGGGCAACATACAGGTACGTTAGTCTGACTGTACGTGCCCTTCTTCCGACGTATATCGGCGTGAGCCGGTCGGCAAGTGGTTAAAAATGAACTATACTATCAAGTACATTACCGGAAAGCTGTGTTATTGAAATATGAAGGTTATGCTATTCTTTCACTTTGGAAATACTAATTCCCTGGCTCTCATGGCGATCCAGTCACTTCAATGCTTTCTATGTCACGGACCTAGAAAAAGTAATTAGATCAAGCAATCACACTTTGTTTTAAAACAGTTGAAATTTAAATTATACCACAGACAGCTAGGCAACTATCATTTTTAAAGTCTTGAGATCCGCGCTATTGCCAAATGACGGCAACAGCACGGACCTACATTGCCGGGACTACGTCTATTGACGTCATTCCGTGCACGAGCGGGTTAAAAGCAGGTCAGAAATGTAATTGTAAATGTAATTGTTCTTTGCTCAGTATGAGTTTTCTATAGGAACAGATTATATTTCAGTAGCTGTTCATGTTGAAATCCTGAAAATTAAGTCGCTGGCCCAAACAAGTTTGCAGATCAGGAAGTTAGAGTGAAGTCAGAATTTTGCATGCTTGTTCCAGGTCAGCAGCTCAGAAAGTAGCGAAGCTATTGGATCAGCATGACAGCTGGGCAGCTGGCCTTTTCAGAAACAAAAGTCAGCAATGGCAGCCTTTATTCTCTTAGTACAGGTTCTCTTGAAACATTATTTCCTGGTGCCTATCCATGGCAGCATAGCTGTGACAAGCTCCGCCTTGGCTCCTCCCTCAGGACCAGTGAATATTGTAAAAGAAAAGGATTAGTGCACTCCCAGCATTCCCCTTTTTTCCTCATACAACTGCTGTCCATTGAGGTCTCTTAACTAAGAGCTCCTATCTGCATTTTATATACTGGCATTTGCTCAAGCCTGCAGCAGAGAAAGCAGCTATATCTATTTTTCACTTAGCTTTATCCTTCCATTTCTACCTCCTGTCTTCTATTGTCTCTCACTTTTCGTTCCTCTCTCTTTTTTTCGCTTTCTTCCTTCCCCACAACCTTCCCCTCCTTGTGATATTGTACCTTCATTCCCAATCACTAAAGTGGGCGGCATGCAGCTCGCGCCGGCTTTTCTGAGTCCCGCATCCTCTTCCTGCCCACTCTGCACATGCGCGGACATCAGGAGCCAGCTAGGTGGGCCGGGCTGAGTCGGGCAGGCCGCATAGGTACTAGACTAGATCTGAGATTTTCGGTCGACCAGGTCCATCTACAATTCCAGAGTCTTCCCTTTGGACCCTGCACTTCCCTCAGAGCCCTCACAAGGGCTCGGATCACTATCCAAGCTTCTTTACGAGAACTGGGTCTCAGTTCTTATCACCAACGAGACAATAATCTCCTTTTATCAAAAGATCCAGCCCAGCTAGTGGAACACAGGTGGATGCTGTGGCCTACACTATCAAGATATGTTCGGATGGTAAATCATCAAACTAGACATCTTTTCTCCAGTTTAGACGCCTTATTCAACACTGCAAAAGGGACGGTGTCCCTGCCATCTCCGAAAGTGTGGGTGATCATTCAGAAAGTAAGGAGAGTGAGGACATGGTCCTACGTAAGAGCCTCGAGCTAACTCGACTTAATAGGGATTTTTGTCTAATTGTATCCAGATGGTCCCATGTACACGAAGAAACCTCAGGCATCTTTTACCTAGAATTCCTAAAGCAAGGGAGAAAACCGTCTATCCCAGTCCATATATCAAACAAATTTGATTCACAGGCGTCTGCACTAGTGGACAAAGAGGGAGATGCCTGTAAAGCCACATCCATTAAGGCATGTCTTCTGGACCACAGTTACCACAGATGCCAATGCAATAGGCTAGGAGGCACATTGCAACCAGATGTTGGTTCAAGGGAGATGGGCATTCAGTGCGGCAGACATCACAAATATCCTGGAAATCCAGGCGGTTTATCTTGCATCGACAGCATTTGCTCTCTCAGATCAAGGACAAATCAGTTCTGATTCGGATAGACAATAGAGCTGCAATATCATACATATTATGCAGAAAAATATTTAAACCTGAAATTACTGCTGCTGTCACTTATGTGCTCCCACAGAAAAACAGTAAATAAAGTATAAATGAGACAGCGCTGCATAGGTATACTAACACACAAAATAAAACAAATACAAACTAGTGTGCAATATAAGTGTTCAAACAAAAGTCCAATATTGATATATAAAGTGAGAATTTCTTCCGCTTACATGCGGAGAGATATGAAGTATTTCTTTGCTTCAAACAACCTCCTTATGCATAGTGATTCCGCCACCACGTGCAATGCTCGCTCACCTCCTTACAAGACCCTACTAGGGGTCAAACGTGCCTTGCACCCTTCAGGAGATCCTCACTGGTCCTTGGTAACCTCTGTTGGACTCATAATAGAACAAGTAATGATCTGTATCTGATAAGGGTTCCTTCCACTGTACTACTTCAGACTTGAATCCAGTGTAATCCACATTAGCTGCCGGTAGTTTCAGAAATACATGGAAAAAATAGTGCCTCCAATAATGCAGTATCCGAGGGATTAAACCCGAACCTCTCCACCCCAGCTATTACACAACTCACATTTATTAAAAAGTTTTAAAAGCATTGATAATACAACAAAAAGGTCTCACTTAGTTGTGACAAGGTTCCACCACCAGGCTCCACCTCTACTAGTTTCACCACCTCACAAGTGGCTTCATCTGGAGGAATACATACACCACCAAGGCGGAACCCACAACAGTTCCTTGCTAAGGGAAGTGGAACCCATCTTCATTTGTGACCTGGACATTTTATAGATAGGCAACTCCTATCCTCATATTGATTAGTGGTTCCAAATTAATAACTACTGCAGTAGGGAACAGGCACAAAAGATACGCTCAGCATCTTTCCAAATAAATGTTCTGCTTTATTATGACGCAATTGAAGGTTTTTATACACATGATTATGTAGGTATCACATTAATATTACAATTGTATGTTTATGGTAACAAGGGGCGTTACATAGGCAGGCTAATTCTAATCAGGACTCGAAAGAATGCAAACATGTGCTGAAAACATTATTAGTGCCATGTGCACAGTGAGGGCAGTGTGCAATACATACAAAATAGAATACAATTATATACAGAACTTACAAATTTCCTTAACAATTTGGGCAGAGGGGAATCTGAAGGACCTAAGAGTTGTCTATCTTCCAGCCCACTTAAACACAAACGCCAATCACCTATCCCAAAGATTCCTGGATCCAAACAAAATGGTCTCTACAACCCGAAGTTATTCAGTTGGATTGTGGACCAGTGGATCTTTCCTGAACGGCATCCTTTTGCTACAGCAAGCAATACCAAGCTGCAGAGGTTTGCTTTACATCTACCTCACCCTTGGGCAGAAGCAATAGACGCCCAGTCATGTCCTTGGGCATGCAATCTAATTTAAGCCTCCTCTGGTCTCCTACCTCAAATTCTTTCGAGATTTGCAATATCAACAATGGTGATAACAGTCCTGCCTTATCCAGCGTCAGGTAAATATTCCTGATACCCTTTCTTCTGGCTTGAGGCATCACACCCATCGGAATACTCAGACTGAACCTTCACATTAGAATGTTAAAACACAGAGGCTTTAATCGTTAAAATGTTCCTCCAGAGTTGTTTCAACTCTGCTCAAAGCACAGGAGCCTTCAACGAACAATACATATGACAAGGTTTGGAATAAGTTTATATCTTTCTCTAACAGCAAAAACTTCAATCCTGATGTACCCTCCTCCTCCCAACTCCTTAACTTCCTGTAAACAGACCTGATTTAGGATTAGGATTAAGCAATTTAAGCTGGTGGCAATCTCTGCTGTAACCACAAGAGATGGGCGGAAGATCCTTTAATAATCCAATTCTTCAAGACGGTCAAGAAGATAAAAATAATAAACGGTTACAGCGCTGATAATCATACAATAACGTGCTAAGTGCTAAAAGATATTGAGTATTGGCTATATTGCAAATAAAACTGCTAATTACCACAGTGTGAGTGATATACCAACCAGTATTAACTGATTAGACACAACCTGAAAAACGTGTTAGTAATTGATTATCAAATCAAATAAGAGTGAACTCTAATCACAATATAACAGTGCAAGAATAATGTAATAAAGAAATAGTCCCGAAATCAACTAGCATCAGCTGGGCATAGAACTCAGACAGCCAACTTAATGGTATTCCAACGGCTCCTATGTGGACAAGTCAATCCGTAACTCTAATCCAACATCAGGTGCTTCTATGTGGATAAGTGGATGTTTAGACTGATACGTCACTTGGTTGTATGAAGGCCGGATGTGACGTCACATCCGGCCTTCATACAACCAAGTGACGTTTTTTTATCTTCCTGGCTTCGTGGAACGCACGCTACCAAGCGGCGATCGCGGAAGCATCTGATATGCCTGTCATGCCTGACTGTCACCAGGGAAAGCGTGAGTAGCGGTTTGTAGTGCGATTGGCTCTTACATCCCGCAGTACTTCACCATATATATATTTTCTCTCCTTCTACTTTTGGGTGATCGTTTGCAAGATATATGGCTCCATAGGTTGAAGTATCAGTCTAAACATCCACTTATCCACATAGAAGCACCTGATGTTGGATTAGAGTTACGGATTGACTTGTCCACATAGGAGCCGTTGGAATACCATTAAGTTGGCTGTCTGAGTTCTATGCCCAGCTGATGCTAGTTGATTTCGGGACTATTTCTTTATTACATTATTCTTGCACTGTTATATTGTGATTAGAGTTCACTCTTATTTGATTTGATAATCAATTACTAACACGTTTTTCAGGTTGTGTCTAATCAGTTAATACTGGTTGGTATATCACTCACACTGTGGTAATTAGTAGTTTTATTTGCAATATAGCCAATACTCAATATCTTTTAGCACTTAGCACGTTATTGTATGATTATCAGCGCTGTAACCGTTTATTATTTTTATCTAAGTTTATACACTTTGCTACAGCAGCGATAACACCTAGCATAACCAATTTTTGTTGCGAGCGCTGTTCCTTTTATTTATTATGGTCAAGAAGATAAGCCTATCCATTAAAACAAATCTTTGAGTAAGGAGAGGCGGCAGCAATAGTGTCAAAAGAAAATTAAAGTAAATACAAGGAATGCCGCGCCAACTCTATATAATAAGCAGTCAACACAACAATCGGACTAATTGTGAAATATAAATGTGAACAGCAGAAGTCTTAGAGGACGAAACGCATCGGGTCCATTTGCTACCCCAGCCACTGTTTTACTGCGCTGTTTTAGTTCAATTGAACCAAATTTTTACTGCCCAATTTTTACTGAATGATGGATAATTTTTTATTTCAATAAATGCTTTGTCCTTGCCGGATTTACATCATGTGGAGGCTCTATTTTTTCTTCCTTTACATCATATGTACTGCTTTTGATTGAGCGGAGCCCGGTTAATGGTGCCAGCTGTAGGACAGAAAATCAAGACAGCTGTAAGTCAAGGTTCAGCTCATCCTCTTCGGTGGCGAGTATACCTTGTGGCTCTCTTCCCGTGGAGAACACCTGACCAATCGGGATCGGATTCACTCTTACCGCTTCGTGGTACAAAGCGCATTTGACTCACTGCTGACGGCTTGTGAGTCCACCATTTCTGGTAAGAGTATTTCACCTTTTTTTACTTGAAGTCTTTCTGATGAGAATATAGTACCCTACATGTCAGCACACTTCCAACAGTCTTTGAGAATTATACAAGATTGGGAATATTACCAGCATCATTGCTTTATTTCTATGAACTCTTAACCTGTTTATTGATATGGACTTTAGATGTTCATTAACATATTCACAGGTTGATATTTGCTTATGTTCCTGACATCTTGATTGATTTAGCATGGGTTTTGATTCATACATATACTTCTCTAGATGTATGGTGGTGTTTTTTCCATGATCATCCTTTCTGAGTGGAGATCCTGATTTCCCCATTTTTTTCTTTTTTTTTACACCACCAGTATAACATTCTTAATCACTGATATATTTTTGTTGAGATTGAGATTTTTTACAGCCATTTCTGTAGCTTCAGTGGTTCACAGTCACCTAAATTGATATATGTTCCATCATATACATCCTCATGTACATATATCCTTTATATTTCATTCTCTGAATATCACCATCATGGTTTAGATATTGCATATCATTTGATCACTCTATTAGCGCTACACATTTTTTGTTCACATTTATATTTCACAAAACAAATCTTTCCCTCTTGGGATCTCTCTATCGTTCTAGAGCCCTTATCCAAACAGCATTTTGCCCCATCTGATTCAGCATCCTTGTGGAATCTCACTTGGAAACTATTTTTCTTTGTAGCGATGGCATCAGGCTGGGGAGTATCAGAACTTCAGGCACTGGGATCGGAAGACAATAATATTATTTTCTGTACGCGGATAGAGTGGAACTTAGAACGGTACATGGATTCATCCCTAAGTTCTCCTCTGCCTCTACTATCTCCAAGCCTTGGGCCCTGCCAATCTTTTCACATCCGATTTCAACCTTCTTCACGAAGGCAATATTACTTTGGTACTAAGACACTATATTCAAGCCACAACTCCCTTCAGACTTTCATCTAAACTATTTGTAATACCCCATAAAATAAATAAAAACCAGGGGAAAAGAAGCATCATCTGGGGCAGAGGTTTCCAGAATGTGACCCTCCAGCCATTCCGGAACTGCAGTATCCATCATGCCTAGTCATGTCTGTGAATGTTTTTGGTGTCTTTGCTTCTCTGAGTTCTCACCCATTTGTGGCAGGGACCAGTTCAGTCAGCAACAGCTCAGTCTTTTCCCCACACACCTGATTGCATCGAGACAGCTCTCTTTTTTTCTCAGCAGCCTCCAGCCCAGTACCCTTGCTCTTTTGCATCAACCAGTCACGGTCCTCCAGGCTCGATCTAGTCCAAGCCAAGATGGCTGCCTCCTTTACTGGAGACACTCCATAGACAAAAATTACTAAGCTGTTTTCTTAAAGATGGCTGCTGCTCTTGCATTAATACATATTCAGTTTAACCCTGTCTACACTGCAGAAGGATAATATAGGATAATACAGCAGCAACAAAGAAAAGTTCCTCAGCAGTTATCAGCTACAGTCCAGGTTACACTTATTTTGTCAATGAAGTCTCCAGCTTGCATGTGATCACCATGTCATAGCTGACATGGTGATCACATGATCAGAAACCACCTTCGACTGTTTCCTGATTGTCATTGCCAACTGCAGCTCTCAGGGAAAGCCATAGCCATGCAAAGTGTTGGCTAGTGGCTCTCAAAGGGAGGATGTTAACATATCCTCAACACGGGGCATTGTGCTGGGGGACATTAATATAAAGATTAAAGTAGAAGTAAGTCAACTATAGTTAAACCTGCTCCCACCCCCATTCTAAGCCTATGTCAACTACCCTGTAAAGGAAAGATGTCTATGCTTACCTATTCTGAGGGTGCTCCATCCTGGTCACATGATCTCTCCAATAGTTGGCTTCAGTGAGAAGAAGAGATTGTTGCCAACAGCTACAAAGTCTATACGATGACATCACCCTTTGGCTTACAATGGGGCAGCCTTAGTTGGCTGTCCCTCCTATACACTACAGCTGATGCTGGGAGCTGATCATGTGACCAGACCAGAACACCCTCAGAATGGGTAAGTATAGACTTCTTTCCTTTACAGGGCACTTAATATAGGGCTTAGCAGAGGCATAACTAGAACCTTCAGGGCCCTGTTGCAAGAAATCATGAAGGGCCCCCCTGGCCCCTAACTGGGGCCCTTCCCACTGATCCCGGGGCCCTTTACTCTCATCATTGAACTCTTTCTTACAGTTTCACAAAAGGGAAACTTCCTGGCTTCTTGGGGTCCCCCAGAGCCCAGTCACAAGCGCGACCTTTGCGACGCTGTTAGTTCCACCACTGGTGTCAGTAGTTTTTATTTTTGTTGTTTTATCTTTATAATTTTTTTACCATTTTTATTTTTTATTTATTTTTTTACAGTTTAATTTTATTTTAAATTTTTTTTTCAATTTAATTTTTTATTGTTTTTTACATAAACAGAACCCTGATAACTCACTTTTAAACAGAGAAAGGGATTGAGGACAGATTCATCAGTTCCTTTCTCTGTAGCCTCAGCTATGCAGGAACCAATGCCCTCCATTTCCCTCCTGCAGCTGCTGAATATCTGCGGGAGAGAGAGGAGGAAAAGCGGGCATTCAGCAGCTACATGGAGGCAGACCCGGACTGGCCATAGGGCACACTGGGCATGTGCCCGGTGGGCTGGGGGCCGCATGTCATGTCTCCCAAGTCTGTCAGCTGCTTGAGCCGGCCCTGCTCATCCGCCGGAGATGGCCGCATTTCTTTCTGGCAGAGTTCAGGGTCCCCACTCTGCAGCAGCTGGGCTGCTCGTTGTGCCGGCGGTGCCGCTCACCACAACCGGCTCCATGACCGGCTCCATGGCTGTCCGGCCAGCTTCCAAGCTGAATAAGCTTGGAACAGAGAAGAAGTCATGTGACTGTGAAGGGGGAGGAGCTGGAGGAGACCCCCTCTGCCTCATGAAAGGACCTGGACGGACTGCTAGAAAGGTAAGTGACACTAAGTGTCTTTTGCTATTGAGCTTTGGATTCTGAGTTGCAGTGACTTATGAGCCATTTTCTTTCTGTGGGCCATTTCTTCACACATGCGTGCATGCTAGGTTTTAATGTGAGTGGGGGCGCATGCATGTGTGCATATATGTATGTACCCACGTGTGCACTTTCATGCTGTGGCGCACATGTGTTTTGCACATATATTCTGTATGTACAGTACTGTATATGTCTTTTATATTATCACATCAACAATATTGTATATTCTGTTTGCACATTTTTATTTTTTATTCATCGTTCTGGGCACACATGTGCATGTCTTGCACCTCCAACACTGTAGGTGTGTTCTTAATTGACCAATACATCCATATACACATAAATTCATAAACTAAAAAGCAGTCATCCACCTCATATTATGCTGTACAGTACAGGCTACACAGCTTGTTTGCATCTAGGATCACTGGCCACATGCAGCCCTACTTGATAGGTGGTCCTTGAGGTCTTTTTACACTTAAATTATATGAGTTATACTTCATCTATTTCTATAAAAAATTTTTTTTTTTTTGCTTTTTTTTCACACTTGTGTCTGGGGATGCGTATGTGCAGGTGTTTTAGTGCCACTATCAGATTGTTTGAGACTCCCAAACCGCCCTAAAGATGCTGCTAGCAGGACTTTTTTTCCCGTCCTGCAAGCGCACTGCCCCAGTTTGAAAGCACTTGGGCTTTCACACTGGGGAGGCTTGTGATGTGTTTTTCAGGCACTATTTTTAGCCATTTTTAGTCCTTTTCTAGCAAAATATTTTTTTTCACATGTAGGGGAGGAATGCCAGAATTGGCCTGGACTGGAAATTGACAATTTGGCATTAGGAGAGTGTTTACCTTACCAAGCTGTTGCTGGCCTTTCATTGTCCAGGCATAAGCTGGGAGAATTTAGGTGACCATGCTGTGTTGCTTAACGGCAGCAGAGAAAGGTCAGTCTGACTGTGCTATATGTCACAGTAAGAAAAGTTGCACTACATTAAATATTTCTTATGCAAGAAATAGTGTGAACCAATACCATACAGAAAACCAGGACACACTTGAATCAGGAGTGCATCCTGAGCCTCCTAAACTCCTTCAGGTGATGTATACATAAATGAATTGTGAAATAAACAAAATAGCGACAGCTGAAAAAAATCATGTGCACATCAATCAATAAATGAAAAAATAATGTCCATAAGACCATTAGTGTTCATATACAAATAAAATAAAATGAGCAGCATTTTCTTTAGATGTAATAGAAAAAATATGTGAGTTATAATCCACAGCAGGTATCAAGGTCCAGATATTCAGCCTTAAAACGTCCACAAATGAAAGACAGCTCGATGTAAACTCTGTATGTGATAACCTTTACTGGAACTGGTGGACCCCCTAAAGAGCGGGGTCATACGAGCAGACAGATATAGCCCTCTGCGGGGACACTTGAATCCTCTGGTATCTCGAGTCCTTTGGTTGCCTTGAGCGGTCCGCAAGGATTTCGCCAGATAGCAGTAAATGCTTAGCAGCTGGATGTCCCCAAGCTGAAAAGAGAAGCACACTCGGGCTCCCAGCCACGAGTGAGCAGACAGAAAGGGACTCCAGTCGTGTAGTAAGTTAAAATTCAAACTTTTAATGTTAACTAGATAAGCAAAAGCTCATAAGACAACATGTACAGAGGTAATGTACAGGGATTTGCACAGAAAAATTGTATAAAGGTGCATGAATAGATAAAAAGCCGACTAGCTAAAAGAAACAATAAAAAGCACCCGTGTACCGGGTCACATGTGGTGTGATTGCGTCAGCACAACGCACAGCCCTACATGTTTCGCAATACCTTGCTTCTTCCTGGGGCATGGGCGACGTGCTGACACATCACTCAAATAGTATCCACTTGGTACCAAGCCTCACTTTCACTCCAAGTTCGTATTGGCTGTGACGGAGACCAAGCCTCGTTATCACTCAGGAACCAGGCCTCACTATCACTCCTAAAGCCTATTGACTAAAACGGAGATCAAGCCTCATTATCGCACGGACGACCTATTGGAGCCCAGAGATCACATCGACCACAAACATGGTACCAAGCCTCAATCTGGGGCTTCAACCTAACAGGGCGAAACCTCAATATGAAATTCATAAGGAACACATAATCGTGTCTCTATATAAAACAGAGTTAAATCGCATTTGATAGTAAATTGCCAAACCTTAAATAAACACACATATAGTGCCAAAACAAAAAAGAAGAAATAAAAAGGGGGAGTATTTTAAACAAAGGGTTGTTTACAGAAAAGTTCCATGACATCAAACCCTCATATAAATAGATATAGAAATTAATGCGTTTATTGATAACTCGTAAGAATACTCGATAATGGTTCAACTGTATGGCCTACCTCTTTTTGATGGCACGGCTGTGCGTTTATATGAGGGTTTGATGTCATGGAACTTTTCTGTAAACAACCCTTTATTTAAAATACTCCCCCTTTTTATTTCTTCTTTTTTGTTTTGGCACTATGTGTGTTTATTTAAGGTTTGGCAGTTTACTATCAAATGCGATTTAACTCTGTTTAATATAGACACGATTATGTGTTCCTTATGAATTTCATATTGAGGTTTCGCCCTGTTAGGTTGAAGCCCCAGATTGAGGCTTGGTACCATGTTTGTTATTCATGTGATCTCTGGGCTCCAATATGTCGTCCATGCGATAATGAGGCTTGATCTCCGTTTTAGTCAATAGACTTTAGGAGTGATAGCGAGGCCTGGTTCCTGAGTGATAACGACGCTTGGTCTCCGTCACAGCCAATACGAACTTGGAGTGAAAGTGAGGCTTGGTACCAAGTGGATGCTATTTGAGTGATGTGTCAGCACGTCGCCCGTGCCCCAAGGAGACGCAAGGTATTGCGAAACATGTAGGGCTGTGCGTTGTGCTGATGCAATCACGCCACATGTGACCCGGTACACGGGTGCTTTTTATTGTTTCTTTTAGCTAGCTGGCTTTTTATCTATTCATGCACCTTTATACAATTTTTCTGTGCAATATCCCTGTACATTACCTCTGTACATGTTGTCTTATGAGCTTTTGCTTATCTAGTTAACATTAAAAGTTTGAATTTTAACTTACTACACGACTGGAGTCCCTTTCTGTCTGCTCACTCGTGGCTGGGAGCCCGAGTGTGCTTCTCTTTTCAGCTTGGGGACATCCAGCTGCTAAGCATTTACTGCTATCTGGCGAAATCCTTGCGGACCGCTCAAGGCAACCAAAGGACTCGAGATACCAGAGGATTCAAGTGTCCCCACAGAGGGCTATATCTGTCTGCTCGTATGACCCCGCTCTTTAGGGGGTCCACCGGTTCCGGTAAGGGTTATCACATAGAGTTTACATTGAGCTGTCTTTCATTTGTGGACATTTTAAGGCTGAATATCTGGACCTTGATACCTGCTGTGGATTATAACTCACATATTTTTTCTATTACATCTAAAGAAAACGCTGCTCATTTTATTTTATTTGTATATGGACACTAATGGTCTTATGGACATAATTTTTTCATTTATTGATTGATGTGCACATGATTTTTTTCAGCTGTCGCTATTTTGTTTATTTCACAATTCATTTATGTATACATCGCCTGAAGGAGTTTAGGAGGCTCAGGATGCACTTTTGATTTGGGTGTGTCCTGGTTTTCTGTATGGTATTGGTTCACACTATTTCTTGCATAAGAAATATTTAATGTAGCGCAACTTTTCTTACTTTGACATTTATTAGCACCATTAGGTATTAGATGGTTTATTGTTGCTGCTTTTTTGCTGATTTTGCTTTTGTCTTAGCGCGGTATTTACACTTTATTTAACTGTTTACTTGTTTTGATATCACTATACCTGCAGCTAGACTTGGCTCACATTTAGATATTGAGCTTACTTCTCACACTGTTGATCAAATCTGATCAAACTTGTTAAAAGAATTTTTGTTACACAGTATCACTTACTGTCTGTCTATATTGGTTTATTTTTTATTTTTTGTATTTATAGTCACTACAGTAGAGGTAGAGAACTACCTAGGAATGGATGTCTTTGAATATTGTTCCTCAAGAACGGTTAATAAAAACGGAGTATTTGAGGCTAAAGGTGAACTAGGGGGTCTATTTATGAGATTAAAAAACCTTACGATCTCAGAGATACACACCCAATGGGACATTGCCTTTTTAGAACAGTATGTCACAGATTCTATGGTCCCTCGAAGTTTAAGATGGGATGTGAGCCCTCAAAGGGGTGAGTTAGAACTGGAAGATTGGTTCAAATACTTTAACACAGCAGGCGTTGCATTTTTAGAATTTCTAATAAAAAGGAAGAATAATAAACTAGCACGCTTAGATGTTGAGATAAAATTTATTAAACTCTCACCTCATGTTACCAGTGAGTTATACAAAGAACGCTCTAGTAACCTCAAAAAACTCCTGGAAAAGCAAGAAGTGGAACAAAAGAATAAAAAGAGGAAAAAATACTATAGAGATGTGGGAGACTATAAAAACGGTTTGGTCTTTGACTGGCAGAAAATACTAGCCAGTGAGGCTGAACCTACCACTCACCCAGAGGTACCCCCTCCTGCACCAGGTAGGGTCCTTTTGGATCCAGCGAAGGATGACGCTAATAACCCCCACATACCAGGGCCAAGTCAATACCACCATCCCACGAATATCAAACGAGTATCCTATCGATCACCTGAATGGTGAAAGGTATTATAGGCCCCCTACGTCCAAACCTTGAACACCGTGCCCTCAAAGAAAAGGTCCCTGGAAATCCCCCAAGCTGGGACTGAAAAATAACAGGAAATCCTCTGATTATACACAACAAAAGGGAGGATATCACCCTGGTGGTCCCAGTAGGGGACCATAGAGGGAAGATTATCACCCAAGTCAATATGATTTAACACGGAGACCATATTCGGAAGATCAATACTCCGAATATGCGGTTCCCGTTCATAATAGATTTCAACCTCTTAGATAGGGAGACAGAGACTATGAGAATGATCATTATCCATACAGGAGGGAACAATGTATGGAATATCGCACCCCGACTAGGGATAGGAGAAAGGACAGATCCCCTTGGTACCAACCACCTTATCCACAGAGAAGGGAATATGAGTTGGGCCCCCCACGACACCCTCAGTGGGAAGACCAATACCAGTCACAGTACTGGGGTTTTCCCATAGTAGAACAAAAAACACAAAAACCTATAGAACACAGAGGAGTCAGAGGGGGGCGGAGGTCAAAAAGCAAAAAGGAAAAGGGAATGAAAGGACAAGGAATTTTTAATTTAAGTAAAGTCACTATCACTGATGCAGAAACCTCTGTCTTACACAAGGGTCTCAAATTTGCGCCTCCTCGAGCCCTCAACAAATTTGAAACATATATGGATATCCATGAATGCACACGAAGTCTTAATATCAAAAGATACATGTTATTAAACCCCATAAATCCTAGAGGGACTCACTCCACTGGGATTAGACATTCTGGCCTCGCCAACGCTTCCCTGTTCAATCCCCCATGTGGTCTGTCCTCATCAATTAAGGTGTTTAGGGATGTACTCCTCAGAGATTTAGATCTCCTTAAGGTCAAACAGGCTAAAATGACTAAGCATTTACCACTAGGATTAGATCAACTTTGCAGCCAAAAGGATTTGGTAATTAGACCCGCTGACAAGGGAGGAGGGATTGTAATCCTCGACAAATCAGACTATCTTGCCGAGCTGAATAAGATTGTTGGTGACAGAGAGACCTATTCACTGCTCCCTTCAGATCCACGTTCCAAATTTAAAAAGGAACTAGAATGTATTGTTAATAAAGGTTTTGAGTCTGGTATAATTAATAGGAAAGAAAAATCCTTCTTATACCTGTTTCTTCTCGCCTCCCTATAATTTACTACCTTCCAAAGATTCATAAGGACTCGGCCCATCCCCCCGGCTGACCTATTATTAGGGGGATTGATTCCCTCACCTCACGAGCAGGTAAATATATTGATGGGTATTTACAACCCCTAGTGAGATCCCTGCCTGCTTTTGTTAAGGACACCAGACATGTCATTAATCTCCTTAGGAATTGTAGGTACAGGGAAGGTTTCTGGCTAGTGACAGCGGACGTGACGTCCTTGTACACTATGATTCCCCATAATTAGGGATTATTTTCAGTGGAATATTTTCTCAAACAGGATTCTACCCTGTCTAGAAGACAAAGAGAAAAAACCAAAGAAGAAAGCGCCTCTTAAGTATAGCGGATTTATTAATGTGTTAAAAGCATAGTAAACACTCACATTAAGGTAGATGATATACTGCTTCCATGAAGAACTGGTCCCGGTGTCTCTCGGTGGTGATTAGTGATCAAAAGGGAGCCTAGATGGACGCCGTGCGGTGGCCGCGGACCTCCGCTCGGAGGCACCGGCTGTACAAGCGGTGTAGTGGACAAGTCACTTCCGCGTTCCAGCGGATCACGTGGGAGATGACGTCACTGGGACAGTTCAGACTAGCTGGGAACCACTACGCGTTTCAGAGCATGCGCGAAGCTCGTAACGAGCATGCGCACTCCTTTATCAAGTGTCTAATGGAAAAAGGCTAACCAGGAAGCTTAAATAACTACGAAGTAGCGATAAGGACCAATCGTAATCAAGAAGGGGGAGGGAACATTAACGGAAATAGCTATAACGACATTAGAACGAGTTCTTAATGGATTACATAGTATTAATAATAGAGTATATTGGCAATACAAAAAATTATATATAAAAATACAATATTAGATCGCAAAAACGAGTTTACATATATATATGTATATATATAATATAAGATAATACAAGTAAATGAGATAGTATAATAATGATTTGAATTAAAAATAATAATAATAATTTAAAAGGGGTGAATGTGCGGATAAAATTGATGATCAGTATATACATGTAGTATTAAAAATAAAAATAAAAATAAAATTAAAAATAAAAATAAAAATAAATATAAAAAGGGGGTTCATATCTGGACTGGACAAGGACACTGAATACAGGAATTATATATGTCTCTTGTTAATACCCGCATATGCACACAACAAGTGAGTGTTGTGCATATATGCACTTAATCACTGCCCACACGTATGTGCATGCGTACACCCACATGTATAAGCACGCACGCACACACGCATGCATACATCTATAGGGGAATAAACCCCAAATGTGTTAATGGATTGAGAGCACCAGTTTGTCAATTTATAATAATAATAATAATAAGAATCATCAGAATAAAAATTTTTTCGAATTCAAGAATCTATTAATTCTATTATGTTAATATTAAAGAACAGGACCTCAGTAGATAAATGAATGATACGTATAATAAATTATCTAGATGAGGGTTAATTCCAATATTGATATTAATCCATATAGTGTATCATGAAACATCTCAAAAGATGTAATGTAAAAATAGATATAAGAAGCTGGATTAGGAAGACGATATTTGAAATATTTCCATATAAGGATACATTCTATAAAATAGTATTGACCTCCAGTTCCTCATTTAACCCGTTGGGCGCTAAAGTATCTAAAATAAAAATCCAAAAAGTTTCGCGCTCACAAAGTTTAGAAAAGCGTTCGGCCTCAGATAATTGGTGTGGGATAGACTCAATTACCCACACCTGTAGGCCGACAGTAGATTTCTGGTGGCATTCAAGGAAGTGTCTGGGGACGCTGTGCTCATCACAGCCTTGTTCTATAAAACGGCGATGTTTGCCGAACCGTTGTCGCAAAGGACAAATAGTGCGCCCAACGTAAAGTAATTTACAAGGACATGTGAGGCAATATACAACATAATTTGTAGAACAGTTGTAAAAGCCTTCTAGTTGGTATGTTTTGTCCTTATGTTGAAAACTTTTTTGGCCATGTCTAACAAAAGTGCAAGTTTTGCATAAGGCCTTATTGCATCTATACATGCCCGTAAGTGGAATCAGGCAAAGTGGGCTCTCTGATTTGTGTGTTTTAAATTTACTAGGTGCTAATTTATTTTTCAATGTTGGGGCCCTTCTATATGTAACCATCGGTTTATCGCTAAGGTTTTCAAGGAGAAAAGGATCCTGTTTGAGAATCCCCCAATGTTTAAGAAGTATAGATTCCATTCTTCTATGTTTGTTGTGGTACCTAGTAATGAAACGAACCGTACCGTGATCAGCCTGTTTGATGGTTTTGGGTTTTTTTCCGGGCAGATAGATGGCATGAGCTTGGTCAACCAGTTTTTCAGGGAACCCTTTTTCCAAAAATTTATTTTTAAGGTGAATGCTCTGTGCAATATAATCAGATTCCCTGGTACAGTTTTGCCTCAGTCTGCAAAACTGACCCTTTGGTATATTGTTTATCCACTGTGGATGGTGACAACTAGTATAATGCAAATATGAATTACCTGATGTCGGTTTCGTATAATTGCGGGAAAAAATGGAATTAGTGTCATGAAATAATTCCAGATCAAGGAAAGGGAGACTTTCCTTGTTGTGTTCAAATGTGAAAGAAAGACCAAAGTCATTACTATTGCAATAAGAGACAAAACCTTCTACAGACGATGATGGGCCGTCCCAAATGACTAAAATGTCATCTATAAATCTGCCAAAAAATACAATATGTCGAGCAAAGGGATTATTACTCCATATATATTTTTCCTCCCACAGACCCATGGTAAGGTTGGCATAAGAGGGGGCAAAATTAGTGCCCATAGCTGTACCATGGGTCTGTAGGTAGAAATCATCATTAAAATGAAAATAATTGTGACTTAAACAGAATAAAGTTGCATCGGAAATGAATACAGCCTGTTTACCATTAATATTGGAATCTAACGAGAGAAAGTGTTGTACCGCCATTAGGCCTATCTGGTGAGGAATAGATGTGTATAAGGAATTGACATCCAAAGATAGCCAGGAGTAGCTGTCTTGCCAACTATACGGTGCCAACAATTCCATAAGATTTATAGAATCTCGAATATATGAGGGGAGATTCTGTGCTAGGGGTTGTAAGAAAGAGTCTACATATTGGGAGAAGCCGCTCGTAATGCTATCCATGGAGGCAACGATGGGTCTACCGGGAGGATTAAGGGGATTTTTATGTATTTTAGGTAAATAATAAAAATACGGTGTATTGTAAAAATCTTTTCTTAGAAAGGAGGCTTCAGATTTGGTAATGATACCATCTAATATTGCAGAGTGAACTAAAGTCTCTGCTTCAACTTTAAATTGGGGAAGGGGGTCAGAGGTAAGTTTATTGTATGTGGTGCAATCTGACAGTAGTCTAGATGCCTCAGTGATATAAGACGTTCGATCTATAATAACGATTCCCCCTCCCTTATCGGCCGATTTGATGATGATGTCAGGATTATTGGATAAAGAGTGGAGTGCGAGCTTTTCCCCGGAGGTAAGATTGTGGGAACGGTATTTAAATGTATTTTGATTATGCTCACATAATTTCTGTAAATCCGAGTGGACGACTTTATAAAAGGTCTCAATATAAGGCCCCTTAGACCTTGTGGGGTAAAAAGCAGATTTGGGTTTAAGACTAGTATGTTTAACAGGGGGTGAATTATCAAAATGCTGGGTGAGTAGTTCAAGGTCTAAACCACTGGCTATAGAATCTGATTCTAGATCTGAGTCATAAACGCTAAGAGAGCTATCAGATATATCACATATAATATCACCAGAGGGAGCTGTAGATGTAATAATAGAAGCGGTACTTTCAACAGGTTTGTTCTTAATGGATTGGATATTGAAATATCTTTTTAAAGTGAGATTCCTCACAAATTTGTTAAGGTCTTTAAACAAAAGGAAAGAATTGGGAGGTGTGGTAGGTGAAAAGGTAAGCCCTTTGCTGAGTAGGGAAATTTCATCAGAAGATAATACATGTGACGATAAATTAAAAAGTTTTATCGTTTCTGTTGTTTTATGTGAGATTTTGGGTTTATAGCGTCCTCCTCTACATCCTCGTCTGTGTATTTTCTTTTTTGGCGTTGTTTTTGACATGGGCCTCTCTCTAAAAAAGGTGAAGAGAAAGTAATAGCCTTAGATTGTGAGGCTATTTCACCACTCTCGAAATCTCCTAATAGGAGGCTGGGTTTGTTAGGGATGGTGATACGAACATCAGGAGTGGAGGATGTACCCTCAGAATCATTATTGAAGGTGGGCGGGTTAGTTGTCCCATTAATGGATGGTGTAGGTGTAGAGTCTTTAACGAGATTTTGGCTCACTCGAGATTCTATAAATCTTATGGAATTGTTGGCACCGTATAGTTGGCAAGACAGCTACTCCTGGCTATCTTTGGATGTCAATTCCTTATACACATCTATTCCTCACCAGATAGGCCTAATGGCGGTACAACACTTTCTCTCGTTAGATTCCAATATTAATGGTAAACAGGCTGTATTCATTTCCGATGCAACTTTATTCTGTTTAAGTCACAATTATTTTCATTTTAATGATGATTTCTACCTACAGACCCATGGTACAGCTATGGGCACTAATTTTGCCCCCTCTTATGCCAACCTTACCATGGGTCTGTGGGAGGAAAAATATATATGGAGTAATAATCCCTTTGCTCGACATATTGTATTTTTTGGCAGATTTATAGATGACATTTTAGTCATTTGGGACGGCCCATCATCGTCTGTAGAAGGTTTTGTCTCTTATTGCAATAGTAATGACTTTGGTCTTTCTTTCACATTTGAACACAACAAGGAAAGTCTCCCTTTCCTTGATCTGGAATTATTTCATGACACTAATTCCATTTTTTCCCGCAATTATACGAAACCGACATCAGGTAATTCATATTTGCATTATACTAGTTGTCACCATCCACAGTGGATAAACAATATACCAAAGGGTCAGTTTTGCAGACTGAGGCAAAACTGTACCAGGGAATCTGATTATATTGCACAGAGCATTCACCTTAAAAATAAATTTTTGGAAAAAGGGTTCCCTGAAAAACTGGTTGACCAAGCTCATGCCATCTATCTGCCCGGAAAAAAACCCAAAACCATCAAACAGGCTGATCACGGTACGGTTCGTTTCATTACTAGGTACCACAACAAACATAGAAGAATGGAATCTATACTTCTTAAACATTGGGGGATTCTCAAACAGGATCCTTTTCTCCTTGAAAACCTTAGCGATAAACCGATGGTTACATATAGAAGGGCCCCAACATTGAAAAATAAATTAGCACCTAGTAAATTTAAAACACACAAATCAGAGAGCCCACTTTGCCTGATTCCACTTACGGGCATGTATAGATGCAATAAGGCCTTATGCAAAACTTGCACTTTTGTTAGACATGGCCAAAAAAGTTTTCAACATAAGGACAAAACATACCAACTAGAAGGCTTTTACAACTGTTCTACAAATTATGTTGTATATTGCCTCACATGTCCTTGTAAATTACTTTACGTTGGGCGCACTATTTGTCCTTTGCGACAACGGTTCGGCAAACATCGCCGTTTTATAGAACAAGGCTGTGATGAGCACAGCGTCCCCAGACACTTCCTTGAATGCCACCAGAAATCTACTGTCGGCCTACAGGTGTGGGTAATTGAGTCTATCCCACACCAATTATCTGAGGCCGAACGCTTTTCTAAACTTTGTGAGCGCGAAACTTTTTGGATTTTTATTTTAGATACTTTAGCGCCCAACGGGTTAAATGAGGAACTGGAGGTCAATACTATTTTATAGAATGTATCCTTATATGGAAATATTTCAAATATCGTCTTCCTAATCCAGCTTCTTATATCTATTTTTACATTACATCTTTTGAGATGTTTCATGATACACTATATGGATTAATATCAATATTGGAATTAACCCTCATCTAGATAATTTATTATACGTATCATTCATTTATCTACTGAGGTCCTGTTCTTTAATATTAACATAATAGAATTAATAGATTCTTGAATTCGAAAAAATTTTTATTCTGATGATTCTTATTATTATTATTATTATAAATTGACAAACTGGTGCTCTCAATCCATTAACACATTTGGGGTTTATTCCCCTATAGATGTATGCATGCGTGTGTGCGTGCGTGCTTATACATGTGGGTGTACGCATGCACATACGTGTGGGCAGTGATTAAGTGCATATATGCACAACACTCACTTGTTGTGTGCATATGCGGGTATTAACAAGAGACATATATAATTCCTGTATTCAGTGTCCTTGTCCAGTCCAGATATGAACCCCCTTTTTATATTTATTTTTATTTTTATTTTTAATTTTATTTTTATTTTTATTTTTAATACTACATGTATATACTGATCATCAATTTTATCCGCACATTCACCCCTTTTAAATTATTATTATTATTTTTAATTCAAATCATTATTATACTATCTCATTTACTTGTATTATCTTATATTATATATATACATATATATATGTAAACTCGTTTTTGCGATCTAATATTGTATTTTTATATATAATTTTTTGTATTGCCAATATACTCTATTATTAATACTATGTAATCCATTAAGAACTCGTTCTAATGTCGTTATAGCTATTTCCGTTAATGTTCCCTCCCCCTTCTTGATTACGATTGGTCCTTATCGCTACTTCGTAGTTATTTAAGCTTCCTGGTTAGCCTTTTTCCATTAGACACTTGATAAAGGAGTGCGCATGCTCGTTACGAGCTTCGCGCATGCTCTGAAACGCGTAGTGGTTCCCAGCTAGTCTGAACTGTCCCAGTGACGTCATCTCCCACGTGATCCGCTGGAACGCGGAAGTGACTTGTCCACTACACCGCTTGTACAGCCGGTGCCTCCGAGCGGAGGTCCGCGGCCACCGCACGGCGTCCATCTAGGCTCCCTTTTGATCACTAATCACCACCGAGAGACACCGGGACCAGTTCTTCATGGAAGCAGTACATCATCTACCTTAATGTGAGTGTTTACTATGCTTTTAACACATTAATAAATCCGCTATACTTAAGAGGCGCTTTCTTCTTTGGTTTTTTATGTTCATATGGAGACTGACTTCACTCAACAGGAAGCTGCCCTTGGTATCTTGGAGAAATAGATTTCCCGGATTCCTAGATTTCCATTGACCTAAGGATCACAGATCTCTTTCTGGCATTATCTATTGACTTTTTTCCCATTTATTTTGGCTGTATTTCCATGGACTTTGGCGCGATTACATTATTTGTTAGAAGACAAAGAGAGTTCATTATGGCTCTCTTAGAATATGCCACCACTCACAACTTTTTTTGGCACAATAACAATTACTATCTTCAGACCAGAGGTGTGGCCATGGGGGCGAAATTCGCCCCCAGCCTGGCCAACCTCTTCATGGGTAAATGGGAGGAGGATGTCATTTATGCCGATAGGAGACCTGAGCTGGTCCTATGGACCAGGTATATAGATGATGTCCTCCTCCTATGGGACGGTACTCTAGAATCCTTACAGACATTTATGACTCATCTTAACAACAATGGAAGAGGTACAGAATTCAAATATGAAGCAAGCCAACATATCAATTTTTTAGACCTAACTATTTGTAGTGAAGGTGATAGTCTGGTTACCGTCGCGTTTTTTAAAACGACAGATCGTAACTCGTTTATACCTCGAGATAGCTGTCACCAAAGCTCTTGGCTAGATTCAGTCCCTAAAAGTCAATTTATTCGTATGAGAAGAAATTGTACCAAAATTGACGACTTTGACTCTCAGAGTAAAATACTGAGAGATAGACTTGAAGGTAAGGGTTATGATATCACTGCACTGAAAGACAAAATGGCTGAAGTTCGAACGTTGGACCGCGATCTTTTACTGGCAGATAAACCTGCGGTTTCAGATCGTGAATCTAACAACTTTTCTTGTCCTTTTATCACACGTTTTTCCCTGCAGCATTTTTCTATAAAAAAACGTATTTATAAGCACTGGCATATAATCAAAAATGACCATGTGTTGAGCTCAGTACTTCCTGATAAGCCAAAAGTGGTTTTCAGAGGGGTTCCCCCAATCAAACAAATGGTAGCCCCCAGCGTCGGTGATCCACCCATTTACAAACTAATGTTCTTTCAGAACCTGGTCGGGTTTTACAGATCCAATAGGTGTGCTGTTTGTTCCATCAATGCTACCAAGGCTAGGAGAATGGTACAGTTTGCGTCTAGTGCTAAAAATCAGGTTTTCCCTATCAAATCCTTTATTACCTGCTCCACTCCCTGTGTGGTCTTTCTCCTGACCTGCCTTTGCGGGCTTCAGTATGTTGGCCGTACTGTATGGCCCCTGCAGGTCAGGTTGAAAGAGCACATTGGGAATATTAAAAGAGGCTTTAAGGGCCACCATCTCTCTAGGCACTATCTGGAGGTTCACCAACAAAACCCTAGGGGTACCTCCATGATAGGGTTGGATAGGCTCAAACTCTCTTGGAGGGGGGGCCAAAGAGGCATGCCATTTCAAAGCTCGAAATGAGCTGGATATACAAAATGGGATGTCATAAACCTTATGGTTTGAATACAGATATAGAAATTAATGTGTTTATTGATAACTCGTAAGAATACTCTATAATGGTTCAACTGTATGGCCTACCTTTTTTTGATGGCACGGCTGTGCGTTTATATATGAGGGTTTGATGTCATGGAACTTTTCTGTAAACAACCCTTTGTTTAAAATACTACCCCTTTTTATTTCTTCTTTTTTGTTTTGGCACTATATGCGTGTTTATTTAAGGTTTGGCAGTTTACTATCAAATGCAATTTAACTGTTTTATATAGAAACACGATTATGTGTTCCTAATGAATTTCATATTGAGGATTTGCCCTGTGAGGTTGAAGCCCCAGATTGAGGCTTGGTACCATGTTTGTGGTCAATGTGATCTCTGGGCTCCAATATGTCGTCCGTGCAAAAATGAGGCTTGATCTCCGTTTTAGTCAATAGGCTTTAGGAGTGATAGCGAGGCCTGGTTCCTGAGTGATAACGAGGCTTGGTCTCCGTCACAGCGAATACGTACTTGAAATGAAAGTGAGGCTTGGTACCAAGTGTATGCTATTTGAGTGATGTGTCAGCATGTTACCCGTGCCCCAGGAAGATGCAAGCTATTGCGAAACATGTAGGGCTGTGCTGACGCAATCACGCCACATGTGACCCGGTACACGGGTGCTTTTTATTGTTTGTTTTAGCTAGCCGGCTTTTTATCTATTCATGCACCTTTATACAATTTTTCTGTGCAATATCCCTGTACATTACCTCTTCTTATGAGCTTTTGCTTATCTAGTTAACATTAAAAGTTTGAATTTTAACTTACTACACGACTGGAGTCCCTTTCTGTCTGCTCACTCGTGGCTGGGAGCCCAAGTGTGCTTCTCTTTTCAGATTGGGGACATCCAGCTGCTAAACATTTACTACTATCTGGCGAAATCCTTGCGGACCGCTCAAGGCAACCAAAGGACTCGAGATGCCAGAGGATTCAAGTGTCCCCACAGAGGGCTATATCTGTCTGCTCGTATGACCCCGCACTTTAGGGGGTCCACCGGTTCCGGTAAGGGTTATCACATATAGAGTTTACATCGAGCTGTCTTTCATTTGTGGACATTTTAAGGCTGAATATCTGGACCTTGATACCTGCTGTGGATTATAACTCGGTATTAGATGGTTTATTGTTGCTGCTTTTTTGCTGATTTTGCTTTTGTCTTAGCGCGGTATTTACACTTTATTTAACTGACTGTGCTATATGGTAGGGCTGTGTAAATCACAGGAGTGAATGGATACAAATTCAAAACCTTTGCAACAAGTCGGGTCCTTTTTCTCTGTAGTTCAGCTGGAGTTCAGCTTAACCGCTTGCCGACCAGCCGCCGTCATTTTACTGCGGCAGGTTGGCATGATCCCGCGAACCGTCGTAGCTATAAGTCGGCTCGTGGGATCGGGATAGCAGGCGCGCACATGCTGCACTGCAGGGGTGCCGATGCTCGTGGCCGACGGTCGCGATGACCGCCGGCCACAAGCGATTGCGAGCACGAGAGGCAGAACAGGGACGTGTGTGTGTAAACACACAAATCCCTGTTCTGTTCCGTGAGGAATGACAGATCGTGTGTTCCTAATAGCTAGGAACAACGATCCGTCACTTCCTCTAGTCAGTCCCCTCACCCTTCAGTTAGAAACACGTAGCAGGGAACACAGTTAACCCCTTGATCGCCCCCTAGTGTTAACCCCTTCTCTGCCAGTGACATTTTTAGAGTAATCAGTGCATTTTTATAGCACTGATCGCTGTATAAATGTCAATGGTCCCAAAAATGTGTCAAAAGTGTCCGATGTGTCCGCCATAATGTCACAGTCCCGATAAAAATAATGAAAATGCTATAAATCTATCCCGATTTTTTTTTTTTTTTTTTTACCAAAAATATGTAGAAGAATACATATCGGCCTAAACTGAGAAAAAAAAATAGCTGGGGATATTTATTATAGCAAAAAGTAAAAAATATTGTGTTTTTTTTCAAAATTGTGTCTATTTTTTGTTTATAGCACAAAAAATAAAAACCGTAGAGGCAATCAAATACCACCAAAAGAAAGCTCTATTTGTGGGGAAAAAAGGACGTCAATCTTGTTTGGGTGCAGCGTCGCATGACCGCGCAATTGTCAGTTAAAACGATGCAGTGCCGAATCGCAAAAAATGGCCTGGTCATTCAGCAGCCAAATCTTCCGGGGCTGAAGTGGTTAAACTCTGAAAAAAATCTGATTGGTTGAAAGTGGTATGTTTAAATGCATAGTTGATAAACCTCAAAATAGAATATAAGTTCACAAGTAGTAAGAGCATACATAAGCAAATAAGTCACATACTACTTGCTTTTTATAATACCCACTGCAAAGGAATAAAACTTAAATGATGATAGTGGCAGCTATTTCCTATAGTCCTTCAGTCCTATTGCCTATAGTCTTGACATACCTATGCTCGGGCCTGGACTGGCCATAGGGCACACCATTTGGCTCCCCTCCACCCAGTACTGCCACTGATCCCACCCCCCAACCCCCTAGCAACCAGTCAGTGTGCGGTAATAATATGCAGTAACCTCTAGTAGCCAATCAGTGAGTGGTAATGGTGTGCAGTAACCTCTAGCAACCAATCAGCAAGCAGAAATGATGTGCTGTAACCTCTAGCAACTAATCAGTGAGCCATAATGTGTGCTGTAATCTCTAGCAACCAGTCAGTGAACAGTAATGATATGCTGTAACCTATGGCAACCAATAGTAATCACTGCCTGGTCTACTGCTGTAAACTGATTTTGAGTCTAGGTGCTATTTATTGTATGTCTCAGAGCAGTTGGAAAGCAAAATTGCATGGGGAAGGGCTGGGAAAATGTTTGCCCAGGATCCAATCAATAGGGAAGCCAGGATGTTTTCAATTCAGACTGATACAACTCAAGACATCACTTCAAAAGATCAATGCTCCATAATTGTTCACTATGTGACTGATTGTATCAATGAAAAGCTTCTTGCAGTTGTTGAATGCGAATCTTCAACAGGGCAAAACATTTTAAAGTTGCTAATGGAAGTCTTAAAATCATTCAAACTTAATAATACAAATTGCATTGGCAATTCAACGGATGGAGCAGCAAATATGCAAGGCCAATACAATGGTTTCTCTTCCTGGCTGTCAACTGACTCACCAGGGCAAATTCACATCTGGTGCTATGCACACATTCTGAATTTAGTACTTGCAGATACAACAAAGGTGGTAGGTGAAAGTGCATCAATGTTCAGTTTGTTGAATGATATTGCTGTCTTTATTCGTGATTCTTATCAGTGCATGAATACCTGGGAACAAGTTAGCCAGGACCCTCACCATCGAAGAATTTCAGTAATTAGGGAAACGCATTGGTGGTCAAAAGATGCTGCTCTAAGAAAAGTATTTGGGGAATTTTCAAATCCTGATTCTGCTTTGTTTCTTAGTCTACTGTACACTTTGAGCAGAATCGAAGACAGCGTCTCATCGAAACCTTAGGTGCGTGTTAGAGCAAAATCTTATGCAGAATCCTTACTCAAATATGAAACCATTCTTACAGCTCAAATTTTTCTGAGAATATTTGAATTGACAACACCATTGTTCAAATATCTGCAAACAACTCAGATATCTCAAAAGCTATTCAAATGGTACAGGGAACTTATGAAAAACTTAAAACAATTACATGAGATTTTGATTCCATACAAATGACCGCTGATAAATTTGTTAAGTGGGCAAATGACAAGATTCAAGAAGAAGAAAGTTACCACCTAGAAGTACAGACCACTTTGCTTAAAAAAAAGAATAAGAAAAAGAAATGGCTGATGAGACTGTTGATGATGTAGCAGTTTCTGATGCTTTCAGCCTATAAAATACGTATGCGCAATATAATCTTGCATATGGTCACAGAGAGCATGACTCGCCGTGTTCTCTCCTATGGGACTCTCTATACAGACTTAGCTTGCTTGGAGCCAAACAGCTTTTCTGATATAAAAAATCTGGACTTTAGGCACCAGCAATGGAAGAACTCAGCAAACGATTAGTTTGATTTGATGAGGGAGCAACATCAGAAAATTTGCGTTCCCAACTGGCAAATTTTGCAATGCAGTGGGACAGGCTGAAATCATCACCTCTTGATTAATTTAGTATTGTAGAAGATGTATCTATGGAAAACCAGGAAAGCAAATAACCAGAAACAGAACTGATCAATAAATCTTGCATGGTATGTAAGAACTGTGCTATTTGCTGCTATAAGATTCTGCAGCGCTATAATTTAACTGATGCCTATAATGTCATTGGTTTAGCCTACAAATTTTTGCTTACACTATCTTTTACTCAAGTCGCCTGTGAAAGAAGTTTCTCCATGTTGAAGTTTATTAAAACCCATCTAAGAAGTTTTGTATCTCAAGAGCTTTTGAGCTCTTTGATGCTGATGGCAATCGAAAAGGATATACTAATGAACCTTAATTCTGATGATGTCATTGACAGAGTTGCAGAAACCAGTGAACTTCTACGAAACTTGCTGAATCCTTAGTGCAGTTATTTTGTTCTGTGATTTTGAATATAAAAAAAAATATGCCAAAAAATTTAATATATTTTGCTATTTGTTATGGTATTGAATCGTTCATTAAAGATGTTTCACCTTATATATTGCATTCATTCTATCATTTATTATCATATATTTACATAATTCCTAATGATTGACAAGTTACAGTGACTGAAGCAGGCTAAATACAGTATAACTAAAATACATAGAGAAACCCGTTGTCATTATTTGTAATTTTTTTTGTGCTGCTCAGCTTAGAATGCCCGGGCCTATTTTTGTCCCAGTCTGGCCCTGCATGGAGGTATCAGCTCCTCTACATGCCGTCACCACCGCTGCACTCCAGCCGCACAGGCCCTCTGGAGCATGGGGTTGGGTTGCAATGGCGACCCCTGTGACCCATGTATGTACGCCCTTGGGGCTTGGAATGGGGGTGGGAGCAAGTTTAAAGTATTACTAAAGGCAAAACTTTATTTTTTTTTTTAGTTTTGGATGGAGTGGAGAGGAATTAGAACACCGGTCAGTTTTTATTGCTGTCTGTGTCCCCGTTTATGAGATTCCCCTCTATTTGTCCTATTTACAATTATCAATGAAACTACAAGTAAAAGAAAATCCCAAATTTTGAGTTGTCCCCAGAAAAGTATTAGAGGGGAAATCTTCCAATAGGGACAGTCGTTCTGGTAACCTGGGGGTCCCCAAGCAATTCTCTTTAATTTGCAGGGATATCCCCTCACTTCCTGTTTGGCTTTGGGACAGAAAGTGAAGGTAAATCTCCCCAATGGGACACAGATGGCAATAAAAATTTTATAACAGGGGTTATAACCCTCTCTTGCTCTATCCAAAATGAAAAAAAAAGTTTTGCCTATAGTTATACTTTAAAAACCCCTTAGCGTCGACTGTACGCACATATGCGGCCACGGCTTTAAGGTGAAGTGCATACTTTGAAGTGCAAAGAAGGGATCAGGGGTCTTTTAGACCCCCGATCCCTCCATAAAGAGTACCTCTCACCAATTTCTTGTGACAGCAATATAAGTGATCACATTTTTTTTTTTTATTAAAGAGACAATGTAAAAAACTAAAAATAAATAAAAGAATAATTTTTTTAAAGCGCCCCTGTCCCCGCAAGCTCGCGCAGCAAAAAAAAACGCACGCGTAAGTCGCGCCCGCATATGTAAACAGTGTTAAAATCACACATGTGAGGTATCGCCACAATCGTCAGAGCGAGAGCACTAGACCTCCTCTGTAACTCTAACCTGGTAACTTTTAAAGCGTTCATTTCAGTTAATTTTTTTAAAGCATCGCCTATGGAGATTTTTAGGTACCGTAGTTTGTCGCCATTCCACGAGTGTGCACAATTTCAAAGCATGACATGTTGGGTATCTATTTACTCGGGCTAAATTTACTGTTTTTTTTTTTTTTTAATTTAAAGCGGGATTCCGACTATGAAAAAAAAAAAAATTAAAGTCAGCAACTACAAACACTGTAGCTGCTGACTTTTTAAATAAGCACACTTACCTGTCCTGGGTGCCCGCGATGTCGGCCACCCGAGGCCGACCTATCCCTCGGCTCTCGGGTCCCGCCACCGCCATCCTAACTAAGGGAAAAAGGCAGTGGAGCCTTACGGCTTCACTGCCCGTTTCCTACTGCGCATGCGATGTGTTGTGGAACACACACAGTTCCCATAACACATCGCGCCCCATTCCCCAGAAGACAACCTGGGGAGGAGAAGACTGAAGATCACCGCGGCGTAGGAAGAGGCAGATTAGGAAGACTGCCTAGCAACAGCCATTTCACGTAAGTTAATTTTTTTTTTCCTCCATTTTTTTTTTTAGGTATTTTTTTATGCAATTTTTTTTTCAGGGTGGACCTCCACTTTAATGAAAGTGTCTTTTTTCACAAAAAGTTGCATTTGAAAGACTGCTGTGCAAATACAGTGTAAAAATATATATAATGTTTGGGGGTTCTAAGTAATTTTCTAGCAAAAAATACGGATTTTATCTTGTAAGCAACAAATGTCAGAAATAGGCTTAGGCATGAAAGGGTTAAGTATAGTTAGTATTTTACTGGACTTCCACTTCAAGGGCTTTAAGAAAGTTGCTCAAAAGAGTTGGTAAATGCTTTGTTAATGCTTCATGATACTGATGCTCTTTTAACTACGGTTTACCAGCTATGATAAAACAAAGCCCACAAAATTAGGACCTAAGGATTCACTAACCTTTTCCTAAAACTGTGTGAAGCCAGTGCATTGACATTTTGCAATTATGTGCTAACATTTTAATTCAAACACTTTTCTGGGAAATGGATCCTAAGTTTTAAAAATAATAATGCCAAGAGTATGTTTTATTTGTTTTATTACATTGGAAAGCTATTTGAAGTCCATAGACTAACGCATACAAAATGCCTTGTGGAATGAAAAAACGTCCCTTTATAGTACCGTGGATGGCCTACAGCATCATAACAGCTCTAATGCTCATCGGCATCACTGGTAGAACCTATGTGTCTGGGGGATCCTTGATCTTTTCGACAAGGTTTGTTGATCACTCACAGCTTGTCGTGCTTTCATCACATCAAAAAGAGTCTACAAAAATAAATATGCAATCAGTAACAAATTCCCTGTTGATAATATAAAAAGTATTCTGTGGCTTGGAAGCTAGATAAATAGACAAATGAGTAGCATTAAAAAATACAACAATTCAGATTAAATGACTTAGAGACACCCATTCTAAGGCTTCAAAGAGAACTAAAAAGAATAATAAACTGACAAGCGGGACAACCTTGTGGACCATACCTCTACCTTTCTACCTTTTTTCTTCTTTCTCTTTCCTTACGATTCCACCTTACGATTAAAGCTCATTATCAGAATTTATTTGACCTATATACACTCTAACTGTAAACAATATGTATAGTAGGTATAAATCATTTAAATACCTACAAAAGTAACTAAGAAAATGATATATATCTTTAATTTAGGTTTACATGAACCCAATGTTTAATATTTGAAATTTCATGATATTTACCTATATAAACCCTACTGTATAACAATGAGCTTACTTTATAGATCCTTGTAAACTTACTTTATGTATCTTTTTAATATTGTATACTCAATAAACTTCTTTTGTCAAGGAAAAAATACAACAATTTGTGTGCTAGTCACCCTATATGTGATTTGTGCAAGCTTTACCCTCATTGTCATTCTATTACTAATTGGCAGGTAGAGATTTCTGCTGATGTCTGCTAGGAATGCATAGTGTTTTGTACATTCTCTGTTTTAGTTAGAAAATGGGTACTGTCAAGACGATCCCAGCGTCCACATTGCGTGGATGCTGGGATCTATTCGTTTTTTTGGTTTTTTTTCCATTAAACTCACTGGTTGAACGAAAAAACAAACAAACAAACTGTATACCCTGCTTTATGCCAAGTCAAATTCAGGCACTTACTCCGATTGCATTTAATAAACATAGAGCTGCATCAGTCTCTGTCTTTAATATTTGCATGGAGCTCAACTTTAAGGTAAAAAAAATGTAAAATGAAATTGACCCTACACCATTATGGCTTACATTTAAAGAAATTGTATAGTGTTGCTGCAAATATTTTCTTTTTATTTGTTATAGTCAGGACTAGAAAAATTGTCATATTATATATTATAAAATAAATATTGTATAAAATATTGTATAATTATATTAACCTGTCTTCTATACAGCCAGCAAACTTATCTCTAGTCAGTTTTCACATTTTCAGCTATTTTAGCTTTCTGCTGTGCTGAAAGGAGTTGTTTATATAAATGAAATGAGTCTAGGGGAGATGCATTTATTGTGCAGTCTTTTGGATAAGCCGTTGTGGTCCGGGAATCCTTTGTCATGTATTAAATGTTTATTTGTAAACTTATTGTATACTTATATACAGGATATATAAAACATTGATGTGAGAATGTATAAACTAAAAGAGAAGGAAAAATTAAAATTAAACTTGTTTGGCCCATGTGTGATAAATCTCTGTTTTAGGGAGAGGATTTCAGCCTCTCATAGATTTTGACAAGTTGCCGGATGCTGCACATGTGCCTTTGGGGCACCCATAAATGCCAGGATTTCGCTCATATGAGCCAAACAGCCAATATGCATTGAGACTTAACATTAGGTTACTATTGCTAACAAATAAAGATGCCTACAGACAACAAATGGCAGTCACCAATTCAGAAGTGATTTAAGCTCTGAACAATTATCATTTTGAATAATTGTTGTACAAATATGCAGATTTCTGCTTGGCCAATTGCACATTTAACCTACGAGCATGTCTTAGGAGTGTAGGAGGAAACCCACGCAGGCACAGGGAGAACATGCAAACTCCAGGCAGGTGGTATCAAGGTTGGGATTTAAACCGACAACCCTTGTGCTGTTAGGTGGATGAGTTAACCACTTAGCCTCCAGGTATTACCTGCACAGAGTTTGCATGTTCTCCCTGTGCCTGCGTGGGTTTCCTCCCACACTCCATAGACATGCTGGAAGGTAGGGATGAGCCGAGCAACCCCCAGTTCGGTTTTTGGCAGAACATGCGAACAGACCGAAAGTTTGCGTGAACATTCGAACACTGTTAAAGTCTATGGGACCGAATGTAAAAAATCAAAAGTGCAAATTTTAAAGGCTAATATGCAAGTTATTGTCCTAAAAAATGTTTGGGGACCCAGTCCTGCCTCAGGTGACATGTATCAATGCAAAAAAAGTTTTTAAAACGGCCGTTTTTTTGGGAGCAGTGATTTTAATAATGCTTAAAGTGAAAAAATAAAAGTAAAATTTTCCTTTAAATATCGTACCTGGGGGGGTGACTATAGTGTGCCTATAAAGTGGTGCGTGTTTCCTGTGTTTAGAACAGTCCCTGCACAAAATTACATTTCTAAAGGAAAAACTGCTTGCGGCTGTAATGTAATGTCGGGTTCTGGCAATATGGATGAAAATTATTGAGAAAAACAGCATGGGTACCCCCCCCCCCCAGTCCATTACCAAGCCCTTTGGGTATTGTATGGATATTAAGGGGAACCCCGCACCCAAATTAAAAAAAGAAAAGGCGTGGGGCTCCCACATTTTGTAAGTTTAGCTCCAGCCAAAAAAATCCTTTTTTTTAGCTTTTTGGATAACATGGGGGAAGGATTATCACCCCTGTAACATTTGTTTTGCTGTCTGTGCCCCTGTTCAGAAGATTTCACCTCACTTTCTGTCCCAATGACAATTGGATTTAGAAAATTTGGGGTTATTAGGGAAACAAGGATTGGTGATAAAGCATTAGTGGAGACACCTTTTTCCCATATTAATTATTACAGGAGAGAAATGACACTCTCTCGGTCAATGCCAGCAACACACTACACAGAACCGACGTGCAGGCGGCCTTATATAGTGTGGGGCATGGACTTAACCTCCTGAGCCATAATCGGCCAAAGGCACCCTGCCTTTGGCCAATTATGACTCTCTTTGCTGACGGCCCTGTGATTGGCCAAAGCATGTGGGTCATAGTGCATGCTTGGCCAATTATCAAACAGCAATGCACTGCACTCCCGCAGTGCATTATGGGCCGTTACGTGCCACTCGAATTTGGCGTGAATGGCCCATGATGTTCGTTTTTCGACGAACGGGCGAACAGCCAATGTTTGAATCGAACTCATGTTCGACCCGAACAGAAAGCTCATCCCTACTGGTAGATTAATCGGCTCCTGCCTAAATTGGCCCTAGTGTATTCATGAATGTGAATTAGGAACCTTAGACTCTAAGCTCCTTGGCGGCAGGGCCTGATGTGAATGTACAATATATATGTAATATATGGATTCAGAAGACTGGAACAAAGCCTGGGTAAGAATAGCCAAATGGTCCTGCAACATGTCTATCTTGGAGACTGCCTCCAATGTCCTTTTCAGACGGTATTGGGTTCCTGCCTGAATCAGACACGCTAACTCCAGAATTTCACATTGAGATGGGAGAGGATTGCTGCATGTACCGGACTGTCACAGTGGTAAATGATTGCAACGGGACTGGGATTCTTCCCCAAGCAGAGTTGGGCATTAGCCTATAGACATACAAAAGTGATAAATGACTGGATTAGGTGAATGCTGTCTAAGGTTTGTACATAACTTTAAACTGAGCGCAGTGGAATTTTATTTCTGTGCTTATAGTGAAACCCCCCCGTGTGTACTACTTGGCGTTTAAAAGCGGATTGAGCAGCTTGCCATTTGTCTCCTTTAAGAAGAACTTATGCACCATGACAATGCAAAGAGAAAAATAGAATGTTTTTCTGTAGGAATATACAGTGCCTTGAAAAAGTATTCATACCCCTTGAAATTTTCCACATTTTTTTTATGTTACAACCAAAAATGTAAATGTATTTTATTGGGATTTTATGTGATAGACCAACACAAAGTGGCACATAATTGTGAAGTAAATGAAAATGAGAAATGGTTTTCAACATTTTTTACAAATAAATATGTGAAAAGTGTGGCATGCATTTGTATGCAGCTCCCTTTACTCTGATACCCCTAACTAAAATCTAGTGGAACCAATTGACTTCAGAAAACACCTAATTAGTAAATAGAGTCCACCTGTGTAATTTAATCTCAGTATAAATAGAGCTGTTCTGTGAAGCCTTCAGAGGTTTGTTAGAGAACCTTAGTGAACAAAAAGCATCATGAAAGCCAAGGAACACACCGGGCAGATCAGGGATAATGTTGTGGAGAAGTTTAAAGCAGGGTTAGGTTATAAAAAAAATATCCCAAGCTTTGAACATCTCAAGGAGCACTGTTCAATCCATCATCCGAACATGAAAAGAGTATGTATAAAAACAAAAATGTGTCTGCGCTAGATGATAAATGATAATACTAAAAACTAATAATATCAAAAAATATATATAAACATACAATAATAAGTGCTAAGTGCAAAAGTGAACATACATATACATCTATGTGCTGCAATAAAATGCTGTTAGATCAAAAATAACTAATAGTGCATATATTCAAAGTGCAAAGTGCTATATTAAACACACATAATGAGTGCCCAATCAGAAGAAAAACACTGACATTCCTCATATAAGTGTTTGAGGTTCAACCAGTGTAAATCCAAATTTGCATAAAGTGCTCAAAATAGTGTCCATAATCAGTGAAGCTCATCCATCATGTTCTTCAAAAGTGTAGCACCATAAAACATGCCTTAGTGCCCTCCTGTGATCCCCATAAGCATATGCGCTCACCTTCCAGCGTGTGACACAGTGTTTAAACTATGTCAAAAAGCGCTTTGGAGCCACTCCTGTGCTCAAATGGAATCAGCTGTGTGGACCTCCAATGCTCCCAATTAAGATTTTATGCAAGAAAAAAGAAACTCCATAGCGCAATACAGTTTAACAATAAAGAATATTAAATTAAATGTATATGGAACTCACCCCTTGCAGGGGTACTCACATGCTACAGGTGCGTCAGTGCACCCTTCTATATAAGCATAGATCAGCCGATCGTAACGGTATGGCGTGCGGTGCGGTGTGTGCCTCCAAATCTCCTGCTCTCTCTCTCTGCTGACAGGGGCCTGGACGGAGCTGTCAGCAGAGAGAGAGAGCAGGAGATTTGGAGGCACACACCGCACCGCACGCCATACCGTTACGATCGGCTGATCTATGCTTATATAGAAGGGTGCACTGACGCACCTGTAGCATGTGAGTACCCCTGCAAGGGGTGAGTTCCATATACATTTAATTAAATATTCTTTATTGTTAAACTGTATTGCGCTATGGAGTTTCTTTTTTCTTGCATAAAATCTTAATTGGGAGCATTGGAGGTCCACACAGCTGATTCCATTTGAGCACAGGAGTGGCTCCAAAGCGCTTTTTGACATAGTTTAAACACTGTGTCACACGCTGGAAGGTGAGCGCATATGCTTATGGGGATCACAGGAGGGCACTAAGGCATGTTTTATGGTGCTACACTTTTGAAGAACATGATGGATGAGCTTCACTGATTATGGACACTATTTTGAGCACTTTATGCAAATTTGGATTTACACTGGTTGAACCTCAAACACTTATATGAGGAATGTCAGTGTTTTTCTTCTGATTGGGCACTCATTATGTGTGTTTAATATAGCACTTTGCACTTTGAATATATGCACTATTAGTTATTTTTGATCTAACAGCATTTTATTGCAGCACATAGATGTATATGTATGTTCACTTTTGCACTTAGCACTTATTATTGTATGTTTATATATATTTTTTGATATTATTAGTTTTTAGTATTATCATTTATCATCTAGCGCAGACACATTTTTGTTTTTATGTCTCACTTACACGATTATGGAACGTGATTTAGTGTTTGCTGCTGATGTTGGCCTATGATTGATTTTATGTTTTTATTTTTATTTTTATAAGGCATTAACCCGTATGTGGCTCGCAAGGTTTTTTATTTATTATGAAAAGAGTATGGCAACTGCAAACCTACCAAGACATGGCCGTCCACCTAAACTGACAGGTCGGGCAAGGAGAGCATTCATAAGAGAAGAAGCCAAGAGGCCCATGGTAACTCTGGAAGAGCTGCAGAGATCCACAGCTCAGGTGGGAGAATCTGTCCACAGGACAACAATTAGTCGTGCACTTCACAAATCTGGCCTTTATGGAAGAGTGGCAAAAAGAAAGCCATTGTTGAAAGGAAGCCATAAGAAGTCCCATTTGCAGTTTGCGAGAAGCCATGTGGGGGACACAGCAAACATGTGGAAAAAGGTGCTCTGGTCAGATGAGACTAAAATTTTACTTTTTGCCCTAAATGCAAAACGCTATGTGTGGCAGAAAACTAACACTGCACATCACCCTGAACACACCTACCCCACTGTGAAACATGGTGGTGGCAGCGTCATGTTGTGGGGATTCTTTTCTTGAGCAGGGGGAAGGTGGTCAGAGTTGATGGGAGGATGGATGGAGCCAAATACAGGGCAATCTTAGAAGGAAAGCTGTTAGAGTCTGCAAAAGACTTGAGACTGGGGCAGAGATTCACCTTCCAGCAGGACAACGACCCTAAATGTACAGCCAGAGCTACAATGGAATGGTTTGGATCAAAGCATATTCATGTGTTAGAATAGCCCACTCAAAGTCCAGACCTTAATCCAATTGAGAATCTGTGACAAGTTTGGAAATTGCTGTTCAGACACTCCATCCAATCTGACAGAGCTTGACTTTTTTTGCAAACAAGAATGGGCAAAAATGTCACTCTATAGATGTGCAAAGCTGGTAGAGACATCTCCAAAAAGACTTGCAGCTGTAATTGCAGTGAAAGGTGGTCCCAGTGCCGGCCCAAGACATTGTGCTGCCTGGTACCAAGAATGAAATGCTGCCCCCCCTCCAAAAAAAAATAAATCACACCCACCAAAATGCCTCCATATCCATTATTTTATATCATGGTAACTAAAGTGGACCTGTCATGGCTCTATACATGTAAAGGAGTGTAAAGAGGACCTGTAAAAATACAAACCACGGAGGTGATTAAATACTACCAAAAGAAAGCTCTATTTGTGAGAAAAAAAGGACGCAAATTTTGTTTGGGTGCAACGCCGCACGACCGCGCAATTGTCAGTTAAAGCTATGCAGTGCCGTATCGCAAAAAAATGATTGAAGTGCAATATTTCTATTATTACATTGTTATATAAAATAAAATAGTTCAACTCACCATAATGCAGAATCAGTGGGAGCCCTGAGCGTGTCACTTGCCAACGTCACCTGCCTTCAGATGCGGATTGTCACTTGCCACGACGCCACCTGCCACACATTGCGGATTGTCACTTGCCACGACGCCACCTGCCACACATTGCGGATTGTCACTTGCCACGACGCCACCCGCCACACATTGCGGATTGCCACGACGCTACCTGCCACACATTGCGGATTGTCACTTGCCACGACTCCACCTGCCACACATTGCGGATTGTCACTTGCCACATGTACCGGATTGTCGCTTGCCACGTCTCCTGCCACACATACCGGATTGTCGCTTGCCACGTCACTTGCCACATGTACCCGATTGTCGCTTGCCACGTCACCTGCCACACTTACCGGATTGTCGCTTGCCATGTCACCTGGCACACATTGTGGATTGTCACTTGCCACTGCTGCTGATCCCACTGTGAGGAGCCCGGTGTTCTGCTGAAAAAGGTCCCCCATCGGATAGTGTCCGCCCTGTACTGCGCTGGAGGACAAAGGAGACTCCAAAAGTCTCCGAACATCAACAGTGGGAGCGTGTGGCAAAATGTACTCTGAAGCGCAGGCGCTGTGTAGAGCTCATGAACAGCTGTTCATATTCAGAGACTTTCGGCGTCTCCTTTGTCCTCCGTACTGCGCAAGGGCTGCGCCTGCGCAGTACAGGGCGGACAGTATCTGATGGGGGACCTTTCTCGGCGGATCCTCACAGTGGGATCCGCAGCAGAGCGGGTGGAACAGGCTGGCTGGTGGGCGGCTATTTGCCGCCCCCCTGCTCCATCTGGTCCCATGGTAGGGCCGGCCCTGTGTGGTCCTACAAAGTTTTCATTCAGGGGGGGCTGAATACAAATTCAAGCCACACTTTTCACATCTTTATTTGTAAATAATTTTAATAACTATTTATCATTTTCCTTCCACTTCACAATTGTGTGCCACTTTGTGTTTGTCGATCACTTAAAATTCCAATAAAATACATTTACGTTTTTGGTTGTAACATGACAAAACATGGAAAATTTCAAGGAAATACTTTTTCAAGGGACTGTATAGATTTTTGTTGAATCCCAAATGCACTGTGTCAGCGCTTCATATTCTTTACTAGTCTCAGAAGCAAAGCAGCTTCCAAATTACCAGATGTGCATGTAGGTCTTTGGTAAAAAAAATCTCTATTGGCCTCTTTGTTTTATCCCTGCACATGCATATACAAAGTTAAAGAGCAACTCTAAACATAAATTCAGTTCTAAAGCTATTTCGAAAACACTAAAGCTTTGCAAGTGATAATTTAGTCACTCTACACAGTACATTATTCAGAGTTTTCTATAATCCTCTTTCAATTACATTTATCAAGCTTTTTATAGTACTTCTGTGAAAATCTACAGCATCTTGTCTGGTGATTCTCTGAACTATCCCTCTCGAGTTCCGGTGTGGATAAGGCTGCAGTGGGCCTAAATATAAGCACTGTATAGCTTGAGGGTAACCCCTTGGTAACAATTTTAAAAATAGAAAGGTGTAGATATGGCGCTATTCCTCTATTTGGTAAAAAATCGTAGAGTCCTGCACTTAAACAGAATTTCATAGGAAAAAAACCTTTGTAAAACTAAAAAGAATGCTAAATGTGTTGCACCCCCTGCCTGTTGTAGGGTTGCAATGAAAAAGTGTGTTGAAAGTACTGTGTTATCCATATAATGAAATTAAGCCTTAATTATAAAGTTGAAGTGCCAAAATAAAATTAATATCATGTTAAAGTATGTAATACATTTTGTGATATGTTGATGTGTGTGAGGGTGTGACTTCTCCGTAGTTTTCAATCCTATTGTGTGCTAAACGACAAATGTGTTTGACCCTCTGTTGCAATATCTCACCAAATAACCAGGGACATGGCAAACAGAAAACTAAATATATAATACATATAATATAATCTAAATGCCAAATAATATTGAAATAAATAGTTAGAATCCCACTATGAAAAACAGAGTAAAAGTGCAATTCAAACAGTAAATATTTAAATGAGTCCATGGATCTAATGATGAAAAATAAAATAAAGATAAAGTGACTAGTGCTCCAAAACAGTGTCCAGTGCCTGATCAGAGTGATGTTGTATATCCTTTTAAGTGCCAGTGGTGCCAGTGATGTTATCCGTGCTGGTAGTAGATTTGCACTCACCAGATACCCTTACCCTGCCAGGGGTACTGCGCGTTCACAGTATAAGCTACTGTGTAGCTCTCTGGGGCCAGCTGGGTAATCTGTGTATCACTTACTGGCGTTCCACCGAGATTTCACATAGGAAAGAGAGGGGTACCCATAGCGTACAGGCATTTCCCACTTTTAAGCACACAATGGGGTATATTTACTAAAGCTGGAAAGTGTGAAATCAGGCTCACTGCTGCATAGAAACCAATGAGCTTCTAACCCCAGCTTGTTAAATTAAGCTTTGGTAATAAAACCTGGAAGCTCATTGGTTTCTATTCAGAAGTGAGCCTGATTTTGCACTTCCCAGCTTTAGTAAATAAACCCCATTGTGTACTTAAAAGTGGAGTATGCCTGTAATATTGTTTATAAAGTAGTTTATTCGTAGACAGGGGTGTTGCTAGGTCTACAAAAGATCTGGGGCTAGAGCCCATAGTAATGAAGTAAAGAAAGTCATACACATATATATAATATACGTGTGGGTGTATATATATCTCTGAGTGTAGATTAGTCCCCAGAGAGCCCCCCCACTTATATCAGGGTTCCCAGAGAGCCCATCCCCCCTTACATCATTGTCCCTAGAGCCCCCCTTACATCAGGGTCTCTAGAGAGCCTCCCTACTTACATCAGGGTCCCCAGAGCCCCCCTCATTACATCAGGGTGCCCAGAGCCCCCCTCATTATATCAGGGTCCCCAGATAGCCCACCACCTCTTACATCAGGGTCCCCAGAACCCCCCTTACATCAGGGTCCCCAGAGAGCCCCAGGGCTCAGGAGTTGGCTACATAAACAATGCAGGGCTCAGCTGTGCCCATCTATGCAGAATCACCAGTGCCCAGCAATGCAGCCTCACCAGTGACCAGCAATACACCCCCCACTGCAGTGTCCTCTGTCCCCTGCACCCCACCCCACTGCAGTGTCCTCTGTCCCCTGCACCCCACCCCATTGCAGTGTCCTCTGTCCCCTGCACCCCACCACACACACTGTGTCGTTAGAACTCTTACCTTACAGGGGTGTACAGCAAGCAGAGCATCTGAGATCGGCATCACAGGGCTGGATGGGGGCCGGAACTACAGAAGTTAACTTTTCACATTAACAGGCTGGTGATTGGTTGCTAGGATTGTCCAGCAACCAATCACCTGCTGTTTAATGAAAAAGTTAACTCCTGCGGTTCCCGCCCCCATCCAGCCCTGTGATACTGGGTGCTCGCCGCTGTCCAATGAAGAGGACAGCAGCGAAAATTTCCGTGGGCCAGGTGCCCACATTCAAGGGTGGTGGACCAGGTGCCAACCCCTGCCCTAGACACTCGGGGCTATGGGCCCCAGATTCGGGGCTATAGCCTCAATAGCCACCCCCTAGCAACGCCTCTGTTCGTAGATAAGGTAAAAGATTACACTCACATTTTTGTAAAAATAGACAAGCATAAGTGAAAATGGAGCAGGCGCCCGATGAACAAAGAATTGCGGCCCTGACTGGAAGTGACGCAAGACGTACTGTAACTCCACCCAATTAACCAAGTAATTTAACCCTTTTTCAGTCGCTAGCAGGGGTTAAAAGCGCCCTGCTAGCGGCCGAATAGCACCGCAAAAACAACGGTAAAGCCTGGGGCAGCTCAGTGTGAAAGGGCTCTTAAAATCACCCGTGTAGCTTTTCACATAAGCGTTCAGTCCATCCATATTTAAAACCGATCCAGACTGAACCTATACAGTATATATATATATATATATATATATATATATATATATATATATATATATATATATATATATATATATATATATATAGACAGGATGATGTAAACGGACGCACTTTTCTGTTTGCATCCACTTAATTCAGAGACTGTTTGATGTCTGCAGGAAAAACAGAAAAGGTTTGCGTCCTTTACATTTTTGGGCACATAAATGGATATCGGCCATTTACGTCTGCTTTTAGGCAAGAAACATATATTTTTTCTTTATATGTGTGTCCACCTATAACTATTTTTGAAACTAAACAAAAACGGACATCTGATGAAAACTGAATTGAACTGAAGATAGATGTACAAACTAATGTAAACTGATTTAAATGTTTTGTGCAGTGTTTTTTTTAATCGGTTTTTATTATGGAACTGAAGATGCTCTTGTGAATGGACCAGAGCATGTTCAGCCAATGGGCTTATTTACGGTTGGATCAGGTAATAATTGTATTACTGTGAACTCTCCCTGATTAGTTGGCCGAGTCTTGATGAAGAAATAGCCTGGCCAGGATGGAGTTTCCCAGCCATTTGCTATTGTTTCCACCAAGGCAAACCAGCTCCAGCACTTTCCATAGTTAGAAGCACGCATCTTTACTTAATAGATGTTTGTCTTATAAATATTCAAGAAAGAGAACAACTGCTTGGCGGCCAGACAGTGCATGCATGGGCAGTAGTGTATTTAGGTTTTGTGCTGCCCTAGGCCTGACTAAACTCGCGCACCCCCTAATTTAAATATGGCCCACCCCTTCCTGTCAAGGCCACACCCCTTGCTGTTTAAGACCCGCCCTGAAACACTAGTTCTGAGGGCCTGGGGGGGGGGGGGGGCAATGGATTCCCTTAATTTGCATAGATTTCCTCTCACTTACTGTATGGCTATGGGGCAGAAAGTGAATGGAAAGCTCTGCAATGGGACAGGGATGGTAAAAGATAAACTGACAGGGGTTATAACCCTCCCTTACTCTATCCAAAATGAAAAAAAAAGTGTTGCCTATAGTTCTTTAAGCACAAATTTCTGATAATTTTATGGAGAGGACTAAGAAGATATAACCATGCCAATGGTGCAGCAGAAAACATATAGCACAGTGAGGAAGGTTTGTGGTCCAGGATGATAGGACAGTCAAAATTAGAAGCTGCACCCCCTCCCCCCCCCCAGTTGCGGAATGCCGGCCGCCCACATACCGGAAGCAGTGTGGCCGCTTTATGGGGGCGCAAAGACTAATTTGCCTCTCAGCCCAGTCCGCCCCATAAGACTAGCACCACACTAATGCCCCGTACACACGGTCGGACATTCTGACAACAAAATCCATGAATTTTTTTCCGACGGATGTTGGCTCAAACTTGTCTTGCATACACACGGTCACACAAAGTTGTGGGAAAATCCGATCATTCTGAACACGGTGACGTAAAACACGTACGTTGGGTCTATAAACGGGGCAGTAGCCAATAGCTTTCGTCTCTTTATTTATTCTGAGCATGCGTGGCACTTTGTGCGTCGGATTTGTGTACACACGATCAGAATTTCCGACAAAGGATTTTGTTGTCGGAAAATTTTATAGCCTGCTCTCAAACTTTGTGTGTGCCGGAAATTCCGATGGAAAATGTGTGATGGAGCCTACACACGGTCGGAATTTCTGACAACAAGGTCCTATTACACATTTTCCGTCTGAAAATCCGACCGTGTGTACAGGGCATAACAGTGTAGCGCAAGGCGGTGGGGACTCTTTCCGTGCTGCCCCCCTGCAAAGTGCTGCCCTAGGCCTGGGCCTTGTCGGCCTAGGCCAGGATACATTGTTGTGCATGGGTGATCACCATCTAGTGTCTGTGAGCAATTTTAGACTCTATTCACACCTTAGTACGAGCGTTAATGTGCATGCACCACTATGTGCAATATACAGTATGTGTGTTATCGTGCAGTGACTTTTTTTTTTTTTTGAATGGAGCCATAGTGGGAAAAAAAAAAACCTGGTAATTGTTTATGATGCACAGTGATTTAGCTTTAACTAAATGGCATCCAGTTAGGGTGTAGACCAGGGATATGCAATTAGCGGACCTCCAGCTGTTGCAGAACTACAAGTCCCATGAGGCATAACAAGACTGACAGCCACAAGCATGACACCCAGAGGCATGATGGGACTTTAGTAGTTTTGCAACAGCTGGAGGTTCGCTAATTGCATATCCCTGGTGTAGACTCAATTTAAACTGCACATTACAATACTAAACCTAAAATATGCTCACCGGAAACATGCTAAACTTTCTCTTTAACGTAGCCCCATACACTATATTACCAAAAGTATTGTGACACCTGCCTTTACACGCACATGAATTTTAATGGCATCCCAGTCTTCATTCGTAGGGATCAATATTGAGTTGGCCCACCCTTCGCAGCTATAACATCTTCAACTCTTCTGGGAAGGCTGTCCACAAGGTTTAGGAGTGTGTCTATAGGAAGGTTTGACCTTGACCATTCTTCCAGAAGTACATTTGTGAGGTCAGGCTCTGATGTTGGATGAGAAGGCCTGGCTCGCCGTCTCCACTCTAATTCATCCCAAAGGTGTTCTATCAGGTTGAGGTCAGGGCTCTGTGCAGGCCAGTCAAGTTCCTCCACCCCCAAACTCGCTCATCCATGTCTTTATGGAAAGATTTTTCAATTGTTATCGTTTCACTTGAGATAAGCCTCCACCAGTGTCTAGGCACACCAACGCTGTTTGTGGTTATGCAGCAACTTGGCCTGAGTGAAAACTAGATTGTCCCTGCAGGATGACCTGTCCTTTCATACCATAAGCAACTTTAGGGTTCATTTACATATGCATCTTCCCAAAATGAATGGCAGTGCATGTTGCAGGCGTTGCAAGGCCAATTATTTAAACAGTACTTTGCCTTAAAACTTTTGTGGCACGTATGATTTTTGGGACTTTGGCAGCCCATTATTTTTAATAGGCTGCCTCAATGTAGTGTTTTTCAGTGATGGTGAAGGGATTTTGCTGTTCACGTTTTGATGTCAAGATTCAGATCAGGATTTCACCTCAATTATTTTTTCACCTTTGATGGACTTTTTATTATTCATTGTATATTTGACCAATTTTTTTATGATGTATATTTGAGCTATCATTATTGGTATCACTCATCTGTGTTACGATTTGTGCAATTATCACTGTACACCATTACTTCTTATTGGTTTTAGTCCCAGTAATTTATTCAATTATGTTTGATTCACATAGGTAGGCTGGTTATCATAGACTAGAATTTATCTTTTGCGGTCAGCATTGGGTATATATATATATATATATATATATATTTTTATTTTCATTCAAAATATTTATCCTTTATACAATAATTTTTCACATATATTTAGCGCTCCCCTGTTTTCCCCCCTTTTGCCTCAATGCAATGCACTTTAATGTATTACGTAACGCATGTTAACATATTCCACAACTATAAATGGCCCCTTAATCTAAAAAGCCAAATTTTATGAACCTTGTCCTAACAACCTTTGTACTATTAAGATTTAGAGATGGACATTGCTGTAAGTATTTATATCATGTTATCATGTTAATAAATAAAGAATAAACAATGCATTATAAGACATATTTAACCTGTTGCTCAATAAACTCAAGTTGCATTGATGGAACAAATGAAACAACTTCAAATCTGCAATGAACAAAAAAAAACTGATTTCTAAAAAGAGACATGAAGGGCACAATACAGCTATTACACTGATTTATGTAAATGTATAGAATTGCCTGCATTGTGTCATAGGCCATTAAAGTGAATTGTTAGCAGTAAAAACTTTACAATGTCAGGTGTAAAATGATCCAGGCCTGTGATTGCAGCACACTTTCCTGACAGCCTTACTGGACCTGGCTTTTGTATATCAGAATCCATACAACTAATTTATTTGGCCTGAGACTTTTTGTATATAAAAGGCACTAATGCACGATAAGAAGAGCGGAAGAAAAATTTCAAACAACAAACGGTCGTCCGATCATCTGATCGTTATATATTGCTTTCGACAGCCAATTCTGACTTTTCGGACGACAAAACCTGGAGGCGCATGAAAATTTTTATCGTAAGTGAACACAACGCCTAAATTTCATTTAATTAGTACAGTTTTCGTCTGCAAAAAACCGTAAGAGTAAGACTTCGCATGCTCGGAAACTAAAGAATACATTACAAAACTATTCAACACATTACATCACTTGCAAAGTATTCTGTCATAGGAGAATTTTCATAAGTTGAGGCACCTCAACATTTTCCATAGGAGACTAGAATGAAAAAAAAAAACTGGACGATTATTCGCCTGATAATCTCATCGTGTATACGAGGCTTTAGAGCCAGTGCAACAACTGCTTTTTCATTCTGTTGCATTTTATTGTATAGAACCCCAAAAATGTCAGATGTTTTTGCTTCAGTTTGAAAAAAGTTTGCTACAGGATAAAAACGTTAGGCTGGTTTTACACTAATGTGAATTGGATGAGGGTTGCCCTGCATCCAATTCGCACAGCTGGAGATTGTGACCCACTCTCTATGGAACTGCTTCGAATATCTCCGTAGCAGCTCCAGTACGATTTGCACAGGAACCCTGTGTGTCTTTTGGTCCATTTCAGGTACGAATTCAGACAAAAATTCAAGCTGAAATCGGACCTGAAACAGTGAACGAGGACGCACTGGACTCCTGCTGTGAGCCGCTGTGTGCTAATATGTGCAGCTGCGGTTTGCAGTCCGGTGCGTTCCTGTTCACCAGTTCAAGTGCGATACAGGTACAAATTTTGAATTTGCACCTGAACAGAAACCAAAAATGCACAGGAACCTTTTGGAAACCACACCACAGCCACCTCAGACATGTGTGAACCAGCTTCATTGAGAGCCGCTCACATTCACATGCCATGCGAATTCGATGCGGTTTAAAACCCATCCAATTTGCACATATGTGAACCCAACCTTATAGTTCTTTGCGAATGTCTATGTGTGTCCATCATTTGATACTACCTCAGTGCTCTTAAAGCAAACTTTTCCTGAACAGATATGGGAGCTGCCATGGCTGATCTCCTGAACATGTTAGATCCCTGCCTTCAAAAAGTTTAAATAACTAACCAGAAAATATAAAGGGTCCCGTGCACACTTTTCTACTCTGTTGGGTTGAATTACCACATTTGCGTTACAAATTGGTATTTTACACATTGTACTGAGTTGTGTTATTGTACCCCATTCATTATGACGGGGCTACCAAAACAGCATAACTGATTAATGGCTAATGACTAATTGGTATTTTACACGCTGAATTGAGTTCTGTTATTGTACCCCATTTATTATGAGGGGGCTACCAAAACAGCATAACTGAGAAAAAAACATACCTGCACCATTTTGTAATATAACGTAGCAAAACACACGGTAAGTCATAGCGTGATGCAGCAATAGCGTGTGGTCCCGAACTGTACTAGTGCTATTTGGGCGCCATTCTAAATTACTAGTCAGCAATGAGTAAGGCCTTTTCAGTTGAAATGCGTTAGTGTAACTGATTTGCTTTTATGGAGTTGTATGTATAATTCTTAAAAAAAAAAAAATTCACAGGGCTCATTCTGTTTGTAAAATAATGGCACCGTAATGCACCTCACAAAGTACTCTGCATGAAATGCATTAGGGTAATGTGCAATAAGGGCTCATTCACACACGCACAGCCACAATTGTTGATCCTGGTGAATTGCATTGTTTCCTTCTTTTATTTTATTTTTTTAATTTTATTTTTTATTTGTTAGAACGTTATTGAAATATCACAACTGATGTTTCATTCAGTTATACCTCCAACAGCGTTGGGCAATGTGGTGGAGTGCGTCGCACCATACTGTGCTGAGTACTGGTTCCCAGCGCACACTACCAATCTTGGTGGTATGATCTGCCTCATAGGATGCAAGCCTTTTTCCCCTTGTCTTGCCTCCCAGCGCAGCCCCATCACACTTGGTGTGAATGAGCCCTAAAGCGTGCGTTTTACTGTGCGTTACCGCAAAACAAAGTGGTTAAGCCAGCCAAATTACAGAAGCCATTATCCATATGTTTGTTCTGGGTTAGTTACTCAAAGCATTGAAGCAGTAGGATTAAACCATAACCCGACAGTCCAGCAACAGTCTGAGAAGTCAGTCCTCATGCTTCTTTCATCTAGCTCAGCCTTTCTCAACCTTTTCAACACAGGGGAACCCTTGAAATAACTTTCCGGTCCCAGGGAACCCCTACAAAAAATGACTACAATTCATGGTATGTTAGTGAGATGGTCAGTAGGAACAGTGGTCCATATGCTTATGGTCACTGGGAAGAATCACCCCTAGACAGATAGTTATAAAGATCAATGGTGTCAGTGGGAACTTCTCTGAGATGCAGAAATTGCTCCATGCTCAAGGAACCCCTAGCAACTTCTGGAGGAACCCTAGGGATCCATGGAACCCTGGTTGAGAAACCCTGATCTAGCTACAAGAGTATAAAGCAACAGGAGATGCATTGCAACTAGCAGCAGCACTAATATATTACAGCAGTGAATTTATAAAACAGCTTCAATGTAAAGCTCACCATACACTATACAATCTGATTTAGATCAACCAACAACTAAACAATTTGATTTAGATTTACCAACAGCTATATATTATAGTAATTATATAATATCGATATATGAAGGCCTGTGTGATTGAATAGAGATTGTTTGGGTGGTATAAATATGTCTTCATTTTAAATAGTTTGCACAATCTTATTTAAATTTACCAATCAGATTGTAGTTTGTGTGACCATCCTACCAGCAACTAGATTGTAAGTGTACTCAATAACACAAGGCAGAGATGTTTCGCTGGACCCAAGTAAGCCAATCAGAATCCCGCAACTTAAAGACTGATGAAATCTACTCGTCCTGCCAAAATGACTGCACACCCTTGCTCACAATTACTAATTAATCTCTTCTTTTATTTTTTATTTTTTTTATAGTCACAGAGCCAACACAAAAATAATTAATTGTCCTCATCTAGCTAAACAGAAAAATACTAATTTGAAGTTAGCAGCAGAGAAGTTGATTTTATAATATTAATAATTTTCAGCTGGAAAGTGGTCTGCGCTTATCAATCTAAAATAAATGCTGCATGCAGAATAGTTCTTACCAAGCAAAAGACTCCAAAGTAGCATCTGGAAGATGAGGATGGAGAAAGGGAATCCCATCACTTGTGATGCTGGCGGTGAGTTGCAGGCAAATCCTTATCATGTGTCAGCTTCCCACCCTGTATTAGTATATCCTCTGTGTAGTCTATGAGGTTACCTCCCTGGCTCAGCCGGACTGATGCTGCTGCTTAGAACTCTTCCAGGCTTATAGATACATCTACACCTCCCTATACTGTCATGTACTCTAAGGTCCTAGAGCCCTCTGTGTTCTGATTCCTGGGAATTCTGCTTCACAATAAACAAGTTCTCTCTGCCTGCCCTTGCGTGATCACTTATTTCATTTCACCGATGTGATTACAAGCGCACCAGCCAGTTGATGTCCTAACAAAGCTAAAACTCAGACAACACGTGTATCATTTTATCCCTGCAATCATCCCCTGGCTGTACAGCCAATCACTGAAGCCAGCCATTAGCTTGTGTGCGTAGACAATACGATTACGTGACGTGGATATAATGGTATCTTAATATTGTTCTTCTTTTTTTATTTATTTATTTTTTTAAGGGCTAGAGAAATGCAGATTATTATTACAGGCATTAATATAGCACTGTGAATTTTCACAGTACTTTATTTACTTTACATTCACATCAGGCCCTGCCCTCAAGGAGCCTGCAATATAAGGTCCCTATCTCTCTTGCATACATACTAAAGACAGGAGCCAATTAACCTACCAACATCTCTTTGAAGTGGGAGGAAAGGAGAGTAGACCTAGAGCAGGGATATGAAATTAGTGGATCTCCAGCTGAGGAAACACAAGGAAGTACAGGGAGGACATGCAAACTCCATGCAGGTAGTGTCCTGGCCAGGATTCAAACTAATAAATGCAGGGTTGCAAAGCACAAGTGCTAAGCACTAAATTAGGCTCATTTTTTGTGGTCCATGCAAAACACCTTATGTATAAAGTATAAGTACCCCCCAGTAGAAAGGGATTTTAAGGGCAAACTTTTTAAGAACACAATATTTTCAAAAAATAGAAAAATCTATTTCATAAAAGCAGTGTAACGGTCAGAGATAACAACCATGCACAAAGTGATACATAATATCCATATATAGTATATAAGAAAAGAGCACTTCTCCTATAGTCCGACGCGTTTCGGGAGATTCAAGACAAATCCCTTCTTCAGGGGCATGATGGAAAAGGACCTGGGGGTCCTAATAGATGATAGGCTCAGCAATGGCATGCAATGCCAAGCTGCTGCTAACAAAGCAAACAGAATATTGGCATGCATGAAAAAGGTGATTAATTCCAGAGATAAAACGATGATTCTCCCACTCTACAAGACTCTGGTCAGGCCACACCTAGAGTATGCTGTCCAGTTCTGGGCACCAGTCCTCAGGAAGGATGTACTGGACATGGAGCGAGTACAAAGAAGGACAACAAAGCTAATAAAGGGTCTGGAGGATATTAGATATGAGGAAAGGTTGCGAGCACTGAACTTATTCTCTCTGGAGAAGAGACGCTTGAGAGGGGATATGATTTCAATATACAAATACCGTACTGGTGACCCCACAATAGGGATAAAACGTTTTCGAAGAAGGGAGTTTAACAAGACTCGTGGCCACTCATTAAAATTAGAAGAAAATAGGTTCTTTTCCGTAAGAGCGGCAAGGATGTGGAATTCCCTTCCACAGGCTGTGGTCTCAGCGGGGGGCATCGATAGTTTCAAGAAACTATTAGATAAGCACCTGAACGACGGCAACATACAGGGATATACAATGTAATACTGACATATAATCACACACATAGGTTGGACTTGATGGACTTGTGTCTTTTTTAAACCTCACCTACTATGTAACTATGAAGGAGACAATAGTTGGAGACGCTCAATACTACATTCATGGAATCAAGTGTTTATTAAAAAGGATTATTAGGATGCTGCTGATCGGAAATGGAGACACATATCCAAAATGAAAAGAAGGTCACCCAGTAAAGGATAAATCCTCAAGGCTCGAGAGATCCCTCACAAGGATCCCCAGAAAGAGTAAATACCAGCAGCAGATTCGTGCAGAGCAGTATATGGCTGGAATTATTAGGATATCAATCCTTGGTGGAAGAATAGCGGAGTTTGTCTCTCAGCGAACCCCAGAACGGCAGCATCCGCCTTTCTGGGGTTCTCTGAGAGACAAACGCCGCTATTCTTCCACCAAGGATTGATATCGTCATATGAGGGATCTCTTTCTACCAAGGATTGATATCCTCATATGAGGGATCTCTCAAGCCTTGAGGATTTATCTTTTACTGCGTGACCTTCTTTTCATTTTGGATATGTGTCTCAAAGATAAATCCTCAAGGCTTGAGAGATCCCTCATATGAGGATATCAATCCTTGGTAGAAAGAGATCCCTCATAGGACGATATCAATCCTTGGTGGAAGAATAGCGGCGTTTGTCTCTCAGAGAACCCCAGAAAGGCGGATGCTGCCGTTCTGGGGTTTGCTGAGAGACAAACTCCGCTATTCTTCCACCAAGGATTGATATCCTAATAATTCCAGCCATATACTGCTCTGCACGAATCTGCTGCTGGTATTTACTCTTTTTGGGGATCCTTGTGAGGGATCTCTCGAGCCTTGAGGATTTATCCTTTACTGGGTGACCTTCTTTTCATTTTGGATATGTGTCTCCATTTCCGATCAACACCATCCTAATAATCCTTTTTAATAAATACTTGATTCCATGAATGTAGTATTAAGCGTCTCCAACTATTATCTCCCCCGAAGAAGGGATTCATCTTGATCTCTCGAAACACGTCGGGCTATAGAAGTGCCATTTTCTTATATACTATATATGGATATTCTGTATCACTTTGAGCATGGTTGTTATTTCTGACCGTTGCACTGCTTTTATTAAATACATTTTTCTATTTTTTGAAAATATTGTGTTCTTAAAAAGTTCACCCTTAAAATTCCCTTGTACCGGGGGGTACTTATTCTTTATACATACCGGTAATATATTTGGGATGGTGGCAACAATAAATGGAGTTTCTCCTCCATAATGGTTCTTCTTAGATAATGCCAAACACCTTAAAGCAACTCTGTGGCTTAAAAAAAAATCACTGTGAGGCTCCATGCACACTGGCTTAAAAATCGCTGTTTCTACAGGAGTTTTGTGTTTTGCCTTTAGAAGCAGCTCAATGTTATCCCATGTGTCCATGCACATTAGGACGTTCCCTAAGGAAGAAGTCCTTTTGTGACGAAACCAGTCGGGCGGAGTTACACATCTATGTTAACGTGTCTTTCTTTCTGGAAGTGTTGGCGATCTCTGTTAGTGTTCACTGTCCTTGTTACATGCTGATTTGATCAATCGATTATGTAAGTGCAATACTTTTATTAAAGTTAATTTTAATTTACACTATTGGAATTCATCTCTTTATTAGTGACTAAACCAACGAGTGTGACGGCCTGGGACAAGATAGCTGTTAACATGTGCGTGGATAGTCTGGAATGATTCCTGTGGTTTTATCTATGTTTGGGAAGCAGTGGATGAGACACACAAGCTTATTCTTACCCCCTGTAATAGGAGGTCTATGCTCTCTGGTAAGAGCACATCCGTATATGTGATGGAGGTGAATTCACAAGGTGGAGCGAATCTATTTTGAACTTGGATTATCTTCGTTTTTTCACCATTTGGCACTGTATATTTGTATTATACACATAACATTTTGGATTTATTGTTTTTTTTATTTAAGTGCAACACAGTTTTTGTACTTGTGATTTTCACTGTGGACAATGTCTCACATGTGTGGTGCAGCTTTATGTAATCGTTTCTTTTTTTTTTCACAAGCGCAGTTTAATTTCATTGATATTTATTGCACATTAGGACGATTAGAGGCCTATTTTGAGCTCAACATTTAAAGTCAGGAAAAAAAACCCTTCTGGTTTGCATTTGTTTGGAGCTTACTGGCAGAAAAAACGCAAAACTCTCCTAAACGCGTCAAAACTTTGTACAAAAAAAAGTTCTATATGAGTGTTTTTTCTGCCAAGGAAACTGGAGTTTTTTTAAGCCCAGCGTGCATGAAGACGAAAAATACATTTTTAGTACTTACATTATTGGCTGTCAGCAAGTCCAAATTTCAAGAGTTATGGCAGCATCTGACTCTTCCAAGTGTTTCGAATGCCTGTGTCCCCCAGCTCATCATGATTCCATCCACTGGCCTCTGTCACTACAGGACACATTATTGACATAGAGTTCGTTAGGAGGAACCACAGTGCGTAGTGGAGGACCAGGCAACTGACACACCCAGAACTGTCAGATATTTGAGCCATCAAAGCTCTTGACAGTGGCTTTTTATATGGTGTTCAGCATTTGTAATTTTAAAAAAAGATACTCAAGATATAGAATCTCAATGTTCTCCATTTTTTTCTAGATTTTTTCCAGAAGGAATTTTAGTATTTCATATGAGGTTTTTTTAATTGTGCTGTAGCCGCACCTGGAAGATTACCTTGAAAGATACATGTGATGTTTGAAGCCACATAGATGGGAGAGGATCAGGGTTGTATAGGTTGTATCAGTACCATCTCTGAATACCATTAAGCATGTATCTTTCAAGGTAATCTTCCAGGTGCTTTTTTCAATCACCTTGGTGATATCTGCAGCTTATATCATCTCGTTTTTTGTTACTTGTATCATCATAGATATATTTTATATATTTCCTACATTATAGAAGTCCCCTCCACTGCAGGGTGTTGGTGTGCGCAGTCCGGTGTTCCTCGTTGAGGTCCCCCTCTCAGCTCCTGGGCCAGGCTCCATGGCTCACCCCTGGCTTTGTTTTGTCGCACGGTCCTAGTTTTGGCTATTATGTGAGTAACCTTTTTGGCATGGCCCATTATGCCCAAATTTCCCCCTTTTCTGCTGATCTTGTTAGACCCTGAAACTATATTGCTTTTCATACATTTTTTATAGAATTTAGATGCATCTAGCTCCTGAAGAGTGGATTGAAGTCCATGAAATGCAGCGTCGGGCCTACCTTTGATGCATCAAACACACATTGACCAATTTTCAGATGTTTTTTACTTCACATGACTTTTATCTTGCTTGGGGGATTAAGATGCATAATTGTACCTACCCATGTCCTATGATTGTGTATACATAGATTTATTGTCTATATGCGATTTTTTTTATGTTTAATGTATGCAATGCGTTTTTATGCCATGTTGATCATTGGTCCTTAATAAACATACATATGTTTGCACCTCTGTGAGTGTGATTGGGCTGCATCATGAGCACCTCATTTAAAGTCCCAACTTTCCCCCCTCTTTTTCATTGTGTTACATTTAAACCATTGTTTTCTGGGAATACCAAATTTTTTACTAAAAGGACACACTTTTTCTAATTTATAAATTTGTTCAGAATCAGCATCATCAATCAGACAGATCAGTGGATGAATTAAAGATGAGAAAAGCTGAATTGTTGTCAGAGTGGATCTATATTTGAGTTTTGGATTAAGGAAGAAGAAAAGTTTTAAAGCAAAACAAGACAAATTTTAATTTCGGTAGAGATGTGGATAATTAGTCAGTACTCTCTTCCACATATTTTGGCAATGTTCATTGATAGAGCCTTACTGTGAGAGGGTAGCTGATTTGCTATGTGTCCTGGAAGTGATACTCCCTCTAGACCCTACTAATTTCCTCTTAGGCCTCCCATTCCCCAATATGCCTAAAACCTCTATGAAACTAAGTACTTATGTACTAACAGTGAGACTCATTCCTCTCCATTGGAAGTCAATGGCCAGTAGAAGGTGCTGTGAGCTCCGAGCGCGTAGCCAGCTATCCTTCCGTCCTCTCCACAATCTGGGCCCCGCCCATCCGGTGACATCACTTCCTCCTGTGCAGTCCACACTGAGCAGCTCTGACTTCCTGCTCATTTCCAACATCTCAGCTCTCCCCTCCACAGCCATCTGGGCCCCCCGGAAAACACACTGGACAGTGGCAGCCCTTGAGGGTGATGATCCCTCTGATACAATGCGTGTGTTCTTCTTACATGTTGTAAGACAACTTTCACACTGAGGCGCTTTTCAGGCGATTTCTTGCTAAAAAAAGTGCCTGAAATCTCATGAAAACCTATTTCCATTAGAATCAATTAATGATTTCACACTGGGGCATTGCGCTGGAAGGGGGTTGAAAAAAACGCCCCTCTCCATTGAAATGAATGGAAAGCTCTTAAAAAGCACTTAAAAAGCTCCTCAAAAGCACCGGAAAAGCTCTTAAAAAGCGCTCAGTGTTTTACTGGCAGATTAGAAGTGCCTCAATGTGAAAGGGGCCCTAGGCCCCCCTTGGGCCCTTTCACACTGGGGCGGTTTGCAGGCGCTATTGCGCTAATAATAGCGCCTGCAAACCGACCCAAAACAGCCGCTGCTGTCTCCAGTGTGAAAGCCCCGAGGGCTTTTACACTGGAGCGGTGCGCTAGCAGGACGGGAAAAAAAGTCCTGCCAGAAGCATCTTCAGAACGGTGAAGGAGCGGAGTATTTACCGCTCTTTCACTGCTCCTGCCCATTGAAATCAATGCGTCAGCGCGGCTATACCGCCGGCAAAGCGCCTCTGCAGAGGCGCTTTCCGGTGGATTTTAACCCTTTCTCGGCCGCTAGCGGGGGGGGGGTAAAACTGTCCGAATACCGACGGTAAAGCGCCGCTTACAATAGTGGCGCTTTACCGCCGACGCCGCCCCCGCCCCAGTGTGAAAGGGCCCTTTCACACTGGGGCGGTGGGTGCGTCGGCGGTAAAGCACTTCTATTTTTAGAGGCACGTTACCGCCCATTTTGTGGTGCTATTCAGCCACTAGCAGGGCACTTTTACCCCCGCTAGCAGCCGAGAAAGGGTTTAAATCAGCTGAGAAAGGGTTAAAACCACCTGCAAAGCGCTGCTGCAGCAGCGCTTTGCAGGCGGTATAGCCACACTGCCCATTAATTTCAATGGGCAGGAGCGGTGGAGGAGCGGTATACTCACCGCTCCAAAGATGCTGCTAGCAGGACTTTTTTTTAGCGTCCTGCCAGCACACCGCTCCAGTGTGAAAGCCCTCGGGCTTTCACATTGGAGAGACAGGAGCGGCTCTTTCAGGGCGCTTTGCAGGTGCTATTTTTAGCACTGTAGAGCCTGCAAAGCGCCCCAGTATAAAAGGGGTCTTAGTGAATTCTATCTTGTGCAATAAACTGTGTTAAGACCCCTTCCACACTGAGGCGCTTGAAAACTGCCTATAAAACTGCCTCAAAAAACTGCTGCAAGATCCATTTTGAGACGCTTATAAAGAGCTTTTAAAGCATTTTTCAGGCGCTTCCCATTCATTTCAATAGAAAGGGGCGCTTTTGAGGCACATTTTTTAGCTCTCCAAACATGCTCCAAAGATGTTGCTTGCAGGAGCTTTTTCACCTCCCCGCCAGTGCACCGCACCAGTGTGAAAGCATCCATTGAAGCGCTTGAAAAACTCCTCAGTGTGAAAGGAGTCTTATGCCGCGTACACACGGTCTGACTTTTCGTCTACAAAAGTCAGACTGACGCAGACGGACTAAAGCCGGCTGACAATCCGATCATGTGTGGGCTTCCCCAGACTTTCAGCGGACTTTTCCAGCCGCAAATCTGACGGACTTTAGATTTGGAACATGCTTCAAATCTTTATGTCGTAACTACGCCGGACCCAGAAATCCGCTCGTCTGTATGCTAGTCCGACAGACAAAAACCCACGCTAGGGCAGCTATTGGCTACTGGCTATCAACTTCCTTATTTTAGTCCGGTGTACGTCATCACGTACGAATCCGTCTGACTTTTGTGTGATCGTATGTAGGCAAGTCCATTCGTTGGAAAGTCTGCCGCAAGTCCGCCAAAAGTTCGTCGCAAGTCTGTCGGACGGGCTGTCGGACTTTTGTGGCTGAAAAGTCCGACCGTGTGTACACGGCATTAGGCTATGTTTCCACTATTGCGTCCAGAAAGTCACGCAATTTACACTGCAACTTTGAAATGTGATTTGTGATGCGATGTCATGCGACCGGTGAAAACCATGTGAGAGCAAGTCGCACCGATGTTGGAACAAAGTAGTGCAAAATCCTTTTTTGGAGTCGCTGCGACTTGAGTCGCACCCATTAGAATGGGGACCATTGAAATACATGGGTTTTGACTTGTCATGCGACTTCACATGTGTCAAACAAAATTAAATATTTGGAGGGCACACCTTAAAAGATGCATTAAAGGATGCATTTTAAACTAGCCTTGCTGGAGGTAAATGTCTTGCATGTGTGCGCTGTAATATATTTTTTGTTCACATGTGTCAAGTCGCACCACAACTCGCAGTAGTGGAAACAGAGCCTGATACTACACTTTGGAGCGCCTCCCTCTCCCTTCCTTTTCTGTCGTTTCTTACAGAGTCTTGGACACACTCTGGGGATGGCTGCCACCATTACTTTTTATTATCATTTATGACTTTTCTCCTGCATTATGGAATTTACCAACCTATTATAAAGACTATACAGATACATTTTTCCCGCTGATGCAATGCAATTGTCCAGTGTTCATATGTTGTGCGCTGGTGTGTTTTTACAGTTATGAAAGGAAGAAGGTTGGAGATCCTTTAATTATTTTTTAAATACCCTTATGTATTACCCATCAGAAAATGTTGACCTTATTAACAATAATACATATCAAATGGGACATTTATTGCATTTACCCACTGCGTCTACTTGGCTCTGTGCTTTTTAAAAAGGAGAAAAAAAAATGACCACCTAATCAGAAATATTCTATTTAGTATTAAAAATAAATGTATGTTGCTTGTGGGGATACATTATAGAGAAAGTGAATAAAATGAACCAAAAAAAGAATAAACAACAAAAATAGCAAAGAATAGAGAAAGAGGAGAAAAGAGGAAAAAAAATTATTTGCCACTAAGTTATTGCTTATAGGCTCATCAATGAGTCCCTGATATCTTTCTGATACAGTAAAAACGGTCCACTGACACCACGTTTTACTAAAACGGGCTTCCTGTCTATTTACTGATGTAGTAATTCCCTCCATACACATTATATCATTTACCGCTCTGATCCAATGTCCTACAGTAGGAGGAGAGGAGGATTTTACACTGCGCTGGTATACAAGCCCTTGCCGCGTTGAGAAGATGTCTCACTACTGAATGGCGATATCTTAAAAAGTGGGCTAAGGTGTAACAAGCAAACTGCTGGATCTTGGTCAAGAGTAAGGTCAGACACAACTTTTATTAGGGTGCAAACATCCTTCCAATACGAGCAAATTAGTGGGCAACTCAAAAAAATATGGAAAAGTGTTCCCTTATCCTTCCCACAGAGCCAACAAGTAACATCAACATTTGGGAACATGCAATGTAATTTCTCCGGAGTCCTGTACCATCTACTCAACAGCTTATATCCTGATTCCTGCAATCTAGATGATATAGAAGATTTATGTATAAAATGATATATAAAGCCTCTTTGATCTGCAGTTAATGTAATGTTCAGATCTTTTCCCACGCAGAAATGAAGGAGGGAGTATAGGAATCTGGAGAAGTTTGGAGAATATAACAGCTAGGATTTGGGATAGATTAGATAGATTTTTATTAGTTTTAGGCATTGTGGGGCCAATCCTCATATCGTCTTCCTCATGTTCTCCATTTCAGATGCTATGAGCTAAAGGCAGAACTTGATAGTTCCTACATACATGTAGGTTGACATACTCTACATTATTTTTGGTGTTTGTCTATTATGTTCTTATGTTTTTACCCTATTGTCCTCCCCCCTCATATCGGAGTTTCCCTCTACCCCCTTTCTTTCTATGGTTTAACGTTATTACCTCAGGTCAAGGAAGTATGCATACTAACTCAGATAAGATTACTTGGGCATGCTGGCCGTTGTTGTTCAGCAACTGAAGAATTACTGATGGCAAACGCTTGGAAACTATAATTTTGGCTCTGTTCCAAAGACAGCTACAGAACATACAGGTGTGCTCTGAATAAGTAACCGTTTCTGACAGTCTTACAATATACGTATTTTTTATTTCCTGCGGGTCAGGGTAATATACAGTTCAGTCCTCCTCTGTAGTTAATGTGGGACAACAATCACAGGGACAAGGGAGGGACGTTTTTACTAGTGTGCTCCCTATGTGATAAAACACATCTGGTTTCATTCATGCAGATCATTAGACTGAAAATATGGAGTAGGCAAGATAAAGTCAAAACAAATGAGCCAAGCATGAAGGATGGGCAGGTTTTACTGATTTGCAGTCTGTGAAGCTCTTCCTAGTTCCCCGATAAAGCCATTCAATTAGGAATTACCAGAAGATAAGGCACTAAAAGGGTCATTTAATAATAAGGTGTAAACAGCACCAATAGGATGTATCCTGGAGCATATCGTCTTTCATCCACCCACTGTGTGTCATGCTAATATAGCTTTTACCTTTAGAGAGGCCTGTCATATTGCAGGAGATTTAAAGGGAACTTGTTACCAGCAGCACTTTGATATAGTTTATTCATTAAAGTTTTTTTGTTGTTTCTGTTTGTGTCTGACTTAACCTCAACGTGAGTATCCATCATAATGCTTACAATGGCAAGCTCTCATTGGTTAGCACAGCCAAGTGATCAGAGCGATAAGAACCCTATCCGTGGGTTCTTCTTCCTGTAAGGTATCCCAAAAGAAAGAAGCATTTCTCATTGGTCAGCGCTTGGTCTATGAGAATACACATGTAATAAGTTTGTTTATGTAATTCTATAATGTGACTCAGGGGCAGATTACAAGCATTTATCTACCATCTCTTTAACAGATTTTTGTGTATTGGGGGGAGAGGAGGCCAGGTCCCTCATTGTACCCAGCACAGGTGGGCCCAGTGGCCGTCTGACCCTGGGCAGCCTATCCACAATTATGGGTCCGTTCCCTCTGCAATGGAAATGTGTCCATATATCCTCCCCTGGCCATTGGGGGGCTCATGCGGGATCCCGTGCCGGTGGCCTATTTCTCAGGGCGGCAATCTCCCACTTCCTAGTAGTGACACTGCACCGGAAGTGCATCACACTGAGACTGGAAGTGCAGCAGCGAGCCTGCGCATGCGCGGACAGCCCAGGGAGAAGCTGGAAGCCACATGGACCATGCTATGGTGTCGACCTCATTGGAGGTACGCACAGGTCTCATTACGCACAGGTCTCATTACCATAATGGTATATATACATATATACCTCCATTGAATCCTATCGTCTGACAGCACTGAATTAATTTTACCTGCTTCTAGTGGGATGATCCTCCCTAGGGGATGAGAATAGGCAGGCCTTTTTTACAGTATATGGTAAGTTCCCTATGTATGTTCTTGCATTCAGGACGGGATACTTTGTTTGGGTTTGCTAATAGTCTGGATGGCTTTGAGAACAGCTGGCCCTATTGTAGACAAAGACTCACCCAAGCTCTACCACACAATTGTTAAGTAATGAGCTAAATATCGGTGCTCAGGCTTGTTGTGTCCCATGAACATAGAAATTCTGGCAACACGGTTACTTTTTTCTAACAAATCTTTATTTGCCACTAACAGCAGTGCTACATCTATAGTGCTTACCCGTTTCGGCCAGAGCAGCTGGCCCAATACCTGACTCTTCTGCCTGCAGTGCAATAGTCTGCTGGACAGGGAGGGGGAAGCTGCAATGTGGATTCCCATTGTTTCCCTGCTACATAAGGAAGAGGTCGGGACTTTGACTGAGGTATATATATTGTGGTTAATCGAAGGAGTCAATGTAAAGGCAAATATTAGTATTTATTTGTTTGCCATGATGAAGTAGATACATAACAAACAGTACATGCATATAACGACACATAATATTACAAATCATGTATCAAAGTCCTTTACATGTTAAAAACCATAACCAAAATATACAAAAGCTATGTTCTCAATGGTAAAAATCACTATACTATAACAATTGTAGTTAAAGGTAGTGCCTGAATCCGAAGATCATGTAGGTATGTATGAATTGCATCTAGGTTAAGCCCGACGCCTTTCATGGAATGTATCCAATCTTCAGGGCGGATGCATGATACATCTACAAAGAAATGTAAGTATGTCAAAGTAGATCATTCATAAAACAAAACTGAAAAAAAAAAGGTAATAAATGCAGAGAAGGTAAAGATAACCATCCCTGCAAGACTCACATATCTGCTTAGTGTGGAGCACACACCGCCAGAGCGTATGGGCCATGAAGTGAGTGTGCACCAAAGTGTATGGAACAAGTGGGCTCCATTCTGTGGATCAATAAGAAATATAAATGTCAAAAAAGTGCAAAAAATATACATATATGTGAAGTGTAAAAAAAGAGGAGGCCCAAACCAGATGGTGAATACAGCTAATGTATGAGGTAACAAAAATTCCCAGGGTATAGTAACTAGCAGTGTGGAGTGCAAAATGCACAGGATGTGTACCAGCCAGAGGACTAGCTGTCAATGAAGAAATGGTGTTTTAAATGCTCCCGGCATAGCAAACGGACCCTGCCCAGCGTCACGCAGGCATGACATGCAGGGTGGACGCCAGAGTCAGGACGGACAACCGCTCTCTGAACCCCAGACGTCCCTCCCATTGTCAGCCGTGATGGCAACACCAGCACGCATCAGCAGGTGGTGTCGACTGCACAAGCAGCAGCCTGGCACCGATGATAAGGCGAAACACACCCACCCACGCCCCCGCACTGAATGAAAAGGTGGGTGGGAGGGACAGGGGAGGGGCACCAAGAAAGCATCGCAGCTCCCGGAGGAATGAGGCAAAAACCGGTCCAGCAACCAGGCAATGCGTGTATGAACACAAACCGTTGAATGTCTAGAAAAATCCTAAAATGATGGTTGGAAAGAGGACTCTAGAATGGTAAAAAAAACGGACAGATCACAAAGGAGGTCAATCATGATTGGTATGAGGACAATAATGGTCATGACCCAACAGAAAACCACTCAATACACCTTCATCCCTAATACATTGCAGCAAGGTTTTTTTTGGGACTTTAAGTGAGATGCATGGCAACATGCATCTCCATTCCTAATCAGGTACATAAGGAAGAGGTCAGGACTTTAAATGAGGCATATATATTGTGGTTCATCACAAGATGTAAACCATTGGTGAGCCTCAAAAACAGGAAGGCCAGATTAGAGTTTGCCAAACAACATCTAAAAAAGCCTTCACAGTTCTGGAACAACATCCCATGGACAGATGAGACCAAGATCAACTTGTACCAGAGTGATGGGAAGAGAAGAGTATGGAGAAGGAAAGGAACTGCTCATGATCCAAAGCATACCACCTCATCAGTGAAGCATGGTGGTGGTAGTGTCATGGCGTGGGCATGTACATGTATGGCTGCCAATGGAACTGGTTCTCTTGTATTTATTGATGAAGTGACTGCTGACAAAAGCAGCAGGATGAATTCTGAAGTGTTTCGGGCAATATTATCTGCTCATATTCAGCAAAATGCTTCAGAACTCATTGGATGGCACTTTACAGTGCAGATAGACAATGACCCAAAGCATACTGCGAAAGCAACCAAAGAGTTTTTAAGGGAAAGAATTGGAATGTTATGCAATGGCCAAGTCAATCACCTGACCTGAATCCGATTGAGCATGCATTTCACTTGCTGAAGACAAAACTGAAGGGAAATTGCCTCAAGAACAAGCAGGAATTGAAGACAGTTGCAGTAGAGGCCTGGCAGAGCATCACCAGGGATGAAACCCAGCGTCTGGTGATGTCTATGCGTTCCAGACTTCAGGCTGTAATTGACTGCAAAGGATTTGCAACCAAGTATTAAAAAGTGAAAGTTTGATGGATGATTATTAATCTGTCCCATTACTTTTGGTTCCTTAAAAAGTGGGAGGCACATATACAAACTGTTGTAATTCCTACACCGTTCACCTGATTTGGATGTAAATTAAAGCTGAAAGTCTGCAGTTAAAGCACGTTTTGTTCGTTTCATTTCAAATCCATTGTGGTGGTGTATAGAGCCAAAAAGATTGTGTCGATGTTCCAATATTTATGGACCTGACTGTACAAAGTGATGTCCTCAATGGTAAAAATCACTATAATATAACCATTGTAGTCAAAGGTAGTGCCTGAATCCAAAGATCATGTAGGTATGTATGACGGTTAAGCCCGACGCGTTTTTTTTTTTCCTCTCGGTCCATTGAACGCTGTGAGTGAAGATGAATGGACATCGTTAGACACTTTTTTTTTTCATAGGACTTGTCTCAAATTGTCTACTGTCATTTTTACTATTTTGACACTTTTTTGGTGAATGTGTAGGGGTACAATGTACCCACTACCCATTCACATAGGGGGGTGGGATCAGGGGGTCCCCTTGTTAAAGGGGGCTTCCAGATTCCGATAAGCCCCCCCACCCGCAGACTCCCACAACCACTGGGCAAGGGTTGTGGGGATGAGGCCCTTGGGGGGCTACCCCAAAGCAGCCTCCCCATGTTGAGGGCATGTGGCCTGGTACGGTACAGGAGAGGGGGCTGCTCTCTTGCCCCCCCCCTTTTCCTGCGGCCTGCCAGGTTGCATGCTCGGGTAAGGGTCTGGTATGGATTTTGTGGGGGACCCCATGCCATTTTTTTATTTTGGCATGGGGTTCACCTTAAAATCCATACCAGACCTGAAGGGCCTGGTATGGATTTTGGGGGGACCCCCATGCCATTTGTTTTTTTTAATTTTAGCGCAAGGTTCCATACCATTCCTGAAGAGCCTGGTATGGATTTTGGGGGGACCCCCACGCAATTTGTTTTTAAAATTTTGGTGCGGGGTTCCCCTTAATATTCATACCAGACCCAAAAGGCCTTGTAATGGACTGGGGGGAACCATGCTGGTTTTTTCAATTATTTTTATGTATATTGCCGGGACTCAACAATACATTACAGTGGCAAGCTGTTTTAAATTCCTCTTTTTCCTTTAGAAATGTCATTTTGCTGCAGTACTGTTCTAGACATGGGAAAGATGCACTACTTTACAGACATACTAAGGACACCCCCCAGGCATGATATTTAAAGGAATATTTTATTTTTATTGTTTCACTTTAAGTATTATTAAAATCACTGCGCCTGAAAAAAACTTCAGTTTTTAAAACTTTTTTTGCATTGATACATGTCCCCTGGGGTAGGACCCGTGTCCCCAAACACTTTTCATGGCAATAACTAACTTGCATATAAGCCTTTAAAATTAGCACTTTTGGTTTTTTATGTTAGTGTCCCATAGACTTTAACGGCGTTCCGCGGCTTTCGAATTTGGCGCGAGCGCCGCATATTGTTCGTTGTTCGGCGAACGGGCAAACACCCAATGTTGGAATCGAACATAACATCGGGCTCAGCCCTAATTATTACCTCATAGTGTGGTACTTCCCTGATGAAGAACATTTTTGACTTATGTTCAAAAACTCGTGGGATAGCTCCAGTTGAAGCACACTGCGGGGGGTAACATCCCTGCTAGGGGACAACAACTGGTCATACCACTATCTGACAAGTATATTCCTGTTTGTGCAGATCCTCTGTTATCTTCTGTAAAAAATCTCTATTTTTATTATGCCACAGAATTACGGTAAGTGGTGGATATTTTATGATGTAAAATGAATAAAGGAAAACGAATTTTGTACTTTTAAATGAAGTGTTTATTTGTCTATATGGTTGCTGGCAAAGTCCCAAAAAGGTGTAAAATGTAATGTTGATATCAGGGATAGTGGCAACCCACACCTATACTTGAGGGGATAGAACAACTTTCATAGTGTACAATTCCTGCGTTTGCATTTTTCAGGCCTGGCCAATCAACATGGCTGAAGATGCAGAACCCAGAAGAAGCTGGAGGAAAGGTGGTCAATGAGGGAGCTTGCAGATGTTGCACTTCGGTAAGGGAGGTGGGTAGAAGTACAGGGTCGTCAATGTTGACCTCCTTCAGGAAATGATAATCGTCTGGCTGTTTTTCTAGCCTGCTAGCTTTAATACTCAGAACAAATAAGTAGATCAGGAAAGTCAGACGCAAATCAAAAGCCCTTATCTGCATACTTTCTCTTGGTTGCATACGCAAGATATTGAAGCAAGAGGGTCAGCATAAGAGCAAGGCAGTTAGCGTTAGGAGAAAAAATGAAACCAATTTTTTTGTGATGATTTTCCAGTGATTTCACACTGATACCAATACTAGTCACTTCAAGCCATTTAGAACTGTCTAATGCACTGTCAAACTCCTACCGCTGTGTAGTGTTCTACAAGCGAGTTAAAAATGTAAATCATTCTGTAGCGTTCTGCAGGTAGGAGCTTCATCATTACTTTGAAATACTCATGGTCAAAATTTTTGGAATAGCCAACATGGGCTGAGACCTCACCTGGAGTAGCAAGGGTGGTAGGGGCTGCCTGCAGTTACCCACATATTAGGTTCTTAGCCAAGCCTCACTCTAGTTTCGGGATCACCATGTCCTACTGCAGTGTGCCGTTATTTTGATAGAACGCCGAGATGTCCCAATGTTTACACCCCTGTGTCGTGTAAGGTTACATGGGGTGTATCAGGAAATGTTGAATGAGACCAATATCACGGGATCTCAGCGCTGCACCACGAGCTGATATGAAGGGCACACATTATTATGGACTGACAGCATGGAGAGCGTGCCGTTAATCAAGTTAAATATGCGCATGCGCAGGTGATGTCAGCAGAAACATCAAGACAGAATACAAGCAAACGGAGCCAGTAAGATGACATTTACATATAGAGATTTTAACAGTTTGTAGTGAGGATTGCCATGGGCTAAACTTATGGGGGAGAGTTTACAACCACTTTAATGAAAGTAAATACTGATGAGATCCAAATGGAAGTTGATAACTGGTGCCTAGGAGTTCAATAACACCCTGATAATGTAAAGCAATATGTGCAAATGACAGCACCACTTAGCATGATTTATGGTTTGCTCCCTCTGAGGATGTCTTAAAGTCGAAAGTTTTTTGTTTTTTTTCAAATTGAATGGGTAGGAGTCAGAACATCTGTCAAATTTTTATGGCTGTGTACTTATTGGGTAGATATCCCCTATATAGATGGCTGCTATAGTTTTCTTTGTTCAGGCATTTTTCCACCTTATTTTCATCTGCTGATGCTGCTATTAACACACTTCCTGTCCTGGGGTGACAATGCGTACTCACTGTACTGTATCTATGGAGGCACCTTTGTCACTATAAGACAGGAATTGAGCCAGGACTGCAGAACACCTCCCACTCTCTTTCTCCATAGCATATGGGGGAGGTGTTCTGTAGTCTTAGCACACTTCCTGTTCTAGAGTGAAGAAGCTGTTCCTCCATAAATACTCACTGTACTGTAAGCATTGTCACCGTCCGACACCTTCAGATCTCCATTACTCCATAACATATGAGGAAGAACTGGGCGGAGCTGTTAAGACTACTTAATATACAGTATATCACTGCATAATGCATAGGACAGGATAGTAAGGGACTTTATCAACAGGTATTTTGTGCACCTATACAACAGATATAACAAACACTTTCAATGGTATATGTAAGAGGCCTAAAGGGAACAAATATGAGTAATTCCTTGTTAGGGTTTACATAAACTTTAAAATGTTAGCATATGCCCCATCAATACTGAAAAACATATAAATGCATTAAACTATTTAAAGCAAAAATTGAATTAACGACTGTGACTTCATTATGTTTTTACATGACAATTAATTATGCTTCCTATTAGGTCAGCTTATTTATGTCAGTAGCAGTCATGTGAAAAAAACATGCTCATTTTTACGAGCTGCAATCAACTAATAAGGTACTGGCTCATACTGATCAAATTTGAAAGAACACAATCTGATTGGCTGATTTTGTTTGAACTTCACTGGACAAAATATAGTTTATAATTTGACGTAGGGGAAGTGCCATTAAAACTCTGCGTGGTAATTCGATTTTCTTAGAAGTTTGTCAGTGTTTAGAATCCGGGGTCAGCTGCCGCTTGGTTTATCAAAATTAAATTAAAACATCTTTACTATCAGCACAATGCAGTGTATACAGACCATGTAACGTTGTCAAAAATACTTGGGGGGGGGAAACAACTTATTGTATAATAGACTTTGAAGACAAAAATGGTAACATGTATTAGAAATGTTGAGAAGTAGCACAAAACCTACTGTACAAAAAAGTCCTTCCAGTTTAAAAGGGCTGATCCTGTGAATTTAAAGTATGAATAAGGCAAAGTGAAAGAAGTGAAGTGAAAATAAAAGAAAATCCCAAATTTTGGGCTGCCACCAGAACAGGAATAAATGGGAAGTCTTTGAGTGGAACACAGGTTCTGGTAACAACTAAGAATTCCCTCACTTTAGATGGATTTCCTTTCAATTTCTGTTTTGAGTATGGTAAAAAATGTGAAAGGGAATCTTCCCAATGGGATACAAATAGCATGCATAAAAAAAATTGCCTTTAGTTTTACTTATATGTACTAATGTATAATTCTTAAAGACACACATAGGGATTGTTCCAGGCATGAGAAATGCTTATTTTGTCTCACATTTTTAGCACATTTGCAGGAACAACAGAAACTGGATTTTTGTACATACCTGTAAAATCTTTCTTGGAGTACATCACAGAACACAGAAGGGACACTGGAACGGTGGAGCCTTTCCTTTCAAACCATAGCTTTGATGGATAACCCAACAAATTCAGTGGGAAATGGTTGACTTGGTAGCAGCCTGACGTTTCTTTGGTTTTTCAGGAAGGACAAAAAGTCATTTTAATTCTACTTCAAAGATATCTTGACAGCAAAGGAAGGCAAAACAATGCCTTGTTTGAGATGGAAAGAAGAAATCACCTTCAGTAAGACAGACGGCTGAGGTCAAAGAACCACCTAGTCATAGTGGAGTACCAGAAACAGCTCCTTACAAGGAGGGTTTGAGGTCTGACGGCATAAATGTGACCTGTGCAAAGGAACCACCTGTGAGACCCCTTAAACATAGGCACACCCTACGGCCTTTGAATAGAACTCCCAAGGCCCAAATCTGCCTTTGATTGTACATTCAAGAACAGTCTCTTCTCTATTCCAAACTTGAAAAATCTGGCCAACAACATATTTGTGAGGATGACCTTTCTAGCCTTGCACCATGCCACATACACTGGTCCTGTGGCAAATCTTTCTTGAAGCAGCCTTTCTGGCTCTCAGAAGCATGGGGATGACTACGTCAAACACCCCCCCATCTTTCAAGGCTCTGACTTCAATAGCCACGTTGTCAAAGTTAGCAACTGTAAGTAAGGGTAGAAGATCAGGCCCTGCAAAATGAGGTCTGGACAGATCGGAAGCGTCCAAGGTATGTCCACTGATACATTCGCGATGTCGGAATATCACATTCTCCTGGGCAAGCTGGTGCTTTTAAGATCACCGGAGTTCCTCCCTGGATCCTGTGAAGCAGACGTGGAAGAATCTGGAGGAAATGCATAAATCAAGGTGACCTGGTCCCATGATATCATCAGGGCATCTACTGCAAACCTATATATATACAAAAAGTGTGCGCTTGCATAGATATACCATATATATTAATTTGGTTTTAAGTTTGGTTTGCAGATAAACTTCTCAAAAAACACTATAAACCACAGTGTATAAAATTGTGACAGCAACAGTAAAGGGTGATCATACAACTGATTACATGTACAATATATCTCCGTGAAGGAAAGTGCAAATAAAGAGTGTAGAATAGTTCAATCAAAAATGCAAATAGGATATGAGTTTCCAGTTGAAATCCAAATCACATAAAAAGCGCATTCATCAGTTCATGGGAATCAAAATCACAACTGGGCATGCGCAGAGGGATACCAAGCCTCGATATGGCAATCGTTGTGGACCGCATACGAGGGTGGATCATAAATGTAAGCAGAAAATACTTAGATGTGTAACCACGGAAGTTAAGTTAAAATTAACCACTTGCCGACCGCCTCACGCCTATATACGTGAACAGAGCGGCACGGGCAGGCAAAATCACGTACCTGGTACGTGATTGCCTTCCCGCGGGCGGGGGGTCCGATCGGACCCCCCCCGGTGCCATCGGCGGTCGACATTTGGTTGGGAGTGATAAGAGGCGTGGGGGAGACCATCCGATCGTGGCCCCCCCTCGCGATCGCTCCCAGCCAATGAGAAACATCCCCTGCCTCTGTATAGTACACAGAGGCAGAGGATGTGATGTCATCTCTCCTCGGCTGGGCAGTTTCCGTTCCAGCGCCGAGGAGAGAAGACATGTAAGTGCACCAACACTCACACACAACACAGTAGAACATGCCAGGCACACTAAACACCCCCGATCCCCCCCCGATCGCCCCCCGATCCCCCCCCCAATCACCCCCCCCAGTCACAAACTGACACCAAGCAGGTTTTTTTTTTTTTCCTGATTACTGCATGGTGTCAGTTTGTGACAGTTAGTGTGGTAGGGCAGTGAGTGTTAGCCCCCTGTAGGTCTAGGGTACCCCCCTAACCCCCCCTAATAAAGTTTTAACCCCTTGATCACCCCCTGTCGCCAGTGTCGCTAAGCGATCATTTTTCTGATCGCTGTATTAGTGTCGCTGGTGACGCTAGTTAGGAACATAAATATTTAGGTTCGCTGTCAGCGTTTTATAGCGACAGGGACCCCCATATACTACCTAATAAATGTTTTAACCCCTTGATTGCCCCCTAGTTAACCCTTTCACCACTGATCACCGTATAACTGTTACGGGTGACGCTGGTTAGTTCGTTTATTTTTTATAGTGTTAGGGCACCCGCCATTTATTACCGAATAAAGGTTTAGCCCCCTGATCGCCCGGCGGTGATATGCGTCGCCCCAGGCAGCGTCAGATTAGCGCCAGTACCGCGAACACCCATGCACGCACCGTACACGCACCGTACACCTCCCTTAGTGGTATAGTATCTGAACGCATCAATATCTGATCCGATCAGATCTATACTAGCGTCCCCAGCAGTTTAGGGTTCCCAAAAACGCAGTGTTAGTGGGATCAGCCCAGATACCTGCTAGCACCTGCGTTTTGCCCCTCCGCCAGGCCCAGCCCAGCCCACCCAAGTGCACTATCGATCGATCACTGTCACTTTTTTTTGTAGCGTTTTGGTGAACTGGCAAGCACCAGTGGCCTAGTACACCCCGGTCGTAGTCATACCAGCACTGCAGTAACACTTGGTGACGTGGCGAGTCCCATAAGTGCAGTTCAAGCTGGTGAGGTGGCAAGCACAAGTAGTGTTCCGCTGCCACCAAAAAGACAAACATAGGCCTGTCGTGCCCATAATGCCCTTCCTGCTGCATTCCCCAATCCTAATTGGGAACCCACCGCTTCTGCAGCGCCCGTACTTCCCCCATTCACATCCCCAACCAAATGCAGTCGGCTGCATGAGAGGCATTTATATGTCCTCCCGAGTACCCCTACCCAACGAACCCCCCCAAAAAAGATGTTGTGTCTGCAGCAAGCGCGGATATAGACGTGAAACCCGCTATTATTGTCCCTCCTGTCCTGACAATCCTGGTCTTTGCATTGGTGAATGTTTTGAACGCTACCATTCACTAGTTGAGTATTAGCGTAGGGTACAGCATTGCACAGACTAGGCACACTTTCACAGGGTCTCCCAAGATGCCATTGCATTTTGAGAGACCCGAACCTGGAACCGGTTACATTTATAAAAGTTACAGTTACAAAAAAAAGCGTAAAAAAAAAAAAAAAAACACAAACAAAAATAAAAAAAAATAGTTGTCGTTTCATTGTTCTCTCTCTCTCTATTCTCTCTCTATTGTTCTGCTCTTTTTTACTGTATTCTATTCTGCAATGTTTTATTGTTATTATGTTTTATCATGTTTGCTTTTCAGGTATGCAATTTTTTATACTTTACCGTTTACTGTGCTTTATTGTTAACCATTTTTTTGTCTTCAGGTACGCCATTCACGACTTTGAGTGGTTATACCAGAATGATGCCTGCAGGTTTAGGTATCATCTTGGTATCATTCTTTTTAGCCAGCGGTCGGCTTTCATGTAAAAGCAATCCTAGCGGCTAATTAGCCTCTAGACTGCTTTTACAAGCAGTGGGAGGGAATGACCCCCCCACCGTCTTCCGTGTTTTTCTCTGGCTCTCCTGTCTCAACAGGGAACCTGAGAATGCAGCCGGTGATTCAGCCAGCTGACCATAGAGCTGATCAGAGACCAGAGTGGCTCCAAACATCTCTATGGCCTAAGAAACCGGAAGCTACGAGCATTTTATGACTTAGATTTCGCCGGATGTAAACAGCGCCATTGGGAAATTGGGGAAGCATTTTATCACACCGATCTTGGTGTGGTCAGATGCTTTGAGGGCAGAGGAGAGATGTAGGGTCTAATAGACCCCAATTTTTTCAAAAAAGAGTACCTGTCACTACCTATTGCTATCATAGGGGATAATTACATTCCATGAGATAACAATAAAAATGATTTAAAAAAAAAAAATGAAAGGAACAGTTTAAAAATAAGATAAAAAAGCAAAAAAATAATAAAGAAAAAAAAAAAAAGCACCCCTGTCCCCCCTGCTCTCGCGCTAAGGCGAACGCAAGCGTCGGTCTTGCGTCAAATGTAAACAGCAATTGCACCATGCATGTGAGGTATCACCACGAAGGTCAGATCGAGGGCAGTAATTTTAGCAGTAGACCGTCTCTGTAAATCTAAAGTGGTAACCTGTAAAGGCTTTTAAAGGCTTTTAAAAATGTATTAATTTTGTTGCCACTGCACGTTTATGCGCAATTTTAAAGCATGTCATATTTGGTATCCATGTACTCGGCCTAAGATCATCTTTTTTATTTCATCAAACATTTGGGCAATATAGTGTGTTTTAGTGCATTGAAATTTAAAAAAGTGTGTTTTTTCCACAAAAAATGCGTTTGAAAAATTGCTGCGCAATTACTGTGTGAAAAAAAAAATGAAACACCCACCATTTTAATCTGTAGGGCATTTGCTTTAAAATAATATATAATGTTTGGGGGTTCAAAGTAATTTTCTTGCAAAAAAAAATAATTTTTCATGTAATCAAAAAGTGTCAGAAAGGGCTTTGTCTTTAAGTGGTTAGAAGAGTGGGTGATGTGTGACATAAGCTTCTAAATGTTGTGCATAAAATGCCAGGACAGTTCAAACCCCCCCAAATGACCCCATTTTGGAAAGTAGACACCCCAAGCTATTTGCTGAGAGTCATGTCGAGTCCATGGAATATTTTATATTGTGACACAAGTTGCGGGAAAGAGACAATTTTTTTTTTTTTTGCACAAAGTTGTCACTAAATGTTATATTGCTCAAACATGCCATGGGGATTTGTGAAATTACACCCCAAAATAAATTCTGTTGCTTCTCCTGAGTACGGGGATACCACATGTGTGGGACTTTTTGGGAGCCTAGCCGCGCGCGGGACCCCGAAAACCAAGCACCGCCTTCAGGCTTTCTAAGGCCGTAAATTTTTGATTTCACTCTTCACTGCCTATCACAGTTTCGGAGGCCATGGAATGCCCAGGTGGCACAAAACCCCCCCAAATGACCCTATTTTGGAAAGTAGACACCCCAAGCTATTTGCTGAGAGGTATAGTGAGTATTTTGCAGACCTCACTTTTTGTCACAAAGTTTTGAAAATTGAAAAAAGAAAAAAAAAATTTTTCTGGTCTTTCTTCATTTACCAAACAAATGAGAGCTGCAAAATACTCACCATGCCTCTCAGCAAATAGCTTGGGGTGTCTACTTTCCAAAATGGGGTCATTTGGGGGGGTTTGTGCCATCTTGGCATTTTATGGCCTTCAAAACTGTGATAGGTAGTGAGGAGTGAAATAAAAAATGTATGCCCTTAGAAATCCTGAAGGTGGTGCTGAGTTTTCGGGGCCCCGTACGCGGCTAGACTCCCAAAAAGTGCCACACATGTGGTATCCCCGTACTCAGGAGAAGCAGCTGAATGTATTTTGGGGTGCAATTCCACATATGCCCATGGCCTGTGTGAGCAATATATCATTTAGTGACAACTTTTTGTAAATTTTTTTTTTTTTTTTTTTGTCATTATTCAATCACTTGGGACAAAAAAAAAAATATTCAATGGGCTCAACATGCCTCTCAGCAATTTCCTTGGGGTGTCTACTTTCCAAAATGGGGTCATTTGGGGGGGGGTTTGTACTGCCCTGCCATTTTAGCACCTCAAGAAATGACATAGGCAGTCATAAACTAAAAGCTGTGTAAATTACAGAAAATGTACCCTAGTTTGTAGACGCTATAACTTTTGCGGAAACCAATAAATATACGCTTATTGACATTTTTTTTACCAAAGTCATGTGGCCGAATACATTTTGGTCTAAATGTATGACTAAAATTTAGTTTATTGGATTTTTTTTATAACAAAAAGTAGAAAATATTATTTTTTTTCAAAATTTTCCATTTATAGCGCAAAAAATAAAAACGGCAGAGGTGATCAAATACCATCAAAAGAAAGCTCTATTTGTGGGAAGAAAAGGACGCAAATTTCGTTTGGGTACAGCATTGCATGACTGTGCAATTAGCAGTTAAAGCGACGCAGTACCGAATTGTAAAAAGTGCTCTGGTCAGGAAGGGGGTAAATCCTTCCGGGGCTGAAGTGGTTAAGAACAATTAGAGCTCAAAGAAAATTAATAATATATAATGTCAACATGTAACCCCTTTATATAAAATGGAACTCATACTGGGTTTTAACTTAGTTTTTACTGCGCGTCCCCATGTTGGTAAGGAAGCTGCAGCATATAGCGTATACAATATATAAAGGGATTCGACTCTATAATACTATGCTGTACTGCTACAGCAGGAAAAGTAGTCGTAATATAAGGACCATTGAAATATTGACATTAGTGGATATTTGCAGGGGCAAATAGATAATGAATTCAGGGGGCACATTAAGGTGTAATATATTTGTATCTAGGATGGACAGCCATATCCAGCCCAGATATCCCCCTTTACAATCATTACCCAGAGGAGTGAAGAAAATATATATAACAAACACAAAGCATTACAGAACAATCATCATTTCTAGAGGTATAATTTATCTTTTAATGTCCCTACTCTTTATTTATTTTATTTTCTATTTATTTTATTTTATTCCTTATGAAATTTTCTTTAAAAACTTTTTTATTTTTGAATTGTGATCATGCATTATCAATGAACGCATTGATTTCAATGTCAACATTGAGCCCTTGAGGTTTAAGGCATCTGATTTTATATATCCATTCCATCTCTAGCTTGGATATGGCTCGTCTTTTGGGTCCACCCCTCCATGGTAGCTTCAGTCTATCAATACCAATAAATTTAGTGCCCTTAGGATCTCGCTCGTGTACATCTAGATAATGCTTAGATACTGGATGGCCTATATAGCCTCTCCCAATGTCTCCAATGTGCTCGTTTAACCTGACCTGAAGGGGACGCACTGTGCGTCACACGCATTGGAACCCACACGGACAGGTTAAAAGATACACTACATGGGTAGTAGAGCAAGTAATGAAAGACTTGATTGGAAAAGTTTGTGAGGTACTGGTGGAGTGAAAACAGACCACCTTCCGATCCTTGATGGCATTAGTAGTGCAAACCACACATTTTCTGCACCGATAATACCCTACCAGGTTCTGGAAAAAACATAGGTTTTTTTTATCGGAGGGTCGCAAACACTAGGAGCCACAAATGTTCGAATTGACGGCACCCCTCTTAATACTATCTGAGGTTTTTCAGGGTGTAAAGGGCCTAATGTACTGTCGTTTTTTACAATATGCCAATGTTTGTATATCAATTTTCTGATCGAAGAGTGTTGATAAGAATAACGAGTTATAAAGGGGCAAGTAAAGTCCCTATTCATGGTTGTCCCTATCATAGTTTGATCTGTAAGTAAGGATTCTCTGTCGAGCTGTTCCACCTCCTCTAGATGTTCTCTGAGGAAGGAGGCCTCATAGCCCTTTTCAATAAATCTATCGGTGAGGACTTGAGATTGGGCTCTAAAATCATTATTGGTAGAGCAATTACGTCTAATCCTAATGTGTTGACTTTTAGGGACTGAGTCAAGCCATGCTTTATGATGACAGCTATCTCGAGGTATAAATGCATTCCGATCTGTGGTCTTAAAATAGGTGGAAGTCAGCAAAGAATCACCTTCTCCCCATATCTTAAAGTGGAGTTCCACCCACTTTTACAACTCTTCAGCATCCCTCACTAAACTGTGCACTGTATACGAATTGGATATTTTTTTATTTTTTTTCTCAGCACCTACTGTATATCTGCTGTATTCATTTTTCACTTCCTCCTCCCTGGCCGCGGCCCATGGCATCATTTCCTGTTTGCAATGCCTTCTGGGAAGGGGCGGCAACTTCCTCTGACACTGCCGTTGCTATGGAAACCTGACCTGAAACCTATTACACTGCTTGTGCTGCACTGAGCATGTGCAAGATCTGCAAGGATGAGATCCAGGAAGAAATACAGTCTGGCTTCAGATGCCCACACTTAAGATGGCCATGGCCTGCTGTAAGTTTATAAAATAACAAACTACTGCTATAAACTAACAAAACAGACCTTAGTTTACAGACTAACTTTACTAGAATACATTAAGCTTGTGTATTATAGGGGTATTTTTTTATTTAAAAACTATAATTTCAGCCGGAACACCACTTTAAGATCCAAAAAGTTCACAGTACTTAGGCTAACTTCATAGTTGAATTGAATTCCTCTGTCGTTCTTATTCAGATCTTCCATGAATCTACAAAGGGATTCATGGGTACTGTTCCATAGGAGGAGGACGTCATCAATATATCTTGCCCACAGAACGAATTCAGGTCTGCGTTGGGCATAGATGACGTCCTCCTCCCACTTGCCCATGAATAAATTAGCCAGGCTGGGGGCAGACTTAGCCCCCATGGCTACACCCCTCTTTTGGAGGAAAAAGAGGTTCTTGTGCCAAAAGAAATTATGCGTTGTGGCATACTCAAGTAGGTCCATTATGAACCTTTTCTGTTTCCTTGGGAGTGAAGGGTCTTTATATAGAAAATATTTAACTTCTACTGCAAACGCCTGAGGATTCCTGGACCTGGCAAAGTATCTTTCCTGGATATTAACAGGTCTATTTCCAGCACACCTCAATGCTTCAGAGAGCCTAGAATACCTCCAGCGATAACTGTAGATGGTGGAAGGCAAATCCACTAGCCAATTCCTTATTCCCGGAACTTGTACTGTGAATGGATCGGGGACATGGAGCTCCACCCAAGACAGGATGAGGTCTATCTCTTCTTGAACAGCCCAGCACCTGGTGCACCACTGATGATTGATATATGCAACAGCAGTGGCATTGTTCAACTAAAGCTTTCCCAGAAGGCCCTGCAACAGATCCCCCCTAATGTAAGACAACCAGGCAACTTACTCCAGTTCCAGTATATTGATAGTCAGTGACCTCTCCAGCGGAGACAACATTCCTTGTACTAAAAAGCAATCCAGATCTCCTCCCCAACATCCTCTTAACAAATGCCAACAGAACATACTGCTGTAAGGTCTGGAAAGGAAATGAGCAAAAAGAATCACCTTAATCAAGGCAACCATCCTCCTCAATGTTCTCATGCTGAGACAAACTGAGGGAAAACTCAGGGTTCTGAGAGAAGCCACCTGACTCTTTAATACAAGGCACTTCTTTAGAGAAAAAAAATTACCCTCTCCAGGACAGTGTCCATTGTCAGGCCCAGCTATTCCAATCACTCAGCTGGCACCAATACAGATTTCTGGATTGAATCCAGCTAAACTTCTCCAGAGTGCAGATTGTGAGTAATACTACACATCACATCATCCAGGTACCCCAGAATAGGCCCTTCCTGGGTTCTTAGGAAGCCTAAAATTGGGCCTAAGATCCTTAAGAATATTTGAGCTGTAGAAAGGCTATAGAAAGGCCGAATAGTAGGACTCTGCACTGGAATGCCAGGCCTCTACTGCAAATCACAAGAACTATTGAAAAGGAGGGGAAAAAAAGGATAATGTAGGCAGCGTCCTTTATGTACACCAATACCAGGAACTCCTGGCTAGAGGAAGGCTACTACTAAACACAATGATTCCCTCTGCCAGAGAGGCAGTCCCCCTTTTCTGAAAGACAGAGGGTGGGCACTTGTGCTTGTCAAGCTGGCACAGCAGAGTCAGCCTAAGAGCGTACCTAGATGAACTTGTTGATAGGACAAATATCATCCCTTGACATGGAAACAAAAAGAGGATAGAGTAGAACAACATTGAAAAAAGAGATTTGGGACTTTGTATGAAGCATGCAGCTGGGGGGGTGACCATGATGCAAATTGTGTCTGACCAGTTTGTTATATAACTGTAATTACTAAATTTCAATACAATGCACATAAAGAGTATAATAGAATAAAAATGTATTCCATATATGATGTGTACAACCAAAACATCATAATAATATAGCATAATAATCCATAATAATAATAACATCAGACACATACCCCATGTATCACACAATACATATATAAACGCGCATGATTGTTACAACATATTGCAATAAAACAGAATAAAATTAATGGAATGATCCTGACTGTAAACATGATAGTGGGATCAACATAGCTCAACGTGTTTCGTGGATGACCTCTACTCATCAGGAGCAGATGCTTGATATATATCTATAATTAATAAGTTGTACACATTAATAATCACTCATGTGTAAGGGGGCAGGGGAGGGGGAGGAAAAACAAAAGTATGGAAAATATCCACTCATACTTACAATATAGCTATGAGTCTGAAATAGAGCGATGAGAGCTGCAGGCCGGCTGAACAATTCACAATTGCAATTAAGGGATAGAAGCATGCGCAATGGGTTCAAATGTAATTTTCATGTTGTTACACAATTATCTACAGCATTAGTACAGGTGTGATCCACTTATTATTCAACCTAGGTCTCAATTTGGGTAGGTTTAGGGGAGCAATCATTGCTTACTCTACATCAGTATGTTGAGCCCTTTACATGTTCACTATCCCATGTTGTTTGTCTGTGAGTGGTGTGGACTGGTTTGGTCTGGTTGTTTTCCCTCGTCCCGAGAGCTGTGATGTGCATTGGATGCCCTCCCCTTCCCTCTTCGCCTTCTTGCGACGTGAGGGATCGGGCTGGCATTTCGCTGCGCACCGGTGCCACGCCCCCCGTGCCACACATGTTATGCCAGCATGTTGACGTCAATGTGCAGGCGCTGTGTGATGACATCAGCGTTACTGTGAGGGAGTTTGGCGCCAGTTGCCGAGAGGACTATCCTGCTTAGGTGATGGCGCCTCCCCTCCATTTTTTTGCCAGCTGACATTGGTGGTCACCCTTGATTACACTAGAGTACATATACTCCCCTCAGTTATATATTTTTTTTGTTCATGCCCTCAGCTTGCAGTGTCGTTTTGGAACAACTGCTCCCTCCCAAAGTGCAGCCCTACACATAAGGGAAAAACACATCTAAGTATGGGATTAGGAGATGATGCACAGGTGCACACAGCACCTGGGTATGCTTATCCCCGCCCCTCTCTTCCTCTCTCTCTCTCTCTCTCTCTCTCTCTCTCTCTCTCTCTCTCTCTCTATATATATATATATGCACAAGGTCACAGATGTTCTCTTTGGTAGCTGGTCTCTTTGTGCACTGATTTGGACAATGTGTGTTGGCCTAGGAGTTCCAGATAGTATTATGGTAGAATTATATTCCTTTCCCTTTCATCCTTCCCTTTGGTGTGTGGTTTCTATTTCAAATGTAGCCCCCATGGATTGGGGTACATTAAATCACCTTTATATTTCCCCTTACTCTACACTTAGATATGGAATTTTCCCATACGATCACATTTACACTCACTACCTCTCGGTGATAGCATTGGCCCACACTTTACCATGTTGAATAGGTACACTTCATATCAGTGGTGGCTGGTGCTCAAAATTTTTTGGGGGGCGCAAACAAACTGAAAAATACTGAAACCCCCCTATCAATTGTAGCCTCACTGTGCCTATCAAACACAGCAACGTGTGCCTATTATATTCAGCCACCTGTGCCCATCTAATGCAGCCATTGTGCCCATCAAACGCAGCCACTTTTGCCCATCATATGCAGCCACTGTGTCCATCATATGCAGCCACATGTGCCCATCATATGCAGTCATTGTGCCCATCAAACGCAGCCACTTGTGCCCATCAAACACAGCCACTTGTGCCCATCATATGCAGCCACCTGTGCCCATCAAATGCAGCCACCTGTGCCCATCAAATGCAGCCACCTGTGCCCATCAAATGCTGCCACTTGTGCCCATCAAACGTTGCCGAGAGGACTATCCTGCTTAGGTGATGGCGCCTCCCCTCCATTTTTTCGCCAGCTGACATTGGTGGTCACCCTTGATTACACTAGAGTACATATACTCCCCTCAGTTATATATTTTTTTTGTTCATGCCCTCAGCTTGCAGTGTCGTTTTGGAACAACTGCTCCCTCCCAAAGTGCAGCCCTACACATAAGGGAAAAACACATCTAAGTATGGGATTAGGAGATGATGCACAGGTGCACACAGCACCTGGGTATGCTTATCCCCGCCCCTCTCTTCCTCTCTCTCTCTCTCTCTCTCTCTCTCTCTCTCTCTCTCTCTCTCTCTCTCTCTCTATATATATATGCACAAGGTCACAGATGTTCTCTTTGGTAGCTGGCCTCTTTGTGCACTGATTTGGACAATGTGTGTTGGCCTAGGAGTTCCAGATAGTATTATGGTAGAATTATATTCCTTTCCCTTTCATCCTTCCCTTTGGTGTGTGGTTTCTATTTCAAATGTAGCCCCCATGGATTGGGGTACATTAAATCACCTTTATATTTCCCCTTACTCTACACTTAGATATGGAATTTTCCCATACGATCACATTTACACTCACTACCTCTCGGTGATAGCATTGGCCCACACTTTACCATGTTGAATAGGTACACTTCATATCAGTGGTGGCTGGTGCTCAAAATTTTTTGGGGGGCGCAAACAAACTGAAAAATACTGAAACCCCCCTATCAATTGTAGCCTCACTGTGCCTATCAAACACAGCAACGTGTGCCCATTATATGCAGCCACCTGTGCCCATCCAATGCAGCCATTGTGCCCATCAAACGCAGCCACTTTTGCCCATCATATGCAGCCACTGTGTCCATCATATGCAGCCACTTGTGCCCATCATATGCAGTCATTGTGCCCATCAAACGCAGCCACTTGTGCCCATCAAACGCAGCCACTTGTGCCCATCATATGCAGCCACCTGTGCCCATCAAATGCAGCCACCTGTGCCCATCAAATGCAGCCACCTGTGCCCATCAAATGCTGCCACTTGTGCCCATCAAACGCAGCCACTGTGCCCATCATATGCAGCCACTTGCCCATCAAATGCAGCCACTTGTGCCCATCAAATGCAGCCACTTTCCCATCATATGCAGCCACTTATGCCAATCAAATTCAGCCACTGTGCCCATCATATGCAGCCACTTGTGCCCATCAAATGCAGCCACATGCCCATCAAATGCAGCCACTTGTGCACATCAAATGCAGCCACTTGCTCATCAAATACAGGCACTTGCCCATCAAATGCAGCCACTTGCGCCCATCAAATGCAGCAACTGCGCCCATCATATGCAGCCACTTGCCCATCAAATGCAGCCACTTGCCCATCAAATGCAGCCACTTGTGCCCATCATATGCCGCCACTTGTGCCCATCAGATGCAGCCACTGTGACTATCATATGCAGCCACTTGTGCCCATCAAATGCAGCCACTTGTGCCCATCAAATGCATCCACTCGCTCCAGCACGAGTCTCCTCGCTCCTCTTCCTAAGTGCCAGGCATCCAATAGGGTGGCCTGGTGCTTTAGCCAATCAGGAAGCAGGTCTGACGTCCTGCCTCCTGATTGGAGGGGAGGAATATTAGTATAAAAATAGCAAAAATTAATTTGCTATGGTCACACAATTGGGTGGGATCAGGGTGCACTCTATGAGCCCCGAGCCCACCCTATTTTGAAGCCTATTAGAGCCTCTGGCTCTAATCAGGTGCTTCAAAAAATACCACCCTGCCATAGGAATCCATGCGTCCGGCGTCCTGAAAGGGGCATGGATGGGGGAGCGGATAGGGGGGCGGGGTCCCTGCACCCATAGTGCACGGGCCGCCACTGCTTCATATTATATGTAATAATACACATAATTTCAACACTTATTTGCAGAGGTTCCAGGGATATGCCATTCACATCACCCCTGACCATCCATAGGGGACCTTTCTCCCAGGGACATCCGTCTCCTGAGTGTTTTTTCCATCAAATATCTTGGGTTTTCCACCTAAGCTCCTGTGGCTAGTAAATTGTCTTTGCGATAGAATGTAATTGAGATCCTGCAGCAGCAACAATCTCTTGCAAATGTGGTAATGCCACTTCTTTGAGAAGTGGCATTAACAAACAAACCTGGCCCTGAGGCTTTGCTCTAGAGGTCAAAGCCTATGAGTGGGGAAGGATCGTCTTGTAGAAACAGAAGCAGAAGTAGAAGGAACAGGCGCCCTACGGGATGCATGGTTACTCCTTTACCAGTGGTAAAACTTTTCTCTACTGAAATTTTGTGGATACCCTTATTTATGTCTGGCCCAACACAGATGTTCCCTATGTTCTGTGCTTTACATTTGTTCATAGATTTAGGACACTTCTATATTTAGTATAAGTGGTGCAGCCAGAGACCTCACATAAGCTTCTTTGACCGTCCATTGACAGCATTTACTTTTCGGTTCCCTATTGTGTTTGACATTACAAAAAGACTGTCATGTGTCAGGAGAAGTTGCATATGGCTTACTATGCGTCATGCCATCAAGCAATAGTTCTTTAAGTTTCTTGAGCTGTATTCAGGGCTATATTTTTCTTTTGTATTATCTATTCATGCCACTCTGTTTGTTTTGTTAAACTTCAATAATTATTTAATTATATTATATATAATATTATGGCGCTAAAAATGTATAAACTTGCTAATAGCTATTTGCTGGCCAACATTCTAGCAAAGAATCTTGTGCATGTGTATGTGTAAGTTCCAAGACCAAAGTTTGCTGGATAGAATCCTTTAAAGCATCCCCAGCAAAACAGATGAGAGAAGTCTGCTAACCATCACGCAGCTCAGTCTCACTGCATCTATATCTCCTAGACAGACGCTTCTTTTCCCCCTTAAAGCTCTTGCAGATCTCTACAGCTGCCAACACTGGCTGTAGTGCAGCCTCCACCACAGGGAAAAGGATGCCTAAAGCAATATTTTGAAATATTTGTGACTGCATCCTTAAGAACTGTAATGTCATCCATTGGGCATGTAGGGCTCGTATTAAGGTAAACCATTTTTTTATAAATGTGAAAAAAACTTTACACGCTATCCCTGTGTATAAGCCACCTATTACTTGACTATACAGTATATACTATAGGAGGCAACTAGCACCACTATACATCCAACTACCTGTACAAAATGCAATAAATATATATATATGGTCACAAAACAGTGTAACGCTCTCCTTCAATAAAGTGCATTCAAATTATAGTGCATAAATAAATATCTAAAAACATTGTAGTTTATCTTTTCTTTTCAATATATATACAGTCCATCAATAAATGATTCAATGTTCGTGAAAAAAAATTTGCAATCCCATACACCAGAAACTCTTCAGTAATTGCCTCTGATCCCCACAGTGCCCTTCATCCCACCTATGGGTTTCTTCTCACCTGCTTGAATGGACCTCACTAATTACAGTAGGGTCTATATGCACTTTGCAGTGTTATAAGTTGCACCACTCCCACTGGCTGTGCACTCCAAATCCATGGCTCTGAGTGTGGTGTCAATCAAATAGGAGGCAAGAGGAAAGAACAGTGCAAATCGCTAATAAAAAGTATTTATTTCCATATAAGATAAAGTCACATTTCAGAAAATGAAAAAAAACGAGCATTTCATAATACAATCCTCTGCATACGCAGCTCCACTAGTCCCAGCGTGATTACGTCACTGCCCACCTCATGCGTAGCACCCAATGGGCTTTCTCAAAGGTTCAGGCGATATAGCTATAGGAATAAATCCAGAAAAATAATCCCTTAGTCCCTACTGGATCCATCTGTACAACTGGTAGCATTGTGCGAGAACTGCATATCAGTGACTATCACCTTCAGACACAAAGGTACTTCCTGTGTGGGAGGGGTTAGATAGAGGAAGAATTCCTGTCTTTTTTGCCAGTGTCCAGTTACCAATAGGTGGGGCATAACCCAAAAAGTGCCCCACAATGTGTAAGAAAATGTATTTTTATGCAAATTCAAACACCTTTGATGGGACTATTTCTACCTTCCTAACTTTTTTTTTTACACCACTAGATTTAGATAATAATATTTGTGCCTTTCAAATTTGATGTTTTTATTTCTCCACCATGATGCATAAGTGGCTGATGAAGGGGATAAAGCATCCTTGAAATGTTCCTCTTACAATACCTCAATATAATACAGTACTCATAGGGGCACTTCCTTTTAAAACACAGTAAGTACTGTGTATGATGTCTCTATTTTTGATTGCTACTATCAGTATAGCACCCCCCCCCCCACCCTGGAAGCATGGTGGTAACCCCCAGAAACAGAGTGGGCTGACATTTCACCTTAGGGTGTATATTACTTAGGCAATAGTGGGATGTGACTAGATGGGTAATAGTCACTTTGACTCTGACCAGAGGCAGGGCCGGAGTCAGGAGAGGGGGCATACCTCCCAACATTTTGAGATGGGAATGAGGGACACCTACTAGCAAACGTATCCAGGCGTAGGACATGCCCCATGCCACGCCCCTTAAAGGGGACATAACCAAAAAAAAGGTTATTTAAATCCACAAGTTCTTTTTTTACCACTAATATTTCTTTATATTGGCTTTTAAAATTGACAAATGCAGCAATTTAGAATTTGGATGAAAGGTTTAGCACTGGGAAACACTTTTTGAAAGATAAAAAGTGCATTTTATATACAACTATATAGATCAGACCAAAATGAGGGACAAATGAGGAGGAAAGAGGTACAGAGGGACATTGCTCCAAATCAGGGACAGTCCCTCGAAATCAGGGACAGTTGGGAGCTATGGAGGGGGTAGTGGTAAAATGACCATTTGCCTGTGTAAATATATCTTGCACCGCCACTGAGCCTGGACAATGTCAGCAGGCAGCAGCTCATACGCCCCGCAGGAGACAGGCTGTCCTCTCATTCCTCACTAATATCTCTCTGGACGGGCGACACCTTCAGGATATCAGCAGAGCTCCAGATTTGAATGCAAGTGCAGGTAACAGCAGTGTGCAGACTCTGTAGTGTGAGGGGAAGGAGTTGGTACTGGTCACTTCGGGATGCCTGTTGCATGCTCAGGCCAGCAAAGTGCTCCAGGCCTCACCTCAGCCCTTGCCAGCCCGGTGCAGAAGCAGGGTCCCGAGTTAGGATAGCTAGCACGTGATGGAGAAGCCACTGGCTAAGTGGATGATATCTTTGAGAGCAAACGTCAGGCTTCCTGATCACCGTTGTTGGTGCTGACACCCAGGGCCGTTTTCAGCAGGACATCTGCTGAGCATTGCTTCTCCAGTGCCAACCCCACTACAGTGCCATAGACAACAAAAGGGCCAGGTAAGGGAGCTCATCTCCAGAATCCTAAGAGGGGGACTTAATAATATTATGTCCTTATTTTTATTTCATTATGAACAGGAAGTTATCTCTACCATAACTCATGCTTTACACACATTTCTACAGCACTACCATTCTGTTTTATGGCCCATTTGGGAAAATAACATCTCCACCACAGGAATTTGCAATGGAAAACTTTATTCCCTGTACACTTTGTGTGCGAACAGTCAGATTTTCACCATTTACAGATGAATGACCAATGCCACTATTTCGATGTGACTGCTCAGTGGAGGGATTAGGGACTCTGGTCAGCCCTGATGTTTCTGGATGCAGCTCATCATCCAGTTGGTATGCAAAGTGCTGTTGTGTCCAGATGCAGCATTTTTTCTGCATGCAATGTTGCAGCCTAGTCACCCATTTAAATGAGGCCTTAAGCCTTGTTCACATGCAGCGTATCAATATGTTACCTGTGGAGACTGTGTTTGCCTGCATGGGTATGTACAGGTGTTTAGTGTACCCCATGCAAGCAGTCCGATTTATGTCTAATGGGACACAGTACAAACACAGCCCCTGCTCCCCTCCCAGGCCACATGACAGCAACCTCAGCACTCCATCTTTGACGTCCCTGCTGGTCAGGCTCCACCATATTTAAGGGCTGACCCAGCCACCCTACCAGACTCTCTGCTTGGGGATTGGCCAGATTCCCTCAAGTATGCAGATTAAGACCTTGTGGCCTCTGCCCTCGAACTTCCAGAAGCTTCTCCAAGCTTCTAGATCCAGGAGGAGGTACTGAGCTGCTCATGCCCATCTTAGTGTACAATTTTGGCATGTCTATATTGCCAGGATGAATTAGTAGTAATCAAGTCATTCAGGATAGCCGAAGAAAAACCAGACAAAAATGTTAGTGGCAGCCACAAGGCAGTGAAAGAGATCACTGACATGGGGGTGCTTACAGCTTACAGCTATTGTTTACATGGCTCTAAACTGTTTTCAAGAAAGAAAATCCATGATTCTGTACCAGCTGGCTAAGTATTAGCTGGAGTTGGGCTTTAATTTGTTGTATACCTAAAGTTTCCCAGCCACTTGAATACATTGGTGAGAAGTATGTAATGCACAAAATAGTGTATATCACATTTGAGGGCTGACCCAGCCACCCTGACAGGCCCTCTGCCAGGGGATTGACCAGATTCCCTCTAGTATGCAGATCAGGACCTCCTGGCCTCTGCACACTAACTTCCAGAAGCTTCTCCAAGCTTCTAGAACCAGGGGGAGGTACCAGAGACCCGCCCTGTAGAGCCATCCAGCCTCACCTGCAATAACCTGAACTAATTACAGACTCACACAGTTATCATGAGTCATACCAAAATAAATTTACCTACACTGGTTGCACACTAGAGGGTGCTACGCTTGCTTTTAAGTAGCTCTCCTTCCATTGCATATAAAAATAGAGCATGGATCAAAATAGCTCAATACAGAGGAGTGCATGGCAAAGCATTTGATTTGCTTTGTGTAATGTTAGAATTGACGACAGGATGCTATGTCTGTCCTTATTAAAATTATAAAAGATTTACCCATCTGCATCTCCTACTTGCTGGAGGTGCAATGAACAAGTATGTTATCTGTACCATACCCTATGGACCTGCAAAAACCTATGCTTTTTTGGGACTCTGTATCCTCCTTCATAGCTACTATTTCTGGAAACCTAGTAGAGCTAACTCCCGCTATGGCACTATTGGGAATAAACCTTGAGATATACCCTACAAATATCAGAACGATTGTAGCACAAACTCTAATAGCAGCAAGACTTGCTATCTCTAGCATGTGGAAATCTGGAGATACTCCTAATCTAACAAATGTTATCACCAGACTGAACACCCAAGTACAATATGAACTTTTAATAGCATATAAAAACTATTCTACAAATATTTTCAAAAGTAAATAGCAAGCCTGGTTAAACAATCAGAGAGCTTCTAACTATCTGAAAAACTGTAATATTTGACTTTAATCAAAAGTTTGAGTTACTAGCATACTCTGTGTGATAGAACGCCTACTTTCTTCCTTAACGGTGCATATAAAAACTTTGGCGAACAATCTCTGCCCACAGTTTGTTCCCATTAGGGGTGGGTGGAAATTGATTACCAACAACAATGATAAAACCTTGTACTTGATCACTTCTTCACTTGTTCTTTAATATATGCTTAAACAATGGAATACTCAATGTTCTTATAAGTTACTAAAAATTTTCTGTGTTAACAATGTTGAAAAATGTCAACTGCAGTTTACATTCACGTATATTGTAACTCCCAGCTGGTACCTTACCAGAAACCACATCAGTGCTTTTACACTCAAACCTAGGGCTCTAAAAAGGGTTTCAGCAGCTTTCACAAAGCCTGATTTAGTTAAAAAGAAGCCATAATGGTTCTAGATGAAGATTCCTAGAGTACTCTTGGTTAAGAAAGGGACAACACAGCAGATGCTTTCATATTTTGCATGAATGAAACTTTAGATATTGATGTGCAATAAGGGATTAGTACCGTGATAAGTCAAACACGTGTGAGTGTAACTTTCAATGGAAATTGTTAACAAAAGACTTTCTTCATCAAAGAAGCAACACAGAGGGGCATATTTACTAAAATTGGAACACTCAGAATCTGGTGCAGCTGTGCATGGTAACCAATCAGCTTCTAACTTCAGCTTGTTCCATTAAGCTTTGACAACAAAATCTGGAAGCTGATTGGTTTCTATCCAGAGCTACACCAGATTTTGCTCTCACCAGTTTTAGTAAACTAACCCTAGAGCCTTCTGACTCAAAGAAGAATGCAGAACACGAAGATGGCAAATTGCGCACCCCCCCCCTTCATTATGTGTGAGCTAATGAGGAGGAGGGGGAGAGAGAGCACAGCCTGCACCTCCTCCCAGTTTTCTCCTCCTCCCTTTTCTGCTTCCAGAGCTGGGCTGACAGAAGTAGTGATGCCGCTGTTGCTACTCCTGTCGGCCTTAAAGTAGAAGGTACTTGCAGTTCCCCCCATCCCTACAATACACATGGCAGCCCAGGGCAACCATCCCTTCTGCCCACCCTATTTTCCGGCCCTGAATGCAGTGGCCTCATTGCAGAGGTCCTACAAGCATGAGGTTTGCTGATTGCCGAGCTACAGGTATCACCCAGCAGGGTAGATTCTGACCAGTCCAGCACTTGGATTGTATTTCCTAGATATTAACTGAAAGGCCAGTCGGGCTTTAAATATTTTGTCATCTGTCAAGGTAAACCTTTCAAAACTCCAGCAGTTTTGGTCCATAGAGTTTAAAAATCTTTTGGCCAGTTTACACAGCTTTTTGTTTTTACGCATTTTACCAGCAGTTTTAGCCATGGTACCATAGACTTCACATCAAAAGACCTTTGCATGATGCATCTTTCAGAAAATGCAGCAAAAATGCACTAATAGAACTCTATAGGACTGCAGGTAAAACATGTAAAAAAACAGATACACCTGTGCTGTGGCCAAACCTCAGTGCAGCAGTGTGAACTGGCCCTTAATGAACTCGATCCGAATATTGTACGAAAACGGTCGTCCAAGGAAGGATCGTACGATATTCGGCTCGTGTGTACACTACTTTCGACAGCCGATCACGACCGTTCATCCAATATTATTCGATCGGATATACACGAAAATTTTCCTCGTACGATTCCAGATCATACGATTTTTGTTTAGTCAGTATAGTTGTCGTCCGAAAATACAATATCAATACATTACAAAACATGACATCGCTTCCGATTTTTTTGTCTGTCGTACGAGAATTTTCGTGACTTTATTAGCTATTCAATTTCTACTTGCGACTATTTAAGCGAGAACGGTCGTACGATCGGTCGTACGATATTCGGAACGTGGGTACGAGGCATAATTCTCAGCTTGAGGCTGGGTTCACACTAGTGTGAATTGGATGCTGTTTTCCCTGCATCCAATTCGCATGACAGAAGCGTTTGAATGGCTCTCTATGGAGCCGGTTCACACATCTTCGTGGAGGCTGTGGAACGAATTGCACAGGAGTCCAGTGCGTCTTTAGCTCCATTTAAGGTCTGAATTTAGGCAAAAATTTGGGGCCTGATTGCTCCCTGAAATGGAGAACAGGGAAGCATTGGACACCTGCTGTCAGCCGCATTGGTATTAGATATGAACCCAGCCCTAAAAAACATGTTTGATTATTCTTTATTCAGTAATTCATATCCTCATTTCCTGTTTTGACTATTATAACGGCTGCTAATTGGACTTCAATTAACCAAACTGGAACCACTTTATTTAATTCCCAACAAGGCTGCTCAAAAGATTATGTAACTGTATTAATGCTGTCAGGGTGTGGAAGCGAGTGCAGTAAGAGTGGGGTTTTTTTGTTTGTATTTTGTTTTGTTTAGGTTTTTTAAATATATATGCAGTATACATACAGTATATATGTTTTTCTGTAAAATAAATACAAATATTCAGAGTTCTAATAAGGGTAGTAATATCATAGTTATGTACTCCCTGCTATAAATGATAAGGATTTACATTTTAGCAAAGGATTTCACTGTATAGCACTGTATGCTGTATAGTAAATAAACAAAGCCATTTGCTGAGTTTCAACTTAAAATAAATAAAAATTAGCTGGTGCCTCCAATGTGTTCACTGCTTTGCAGGTCTACACCGACCAAAGAATCTCCAACATTGGACACTTGTGTGTGTATCCAACAGAAATTAATAAACTAATTAGAACACCCTTTAATATGTTTACGGAGAACAAAAATGTCTCATCAGTGTAATTTTGTGATTTTCCTATTAGCAGGATATGAACAGGGAGATGACACTGAACTGTACCATAAAGAAAAAGAATAATGTATCTTCATTGAGAATATACAGTCAGGTCCATAAATATTGGGACATCGACACAATTCTAATGTTTTTGGCTCTATACACCACGACAATGGATTTGAAATGAAACAAACAAGATGTGCTTTAACTGTAGACTTTCAGCTTTAATTTGAGGGTATTTACATCCAAATCAGGTGAATGGTGTAGGAATTACAACAGTTTGTATATGTACCTCCCACTTTTTAAGGGACCAAAAGTAATGGGACAGATTAACAATCATCCATCAAAACTTCACTTTTTAATACTTGGTTGCAAATACTTTGCAGTCAATTACAGCCTGAAGTCTGGAACGCATAGACATCACCAGACACTGGGTTTCATCGCTGGTAATGCTCTGCCAGGCCTCTACTGCAACTGTCTTCAGTTCCAGCTTCTTCTTGGGGCATTTTCCCTTCAGTTTTGTCTTCCGCAAGTGAAATGCATGCTCAATCGGATGCAGGTCAGGTGATTGACTTGGCCATTGCATAACATTCCAATTCTTTCCCTTAAAAACTCTTTGGTTGCTTTCGCAGTATGCTTTGGGTCATTGTCTATCTGCACTGTAAAGTGCCATCCAATGAGTTCTGAAGCATTTTGCTGAATATGAGCAGATAATATTGCCCGAAATACTTCAGAATTCATCCTGCTGCTTTTGTCAGCAGTCACTTCATCAATAAATACAAGAGAACCAGTTCCATTGGCAACCATACATGTACATGCCCACGCCATGACACTACCACCACCATGCTTCACTGATGAGGTGATATGCTTTGGATCATGAGCAGTTCCTTTCCTTCTCTATACTCTTCTCATCACTCTGGTACAAGTTGATCTTGGTCTCATCTGTCCATAGGATGTTGTTCCAGAACTGTGAAGGCTTTTTTAGATGTTTGGCAAACTCTAATCTAGCCTTCCTGTTTTTAAAGCTCACCAATGGTTTACATCTTGTAGTGATCCCTCTGTATTCACTCTGGTAAAGTCTTCTCTTGATTGTTGACTTTGACACACATACACCTACCTCCTGGAGAGTGCTCTTGATCTGGCCAACTGTTGTGAAGGGTGTTTTCTTCACCAGGGAAAAAATTCTTCGGTCATCCACCACAGTTGTTTTCTGTGGTCTTCCAGGTCTTTTGGTGTTGCTGAGCTCACCGGTGCATTCTTTCTTTTTAAGAATTTTCCAAACAGTTGATTTGGCCACACCTAATGTTTTTGCTATCTCTCTGATGGGTTTGTTTTGTTTTTTCAGCCTAATGATAGCTTGCTTCACTGATAGTGATAGCTCTTTGGATCTCATATTGAGAGTTGACAGCAACAAATTCCAAATGCAAATAGCACACTCACTTGAAATGAACTCTGGACCTTTTATCTGCTCCTTGTAAATGGGATAATGAGGGAATAACACACACCTGGCCATGGAACAGCTGAGCAGCCAATTGTCCCATTACTTTTGGTCCCTTAAAAAGTGGGAGGCACATATACAAACTGTTGTAATTCCTACACCGTTCACCTGATTTGGATGTAAATACCCTCAAATTAAAGCTGAAAGTCTGCAGTTAAAGCACGTCTTGTTTGTTTCATTTCAAATCCATTGTGGTGGCGTATAGAGCCAAAAATATTAGAATTGTGTCTATGTCCCAATATTTATGGATCTGGCTGTATGTTTCTCAAACATTTACCATATTATATTGCAGCTTACCAATTCTTAGATGTAGTGGCTGCATTCATTTTCTTTTTTAGGCTTTCTTTATTTTATTTCACCTGGTGATCCTGTCAGTAAGTCTGTTATTTTTCAAAAGAACAAGCTGTTCTACAAATGTAGCAGTTAGACGTTTGAGACAAACCATTTACCGCTGGTAGGCGTGCTTACAATCATCAGCTATTATATATTTATGTAAAAACTTTTATCCCAAAATGAAAAAAAACAAAAAAATGTTAACTGCTTATAAAGTGTTAGCTGAAGTTTGGCTTCAATTTGTTTAATGTATCTAAATCTGCAAGTACATCTAACCCTCCCCTCCCGCCTAGGACTGACAATGCTGCTGTCCAAAGGTGTCTCTGTTGCTCCTTCATCCAGAGTATAGGCACCCTAACACAGAAATTGTATTACTGACCAGATCCCCAGGTGAAAACATAGGGAAACAAGACTAAAAAAAAATGAATGCAGCCACCACATCTAATGATTGGTAAGCTACAATTTATTAAAAAATAAAAAGAGAACTTCCAGAGGCTAACATTAGACTTTTCCATGACGATTGTAGTAGACAGACAGGATGATGCTGGAATAGTGGTCTCTGGTGTCTCCTTCTCCCCTCCTTCTTCTTTCCAACCAAAATCTAAATCTTTTCCCACACTTTCTACCAACCCGAACATCTGGGCCTTTGTAGAACAAATTAGCAATGCTATTAAACATCAAGAGTTTTCCACTCCCCATTCGTCCAATTTATCTCTTGCCCACAAACGAGCTCTGAAATCTTTACAAAACCACCCTGGGCTGGTTACTAAACCAGCCGATAAGGGCAGAAATGTGGTTGTTATGGATGTTGCGGCATATGAAACCAAGTGCCGCAACATCCTCGACAACAAGGACTGGTATCGACCTATTTCCCGGCTACTTATTGACAATTTTGCCACGGAATACTATGAGCTTATCTTTTCCGCTTATCAACAAGGCGTTATAGATATTAATACTTGGAAATTTTTGAATGTGAAAGATCCCAAAATACCAACCTTTTACGCTTTACCAAAACTGCACAAATCTTTGGAATCTCCGCCCGGCCGTCCCATCATGTCCGGGTGCCAATGCCTTACGGAAAATGCTAGCGCACTGGTGGACAAGTGCCTTAGTCCACATGTCACATCACTTCCTTCGTACATCAAAGATACGATACACCTTCTTCGTATTCTTGAGGACCTACATTTACCCCACAATGTATGGTTGGTTGCCTTAGATGTAGACAGCCTTTATAATGTCATCCCCCATAGTAACGGCATTAATGTGGTCACTAAACTAATACAAGAAAGAGGCCCCAAATTTGAAGCATATGGCCAATTCGTCATTAATCTTCTACGCTTTATTTTGACATGGAACCATTTATGTTTGGCTCTTCCCACTTCCTCCAGGTACAGGGCGTAGCTATGGGCACTAAATGTGCGCCATCCTACGCAAACCTGTACATGGGGGGGTGGGAAAGAGAACTGTTTGCCAATCCTGATCTAACCCAACTTTTGCGCCACGTTGTGTCATGGCACAGATATATAGACGACGTGATCTTCTTTTGGTCTGGTACCCGAGAACAACTTTCTCAATTTGTTGATATGTTAGCCATCAACACTTTCAATTTGAAATTTACGATGGAATGCAGCCAGACAAAAATGACCTTTCTAGATTTGGAGATTCAAGTAGATTCCAATGGGAACCTCTCCTCATCGTTATATCGTAAGGGAACATCTGGGAACACTATTCTTCAGTGCCCATTCAAAACCACTCTTAAATAGCATCCCCTATAGTCAGTACCTTCGCATTAAACGTAATTGTTCGCAAGAAACTGATTTCTTTACAGCCTCTCGTGATCTATATCATAGACTCAAAACTAGAGGATACAGTCACAAGCATGCCTTCAATAAAGTCAAAAAACTAGACAGGAAAAAACTGATTTTTTCGACAAAAAAATCGGGATACTTTTCAACCCGTCCGTCTCATTACTCAGTTTTCACAACATCACAATCAAGTAAGAAACATTCTCAACAAATTTTGGCCATTACGTACGGCTGACAACACTATCAACAAATATATCAAACCACACCCAGATATCACTTACTGACGATCTCCATCACTTAGAGACAAATTGATAGTCAGTCATCATTCGCCTAAATCTGAATCCACTTTAAGAACGTTTGGCACATTTCCCTGTGGGAATTTTGACGTATGCGAATTTATCTATGACTCCCATGAAATTCCGCTTCCCAATGGCCACATTCACAAAATCAAGCATACAATTACATGTCAATCTGTAGGTGTAGTATATTTGGCCACCTGCTCCTGTGGCTGCTATTATGTTGGGAAAACCAAACGTCCATTTTGCATACGTATTAGGGATCATATAAAACCACTCTACAAAAAACGAAAGATGTCCACTTCTATTAATCGACATGTGGCACATCAACATAACTTTAATCCCCAGGTCCTTGGTTTCACCGCCCTTAAGCATGTTCCCATACATGCCAGGGCAACTTGAGACCAAATGGATACATACCCTGGATGCCACTAAATTCCCAGGGTTAAATGAATACATCAGCTTCAAATCATTTCTTTAACTTTTTTATGACTTTGTTGTCATGTGTACGTATACTTTTTCTGCCTTCTGCTGCTTCCCCACGTTTGAGTCACACCATGCACCTCGGAATTATTCACCACTCTATACATTAAAATATCAGATTATTCAATTTGTCACCGTATTTTTTCATCAATATGAGTGTGATTTATATAAGCACAAACCTTGTAAATCTACTAATGAACAATGTTTTTTGTTATGTTGGTTTATTTGTATCTCAATTGTTTTGTAATTTGTGGAGCTGTCGGATCTGTTTTACCCGTGGAATATGTGGGGCAATGGGCCTTCCCTCACCCTTATGGTGTGCTGGTGTTGTGCGGCCCCCTCCTTTTTTCTCCCCCACATACTCCCGGTGCTTCATCCCACCTCTTGGTGCTTATAACGGGCCCTTTTCCATCTATTCAAACCCCCCCTCCCCCCTTGCATGTCGCTCCCTGCTCCGCCGTGTTTTCCCCTGATTAGCCTTGTTTGCCATTCTTGTTGGATGCTGGTGTGACAGGTGGATCGGATTCCTGTGTTGTTTGCCCAGTTTCTCAATGCTTTTTTGGCTGCATGGACACCCAAGGGCAATGTTGATTATTAGCATTTTGCCCGCCCCTCGCCACTGCCCATCAGGTGATCTTGGGATCCGGCTACACCTCCTGGTAGACTGTTATGCCGCTGTTCCGATCGGCCTCACAGTCTATTGCATCATCCGCTGCATGCTCACACACGCAGTGTCTGCAATCCCCGCAAAGCCTCCTGGACCTTGTAGGCCCAGGAGCTTTGTTGCTGGGCGCATGCGCAGTGGCGCTTTCTGTCCGCTTACACGTGCAGTGACGTCAGACGCTGCACGTGTGTGGGGGGTATAAGACCGCCGTTTTCCCCGGCCACAACACCGCCGGGGACTTCAGGACACCCATGCTGTTGTTATTACATTTCTGGTAAGCCTACAGTCCTCCAGTTGTGTACTTATTCTCTCTATATAGAATACTAGTACTTTACTAGTGCCTTTCTTTTATGTTTTCCGGGCAGCAGGATGTCTTCTGAGCCATTTAAAGCACGTCCATCTTTGATAAGCTCATAGTCTATTATATCTCAATATTACTTAGAATTTTGGGTAAGTTTGTTTACCCACTCTTGTTTGTTTATTTATATATTATCTTTGATACATGACATCCGTTGCTTACTTCTAGTACATTCACAATTTTCTTTATATGGAGGTGTCATTTTCCAGATTTTATTTTTACAATAAAATTTCAATAATTTTTTTAGATTTTTTCATCCATTCCTTGCCATCTTCCAACTGTCATCTTTGAAGATACTATTTTAACATATTGGGTGTCCTGTTTTTCTCCCTTTCTAAGAACTATACACATTGTAAGTATTCCTTGAGACTATGTCAGTCCGATTTTAGTTTTTTGGCCGACGGTTCCAGATATTTCTGGAATCCATTGACACCTACCCATTCTAAAGCATACATATTGTCCCTTATCCACCAGGTCCTCTTATTTGCCCTCTGCAGCCTCATACTGTGCATTGATACCCTACGGCTGCCCCAGGATCTCCCTACACCTGTCCCTGGTGACCAGCGGGTAGGTATCCTTCCATCTTGAGGCACATGGGGATACCTGTTGGATTATGGGAGGCCGTCACGGGGGGTGGGGGGAATACACCATGTGCTCATTCAATTCTGCCCCATGTGGCTTGTTGCATTATCATGCCCGACAGCCCCACAAAATATATACTTTTTTACATATGTCAAAAATACTGCATGTTATTATGTTGTTATTATCTTTGTCTGACTATGAATTTTCATTATAGAGTTTACAGTAGCAACACTGGTATAACCAACTGTCCCTGAAGAAGCCATTTCAGGCAAAACATGTAGGACCTCTAATTACCTGCACACAAGACTGGCCATCATGCTCCTAGGCTAGGTCTTGTAAGACTGCTACAAATTGTTTTAAATTCCCTTGTTTTGTGCACACCTGTGATATATAATACTGTATAAATCTCTTTTTAAATTTGCTAATAAAACTTCATATTTTTATACTTCATGTATCTTGGTTTTCTCTTGGCACCGTAATAATCCCCTTATCTCTGGTTCAACCTTAATTCAGTAGACAGACATAGTTCAGGTACAAACATTTCACTAGCTGGAGCACCTTAAAGATAACAGAAGCCTGTTGGTGATTGAACCTGGTTGCAAGTCAAATACTAGATTGAAATGTGTGCAAGCATATACACACGCACATTCACACTAAAATAATATATCATAACACAGTCGTCATTCTGTTCAGTCAGTTTTGTAATTTAAAGGTCCCTGCCACTACATAGCCAGAATTATCACCATCACTTACCATTATGCCGCGTACACACGATCGGAATTTCGGCCCGCAAAAGACCGATGAGAGTTTTTCAGCGGAAAATGTGACCGTGTGTATGCTCCATCGGACTTTTGCTGGCCGAATTCCAGCCAGCAAAAGATTGAGAGCATGTTCTCAATTTTTTGGTTGGGAAAAGTTCCTATCCGAAAATGCGATCGCCTGTGCCAATTCCAACGCGCAAAATTCCTACGCATGCTCGGAAACAATTAGACGCATGCTCGGAATCATTGAACTTCATTTTCTCGGCTCGTCGTAGTGTTGTACGTCACCGCATTCTTGACGGTCATAAGTTCAGCAAACTTTTGCGTGACCGTGTGTATGCAAGGCAAACTTGAGCGGAATCCCGTAGGAAAAGCCATATCTTTTTCCGACAAGAAGCCCGATCGTGTGTACGCGGCATTACAGTTACAAAAATGTTTTTTTTTTAATAAACAAAAAATGGAAAATAGATCGGCTTGATGTAAAATAACTTTGAAAGTATTTGAATTTGAACTGTATATTACATAGGGCAGTCATAGTGATAGTTAAAGCCAATGTTTAATCATTGCTTTCCCTGTGTGGCTGCAATATTATCATCACAGTTAAAGCAGAGCTCCACCCAAAAGGACACGCTCCGCTTGTGTCCTTCCTCCCCTCCGCTGTCACATTTGGAGGGGGAGCGGATACCTGTTGAAACTATATATACCCGCTCCCACTTCCGGGTAAGATCGCCACACCAAGATCACGGTGATCTATGCAATTACTGCCACCCTCTCCGCTGCCTTCTGGGAGACACACACAGGTCCCAGAAGACAGCAGGACCATTCAGAAAAGCGCAGCGCGACTCGCGCATGCGCAGTAGGAAACAAGCTGTGAAGCCGCAAGGCTTCCCTTCCTGTTTCCCTTAATGAAGATGCTGACGCCTGTACCCAAAGCTGATGGACGAATCAGTTAGGAATGCCGACATCACCGGATTCCTGGACAGGTAAGCATAGCTCCCAACTGTCCCTGATTTCTAGGGACTGTCCCTGATGTGGAGCAATGTCACTCTGTCCCTCATTCCTCCTCATTTGTCCCTCATTTTGGTCTGATCTATATAGTTGTATATAAAATGGACTTTTAATCTATCAAAAAGTGTTTTCCAGCGCTAAACCTTTCATTTGATTTCTAAATTGCTGCATTTGTAATTCCAAAAGCCAATATAAAGGAATATTAGTGGTAAAAAAAAGCACTTGTGGGTTTAACCAATCTTATTTATTTGTACAATTCTCCACTTACCGCCCGGCTCCTGTACATATAGGTCGGCACTTTAAAGATGGATATCTCGGTAATAGCAGCAGCTGCTGCCACAACCGAGGTATCCATCTCTGCAGGAGCCAGTCATGTTTACGATAATGGTGGTCTCTGTGGCGGATTCGCCGTGAGATCACTATTATCGGCAGTGGGAGAGGGGCCCCCCCTCCCACGCCCTCCGCTGCTTACCGGAGCCGTCGGCAGCAGTGGAGGCGATCGGGACCTGTCCGTGGCTGGGTATGGAGACGAGTGAGGAGAAGATGGCCCCCACCCGTCTCCATACCATAGCAGGGCGGAAGCGACGTCATAGGGCCATTTTTTCAAAGTCATTTTTATTTAAATGACAACATTTTTTTTTTAATTGCATTTTAGTCCAAATGTGAGATCTGAGGACTTTTTGACCGCAGATCTCATATTTAAGAGGACCTGTCATGCTTTTTTCTATTATTACAAGGGATGTTTACATCCCTTGTAAATGGAATAAAAGTGACCCATTAAAAAAAAAAAAAAAAAACAGTGAAAAAATAAATAAAATCAAGCAAAATAAATAAGAAAAAAAAATTAAAGCGCCCCGTCCCGCTGCGCTCGCGTGCAGAAGCGAACGCATATGTGAGTAGCACCCGCATTTGAAAACGGCGGTCAAACCACACATGTGACATATCACCGCAATCGTTAGAGCAAGAGCAATAATTCTAGCCCTAGATCTCCTCTGTAACTCAAAACATGCAACGTGTAGGTTTTTTTATAAACGTCGTCGAGATTTTTAAGGATAAAAGTTTGACGCCATTCCACGAGTGGGCGCAATTTTAAAGCGTGACAAATTGGGTATCAGTTTACTTGGCGTAACATTATCTTTCACAATATAAAAAAATTGGTCTAACTTTACTGTTGTCTTATTTTTTTTTTTATTCAAAAAAGTGAATTTTTTCCAAAAAAAAGTGCGCTTGCAAGGCCACTGTGCAAATACGATGTGAAAAAAAGTATTGCAATGACCACCATTTTATTCTCTAGGGTGTTAGAAAAAAAAACAATATATAATGTTTGGGGGTTCTAAGTAATTTTCTAGCAAAAAGAACTGTTTTAAACTTGTAAACACCAAAATCTCAAAACGAGGCTAGTTCTTAAGTGGTTAAGGGGGCGTGGCAAGGGGTCTGTCCTATGCCTGCATACTTTTGCTGATAGGTGTCCTTCATTCCCATCTCAAAAAGTTGGGAGGTATGGTGTCCTTATATTAAAAGTCAGCAGCTACAGTGTTTGTAGCTGCTAACGTCTAACTTTTTTTTTTTTTTTTTCACAGACTGGACCTTCGCATTAAAACAGTAGGTAGGTGTAAGACTCTATTACTTGGCTTTCACAGCTGGAAATTTGGTGAGAGCATTAAGAAGATACAAATAGACTAACTAACTAAATAGCATGGCCTAACTCTGATCCAACCAAATTAAACACAAAGGCCTTCTTGACATCACTGAGAGTTAATTCAAGTAAAATGATAACTAGATCTTCAGATTTAGATCATGTTTTTCAGAAGACAAGGATTTGCTTTCCTATTCTAAATCATTTATTTTTATGGGTTGATTTTACAATACTGCTTGATATTACTTACATAATTAGAGCTTGGTAATATTAACTGGAGCTTGTAGTTCTCACGTTGCACCAATTTAAAATGAAACTGCGCTGCATCTGAGCACCACAAACCAAAAATGCTGTTTATTTCATTTATAATATTCAAAGCAAACTCACCCATCCATCCATGTCTATCTATGCTCTATTTTGCTGGGAAATCACTTTGAAAAATACCCCCTGGCATTTCTAGCTGTGGCCATCTTGAGTAAGGGAAGATGATATATGTAGCATTTACTTCCTGGAATCCATCTGCCCTTAGCGCAGGTATGCAGGCAGGAGGGTGTTCTTAGCTGAGAAAACCCCTCCTCCCCAAAGACTCCTGGGATGTAGGACATGATTAGCCTAGGCCAAAAACAAGGAAGTAACTGAAAAAAATGTTAAAAAAAGTTTCAAGCAAGTAAATATAATTTACCTTCCTATCTATTTACTACTGCTTGCAGTATAAGGATTAAAAATAGTCAATGTTGATTTATGGCCCGTACACACGATCCGAAAATCGGACGAAAAATACCGCTTTCGACGCGATCGTACAATGATCAGATTGTGAGTACTGAGCTTTTGAGAGCCAATCACGACAATTCATCCAATATTATTCGATCGAACAAGCACGAAAATTTCCCTCCTACGATACCAGATCGTATGATTTTCATTTAGTCAATACAGTTGTCATCTGAAAATACAATGCAAAATATGTATATGAGAATTTTCGTGACTTTATTAACCTATTCAATTTCTAATTGCGACTAGTAAGCGAAAAAAGTCAGACAATCTGTCGTCCGATTTTCAGATCGTGTGTACGGGACATTAGAGAGTGAAGTTCTGCTTTAATGAGATGGAAAATGTGTCAGATTTTTGTTACAGAATGTTTGTAAGAATGTTATATACCGGTATATATTGCTTTATGCTATAGAACATATCCAATAAAAAAAATGTAAAAAAGTCTAATTTCTTCATAAATTTAGCCCAATATGTATTCTGCTACATATTTTATCGTAAAAAAAAAATCCAATAAGTGTATATTGATTGGTTTACATAAAAGTTATAGCGTCTACAAACTATGGGATATTTTTATTTATTTATTTATTTATTTATTTTTTTACTAGTGGCAATTAGCTATAGCGGGACTGCAATATTGAGGGGGACATTCTGACACTAATGCTGCGTACACACGATCGGAATTTCGGCCCGCAAAAGATAGATGAGAGTTTTTTTGTCGGAAAATGCGACCGTGTGTATGCTCCATCGGACTTTTGCTGACACTTTTTGGGAACCAGTGACACTAATACAGTGATCAATGCTAAAAATATACACTGTCACTGTACTAATGATAACTGACTGGGAAGGGGTTAAACATCTAGTGCAATCAAAGGGTTAAATGTATGCCTAGCCAGTATTTATGTGTACAGTATGGTGTGCTTTTCCTAGGGGAAGTAATCCATTTCATTCCCTGCTTTGTGGGGAAACCAAATCTATTAATTCCCCGCTGACAGGCCAGTGATCTGCCTTGTTTACATAGGCAGAGCCCTGTTTCGTGTGTGTTCCGGATGATCAGCCGGTGCCAGCAGTAATCTTTCGGCCGGCACCCGCTGATTGGCTTCTGCTGTGTAAAATCACAGCAGAGCCGAGTCGGCGTGTGCATGCCCCCTACCCGTAAGTGCCAGATCACCTACTAGGTACGTAATCTGGGGCAGCAGAGTCTCATTGACACCATATATCTACAGTAGGTTATATGGTCAGCAAGCGGTTAACCCCATAACAATACAGTAACACATACTGTATGTGGTGTCCAGGAGGTGGGCTTTAAATATGGGCCCCACATATACGTGTTCTCACTGAAAGCCCCGAGTCTCATACTAATGATCGGGAACCGAGATTCCCGGCTCCTAGTCACCTGATCACTGTGATAGCCTCCGATTGGCTATTACAGTAATCAGTCATTGTGCAGCCTGGCCATGTGTTTTCTTTCTCTTCTGAGAAAGAATACACATGGGCAGAAAAGGGAGAAAGATTTAAACATACAAAAGTGTGTAAAAAATATATAAAAAAAAGAAAACAACACTAGATAAAGTCTTATGCCCCGTACACACGGTCGGATTTTCCGACGGAAATTGTGTGATAGGACCTTGTTGTCGGAAATTCCGACCATGTGTGGGCTCCATCACACATTTTCCATCGGATTTTCCGACACACAAAGTTTGAGAGCAGGATATAAAATTTTCCGACAACAAAATCCATTGTCGGAAATTCCGATCGTGTGTACACAAATCCGACGGACAAAGTGCCACGCATGCTCAGAATAAATAAAGCGATGAAAGCTATTGGTCACTGCCCCGTTTATAGTCCCAACGTACATGTTTTACATCATCGCGTTCAGAATGATCGGATTTTCCGACAACTTTGTGTGACCGTGTGTATGCAAGACAAGTATGAGCCAACATCCGTCGGAAAAAATCCTTGGATTTTGTTGTCGGAATGTCCGAACAAAGTCCGACAGTGTGTACGGGGCATTAGTGTCAGGGTCAAGGTAAGGATCAAAGGTCAGGTCCAAGGTCAGGGTCAGTATATTTAAGGGAGGATTTAGTATCATTGTTAGTGTTTTTTTAGGTAGGATAAAAAAAGCAAAATGCGCATTATATTTTCTGGGCAGTACTATGGGTACAAACAACATATACCATACACATATATGGTATCGCTGCAATCGTCAGGAGAAATTTATTTTGGGTTGTTTTTTGGTGGTAGGTTATGGTAGTAGCAAGTAATATACAGTTACATTAAAAAAAGATTGTTTTTTCACTATCTTGGGGCAGTTTTTCTTTGATAATAAAAGAACCATTTACCAGCAAATGAAAGACCAATTTGTCCTAAAACAAGGTAAAATCCATCTGGACACACAAAGTAGTTGCGATGATTTGGGCTGTTATCACTCTCTACATTGCCTTCCCCTTTTTTACATTTCGTGATCACTTTTATCTGTATGGTAGTTTTTAGCAATAAACAACCTCTTTGATCTGCACTATGTGGAAGCACATTATTTTTTTCTCCACATACCATCTGGATGTGAGTGGATGTTTGCCCTCTGAATCTACCATCAAGATCCAGTCCTAACGGTCTTAAGATCGGGCAGACCCGGAAGTTACCCTTGGTCCCCCTGGATCCTTCTCCGGAGGCTTCAACCACTTGGATATCCACACACTTGACCCATGTGGCACACTGCCCATACGACTCGCTGACATTAGAGTCTATCGTTTCCGGTAAGAGCGCCCACATCTCATTCAATGTTTGATGATCCTCTTATTTGATGTTTTCTTCCACGGCTAGAGTTGTGTTCCCGTTGCACCGCCCCTGCACCTACATCAATTTATTGGACTTTCTGTTCTTACATTTGGACACTTTTCATTTGATTACTTTTCCATTTGAGGTTTATACCACATACTTTTTTTGGTTTATTGTTTTGTTTGCAGATGGACTTTTGCACAAATTATTTATTTCATCATACACACAGTGTTTATCATTTGTGTATATTTGTTAGTGCTACATTTTGCATTTTTCTATATCTAGATGATATGTGCAGTTTTACTAACTCATGTCAAAGTTGCCAAATCTAATCTGGGCGTTAAGGTTTGTTTCACCCTCGGCCATAAAGGGGTTAACCTACCAAAGGATTTATGTTTCTGTCCATCCAGTCCCAGAGAATTACACAGCTCTGTCACACCACACAGCCCTGTCTAGCAAGGCAAGAAAAATATTGATGAGCTTATCTCTGTTCTCTCCTCCTATCAGCATAATTAATTTTCTCCTTGTGCTGCTCCTCCCTTCTCCAGTCTAAGCTCTGGTATGCAGGGACTAAAACAGGCTGATACCAAGTCAAATGTAGGTAACGTCATAGGCGTGCACACAGGGTGTGCCAGGTGTGCCTGGGCACACCCTAATCATGCTGTGCTGCACAGATTCCCCCAGCTGTTTGGCTGCAGAAGAAGGGACTGGGGAATCACTGTCTTAAAAGTGAGATATCAGGGGTCTGTTTAGACCTCTGATATCAAACCAAACCCACCACCCAATGGAGCTCCTAAAAAATTGTATATTAATAATAATAATAATAATAATATATTATTAAATAGAACTGTAAAAAATAATATAAATACAAAATAAAAAATACAAATAATAAAAAAATTGATAAAATATTTTTTTATAAAAATAATAAAAAAAAATATATTTAGACCTCTGATATCTCACCAAAACCCCCCAATGGAGCTCCTAAAAAATTGTATAATAATAATAATAATAATAATATATTATTAAATATAATTGTGAAAAATAGAAAACATTTAAAAAAAAGTCATGATAAAAAATAAATTAAAAAAAATATATAAATAAAAAATAAAAAATATAAATAATAAAAAAAAAAAAAAAATATTTTTTTATAAAAAAAAAAAAAAAAATTATATATATGTGTATATATATATATATATATATATATATATATATATATATATATATATATGTGTGTATATATATATATATACACACACATACACACATACACACACACGTGTGTTTGAGCTTTGGGTGCACACCCTATTGCCAAGGTCTGTGCACGCCTATGGGTAACGTATTTATCGGCGTATAACACACACTTTTTTCCCCTTAAAATCAGGGGGAAATTGTGGGTGCGTGTTATACACCGATCCCTGCTGTCTCTGAGGGAAGAGGAACAAGCGCCGCTGAATTACATAGAGCCGCGATCTCCTGTATATCCGGTGCCCCATCACTCACAGTCACGCCTTCTGGCCCTGCATTGGGCCACTGTTCTGTCTATCATATAACAGACAGCGGATAATCCAACACTGGCAAGGCTGCAATGATGGGAAAGGTGAGGCTGCAGATGGGCACTGAAAAGGCTGCATTGTTGGTCAATTTATAGGCTGCAGATGGGCACTGAACAGGCTGCATTGTTGGTCAATTTAATGGCTGCAGATGGGCACCGAACAGGCTGCATTGATGAGCTGTGACCCTAGTTTTTTTTTCAAAGTTCTTTATTTAAAATGTATGTTTTTTCCTTCAACTTCCCTCCTAAAATTGGGGTGCGCCTTATAGGCTGATAAATATGGTACTTACATTGCTTACATTAAAAAAAAATATAGATGTAGAAACGATTACAGAGCTACATTAGTTTGTGTCTTTTAAACCCTCAGCAACTTCAACTTTTAATATGATTTACGTAAGATTAGCTTTCTTTCTCTGAGTCTGTACTTACAAGGCTGCTCTTTCAGTAAGAGAAAACTGCCTCGGGCAAAGGTGGGTCATGTGACCAGCACCAAGGCATTGCTTTCAGAGTGACCTTCATGAAGATGAGGGGTGGGGAATAGGTAGGGCTACAAGTTAGAAAACTAGAACTACAGTGTACTTTAAAGCCCAACTCCAACATTGTATTTACTTGGAGAAGGGAAAGGTTTAGAAAATCCATAATGTTTTATCCTTGTTTGTGACCCCACAAGGGAGATTTCTTCTCAGTTCCTGTCCCCTTTGAACTGGTTCAGGAAGTGAGGGAAAATCTATCCAGTGGATACACTAACAGCAACAAACCTATAATTTCTAATATTTCCTGTCCTAGTAACACACTGTATGGCAAGTGTGACAGTATGATGTTGAGAATGAAATTTAGGGAAGATCTGCCCAATAAGACACAGATGACAATAAAAACTTGTTCACCTATGACTTTATGTTTTTACTTGTCCTTCCTATTATGTTTGAAGAACTAAACATAAAGAAATCCAAGTAGCTAGGTATCAATGTTTACAGGATCCATAAGTCAGGGCAAAAATTAGGCACAAAATAGGACTTGATCCATGGTTCCCATATTCATTTTGAATGGGCACAAATTGCACTGCATCGTACAAAAGTTGTGCATACACCAATTTTGGAACCGCGCTGCAACAAAAGTACCATGCAATCCTGTGTGGGCAAATGCACTGCGTTTGCAACCTGCATTTGAGGTGCCGTTAAGATTGCACTGACACCGGCTGAGGATCGCAAGGGCAGTGTAATTTGAATTTGGTGTAGGAAATGCGCATGGATCACAGGGTTTCCCGCACCGCATTAGTGTAAACCTAGGCTTAGAGTGAAGCGTGTCAAAATTTTTAACATGTTTTTTGGTGCATTTGCAGCATGTTTGTTGCATGGCAAACGCTCACCTGCTACCTGCGCTTAGAGTGCCATTAACATTAAATTGTGCTGCAAGTGTGATGCGCGTTTGCAGAGTTATTCCAAAACACGCGTCAAAGCCTGTGTGTTCTCTGCAGGTTGCTATGCATTTGAAAATGCACATATGTGAATGGAGCCTTACTGTTCTAGTATAAACATACCCATTTAACTTTCAGGCCCCATTCACATTTAGCGTAGTGGGAGCGCACATTTTTTGGCTCATTTTTCCTGCAACACGAATAGGGCAGCCCATTGATTTCAATGAGTTGCCCTACATCTGGCAAAGTAGCTCATGGGACATTTTGGTGTGTTACGGTTTGTAAATTTTTTACTGTGCGTTTTGCTGCGTTAGCTGCTCATTTTTTCACATGGCAAAATGTGTGTTTGCTTCTGAGTTTTGGAAGCTGTTAACAATTAATGACACCAAAAGCGCAACTAGTTCATTTTACATGTATAAAGGTGGTGTGTAAAGATTTACCATAACTATATAACAGGAGAACACACCCTCTATCCATTCACTCTGTATCCAATTAATCAGGCCATTGCACTATATAGTTGATGGTAGATCTAAAAGAGATTGTACAATCAGATTGTATAGTGTATGGTGAGCTTTACAGACTTCCAGGAACACACTTCTCCTGTTCTCAATACTACAGCTCTGCTCCACATAGGCTATTATATGATCACTCAGCTCCTGCACACTCTGCCAAATGAACAATCTATGCAAGAAGACGGTAACATACAAAAAGAGGAAGAGCCTGGCTGTGTATTCAGTGAGAATGTTGTTCTTTGATGTTGATTATATGTAAGTACAGAAGTGGGAGGAAGCGATCTTTTGGAGGGAGCGGGCAGGTGCAGGGTGTGTGTTAATGAGGTCAGCTGGTGAAATCCTTCCTGTGTCTTAATAGTTTTCCCATCATAAGGGCTATCCAGGAAGTAATGGTGGAGTTTTTTTTTATACAACAGCTGGAGGCTGAGGAAGCCTTGTAGGACACATAGAAAGTGTTTTCTTTCCTGTCAAAGAAGTACATTAATGTTATATTGGTACATAGGGGAGTTGGAATTTAGAAAAAAAATGTGAACTTAGCCTTTAACTGCAATGTGAATAATATTACTAGAAATAGTCTAGAATGCACTCTAGGAGAATGGCTAGGATATGAGAGAAGTACCTCTTAACATAAGTGTAGCACCCTCTACGAGGGCAGGACTTACCATTGGGCTTGACTGGGCTCAAACCCATGGGCCCCGCCCAATAGGGGGCACCGCGGGCACCGTTTACGTTTTAAATATCTTCATATATCTTCAGCTAGATCGGATGAAACAGCAGTGACTCACACTGGTCCTCACTTGGCTGCAGCGCTGCTTTGCCCGAGTCTCTCTCTCTGTCTCATCAGCCGATCAGCGGCACAGAGAGAGAGACTCTAATGTGTAATTACGCAGGAGGAGCCTGGAGGTGGGTGGAGCTCCGCCATTGGCTTGGCAACCCTGCACTCGTTGCTAGCGCCTGGGCCGCCTGGCGTCTAGCAACGAGTGACGTCATTGAGTCAGTCACGTCGGACTCGGAGTCTCAGACTCAGAGCCGACGTGACCGTGACAGGAGCTGCCTGGAACGGAGGAGCCTGCCTAAGTGTATCTGTCTTTCCCGGGCTGATAGGCAGTTGTTGCTGCACCTCCTCCATCTTGTCCATACAGTCACTCACACTTACTGCAGGACTCCGCCCCTGGTGAGTGTTGGCTCCACCCACCTCCTCCCCCTCCATCTTGTCCACCTTGCAGTCTGCAGGGTGGCGTGGATACAAGAAGTAGAAGGCTGCAGACACTGACAGTGAAATTACTGGACCCAACAAACTGGACTCCATTGCTCCTGCATGGGAGTCCCTCCCCCCACCAGAGCACCAAATTAATTGACTAAAAGTATGTAAAAAAAAAAAAAGAATGAATTCATGTGTCAAAAAGCAAAACACATGTGTGCCATTATGTATGAAAAAAAATGCCCATTTAGTCTTGACTTGTTTAATCTTAACCCCTCCAGCTCCAGAACCTTTTACCCCTCTTATGACCAGGCCATTTTTTGCGATACTGCGCTGCGTTGCTTTAACTGGCTGACAATTGCGCGGTTGTGCGACGTTGTAACCCAAGTAAAATTGACGCCGCTTTTTTCCCACTCACTTATGTACTACACACACACACACACAATTTATTTTGCACTTTGTTCAATGAGTTATTTTGCTATATTCTTGCAATTGATTTGTTATGATTGCAACCTTACAAGGTATTTGTTTGCTTTTAAATATATTTTCCAGGTAAATAAGTGTTTTATTCTCATTCTGACCAAGACATTTGTGCATTGCAATAAACACATGATCACTTTGAACTTTTTTAATCATTATTTATTTATTGGAAAAAAGTTTTCAATCAGTGGTCATATAAATAGATTATTACGTTTTTTTTAACATGTAACACTGTCTACGGTCAACATTTTGTTCTATTTAAAGTAATGTATAGAAGGTAGGGCCCTAAAGTGACTCAAGCCCAGGGGCCCCCACCACCCTAAGTCTTGCCCTGCCCTCTACCAATAGGTAGGTGCTAGTAATAGGTTTTACTAGGAACTGTCAGCAGAGGCAAATTTAGGCAGGCCTATGCTGCAAGCTAGGCCTGTCTGTTTTCATCTGGGGGCTGGGGGTGGTCAGAGTAGCAGTGGGTGTGACCACCTGTGCCCCAGTTCTGAGGTGCCTCCCCTGCTTCCAGGGAGAATATTCTTAAAGAGGGGCTGGGCCTAGAACTGGAGTGGCAGGTAGCTCATATGGGAGCCCTGACAAATCCCCATCTGGTATTGGAAGGGGGCGGGCCTTATATATAAGCTGAGGTAACATGCCACTGGGGAGAGATGTCGGCTGAGTGAAGTGGAGGATGGAATACTAGGCAGCAGCAGGAGGGCACCCCCATCTGAGGAGGAAGCCCAGGGAGAGCTATGAAGGAACTTTGCCTCTACATGGTCATTGGCAATGTCTTTATCATCACACGGTAGCTGATAAAGAACTCCTGGAGCAGAGGGGCAAGTGAAGCTGTCGGAACGTATGGTCCATTCAAGTTCTCCATCAAGAAATCAGGGCAGTGAAAGGTCGGTGAGTGTTACCACAGTGGAGGGCTGGATGTGTCTGGAAGTCTTTGAGGGAATTTTGCTTCTACACAGTCATTAGCAAAGTCTTCATCATTTACACGGTGAATGATGGGGAGTCCTGGATCATAGGAGAGACTGTGGGGTGATGTGTCAAATCGATATGGCCTGAGGGCACAGGATGTGCAAGTTGGGCTGGCTGGGAACAGTAGCCCACCATCCAAGAGAATGCTTTTAAACTACTAGGCCTCCAGGGAGAGGTGCTGCAGGCCTCAGGCTTAGTAGCAGTGAGCAACCAAAGCTTGCTTAAAGAGGAGTTCCACCCAGGGGGGCCGTCAAAAAAAAAAAAAATTAAAAGTCAGCAGCTACAAATACTGCAGCTGCTGACTTTTAATTGGACACTTACCTGTCCCTGGGTCCAGCGATGTGGGGGATCGAAGCCCCGCTCGTCCCCCCCTCCGCTCGTCGGCGCCGGCATTTCAACTGTGGGCGCCAGGCTGTGGCTTCACTGCCTGGCACCCACTGCGCATGCGCGAGCAGCGCCGCACACCGTGATTGGCCGCTCAATCACCTGGGACCTGTAATGGGTTCCAGATGATTGACAGGAGGGAGGGAGCAGAGCGGAGCCCTTCCTGTGCCGAGGGGGAAGTGTTGTCACCAGCCCAGGCAAAGGAAGGGGCAGATTACGAGGGACCACCTAGCAACAGGCATTTAGAGGTAAGTGAAAAAAAAATATCCAAATGTTTTTTTGGGTGGAATTTTTGAGGTATTTTTGTTTTTTTGGGTGGAACCCCACTTTAAGGACTTGTTCAGAGTGGGTCCTTACTGCTCAGTAGAAGAGGATGTGACATTATTTCATTTCAAGAAGTTTTGTGCAGGAGGAAAAAAGTTCTGGGACCATCACTCTTACACGGTCAAGAGTGGTTTCCTCATTGTTTACACGGTAATGGATGGGGAATTCTTGGAAGAAATAGTCTGCAGGAGTTAAGCAGAGGAGGAGCAACAGTCTGCATGGTGATGCAGGAGGAAGATTGTTACAGACCTAGCTGGGAGAGAGACTTTTGGAGGGGACTGTATGCTAGCCTTTTGCCGATCGATCGTGGGCCCTGGCATTTGGAGGAACGGTGCTCTTTGTGAGCTGTATGCCTGGGGACCCTTGAGGTGGTATTACTGTGGATTCGGGTCCTGGTCCCCCAGGACACACGGACTCTGGGGACCCTGGATTTGCCATATTAGAATAGTGACTGATTCATACCGTTGGGACTCCTACTGTTAAATGCTAATGTCATCATTTCCAGCTACCTGTCTGTTGTCTGCTAAAATGTGTATTGTAAATAAGTCTCTAGTATGGGATCTAAGAGTCATTAGATCCCCATTGTTGGTTGTGTTTAATTAACTCTGCTATTGTGATAATGTTAATTGGATTTTCTGAACTACAAGACGGCCAGTCTGACCTAAAGGTCATGTCTGAGTCATCTAGGCTGTCTAAAGGGATTAGTTAATTAGCTCATGTTAATTAGGTTAATTAGGTTACAGCTGTATTGTTAGAGTAATATGAGCAGGAGGTCTGCACCTCCTGTTTTAGTGTATAAAAGAGCCTGTATATTGCTATAAAAGAGATTCCTGGTTGAACTTACATACAGCCTGCCTGGTGTTTGTTCTGAGATATCACAACTGGGTTAGAACGGCACATAGCTGTAGTTCTAATTCCAGAGCATTGGATGACCGAGCAATCAGATGTTGTGATCTGCAATCTGATTCTATAGCCGCAGAGGAGTGTCGGGAGAGTGGAACCAAGCGAGCAAGGGGCTCGTTACAAAGATCATATCAAATCTTAGATGCACATCACCTCTTCGGGCTCTAATTATGTGCTAGTGTGTGTGATCTGTAAAATATGATGGCAATTGAAACATCCTATGGGCATCCCATATACCCTTTTCCCAAACCAAGTTGTCCCCCCCATAAACAAAAAACAAAACCAGCAAAAGACTGTCCATTGTCTCTGCAAGTGATGTATGGAGTCTGGCAGTGGGATGAATTGGTGGATTGTCAGTTACAAGTGGCAACTACACCGCTACATAGATGAAGAATTATGTGCAGCAACTGTAAAAGGACAGTTTAGTCCTAACTCTTCAGCTAGCTAGCGTTGGGGCCCAGTTGTACCGTTGGGGCACGTGAGAATAGTCCTAGTCTAGCCTGTAGGCAACAATAAGATTACTAGATGGCTGTATGGTCAGTTTCTAAAGGGCACAGTCTCTCTAGCAGCAGATAGAAAATCTCAACAGCAGCAGCTCACTAGTCCCAGTGATATTGCAGCTCACCATCCAGTCACATACAGAAATTTGTCCACTCTCTTCTCCGGACCCAGGTGATTCTGGCTGTTGGCGACCCTGAACTCAGCGCTCTGGATCCCACTCAGGCCTCTGATATACAGCAGTATTGGTGCACACTGGACAACAATGTCCAGTGTGTTCCAGTCTCCCACATGACAAAAGGAAGCTATGTCCTGTACAGTCTGAGAAAAAGCAATCTCTCTTTGGGAAATACAGTTAAAAAGTGCTGCCTGACTCAATCTGTTGAACTCTTCCTGCTCAGGAGCTCTCTTTTCTTGCTGATATGGCTGTTAACTAGTTCAGCTTAGCAGAACATCAGCAACAGAGAATAGCTGCTGCCAGTGTTTCTCTCACTCTCCATTCTTAGCCAAGCAGATGACTACAATAACAATGTTAGTGATTGTATTTACATATACTTTAACCACTTAAGGACCAGCCTCGTTTTGGATTTTAGGTGTTTACATGTGCCACCCACTTTATTTATAATGTTTACCTTTATAATCAAAAGTGAAAGAAAATCACAAACTTTGGGTTGTCCCCAAAACAGGAATAGAGAGGAAATCTTTAAATGGAGACACTGGTTCTAGTGACCCTGGTGACAACCAGGAATTCCCTAACTGTTTTGGCAATATGACTTGTTTTGGCAATACTTTAACCTTCATTACCTCTTATCTATATCACTAGATTGCTAAATAAATGTAATTTAATATTATATATAAAGTAAAACATCTAAGTAGAAAACACAACTACAGTTCATGTCAGGTGTCATCACCTCTTCCTGATTGTTTCCTCCTAGAAGCTTTGCGAAAGAAGCAGCATCATACTGTTACAGGAAAGGGTTGTCACTGGTTTTACTGAGAGATATAGAAAACCACTGAAACAACGGTCCATGCCTAAAATTGAAATAGTGGTTTTCAATATAGCTGCTATTTAAAACATAGGTGTGGCTTTAAAACAATTTTTTGTAAAGTAATTTAGTGTACATGTATCTTTTCTATGACATAATTGTTGTTGTTGCACTTGTTTGTGTCACACTGTAAACCTAATGGCCCGTACACACGATACGAATATTGTATAACTTTTTTAGTTTAATAGTTGCAAGTAGAAATTTAATAGGTTACTAAAGTCAGGAAAATTCTCGTACATCAGAAAAAAACAAAACGGAAGTGATGTCATTTGTTGTAATGTATTTGTATTGTATTTTCGGACGACAACTGTACTGACTAAACGAAAAACATACGATCTGGTATCGTACAAGGAAAATTTTTGTGCTTGTCCAATCAAATAATATCGGATGAATTGTCGTAATCGGCTCTCGAAAGCTCTGTACTAACGATCCGATTGTCGCGATTTCGAGGATCACGTCGAAATCTGTATTATTCGTCCGATTTTTGGATGCTGTGTATGGGCCTTAAGGGTATGTGATAATGACTTTGGAATGGTAATGGCTTTGGTGCGATTTAAATCAGTCATAAACCCAAAAACAACAATTTTATATATTGCAGCTTACCAATCCTTTACTTTATTCACCTGTTGGCCAATAAATCAAACATTTTTCAACAGACCAAGCTGTCCATAAAAAGATACAGTTAGACAGTTGGGACAAAGCATTTATCACTGACAGGAGTGTTTACATTGGTCAACTTTATTCATCTATGTAAAACCTTTATTCCAAAAAGAAAAAAAAAAACGCTGCTGCAACTGCTTAGTGATTGTGTTAGTTGGAGTATGAATTTAATATGTAAGGCACAGGCCGAATGTTGGGCAGCATTGGGCAGTTCAATAGGGACTGGCTGACATTTGGCCCATGTGTACTGGAATCTTGGCAGGCTGTCAAAGGCAGACATCCCAACCTGCAAAAACACATTTCAGGGATTTGGTAAGCTCATTTTTAAGGGAGGTCATGTTCCGTGCCGACAACAACCCCCCCCCCCCATTCATAATAAAATACTATAATAAAACGATACTTTAAAGATAATTAATAATATAATGCCATAATAAAATAATACTTTAAAAGATAATGTTGTGTCACACTCACCAACAATTCACCCTCACTGTGCCCATCTGCAGCCTTGTTAGTGCCCATCAATGCAGCCTCACTGTGCCCATTTGCAGCCTCGTCAGTGCCCATCAATGCAGCCTCACTCTGCCCATTAATGCAGCCTCACTGAGCCTTCAATGCAGCCTCACTGTGCCCATCTGCAGCCTCATCAGTGCCAACAATGCAGCCTCACTGTGCCCATTTGCAGCCTCACTGTGCCCATCTGCAGCCTCATCAGTGCCAACAATGCAGCCTCACTGTGCCCATTTGCAGCCTCATCAGTGTCAACACTACAGCCTCACTGTACCCATCTGCAGCCTCACTGTACCAACAATGCAGCCTTGTCAGTGCCCATCAATGCAGCCTCACTGAGCCATCAATGCAGCCTCACTGTGCCTATCTGCAGCCTCATTAGTGTCAACAATGCAGCCTCACTGTGCCAACAATGCAGCCTCACTGTGCCCATCTGCAGCCTCACTGTGCCCATCTGCAGCCTCACTGTGCCAACAATGCAGCCTCACTGCGCTCATCTGTATCCTCATCAGTGCCCATCTGCAGCCTCGCCAGTACCTTGATTACACACAGCGGGTGTCTCCCACTGTGTCCTGCAGCTGCAGTCTTAACTGTTCGGCGGCCGTCCACTGTAACAAAGCCCCGCCTCCTCATCCATGATAGAGGGTCAACTGAACACTGAAACAATGCTGGGAAATTTAATAAGTGTTCCGTCTTTCATGGATGAGGAGGCGGGGCTTTGTTACAGTGGACGGCCGCTGAACAGTTAAGACTGCAGCTGCATGACACAGCGGGAGACACCCGCTGTTTCTGATTACTACAGGCTGCGTGGCAGTGCAGGCTCAGCCGGGAGATCGTGCCACACTTGCGGGTGTCCGTGAGCCCATCGTCAAATACGGGAGTATCCCGCGAGATTCGCAAGTGACTTGAGATGTCTGCAAAGGGGCATGACCAAAAAAGGTCTGCCAATCGGCTCACGAGGTTGAATACCTCTTACAAATGCAAGTTAACTTATAACGATGCATTAAATGTTATATTTCACATTAATCTCATCTTCTACTTTCTCATGAATATACCATATAATCCGGGATGATAAGTATAATGCTTTTTTTACCCAATGTGATTTGTATTTTTCCTTCTTTGTTGTTAACCTTTGTAACAAATAATATTTGTTGAATCCTTTTGAAAATCCAATAAAGAGAAATTAAGAAAAAAAATATTTCACTAACTCTCTGTAAAGTATCATTGTTATAATGATTTACATGTATTGTTTTACAGTATATGCTAGAATTTCTATCGTATTTTTAGAGTTTCTAAAATGCCTGTCTCTCTTGAATTCCCATATTTCCAATAGACCTGTCAAGCATTCTAGATGATCAATTTGCACTTCCCTGCAGCAGTAAGTGTGTTAATAAATTAGACTGCACAAACTGTGGCAGGCAAACACCTGCAAGCTATTGTTTTGCTGTACTGACTATCGTTTTTCCAGATGTTTTTTGTCCTCTTTGAAGAAAATTGTTGGAATTGAAAGTGGGTAAACAATGTAAAACATGACAAATTCTGTATTTTAATAGAATGTAACTCTGAATAGTTAAGGGATTCCTTAACCAATGTTGGATGCATCTGTTGGTCACATACTGTAATATACAGATGCAATTTCAGGAAAATAACCTTGTTTAAGAAAATAAAACATATTACTTTGCTCTAGGGTCTTTGCAGCAACCTCCCATCTACATGCATTCACTCCGGTGGTGGCTGCAGGTCATTGCTGACCACTTACAGTGCCTTGAAAAAGTATTCATACCCCTTGAAAATTTTCCACATTTTGTCATGTTACAACCAAAACCGTAAATGGATTTTATGTGATAGACCAACACAAAGTGGCACATAATTGTGAAGTGGAAGGAAAATGATAAATGGTTTTCAAATTTTTTTACAAATAAATATCTGAAAAGTGTGGCATGCACACTTCTATTCAGTCCTCTTTACTCTGATACCCTTAACTAAAATCTAGTGGAACCAATTGCCTTCAGAAATCACCTAATTAGTAAATAGAGTCCACCTGTGTGTAATTTAATCTCAATATAAATACAGCTGTTCTGTGAAGCACTCAGAGGTTTGTTAGAGAACCTTAGCGAACAAACAGCATCATCAAAGCCAATGAACACACCAGACAGGTCAGAGATAAAGTTGTGGAGAAGTTTAAAGCAGGGTTAGGTTATAAAAAATATCCCAAGCTTTGAACATCTTATGGAGTGCTGTTCAATCCATTATCTAAAAATGGAAAGAGTATGGCACAACTGCAAACCTACAAGACATGGCCGTCCACCTAAACTGACAGGCCGGGCAAGAAGAGCATTAATCAGAGAAGCAGCCAAGAGGCCCATGGTAACTCTGGAGGAGCTGCAGAGATCCACAGTTCAGGTGGGAAAATCTGTCCACAGGACAACTATTAATCAAGCACTGCGCAAATCTGGCCTTTATGAAAGAGTGGCAAGAAGAAAGCTATTTTTGAAGGAAAGATATAAAAAGTCCCATTTGTAGTTTGCGAGAAGCCATGTGGGGGACATAGCAAACATGTGGAAGAAGGTGCTCTGGTCAGATGAGACCAAAATTGAACTTTTTGGCCTAACAGTAAAACGCTATGTGTGTCAGAAAACTAACACTGCACATCACCCAGGACACACCATCCCCACCGTGAAATATGGTGGTGGTAGCATCATGTTGTGGGGATTCTTTCTTTAGCAGGGACAGGGAAGCTGGTCAGAGTTGATGAGAAGATGGATGGAGTCACATACAGGACAATCTTAGAAGAAAACCTGTTATGCCGCGTACACACGAGCAGACTTTTTGACCGGACTGGTCCGACAGAATGAATCCGGCGGACAATCCGACCATGTGTGGGCTTCATCGGACCTTCAGCTGACTTTTTCTGTCGAAAAGCTGACGGACTTTAGACTTGAAAATTGCAGTTCACAGGCACTCTCCATCCAATCTGACAGAGCTTGAGCTATTTTACAAAGCAGAATGGGCATAAATTTCACTCTTTAGATGTGCAAAGCTGGTAGAAACATACCCAAATAGACTTGCAGCTGTAATTGCAGTGAAAGGTGGTTCTACAAAGTATTGACTTAGAGGGGCTGAATACAAATGCATACCACACTTTTCAGATATTTATTAGTAAAACATTTTGAAAACCGTTTATCATTTTCCTTCCACTTCACAATTATGTGCCACTTTGTGTTGGTCTGTAACATAAAATCCCAATAAAATACATTTACGCTTTTGGTTGTAACATGACAAAATGTAGAAAATGTCAAGGGGTATGAATACTTTTTCAAGGCATTGTATTTAACCACTTGACCTCTGGAAGATTTACCCCCCCCTTCATGATCAGGCACTATTTTGTAATATGGCACTGCGTTATTTTAACTGACAATTGCGCAATCATGCAACGCTGTACCCAAATAAAATTTATGTCCTGTTTCCCCACAAATAGAGCTTTCTTTTGGTGGTATTTGATTACCGCTGTGTTTTTAATTAAAAAAATCGAATTGCTTCATAAATTTAGGCTAAATATGTATTCTGCTACATATTTTTGGTAAAAAAAATACTAATAAGCATTTATTGATTGGTCTGTGCAAAAGTTATAGCGCCTACAAACTATAGGATATTTTAATATATTTGTATTTATTTTTTTTTTTACTAGTAATGGCGGTGATCAGCAACTTATAGCTGGACTGCGATATTGCGGCAGACATTCTGACACTAACTGAAACTTTTGACACTTTTTGAGCACCAGTGACACTAATACAGTGATCATGTCACTAATACAGAAATCAGGTCACTGTACTAGTGACACTGGCTGGGAACAGGTTAACATCAGGGGCGTTCAAGGGTTAACTGTGTGCCTAGCCAGTGTTTTTGTGTATTGTGGGAGGTGCTTTTACCAGGGGAAGAGATGGATGTGATCCGGCAGAGGTGTTGCCGTGTGTGTGTGTGTGTGTGTGTGGGGCGGGGTGAGTTGGGGCACAGACGTAGCAGAGCGCCTCGATAATGACTCCCGTGGGCATGCGTGGGAGTGACGTCATTGTGACCTGGCCATTCAAATGGCTGAAGAGTGTGAACCTGGAAAGAAGACTGGGCAAAGATGGGAGTGCAGCAGTGACAGCGCATCGCTGGAGGGCTCCTGTTTTAAAGCTACATCTATCATAATGGGCTATTATGCAGTTCATACTATTACATTATGGCATGCCACTGCAGGGGGGGCCATTAAAAAAGATGGTAAACTAATTTTGCAATTTCAAAATTGTCATTAAATAGGCCAGAAATAAATAGTCTTTTTCAATATTATACATTGCCACAAGACACATATATGCAGTGAATCTTGAACAAGGCATGTGCTGTAAAAAAATACTCTAGGAGACTGTGTTAATGGACTTTTGGCTTTTCTCTCCGTATAAGTCAGTGGGAATGCAAAAGCACCTGAAGCCGGTCACCTGCACCTAAAATTAATTTTAATGATCTCAGAAGTATCTCAAACTGAAGTTAAATGAATGCTGGATTTGCCCATTGAAGTCCATTGGTAAAGGCCCTTAGGGTAACGTCTAATGGCAATTTGGCTGCTGGCAATTTACCCAGGTGAGGGAATCACTTACCCCATTGAAGTCATCCCCACGCTGTTCTAAAACAATTGCTAGTGAAACTGAGGGAGCGACATCCCGCTGGCCTGGAAATTGAGGTAGTAAACACACAGGAAAAAGTAAGTGGTCTGTTAGTGATCCTGTTTATCATGAGGATCACTCATGAAAAAACAGCATTTAGGTTTAGGCATTAACTGTAGGTTTGATTTTATTCAATCAACAGTTCCTGATCCTTAAAGAGTAACTCCACTTTTGTTGAGAAAAAACATTCCCCTCTGGGCAGGGGCGTAACTAAAAATAGCAGGGCCCCATAGCAAAATGTTGTATGGGGCCCCCCTGCAAACAGCCCCCCCCACAGCTTCCCTAGTGTCAATGCAGCGTGACCTGTGCCACATACAGCGTGGCCTGTGCCCAATGCAGCGTGACCTGTGCACAATACAGCGTGACCTGTGCCCAATACAGCGTGACCTGTGACCCATACAGCGTGACCTGTGCCCAATACAGCCTGGTTTGCCTGTGCCCCATACAGCCCCACCTATGCAGAGGAAGAGGCAAGCCACCCAGATCAGCAGAGAGCGGGATTGCCCGCTGTAATAGCTTTCATTTGAATTTCCTGTCTTCCCGGGGCTCATCGTCACATAGCCCCACCTCTTGGCCCGACGCCTTTGATGACATCACATGTCCCGCATTGGATCGGCGTTCTGTCTATCAAAGGCACCGGGCCAAAAGGTGGAGCTATGTGACGTGAGCCCCGGGAACACTGGAAGTTCTAATGAAAGCTCTTACATCGGGCAATTCAGCTCTCTGCTGATACGGACAGCTCGCCTCTTCCTTTCCTCTCTCTTCCCCAGGCAGATTCCTACCTTTTGTTATTCTGAATAAATCACTTTGTTTCTCTGTGTCCATGGGCTCAGTGAGTCTAATGGTTTCATAGTTATCAACCAGCTGCTGCACTTGCAGGGCTCTAATCAGGAAAATTGCAGACTCTATATCCCTTTAGACGTGATTTCCTATTGTGAGTATTTCTTTTTAATTGTTTAATTATATCGGGAAAGAGGCCCACATGGACCGGCAGGTTACAGAATAATACATTTAACAAAAGCAACCATCATATAACCAAAACTTGTCAGACAATGTCATGTATCAGTTAACAGTACTATTGGGTTCTAATAACATTATGGTATTCACAGTTGTTGTACCAAGTTCAATCATCATTTCCCCCTTACTCAACTACAAATCAGGGGGGAATAACTGCGTAATGCATTTGAAGCTGCTGCATAGTCCTCCTTTTTGTAGCCATAGGTCAATGGATGGTGGAAGTGAAGATTTCCATTGGAGCGGGATGGAGGCTTTAGCTGCGTCCAAAAGGTGGCGTATCACAGATTTCTTATATACTCTCTCGGGGATATTTGATGCATGTAGAAGAAAGAATGCTGGGTCTTCTGTGATGGAACGGTCCGTGAATTGTTGTATTGTCACGCGTATTATGAGCCAGAAGTGTTTTATTTTGGGGCATGACCAAAAAATGTGTATCAAAGTCCCTTTTTCTGTCTGGCAGCGCCAACAAAGGTCTGACGTCTCAGGGAAAAACTTATGTAGACGTGCTGGAGTTCTGTACCACCTTGATAGGATTTTGTAGTTAGTCTCCTGGGTTTTGGCGCAAATGGAGGATTTATGTGTGAATTTGAGAATGAGCTGTCTTTTGGTGGTGTTGAATCTGCAAGCAAGTTCTTTTTCCCACTTAATTAGTCCCGGGGGCATGAAGTCCGTTGGGGGTGTATTCAAGAGATCATAAGTCAGGGAGAACGTGTGCGGTAGTACCTCCTAGGTAGAGCAGAGTTCTTCTAAAGCGGTGAGTGGTTGTTCACTGTCTGCAGGTGGTCGGATGGAGCTAAGGAAATGACTTAATTGGAGAGATCTCAGGAAGTCCAGGCGGAACGGGCCTGTGGGGTCAGAGAGTTCTGCAATTGTTTTCCAGCGCCCCCCAGAACTAAAATGGGAGGCTTGGTAAAGGCCCGTGTCTCCTAGACCCCGAAAGATCTCATCATGCATTCCTGGTGTGAACAGGGGATTTCCCAATATGGGATACAGAGTGGAGTTTGAAGAGGAAAGGGTTTTTGGGAGATGATCCATGCACAGATCCGCAGTGAGTTACCGATCAGTGGGTGGCATTTAATCTCTGCCGGTAGCGCCGAATGGCACCATGGGGCCCTATGGAGAGGAATTGTACTTTGGGACTGTTCTAGTTGGGTCCATAGTTTGGTCTCTTGGTGGCGGCACCAATCAATGAGTTTCACTAGATGGGTAGCCTGGTGGTAGGCACGTGTATTCGGTAATGCTAAGCCACCGTGTTGTTTGGGGAGCACTAGCAATTTGTTGGTGAGTCTGGGTCCTTTCTTGGCCCAGACAAAGTCTGTGAATGTCGATTGTACCCCTTTAAAATAATCCGTTGGTATATTTATAGGTAGAGCTTGCATGAGGTACAGGAGTTTCGGGAGTATAGTCATTTTCAGAATATTGCAAGGGCCTAGCCAAGAGTGCAGACCAGTGTGCCATTAGTTCAGTAGTGTCTTAATTGATTTTAGTAGGGGCGGGAAATTGATTTCGTATAGTCTCAAAAATGTTTGGGGATATATGTACCTAGATATTTTAGGGCTGTATTTGTCCATTTCAGTTTAAAACTGGACTGGAGAGCGTGAGTTGTGTTTGCGGAATCCCCACCCCCATCGCCTCTGATTTGGCCAGGTTAATTTTCAGGTTGGAGAGTGCTCCCTATGTTGCGAATTCCTGTAACAGGTTGGGGAGGGAGATTGTTGGTTTAGTGAGCGTAAACATCAGGTCGTCTGCATAGGCTGACACTTTATATTGGGACTGGTTTATTGACACCCCCGCTATGTTTGTTTTTTTTTCTCACGTGGCACAAAAAGGGTTTGAGTGATAGTGCAAAGAGGAGGGGTGAGCGTGGGCATCCCTGGCACGTTACATTTGTAATTGGGAACGCATCAGAAATGACTCCGTTGGCCCTGACCCTTGTTGTCGGTGTCATGTATATTGCTGAGATTCAGCTCATCATATTATTGCCCAGACCTATATGGCGCAGTGTTGCAAACATGAAAGCCCAATTTATCCGGTGAAAGGCTTTTTCTGCATCAGTGCTGATAAAGACACTTTGCGTTTTTGTAAGGGTGGCTGTATAGAGTAGGTTCAGGTCGGGTCTTTACCGTCTTTTGGGATCACCGAAATTTGGGCTTGTAATGTGGTGTCATGAAACTTATACCCTTTACTGAGATCATTGAAGAGCTTAACTAGGTGACTGCCCAGGGATGGGAGTAGAGTCTTGTAATATTGGATTGTGAGTCCATCAGGTCCCGGGGGTTTCCCTTGTTTGGTGTTCCCTATTGCTAGTTGTATTTCTGGTAGTGTAATGGGTTCGTCTAGAAGGTCACGCGTTTCGGCTGGGAGGGTAGGCATTGCGGAAGTGTCTATATATTCTGCAATACGTTCCAGTGGTGGTTGTGTCATGGTTAGATTGTAGAGGGTTTCATAGTATGATTTGAATTCTCGGGTGATATGTTGGGGTATAGCTGCTTTTTGTCCTGTTGGGGAGTATACATATGGTATGTGGGACATCAGTTTCTGACTCTATAGTGACTGTGCTTGTAGTCTACCACTTTTTTTGACTGATTCGTATATTAGTTTCCTGGGAGATTTGGAGCGCCGCTTTAGCTTTAAATTGGAGTAGATCAGTGGTCTGCATGCGTACTGTGTCTAGTTCGCCTCCTAGCGATCTAGTCTGGGTCTGTTTATGTTGAGCTTCCAGGGTCTGCAGTTTGCTAAGTAGTTATGTGAGTTGTGCCATTCTTTGTCTTTTGAGTCTCGTGCCGTGTTTTATAAGCACCCCATGTATCACCGCCTTATGTGCCTCCCAGACCAAGCCCGTGTCACCGTCTGTATCATTGTTATCGCGGAACTAGTGTGTAATTTCTTTTGTTACTTCTGCTAGGATCTCTGGGTCTTGGAGGAGACTTTCATTAATTGTCCATTGCTTTCTATGTCCCCCATGAAAGGCAGTCAGAGCGTAATGTAGTGTGACCGGAGCATGGTCTGACCAGGTGATCATCCCAATGGTAATGTCTTTAACTGCCTGAAGCTGGTTATGAGGTATTAGGAAGTAATCTATGCGTGAGTACACTTGGTGTGGTCGTGAGTAGAACGTATAATCAGGTTCGCCTTTTTGGAAAAGACGCCAGGCATCATTTAGTTGTGCGGCGTGAAGCGCTGAGTGTATTACTCTGCGTGTGACTTGAGGGGTAGATGACAGTCCCATCGAGGTATCTTCCCTAGGGAGTAGGGGAATATTAAGGTCGCCGCCCAAGATCAGCTGTCCTTCTGAGAAATTTCGAAGTAGTTCTATGTGTCTTTTAACGAAGGTGTCTTGCTGACTGGGGCTTAGAGGCCTGCAATAGTTACCTTTACGCCACCAATCAGGCCCTTGAGAAATAGATATCTACCCGCTGGGTCTGTCTTCTTCTCACTTAGGGACCATGGGATTCTTGCCGAGATCTGGATTGAAACCCCTCTAGCTTTGGCTTCTGAGTAAGTAGAATGATAGACTGTCAGGTAATGTCTGTTTTTTAGAATAGGGAAAGTGTTTTCCCGAAAGTGTGTCTCTTTTAGCATTACAATATCAGCTTTCATTTGTTTGATGTTATTCAGTAGCATTCTCCTCTTTTTGGGGACATTAAGTCCCTTTACGTTTAATGTGACGACGTTAAGCATGTCCATGATCGTGGAGGGAAGGATAGGGTTGGGGGAGGGTGGGACGGGGGGGGGTAGAAATATATGGGTAGGGAGAGATATAGAAGTGTAAGATAGAGAGAGTAGAAAGAGGGTGAATAACCCCTTTAAGACGGACGGACAGTCCTTCAGGAGTTGAAAAGGTGGTAGTTGAGAGCAGGGGTCACCCAACTAATTCCATCCAGCCAAAGCTGGATGTTTAAAGTGTCAGCAAAATATTGCTATTACGCTCTCCAGGTAGGCCTGAGAAGTGAGCGTTTGCCTAAGTGCGAGTGTGGTTAGTGAGAGCTTCCGGAGGGCTCCCAAGCTGTCCCGATCCACCCAACCTATTTCTGAGTGTGTGGTTGTGAACACGCATTGGGCAACTGTTGTTGATGCAGGGCTTATATAGATACAGTAATAAAAACACGTAAGACCTAGTGGTTATCATTAACAGTCAAAACTCTATGAATAAGCAAATCATGTAAAGTAAGTACAATAAGTACACAGGTTGGATATTTAAACAAACTTTAGTGATTCCCCGGAAATGTCGGCTTGTCCCGACACCCTCCTACTATAAAATCTGTACCTCCTTCGGAGCTATCTCGTACGGGCATTAACTAGTGTCCCCAAATATTAGAGTCAAGAGAGATGCTCACGACCTACCACCCCCCACCGTTGCAGATAATACCTTCCCCTCACTTCCCCCCCTTTCCAGGGATGCCGGGCCTGTTATGTCCTGTATAATTACTGTTATGGTCAAAGTTCTTGCTGTTTATCCCTTGGGATCTCAGCACAGCCGTGCTATCGTTTATCTCCATGTGTATATATATTTTTTTTTTTCAACCGTGTTCCTTCCTAAAAAAGACTCACCCCACCTCCCATTGTTTGGCAGGTTAACCTGCCATCACAGCCACTCACATGTCTCCCTTAGTGGTTCTTGCGTGACTTTAACCCCCCCGGTTGCAGCAAGATTAGTTTGTCCATCAGACCTGGTGAGGGACAGTGTTAGGTGTACCTGAAACAAAAAGCAGGTTATGGAAAGTCATTGTAGTATGTTGCATGCAAGGGGTTCAATACCACCTGGCGCCTAAGTGCCTGATAGTTCAAATTCCTCCACATCGTTCGCCCTGTGTCCCATCTGGCTGTCTGGGCAGGCAGATATGGGTCTAGTGGTGCAATGAGGGGGGGATCCGTGTGGAGGTGGTTGAATCCAGATCTGCTTCTTTTCATGGTGACCAACATGAAACAGTTCAGGGTTTCAGCTAAAACAATAACGTGGTTCAGACTATTTCCCTGGAGTTCATAAACCATGTCTCTAGTAGCAGTTCTTAGTATCACGGAGCCTCGTAGGTGGCTTATGTAGCAGGGCAAGTGGGGGTCAAGTGTGTGAGCAGTCTCAGCTGACTTGTATCTAGAGCTTGCAGGTTTCTGCTCGGTCACTTCATTGGGGGGTATTGGCGGTTAGGTATAGGGGCACTGCAGGTAGTGTGTTGACTCGTGGGGCATGCCAGCGGGGAGTTCAAGTGTCCAACCAGTGTGAAACAAGAGGTAGTGTCTCAAGAAGTAATGTAATTAAGACTCACGTGCTCCATTAATGGACAAGGTGCGAGATCACCACACGGGATCTCTGATATCAGGCAGGCTGATTGCGTCTGCCAAAATTCGGGCCCGAGTGGTTTGCAGATGGTGCAATCCTCATCAGCCAGTTTTGCACTTGGACCGGTCCTGTCCCCAGAAAGGTGAAGAACGCCGGTGTGAGTAGCATGAAGGAGGCTTGCTCCATGCAGAATATAACTGCCAATGGGTAGCCCCATCTATAGGTGCAGCCATTGCATCTCGCAACTTCAAGAGCCGGTTTTAGGAGTGCTCGGCATTGTAGCGTAGCCCTGGATACAACCGGGAGGATCTGGATGTGCGTTCCATCAAAGTCAATGTCCCCGTGTTCCCAGGCCTTACGCAAGATGGTCTCCTTCTGGGTATAACGGTGTAGGCGGCAGAGGACATCACGGGGCCGTGCAGGATCCGTGGACATGAGGCCTAAGGTACGGTTTACCTGGTCTATCTGCAGGGTAGGTGGTGGGGCTTCATCACAGCCATTTGCTGTGGAAGATGGCTGTGATGGTTTCCGCTAGGTCCTCCGGGCCTGTGGCTTCTGGGAGACCCCGCAGCCGCAGGTTATTACAGTGTCTGTGGTCTTCTATTTCCTCGAGGTGAAGCTGCATGTCCTGGGCCTCCAATGTCTGGGTATCATGTGCCTGTTCCAGGGCTTGCATCCTGGACTCTAGTGAGGCAATTTGTGTTTCTCCAATGGACACGCTGTTTGTAACGGCATGTAAGTCAGTCCTCACCTCCTGAATATCTTTACTGTGGGCCTCTTTAATCCGTAGGATCAGGGCCTCTTTAATCCGTAGGATCAGGGCCTCTATGTCAGCCCTTGTAGGGAGGGCCTGGAGCATGGTGTGAAGATCATCGTCAAGTCGGCTCTGAAATTGTGAGAGGCCCGACATCTCCAGCCGGAATGCAGCCAGGGTCCCCGTGAGGCAATCTGGAGACGGAGGGAGTGTAGGCGTCTTAGTTTGTGGCGTGGTGCTGTTCGGCTCCATGCTGGATACACGAGGTGCGGCCGCTGTGCCGCTCGGTCCGTGGCTGTACCCGAAGTAGCTCTGTATTCCAGGCTGTGAGGTCTGATGGTGGGTCTCATGGGTCGCCGATCTCGTCCTGTAGCAGTTAGGGTTGTTCATGCTGTGTTCACAGGCATTAGAAGTTAGTCGGTGGTCGGTATAGCTCGGGTCAGGTCGGGAGCTCCTTCAATACGCATCCTTACCCGGCCATTGCTAAGCCACGCCCCCCTAAAATGACATTTTTGTTGCAGGGGGTGCCAAAAATCAGACTTGTATCATAGTGCAGACTTCTGGGAAAATCAGTGAGCTAATTACACAACCAGGAAATTACATATCTGGTGGATGTTCTGCACACATTCTGTGCACAGAACACCTCCAGGTAGCCTTATTGCTTTACATTTTACTGAAAATTAATTAGAATTCATTTTGCACAAGCCAGACCATTGCAAGTTGATTTCTGATAAGTTGCTATAAAGGTTACTAAAGTTAATGTTCCTTTTTGAATAAGGCCAAAAATGCTCAATGTTTTGACCTATAAGGTGCAGAGCATGATATAACAGCAAAATCTAACTTTATACTGAACAGGTCTCAGCGGTATCAGGTGCTCATTAATCACTATTTATCGCCTGGACCTAAAAGACACAACGTGTGGGAAATTCTGTATACTCTGTAACATGTCCCATTGCTAATTCCTCTGAACTGCAGGATTTATAGTTTCTACACTGCTGTAGTCATCTGTACAGTGTTCTGTGACTGGAATTGTGGCAGCTTTGCATTAGACATTTCATGATCACTGCAGGTGCAAAACAATTATCATATGACCCTTACTGCCCTTATTTACTGGGTCAAGCCATTAACACTATTGTATACACTAGCCCTATGTATTTGGTAACCTGTATCTAGCCCTATGTATTTGGTAACCTGTATCTAGTGCTCCCTGGAGTCTGATTTTCAAAGCGCAAGCCAGGGTAAATGCACCAATGAGTGCATATAAACAGTGCATATCACAAAGCCATATTTGTGCTTTTCCGGCACAAAAAAAGTTTAAAGTATAACTAAAGCCAAAACTTTTTAGTTTTGGATAGCGTGGAGAGAGATTAAAGCACTTGTCAGTTTTTTTTTTTTGCTGTCTGTGCCCCAGTTAAGTACCCTCTCTATTTGTCCTGTTTACCGTTATCATTGAAAGTGAAAGTTAAAGAAAATCACAAATGGTGGATTGTCCCCAGAAAAGTAATAGAGAGGAAATCTTCCAATAGGGACACTAGTTATGGTGACCTGGGGGTCCCAAAGGAATTCCCATAATTTGCAGGGATTTACACTATCTTCCTGTTTTGGCTATGGGACAGGAACTGAATGGAGATCTCCCCAATGACACACATATGACAAAAAAAAAAAACTATCAGGGGTTATAACCCTCCCTTGCTCTATCCAAAATGAAAAAAAAAAGTTTTGCCTATAGTTGTACTTAAATTTTCTTAGCAAACATACATTTTCTTGTGGGAGCGTCTCTCAAACTCATACCATTGTTAAATCAAGCAGTGTTTGCCCAAGACTAGATTTTTTTTTGTCTCTTAATACGATAGGAAAATAGATATTGTGGTATATAGTCAATCTAAACTACTGGCTGAGAAAGTTTACATTCTCAGCTGTTCCCATTGTTTTAAAGGAGCTGTGGTCCAACACTGGAGCCAGACGTAATTGTAGTTCAGTTGATAAGAATCAATAATAGCCTGATCTATTGATATGTTTGACTTATGGCACTTATGAAACTACCCTCCCATGTAGAGTCTGTTAATAGAAATTGGCTCGTCATGGAATCTGATGTAGGAACTCAATTTGAAAGGGCCCATGTTGAAATGGCTAACAAACTCTCCATGATAAAAGGCAAGCAGGCCACTCTGAAAGGAGGTCTCTACTAAGGGACAACACCATAATTCACAAAACAAGAATGAGAAGGACTGTCAAAACCAAGATCCCCCCCCTAGACCACACCCTGCATTAACCAAGGCAATGTAATTAGGAACCATGATTGTGGGGGGCGTGACTGGATTCTGAGGTGAGAGGCTGCGGCGCTGTCGGACCTAGTCCCCGCTCTATGCCTGACGCGGCCATATAGCGTGGAGAGGGAGTTGCCGAAAAGGCCCGGAGTGTCTGGAATTTGATGCCGCTGTGTGGAGAGAGCCGGTCCCAGTGTTCGAGCGGCAAACAGTCCACACGCATGTCTGAAGCTCTCCCGGGTAAGGTATCAGCAGCTCCTATCCCAGTGAGAGAGGGAGGCGCGTATACCCGGGATTGAGCGGCCACTCAAGACAGCTGCAGCGAACACAGTGCCGTATGAAGTGTCGGTCCCAGCGCCAGAGTGCTGAGTAGTTTGTAAACTCACCTGAAGAACTGTACATTTTTTTCGAAGCTCTACCGGATAGGGGAACAGCAGCATTAATCCCAGTGAGAGAGAGGGAGGTACATAGACCCGGGAGAGAGCGGTTGCTGGGGACACTTGTGTGATCCATCAGGGCGGTGGTGACTGTGCCAATATGACCAGGAAGAAGGGGATGGAGGAGGTGGCAGCGCAGGATGGAACAGGTGTCCCTGCACAGCGTGGTACTAATGAGAAATTAAATCACGTGGCCGCTAAATTGGAGAGCTTTGTACACTAACACACACTAACTTACACCAAATCAGACACCTAAGAAGAGCGGTCATGCAGGGGGAGCACAGCATCAGGTGGGCCACCCTGGGAGGAGAAGTCAAGCCTCTGTAATGGGGGCTGGGACAGCTACATCGCCAGATCTAGTAGGAAGTGGAGTCCTGGAGGGGGAATCTGGCTCAAATATGGAGTCAGAGGCAAGAAGTGGTGCATTATCACCTGCAGCTGAGAAGGAGCCATTCTTGAAAGACATTCTCCTGGCAGTCAACAACTGTGAGACATCAATAACCGATTTATCAGTACAACTTAAAGGTATTAGAGATAAATTACTTGCTTTAAAAAATAAAGTACAAGTGGTTTGTACCCGGACAACAGCCCTTGAGGGAAGACTCAGTCAGTTGGAGGATGATATGTACCCATTAAGACAAGAAGAATCACTTATGAGGGACCAACTAAATTAATGTATGCAGAAAATGGACAGTATGGAAAATAGGTTGCGTAGAGAGAATTTAAGGGTACTGGGTTTTCCCGAGGGTAGTGAAGGAAATAACCCTATAAAATTCATAGAAGGCTGGCTGAAGGAGAAATTTGGTAAAGATTAGTTTTCAAACTTTTTTTCGATCGAGCGTGCACACAGAGTCACCACCAGGACCCCATCTCCAGGGGGACATCCAAGACCTCTTATTTTTAAACTCCTGTGTTTCAGAGATAAGGTTACTATCCTTCAGAAAGCAAGAGAGATGAATAATATGCAGCATAATGGTGTAAAGATTTCAATATATCCAGACTTTTCCCCTGAGCTACAGAGACAAAGAGCTAAATTTGCAGAGTGTAAACGGAAGCTTCAACAGTTTAGAATCAATTATGCGCTACTTTATCCCGCACGTCTACGCATATCAGCTCTGGGGGAAGTCAGGGTTTTCAATACCCCTACAGAAGTATCAGCCTGGTTAGAAAAGAACAAAGAAAAATTACAGCGGGGGGGAAGAAATTTGAGAAGACCAGTAGTCTACAAGTGACTCTTTCATTCTAAGACCCGGGATCTTTTTTTTTTTTTTTTTTGTGTCTCCATCCCTCTCTAGGACTTATGACGGGATAGATACCGTATTTATCGGCGTATAACACGCGCCGGCGTATAACACGCACCCCAAGTTAAGGAGGGAATTTTAAGGAAAAAAACTTTTAGGCGTAAAGTTTAAGGAAGAAAAACTTACATTTAAATGCCCATCAGTGCAGCGTTATTGGTGTCCATCTGCAGCCTTGTCAGTGTCAGTGCAGCCTTGCCCCAGTGTCCATTGCAGCCTTGTCAGTGCAGCTTTGCCCCAGTGCAGAATTGTTAGTGCAGCCTTGTCAGTGCAGCTTTGCCCCAGTGCAGCCATGTCAGTGCAGCCTTGTCAGTGCAGCTTTGCCCCAGTGCAGCCATGTCAGTGCAACCATGTCAGTGCAGCCTTGTCAGTGCAGCCATGTCAGTGCAGCCTTGTCAGTGCAGCCATGTCAGTGCAGCCTTTCTCCAGTGCAGCCTTGCCCCGTTCAGCCTTGCCCCTGTTCAGCCTTGCCCCCGTTCAGCCTTGCCCCCGTTCAGCCTTGCTCCTGTTCAGCCTTGTTCCCTGCCGATATACACAGCGTATGTGTAAATTTAAATATGGCGCCGAGACCGCAGTGACTCGGCGGAGCAGAGATACACATACCCGAGAGTCCTCGGCTTTTCTCAGCGCCGCTTACAGTCCCGCCCAGTCCCGCCCTATGCAAATTTATATTTATGTATTTATATTCACATTGAATATGCTGGGGATAGTTCCCCTCCTATTAGGTTCAGGTAGCACGGATTTTTCACTTTAGGGGGTTGTAATGGTCACAATAGAAGCCATTAGGTTGGGCCCAAAATTGGGCAAAGGGATAATGAATTTTATATTTATGTATTTATATTCACATTGAATATGCTGGGGATAGTTCCCCTCCTATTAGGTTCAGGTAGCACGGATTTTTCACTTTAGGGGGTTGTAATGGTCACAATAGAAGCCATTAGGTTGGGCCCAAAATTGGGCAAAGGGATAATGAATAAGTGGATGGGTGGGGGGGGAGTTGTGGGGGTGGGGGTGGCTAAGGGTGTGGGGAGGTGGGTGGAGTGAATGTGTGGATATGTGGGCACACATGGAGGAAAGAGAAGTGGGGAAGTTTGAGTTGGGAGATTCTATGTATGTTCAGGTAGGAGCAATTATTAGATTTGATATATTCCTCCCCTCTCCCATCGCTATAGGGGATGTAATTAATTAATGTAATTAATTAATTAATTACATCCCCTATAGCGATGGGAGAGGGGAGGACCCAGCATGTCCGCTTACCATATAACCTGTGAGGTGTAATAAGATGGCGCCGCCTTTGATAACGTCGATGATGAAATGCGTAAGGCGGGGCTACGCACTTACGTCATTTCCGGGTACGGAGCTAGCGAGCCTGGAATGCAGCTGGACCGCACGCTGCGGGAAAGCTCTTCCTGGTATCGGCTTCACCCATGGTGTAGTGTTTGGTTTTTTATTCTTGTTCCCACATGGGGATTAGTTTATTTTAATAAAGCCTTTTTAATATATACTACACTATGAAGTGATATCTTTTCCTATGAGGATTTTTTTCTCTGGCGATTCCCCTTCTTGGATGTGGTGGTGGAAGCTGCTATGGATGATTGACCTGGGAACCCTGGGATATAGGAGAACCACACTTCAGCAACCACGGGATACCACCCAAGAGGACGGCATTGGAATCTTATAGTGTCTGTCACCCCTGCAGGGGTATTGGGAGCCGGTGAGTGGGGAGCCAAAAGAGGGAGCACAGAAGTCACGGATATCCTTCTTTGTGGGCACCACAGTCACCAATGCAGTTGGAACTCTGTTCTGCTATCCATATATATTTTTGAATATATAATTTTTGATTAGACTTTTTGAACTTTTTCTTTTATCTATTATCATTTTCTCCTACTGGCTTGCATTCGTGATTGGAAAGTAAATCCCTTTTGGCTCGAGATTGTCGAGGATACAGGGTCCATTATGGATAGTCTGGCGGAATTCATAAATTTAAATCTAGGAACAGCCCCCTTAGGGATAATATGGGATTCCCTGAAGGCCTTTCTGCGGGGAGTCCTAATTCAAAAAATCTCCCATGCCAAAAAACAATCACAAGTTAAAGAGTTAAAGGCAAAAGAGAGGGTAAGAAGTGCGGAAGTGCAGTATGTGGAGACACCAACCCTAACTAGTTATGAAACCTGGGTGGAGAGGCAAGATGAGTACAGAAGAGTGGTCTTAGAGAAGATGGAAAGGGAAAAATTATTTCAGAGACAAAGTTTTTTTGGAGAAGGGGAGCAAGTTGGGAAAACTTTGTCTCTGATTATTAGGGCAAATGGCTCCTCGGCCACTATACCAGCAATCGAAGGGAAGGAAGGATTAATTAAAAAAGCTACCCTGGAAATATTAGAAGAATTTAGAAATCATTTAAAAAATGTATATAGTATGGTGCAAACAAATGTAGAAGGGGAAATGTGGGATTTTTTTGAGAAACTGAAAATAACCCCCTGATCAAAAGAAGACAGGGAAATGTTGGATGCCCCATTGATGCTCGAAGAGTTGCAAAGGGTAGTAGCAGACATGGCGAATCAGAAAGCACCGGGTCCTGATGGTTTACCCAAAGAAATATTTAAAAAGTATGGGGAGGTTCTACTTCCTAGACTTTTGGAGGTGTTTAACGGAGCTATGGAGGACAGGAAACTACCCACATCTATGACAGAAGCTATTATAATTGTCTTGTTGAGGGAGGGAAAAAATCCGCTCGATGTGACTTCATATAGGCCTATATCGCTGTTATGTTCGGATGTGAAGATCCTGGCAAAAGCGTTGGCAACAAGGTTGAATAAAATAATTTCTAAAATAATACATCCAGACCAAACCGGTTTCATCCGGGTAGGTAGATCTACAAGTACGAACATAAGGCAAGTGTATTTAAATATGCTAAAGCATTTGATTGCCTGGAGTGGCATTATATGTGGAAGGTACTAGCCGAAATTCAATTTGGCCCTAACTTTGTCCGTTGGCCTAGCTTACTATATGATAGCCCAAGGGCTAAGGTTAGAGTCAATGGTGAGTGCTCAGAGTGGTTTCAATTGGGAAGGGGAATGGGACAGGGGTGTACTTTGTCGCCCCTGCTCTTTGCCCTGGCAATGGAGTCACTGGCTATCGCCTTGAGGTCTGCCCAAGGGATGCAGGGGTTTAAAAGAAGGAGGGGGGAGCCGAAAGTCGCTATGTATGCGGATGACATCTTGTTGTTCCTGGGGGATACACAGGCTTCTTTGAAGATAGCTATGGGTATAGTTAAGGAATTTGGTTATTTCTCTGGGCTAACAATTAATTGGGAAAAATCTGTAATCTTGCCAATAGACCCTCTCATAGAGCCACTTTCACAACAAATATCTCAAATTAATGTAGTAAGTCAGATGAAATATCTGGGTATTACTATAACAAGAGACCCAGGGCAGTACATAACTGGAAACCTGGTCCCACTTATGAAAAAAAAAACCCAGAAATGTCGGGTGTGGGGCAGGTTGCCTCTCTCGGTCGCCGGGCGCTGCAACTTAAATAAGATGGTTTGGTTGCCACAAATTTTATACATATTACATAACTCTCCAGTGTGGATTCCTAAGCATTAGTTTAAAAAAATGGACACTGTGTTCAGAGAGCTAATTTGGAAAAACGGGGTGGCAAGGATCAGCTTGCAGGCGCTGCGGCGGCCGGGAGAGATGGGAGGTATGGGAGTGCCGGATCCAAGATGCTATATCCTAGCATCCCAAATGCAACATATGGGAGGCAGTAACAGACCAGGGGACAAGGAAATAGGGTGTAAGGTATTATTGAATGACACCAGCCATGATACAATAGTAGAGGCGATGTAGGCAGATTCCTTTGGTACCAAGTGTCCTACCACTCAGATGATGGCCAAAAGTTGGGTATATGTTAAGAAAGTACTGGGGTATGCTGGCTTTTCGGAGTTCTCCCCATTATGGGATAATAATAATCTAAACGAATTGAAAAAAATGGGGATAATAGAAGAATGGGACCGTCAGGGTATTCATTGCTTGATGCAGTTATATAAGGCTGGGAGATTGAAGTCATTCCAGGAGTTAGTGGAAGAGTATGCGATTCCTAAACGAACATTTTACAGGTACCTGCAAATTAGGCATGCCCTAGAAGCACAATTTAGCGGGAAGGAACCAGTGTGGTGTGAAATGACCTCCTTGAGGAAGCTGGTTAATGCCAACTCTACAAAAGGTTTAATTTCTGATTTATATGGAAGTCTGATTATGTCAGGTCAGGAGGGAGGGGTGGAAAATAAAAATAGGATTAAATGGGAGGGAGATGTTGGGCCATTGTCGGATAGCCAATGGGAGTACGTCCTGGCATTAGGGCCCAGGATCTCCCTGTGTCAGGTCCCACACTTACCAGACAGAAGAGTCCGCTTGGGCAGAGGGTAGGCTCCCTTACGTATCCGATTTGGGGTCCCTGGTAGAGTAGACAGGAGGCACACGAATGCGGAATGGTATGAGGGCCTGAAGTTAGGGTCCTGGAGCAAGGTGGTCTGGCAAGCAACCGGTAGAGCTTCAGGGCTTGATGGAGCAGATGCTGAGCAGGAGCTAATCAGGCTGGGCACACACAGGCAGGGGTCGGCAACGGGCTGGCGGCAACGGTACAAGGGAGAAGGCAGAAACAAGGTCAAACAAGCCGGGGTCGGGTTCAGGCAGCAATCAAGGGAGGTCCAAAGGCAAGTCGGGTCACAACGGGTAAACACTACGGAGATACAGGAACACAGGATGATCACGGAACAAGACACAGAGCTGTTTGATCAGGCAGCACCGAGTCAGTGTAGAGGCAGGCTCAAATAGGCTGATTGGCGCCAAAACGCCGCGCTCGTGCACGCGCCGATTCGCCAAGGCGCGCCGCGCCCCCGACACCGGCGTTACACGCCCACACTACCGGGCATGTCAAAGGTAATGCCCACAGGCGGACGCACGCTAGCGCGTACGCATGAACGCCCGGACACCACCCCGCACGCCATGGCCGGTCAGCCCAGACACGCCAGCGTCCCCAGGGACACGCGCCCCAGCACGCACAGGGACACGAGCACCAACGCGCCCCGGCGCGCACCGGCGCCCAACCAGGTAACCTCTCTGACAGTGCCCCCTCCTCAAGGGCAGACTCCGGATGCCCAGCTGGGCCATCTTTGAGGAATAAGAGGTTTTAAAAGACTGCAGAAGTTCTCTGGCATGTAAATTGCTTTCCGGCTCCCACGAATTATCTTCGGGTCCATAGCCCTTCCATTTTACCAGATATTGCACCTGATTGCGTCTTCTTCTGCAATCTAGAATTGCCTCCACTTCGAACTCCTCTTCGCCATCAACCACAATAGGTTTGGGTGGACCAATGCTACGACCAGAAAAGAAGTTGGGGGTGACCGGCTTCAGGAGGGACAAGTGGAAAACTGGATGTATCCTCAGGGAGTTAGGAAGGTCAAGTTCGTATGCCACATTGTTGATTTTCCTTTTGATCAAGAAAGGACCCAGGTATTTGGGGCCCAGTTTTCTGGACGGGCAGGCCAACTTGAGGTTAGCGGTAGACAACCAGACAGAATTACCGGGTTCTAGGACAAGTTCTCCCCGTCTCTTCCTGTCAAAGGTTTGAAAAAAAATCCAAAGTTTCGGATACTGCAGGAACAGGGCACTCGGGAAATGGTCCAGGCAAGAAGGATGGGTGGAAACCATAGTTGGCATAAAACGGAGACTGATTAGTAGCTGAGTGTAGTGAGTTATTGTAGGAGAACTCTGCGATGGGAAGCAGGGAGGCCCAGTCATCCTGGGAGAATGCAGAGAAACAGCGGATGTATTGCTCCAAGGTTTGATTCGTCCTCTCGGTTTGTCCATTTGACTGAGGGTGGTAGGCCGAAGAAAATGACAATTCGATTTCAAGGGCGCCACAAAGGGCCTTCCAGAATCTGGAGGTAAATTGGACGCCTCTGTCTGAAACTATATTGGTCGGTACTCCATGTAGTCTGACGATCTCCTTAATAAAGATGGAAGCGGTCTCCATGGCCGAAGGGGTGCCCTTCATGGGGAGAAAATGGGCCATTTTAGACAGCCTGTCTACCACAACAAAAATGGACAAAAAACCTTCTGATGGGGGAGTTCAACGATAAAGTCCATTGAAATCATGGCCCATGGTCTCTCTGGGACTGGTAATGGTCTCAACAGACCCCATGCTCTTGTCCGGCTAGTCTTGTTTCTGGCACACGTGTTACAGGACTCCACATATTCCTTGCAATCCTTAGTAAGGTGAGGCCACCAAAAGGTGCATTGGACAAGGTCAGTTGTTTTCCGTGTGCCGAAGTGACCGGCAAGTTTGTGATCATGGCACAAGCTTAACACCCGTACTTTTAGCTCCTCAGGGACCACAATTTTATTCTTGAACCAGAACAGCCCATCTTTGGTACAAGCTTCAGCAGGTGGAGACATTCCCATAGAGGCACGTCTGATTTGAGAGATTAGATCCTCCTGTAGGATTAGGAAATTTCCAGAGGGGAGGATGGTGTCTGGAGACAGGGTCTTATCAGAATCGAGAAACATTCGAGAAAGGGCGTCGGATTTGACATTCTTGGATCCGGGTCTGTAAGTAATATGGAAAATAAATCAGGAAAAAAAAAGTGCCCATCTGGCCTGCCGGGGTTTCAATCTCTTGGCCGTTCTTAGGTATTCTAAGTTCTTGTGGTCCGTGTAGACCAAAATGGGGTGTGCTGCACCTTCCAGGAGATAACGCCATTCCTCCAGGGCTGCTTTAATGGCTAGAAGTTCCCGATCTCCCACGTCATAATTTTTCTCGGAAGGGGAGAGTTTACGTGAGAAGAATCCCACAGTGTACAGGAGTGCTTTGGCACCCTGTGTCTGTGAGAGCATAGCTCCAACTGCAACTTCGGAAGCATCCACTTCCAAGACGAAGGGCAAGGCAGGGTTGGGATGCTTAAGAATAGTGGCTGACGTGAACAGCGCTTTGAGTCTTTCAAAGGCCTCTTGTGCCTTAGGGGTCCAGCAGAACCGGCTTCCTTGTTTAATGAGTTCTGTAATGGGAGTTATGATCGAAGAGAATCCCTTAATAAATTTCCTATAGAAATTGGCAAAGCCAATAAAACGTTGTACTCCTTTCTTGTCTATAGGTGCAGGCCAATCCAGGATAGCGGATACTTTCTGTGGATCCATTTTAATGCCGTCAGGGGAAATGATCAGGCCTAGGAACTGGATAGATTGGAGCTCAAACTCGCATTTTTCAAGTTTGGCGTAAAGCCCATGTTGTCTAAGCTGGGTGAGTACATTTCGTACGTGTTTGCGGTGCTCCATCAGGGAAGCAGAGAAAAAGAGGATATCGTCCAGGTAGACGATGACATATGAGTCCAGTAAATCATGAAAGACATCGTTGACAAAATGCTGGAATGTCGCCGGTGCGTTGCACAGACCAAAAGGCATGACGAGGTACTCGTAATGTCCGAATCGAGTACGAAAGGCCGTCTTCCACTCGCCCCCCTCTCTTTGCGGATCAAATTATAGGCTGCACGGAGGTCTAGCTTAGTAAAAACGGTAGCAGATCCTAATCTCTGAAATAATTCAGGAACCAAGGGTAGTGGGTATCTGTTCTTTATAGTGATTTTATTAAGCTCCCAGTAATCAATGCAGGGACGTAAGGAGTGATCTTTCTTTTCCACGAAAAAGATGCCTGCCCCAGCTGGAGATGTGGAAGGACGGATGAACCCTTTCTTCAGGTTTTCGTCTATATAGGTTTTCAAGGTGCCCAGCTCCTGCTCAGTTAGAGGGAAAATCCTCCCGAAAGGAACTTCGGTACCCGGTAAAAGTTCTATTGGGCAATCATAGGGTCTATGTACTGGAAGGGTTTCTGCCCCCTTTTTACTGAACACATCCAGGAAATCCCGGTAAGGTTCGGGAAGATCTTGGTAGGACTTAGTTTCTGAGTCCACACACAGGCATTGGGAGGAAGTTAACGGGGTCCCCCGTAAACAGTGTTGTTTGCAATATTCAGAAGAAAACTGGATCTTGCCCGTAGACCAGTTGATACTAGGATTGTGAGCCTGTAGCCAGGGTATTCCTAGGATAATTGGGAAGAGGGTAGAGGAGATGACATCTAGACGTAAAAGTTCCTGATGTTCCGGGCCAATGGTGGCCAATAGAGGAACCGTTTCTTGGGTAACGGGGTTCGGAGCGGAGGGTGGAGCCGTCCGCTAAGAAAACTGCCAGTCCCTGGGCTTTAGTTTGAGTGGGGATATGGTGGGTTTCGACGAAAGTCCGGTCAATGAATCTACTACATGCTCCCGAATCAATGATGACCGGTACTGGGATGCTCCATCCAGGTAACTGTAATACAATGGAAAATGTTAGATGGTTACCGGCACTAGGTAAGACAGGTGCACACAACGAGGAGGACGGCAGGCACTTACGTCTTTTATTGGGGCATGCTCTTGCAAAGTGTCCAGGCTCCCCACAGTACAGGCACAGGTTGAGTGTGCGTCTACGTGTCTTCTCCTCTGGGGTCAGAGAGAGACGGAGCAGTCCCAACTGCATAGGCTCAGGGACTTCCTGGACTGGAGTAGACGAGACAAGCGGAGCTTGGTTCGGGGCACTAGGGGCCCTGGGCAACATCCAGGTGAGGCGTGGGTGGCCAACAGATCTCTCAGAGCGTCTCTCTCTGAGGCGGCGGTCAATTTTGATTGACAAGTTGATTAGCTCCTCTAGTGTCTGAGGTACCCCCACTCGTGCTAATTCATCCTTTAGAGGATCCGACAACCCCAGCCGATATTGGTGACGCAAGGCTGCGTCATTCCACTCCGTATCAGAGCTCCAACGCCTAAACTCCACGGCGTAATCTTCGGCTGCTCTGCGGCCTTGTTGAAGGGAATGCAAGGCGGCTTCTGCCGTGGCTGTTAGCTGAGGGTCCTTATACAGCTGAGACATGGCTAAGAAAAAGTCACTCAAGGAATCTAGAGATTGAGCCTTTTGCTCCAGCAGATGGTGGGCCCAGGTCTGAGGCTCGCCGGTCAACAAGGATATGATGAACCCCACTTTAGTAGCCTCCAAGGAGAACGTACGGGGTTGTAAGGCAAAGTATAGTTCGCATGCGTTACGGAACGCCCGGGAACTTGCTGCGTTCTCCGGAAAACTTTTCGGGTGTAGGCACCCTGGGTTCTGGTGGAAGCATCACTACAGAAGGTGCTGAGGCAGGATTGGCAGATACTGCTCCTGAAGAGGCTGAGAGGGCCTGGATCTGTCCTTCCAGTCTGGTATAGCCCTCCTGTAGGCTTTTGACAGCTTGGGTAAGGCCCGCTAGCTGCCTGCACAGTTCATCCATGGGGGAGGCCCCCTGCCCGGACTCAGTCATGGCTGCCTGATACTGTCAGGTCCCACACTTACCAGACAGATGAGTCCACTTGGGCAGAGGGTAGGCTCCCTTACGTATACGATTCCGGGTCCCTGGTAGAGTAGACAGGAGGCCCACGAATGCGGAATGGTATGAGGGCCTGAAGTTAGGGTCCTGGAGCAAGGTGGTCTGGCAAGCAACCGGTAGAGCTTCAGGGCTTGATGGAGCAGATGCTGAGCAGGAGCTAATCAGGGTGGTCACACACAGGCAGAGGTCGGCAACGGGCTGGCGGCAACGGTACAAGGGAGAAGGCAGAAACAAGGTCAAACAAGCCGGGGTCGGGTTCAGGCAGCAATCAAGGGAGGTCCAAAGGCAAGCCGGGTCACAACGGGTAAACACTACGGAGATACAGGAACACAGGATGATCACGGAACAAGACACAGAGCTGTTTGATCAGGCAGCACCGAGTCAGTGTAGAGGCAGGCTCAAATAGGCTGATTGGCGCCAAAACGCCGCGCTCGTGCACGCGCCGATTCGCTAAGGCGTGCCGCGCCCCCGTACGTGCCCAAGCGCGCCCCCGACACCGGCATGCACGCCCACACTACCGGGCATGTCAAAGGTAATGCCCACAGGCGGACGCACGCTAGCACGAACGCGCGTACGCACGAACGCCCGGACGCCACCCCGCACGCCACGGCCGGTCAGCCCAGACACGCCAGCGCCCCCAGGGACACGCGCCCCAGCACGCACAGGGACACGAGCACCAACGTGCCCCGGCGCGCACCGGCGCCCAACCAGGTAACCTCTCTGACACCCTGTCCCCTTCTCAGATAGTTTCTCATCTGTATTTGATATACAGGACATATTATACACCACTGAAGTTGTTTAGGTTCGGAAAGAAGCCTGATGCGAAGTGCCAAAGATGTGGAGAAGGGAGTGGAGATTTGGTACATATGTTCTGGTGATGCCCCAAACTGTATAGATATTGGAGGGGTATTGTGGACAAAATAAACTCCGTGTTTGGGACATCGCTGGGCATGGAGGTCAGGACTTGTTTAATGGGCTTGATGGAGGAAAAAGGGATATTAAGGGATAAACAGACCACAATAATTAGGTGTTTGTTTCAGGGCAAAAAACTTATCGCACGGAAATGGCAGTTAAAAGATCCCCCGACGGTGACTGAATGGGTGAAAGAAGTAAGGGAGGTGGTTAGTAGAGAGAAATATATTTAAAAGAAGAGGGGTAATTATAAAAAATTTGAAAAAATATGGAAGTTATGGATAAATGTGGATGAGGCTAGAATGGAAGTTGGGTAGGATGTTGGTGGTAGTGGGAGAGATGGATGGGGGGCGCGTGTGGGAGGATGAGGGGTATGGGGTGTTGGGTGGGAGGGGGTGCAGAGAGATAAGAATTGGGGGGGGGGAGGCTAGGGAAAGTGGGGTATAAATAAAAAATAGTATATTATTGCTTACTGATGTTTTGGCCTTGTGTATAAATGGTGTAATTATAATGTCTGGACAGATGTTGGTATTTTACTTATGAAGTTTTTTTTTCAATAAAAAGAAGTAAGTTAAAAAAAAACAAGACCCTGTTTTTCTACATCTGCTTGAAATGCCTGGAGCCTTGTTTGCTATAGTGCTATAACAGAAGTTAGGTAACTTTTAATGTATCCATATTGCATACAGACTAGTTCATTTTCTAGGAAATGGATGGGTAGCTTTTGCATGTGTACATAAATGCATATTTGTAGCACTTTGTATTTTTTGTATTGTATTCCTGTAACTGTTTGTATGCGCAGCATTTTTGTCTAGTAATCACTCAATAATATGCTAAGGTAATTAATAAGGTAATTTTCTCAATATTACTGCAATAATTAGACAAATAATGAGAATTAGCAAAAGAATTGGGGGCTTATCCGGGATCTGCAATCATTTCCCATCCCATCTGGGATTTGGCACTAATTTCCATTAACAAAACAAGCACCAGTCAGTTTCAGATACTTTTGTCTATTTTTTCACAATTATCTTTAATCAATTTTTCCTGGCATGATTACAGGTAGGCAGAAATATTGATGTTTCTTGAGATGGGTTCCTTGCCAAAGGGGAAGTCAAATCTGCAAAATTTTAGGAAATCTCTACTGCCCAGCAGAAGTTTAATCCAAATTTTTCCAGAATTCCATGCTACACGACGCCAACTTTGCAACTAAAAGTGATCATTTTGGCCTTGTTGGTTCAATATGACACCTCCTGAAGCTTGTCACTTTCTGTCCCACTACCTGGCAGAAATGAGTAAAAATCTGTCAGGGGCTTCTGCACTTCCCTACATGTTGTGATATTATTGGTTCTGGATAACCAGCCAGCCGATTTTGTAAAAAAAGCAGTCTTTTATTCTTTAACAACAGTCAAAAAAAAAAAAAACTTTCTCCAGCATACCAAAGAAAAACAATTCATTACTCTGGTACACAGAAAATAAAACTATGGCTCACTGCCAGCAGAAACTAGTCCCACTCTAGCGTTGAGGTTTCTGAAAGTCAATAGAAACCAGCCGCAAGAAAAGAAAACCAGTGAGCTTTATTCGAAAAATAAATAATCACCAAACTGAGTCCGCAGCTTTAAAAACTCAGAAGACTAAATGAGCAAAAACATATAAAACCAGATAATGAAGCGCTGATCCAAGGGGTGATGAATTAAACTTGATGAAGATCCCAAATATAATAAAAGTTCTTTATTGGCAAGAAAACAAAAATAGTGTTGGGGCTGCTCCAACACAATTTTTGTTTTCTTACCAATAAAGAACTTATTATATTTGGGATCTCCATCAAGTTGATTTCATCACTCCTTAGAGCAGCGGTTCATTATCTGTTTTTTTTAAGCGTTGAGGTTTCTGCCTGCTTTGGAGCCCAGAAAAGGGCCATAGGAGTCCAGGCAGTGTCTCAGTAGCCAGACAGTCCACAGACCTCACACAACTGTGTCCTATCGCAACCAGCACCTCAAAGATACTTGCTGCTTGCACCCTGCCTATTTTAGCCCTCTCTTGCCAATGGTTTAACCCTTTCAGGACCAAAGTGCCTGTAGTCAGGACTGGAGGCTCTTTTCCCACCCAAAAAGCTCTCAGAATGTCTGCATTCCAGGTCCCATTAAAGTGGTTGTAAACCCTTACAGACCACTTTGACCTACAGGTAAGCCTAGATTAAGGCTTGCCTGTAGGTCCAAGAAATATCTCCTAAACCTACACGGTTTAGGAGATATTTGCAAAAAGACAGGCACCGCTGTCTACGGCTCATGCGCCGTAGACAGCGGTGCGCAGGCGCACTGAGCATGCCGCTGCTAACGGTGATATTCCGTTAGTGGTGGCTCCCGTGCGCATGCGCGAGAGTGACGTCATCGCGGCTCCGGCCAATCACAGCGCCGGAGCCACAATGCCCGGAAAGAAGATGGAGGCTTCGTAGCAGAGGGGACAGCGGTGACATTGCAGGCTTCTGTTTTAGGTAAGTGACACTTAATGGGCTACTATGCGATGCACAGTAGCCCATTATGCTTTACCTTTGCATGAAAACAAATAGGAAGTAAACCCTAGCTCATTATGCCTTTGTCTTGCAGGTGTTAATTTTTTTTTTTATCAAAGTGGGTTTACAACCACTTTAAGAAGTATACTAGCTGCACATATTTTCAACTAGGGTCGCTGGTTTGCATCTCAACCACGACACTACCAGCACAGAGTTTGCATGTTCTTCCTGTACCTGCATGGGTTCCCCCGGGTACTCTGGTTTCCTCCCACACTCCAAAGACATGCTGGTAGGTTAATTGGCTCCTGTCTAAATGGGCCCTAGTATGTGTATGTATTAATGTGAGTTAGAGACTTTAGATTGTAAGTAGAGACTGATCTGAGTGTATAATAAAAATGTAAAGTGGTGCATAAATTGACAGCGCTAAATAAGTACCTGTAATAAATAAATAAATCAGAGGGCAGGAGAGCACTGCAAGCTTTTTGTCAGTGGATTGAAGCATGTTTGCACATACCCTGGATGAGTTTAAACCTATTGCAGAAATCCAGAGCCCTCTCATAGTGCCCTCCTAATGGAAGGAATCATATCTGTTATATGATTTATTTCTATGTTCTAGATCAGTGGTCTCAACTTCGGCCCGGGGGCCACATGTGGACCTTTGCATGCTTTTATCCAGCCCTTGGAGCATTATTCCCCCTATTTCAGCAACAATGGGGCATAGTTCCTGACACTGACAACAGGGTACTATTCCACTCACTGATACCAATGATGGGGCATTATTTCCTTCATTGACAGCAATGATGGGGCATTATTCCTCCCATTGACACCAATGATGGGGTTCTTTTTCTCCCACTGACACTATTGATGGGGCACTATTCCTCCTACTAATACCAAAGGGGGGCCATTTACTCCTACTGACACCAGAAAATGTTCTATTTACGCTGGCGACAGTCTGGCTCACATAAAGTTTTAAGGACTGTAAACTGGCCCTTTGTTTAGAAAGTTTGGAGACCCCTATTCTAAATCCTATGAAGTCATTAGTGACTACACCTTGTTTCAGTCCTAAACTCTCTCTATATCTCCCCATCCAATATAAGCACCCCTGTAGTCCATAAACAAAAGAAACAAGTATGCAAGATTTGACGTGTAAGTTCACTAATGGTTTCCATCCTGACTGCAGTTCTTGATATTCTGAGCATCTTTACAAAAGTCCTATCAACCTGTTATTCATTTTAGATGTTTGTACTCTGATCCCAAAGACAGAGGATGGTAAACATTAAGAAATCCAGATTTGCCAGCTTTTTTTCCTCATAGTTAAATCTAGGCATGGAGAGCGATGTATTCTAAGGTTCAGGAATTTCACGCTGAGCTGAAAACAACAGCTAATCAGTCCCTCAGGGAAATGTAGAATGCCTAATAAACACATGCATACTATTAGATGTCTACATTTTATTCACATATTATATGACTATAGAGGCTGCTTTGAACAAATTATAGCATAGAATCTGCACACCAACACAAACTGACACTGGCAATGGAAACAACATAACCTCACATATACACAATGTTACTGCCAAACAAACCTTTTATTTAACAGGTGTGTTAAACTGCATGCTGTATTTGTATCAAGCTTGCAATGATTCAAAGGCTGAAAACAAAGTGCAGCCATCAATGTCTGCTGTAAAAAGTATACACCAGTCAAAACTGAACATTAAACAAATGCCACCAAGTGATGAGCTTTAATAATCAAACAATCCGAGTCTTCAGAACCTTAATCCTTAAATAAAGGCGGTATTAAACCCTAAACCAAAAATGTAATAAATTGCAGCTTACCAATAATTAGATATAATGGCTGCATCGGTTTTCTTGACTTTTAAGGCCCCTTTCACACTAGCAGACCGGTTGTTTCCGCCTTTCAGAAAAACTGACAGGTGGACCCCATCAGACCCTCCAGTCTTCTCTATGGAGAGGCGTTTATAAATGTGTAAGAGAATATAATTAGCGCAATCACCAACTAATATATTTGTGTAAAATATGACCTAACATGTTTCATATGCCTTATAACCTAGGCTGAGATTGCTGCCTTCAATTTGTTAAGTGTGTCCACAAATTTCACCTTGTAACTATATAGTGCAAAATATAAGTGCAGCCCAATCATACATAAATTATATAATAAAAATAGAAGGAAAAAATTGTCCCAACACACCCCTCCAATCCCAGCGCTATGTTAAATCAGGTCTTTAAGCACTCAAGACACAGATGCTGGTTAGTAAAAAATAAGCTCAGAATTTCTATATAATAGAAAATCAATAATACGTGTATGTATATAATTAAAGAGAGGATTCCCTCAGCAGCCACTAAAATAGGTTGTAATCACAGAATAGATGTAAAAATTAAAAACTCAAATGAGAAACAATTAGAACATCGGCACTTCCATCAGAAAGATAATATAAAACTGACAGACTAATTGAATAAAAAAAAAATAAAATAAATAAAAACCGAAATAGAACAAGAGTCTCTGGTAGGTATACAAGGTGTAAACAGTAGAAGATTGATGAGTGCATCGATAACCAAACACTTTTCCACCGCATGCTCCACACACCCACAAGGGGTTCAAACTCACCAGAACCCTGAGGTTATTAAGCCCCAATCAACATCCTATAGACTGAAGATCTGGATGTCCTTGTAGGGTGGTTCAAACTCATCTCCGAAATCCCTATGTATGTAAAAGAGACTCCACATAGTCTAATTCCGTTTTAAAACTTATTCGCAAACTCAAATTAATAAAATCCAATAAAACAAAACGACGTGACAGTCCAACTGTGGTCATGTAGCTCAAAGTCAATTGCTAAAGAGCTTACTTTCATCCACTTTCCCTGGATTTTCAGAGGAAGGAGTATAGTCTGGTGTAGACAGTATAGGTCTCTGCATCCAGCACTTCCTCCTTCCTGGTTAGTTTCCTGGGTCTTGGAACGCACAACGTCATGACGTAATTTCCGGTCGCGCCTTGACACCGCGTTTCGTCATCACGACTTTTTCAAAGGGCGTGGCCTCACAGTGCAGCGTCCCAGTATTTATCTATAGGGCAAGCGAATAGTTTTAGCCGATACTCCGCCCACAGCAAACGAGCAAGCAAGCGCTCGATATTAACCCAAAAACCGCCTGCAGCAATTTGTTAAAGGTGCACGGAAGGTCCGTTCTGGCAAATTAGTATTATGCTGATGAGTTAACCAGTTGCCGACCGCCGCACGGCGATGTACGTTGACAGAGCGGCACGGGCAGGCAAAAGGGCTTACCTGTACGTCCTTGCCTGCCCGCGGGTGGGGGGTCCGATCGGACCCCCCCCGGTGCCTGCGGCGGTCGGCAAATCTCCCTCGGCGATCGGTGTGAGGGGGAGGCCATCCATCCGTGGCCCCCCCTCGCGATCGCTCCCAGTCAATGGGATCATTTCCCTGCCTCTGTATTGTACACAGAGGCAGAGGAAATTATGTCATCTCTCCTCGGCTCTGTATTTTCCGTTCCAGGCCGAGGAGAGAAGACTGTAATGTGAGTGCACCAACACACACACACACACAGTAGAACATGCCAGGCACGCATTACACCCCGATCCCCCCCCCGATCGCCCCCCGATCACCCCCCAATCACCCCCCCCCCCCGTCACAAACTGACACCAAGCAGGTTTTTTTTTTTTTTTCTGATTACTGTATTGGTGTCAGTTTGTGACAGTTACAGTGTTAGGGCAGTGAGTGTTAGGCCCCCTTTAGGTCTAGGATACCCCCCTAACCCCCCCTAATAAAGTTTTAACCCCTTGATCACCCCCCGTCACCAGTGTCGCTAAGCGATCATTTTTTTGATAGCTGTATTAGTGTCGCTGGTGACGCTAGTTAGGGACGTAAATATTTAGGTTCGCCGTCAGCGTTTTATAGCGACAGGGACCCCCATATACTATCTAATAAATGTTTTAACCCCTTGATTGCCCCCTAGTTAACCCTTTCACCACTGATCGCCTTATAACCGTTACTGGTGACGCTGGTTAGTTAGTTTATTTTTTATAGTGTCAGGGCACCCGCCGTTTATTACCGAATAAAGGTTTAGCCCCCTGATCGCCCGGCGGTGATATGCGTCGCCCCAGGCAGCGTCAGATTAGCGCCAGTACCGCTAACACCCACGCACGCAGCATACGCCTCCCATAGTGGTATAGTATCTGAACGGATCAATATCTGATCCGATCAGATCTATACTAGCGTCCCCAGCAGTTTAGGGTTCCCAAAAACGCAGTGTTAGCGGGATCAGCCCAGATACCTGCTAGCACCTGCGTTTTGCCCCTCTGCCCGGCCCAGCCCAGCCCACCCAAGTGCAGTATCGATCGATCACTGTCACTTACAAAACACTAAACACATAACTGCAGCGTTCGCAGAGTCAGGCCTGATCCCTGCGATCGCTAACAGTTTTTTTGGTAGCGTTTTGGTGAACTGGCAAGCGCCAGCGGCCTAGTACACCCCGGTCATAGTCAAACCAGCACTGCAGTAACACTTGGTGACGTGGCGAGTCCCATAAGTGCAGTTCAAGCTGGTGAGGTGGCAAGCACAAGTAGTGTCCCGCTGCCACCAAAAAGACAAACACAGGCCCGTCGTGCCCATAGTGCCCTTCCTGCTGCATTCGCCAATCCTAATTGGGAACCCACCACTTCTGCAGCGCCCGTACTTCCCCCATTCACATCCCCAACCAAATGCAGTCGGCTGCATGAGAGGCATTTTTATGTCCTCCCGAGTACCCCTACCCAACGAACCCCCCCAAAAAAGATGTTGTGTCTGCAGCAACCGCGGATATAGGCGTGACACCCGCTATTATTGTCCCTCCTGTCAATCCTGGTCTTTGCATTGGTGAATGTTTTGAACGCTACCATTCACTAGTTGAGTATTAGCGTAGGGTACAGCATTGCACAGACTAGGACACACTTTCACAGGGTCTCCCAAGATGCCATCGCATTTTGAGAGACCCAAACCTGGAACCGGTTACAGTTATAAAAGTTACAGTTACAAAAAAAGTGTAAAAAAAAAAAAAACACAAACAAAAATATAAAATCAAAAATAATAGTTGTCGTTTTATTGTTCTCTCTCTCTCTATTCTCTCTATTGTTCTGCTCTTTTTTACTGTATTCTATTCTGCAATGTTTTATTGTTATTATGTTTTATCATGTTTGCTTTTCAGGTATGCAATTTTTTATACTTTACCGTTTACTGTGCTTTATTGTTAACCATTTTTTTGTCTTTAGGTACACCATTCACGACTTTGAGTCGTTATACCAGAATGATGCTTGCAGGTTTAGGTATCATCTTGGTATCATTCTTTTCAGCCAGCGGTCGGCTTTCATGTAAAAGCAATCCTAGCGGCTAATTAGCCTCTAGACTGCTTTTACAAGCAGTGGGAGAGAATGCCCCCCCCCCACTGTCTTCCGTGTTTTTCTCTGGCTCTCCTTTCTCAACAGGGAACCTGAGAATGCAGCCGGTGATTCAGCCAGCTGACCATAGAGCTGATCAGAGACCAGAGTGGCTCCAAACATCTCTATGGCCTAAGATACCGGAAGCTACGAGCATTTTATGACTTAGATTTCGCCGGATGTAAATAGCGCCATTGGGAAATTGGGGAAGCATTTTATCACACCGATCTTGGTGTGGTCAGATGCTTTGAGGGCAGAGGAGAAATCTAGGGTCTAATAGACCCCAATTTTTTCAAAAAAGAGTACCTGTCACTACCTATTGCTATCATAGGGGATATTTACATTCTCTGAGATAACAATAAAAATGATTAAAAAAAAAATGAAAGGAACAGTTTAAAAATAAGATAAAAAAGCAAAAAAATAATAAAGAAAAAAAAAAAAAAAAGCACCCCTGTCCCCCCTGCTCTCGCGCTAAGGCGAACGCAAGCGTCGGTCTGCCGTCAAATGTAAACAGCAATTGCACCATGCATGTGAGGTATCACCGCGACGGTCAGATCGAGGGCAGTAATTTTAGCAGTAGACCTCCTCTGTAAATCTAAAGTGGTAACCTGTAAAGGCTTTTAAAGGCTTTTAAAAATGTATTTATTTTGTTGCCACTGCACGTTTGTGCGCAATTGTAAAGCATGTCATGTTTGGTATCCATGTACTCGTCCTAAGATCATCTTTTTTATTTCATCAAACATTTGGGCAATATAGTGTGTTTTAGTGCATTAAAATGTAAAAAAGTGAGTTTTTTCCCCAAAAAATGCGTTTGAAAAATCGCTGCGCAAATACTGTGTGAAAAAAAAAAACGAAACACCCACCATTTTAATCTGTAGGGCATTTGCTTTAAAAAAATATATAATGTTTGGGGGTTCAAAGTAATTTTCTTGCAAAAAAAAACAAACTTTTTCATGTAAACAATAAGTGTCAGAAAGGGCTTTGTCTTCAAGTGGTTAGAAGAGTGGGTGATGTGTGACATAAGCTTCTAAATGTTGTGCATAAAATGCCAGGACAGTTCAAACCCCCCCCCAAATGACCCCATTTTGGAAAGTAGACACCCCAAGCTATTTGCTGAGAGGCATGTCGAGTCCATGGAATATTTTATATTGTGACACAAGTTGCGGGAAAGAGACAATTTTTTTTTTTTTTTTTGCACAAAGTTGTCACTAAATGATATATTGCTCAAACATGCCATGGGAATATGTGAAATTACACCCCAAAATACATTCTGTTGCTTCTCCTGAGTACGGGGATACCACATGTGTGAGACTTTTTAGGAGCCTAGCCACGTACGGGACCCCGAAAACCAAGCACCGCCTTCAGGCTTTCTAAGGGCGTAAATTTTTGATTTCACTCTTCACTGCCTATCACAGTCTCGGAGGCCATGGAATGCCCAGGTGGCACAAAACCCCCCCAAATTACCCCATTTTGGAAAGTAGACACCCAAAGCTATTTGCTGAGCGGTATAGTGAGTATTTTGCAGACCTCACTTTTTGTCACAAAGTTTTGAAAATTAAAAAAAGAAAAAAAAAATTTTTTTTTTGTCTTTCTTCATTTTCAAAAACAAATGACAGCTGAAAAATACTCACCATGCCTCTCAGCAAATAGCTTGGGGTGTCTACTTTCCAAAATGGGGTCATTTGGGGGGGGGGTGGGCCACCTGGCATTCCATGACCTCCAAAACTATGATAGGCAGTGAAGAGTGAAATCAAAAATGTACAACCTTAGAAATCCTGAAGGCAGTGATTGGTTTTTGAGGCCCCGTACGCAGCTAGGCTCCTAAAAAGTCCCACACATGTGGTATCCCCGTACTCAAGAGAAGCAGCAGAATGTATTTTTGGGTGCAATTCCACATATGCCCATGGCCTGTGTGAGCAATATATCATTTAGTGACAACTTTGTGCAAAAAAAAAAAAATTGTCACTTTCCCGCAACTTGTGTCAAAATATAAAATATTCCATGGACTCAACATGACTCTCAGCAAATAGCTTGGGGTGTCTACTTTCCAAAATGGGGTCATTTGGGGGGGGGGTTCATGCCATCTGGGCATTTTATGGCCCTCAAAACTGTGATAGGTAGTGAGGAGTAAAATCAAAAATGTACGCCCTTAGAAATCCTGAAGGCAGTGATTGGTTTTCGGGGCCCCGTACGCGGCTAGGCTCCCAAAAAGTCCCACACATGTGGTATCCCCATACTCAGGAGAAGCAGCTAAATGTATTTTGGGGTGCAATTCCACATATGCCCATGGCCTGTGTGAGCAATATATCATTTAGTGACAACTTTTTGTAATTTTTTTATTTTTATTTTGTCATTATTCAATCACTTGGGACAAAAAAAATGAATATTCAATGGGCTCAACATGCCTCTCAGCAATTTCCTTGGGGTGTCTACTTTCCAAAATGGGGTCATTTGTGGGGGTTTTGTACTGCCCTGCCATTTTAGCACCTCAAGAAACGACATAGACATAAATTAAAGGCTGTTTAAATTCCAGAAAATGTACCCTAGTTTGTAGGCCCTATAACTTTTGTGCAAACCAATAAATATACACTTATTGACATTTTTTTTACCAAAGACATGTGGCCGAATACATTTTGGCCTAAATGTATGACTAAAATTGAGTTTATTGGATTTTTTTTAGAGAAAAAAGTAGAAAATATCATTTTTTTTCAAAATTTTCGGTCTTTTTCCGTGTATAGCGCAAAAAATAAAAACGGTAGAGGTGATCAAATACCATCAAAAGAAAGCTCTATTTGTGGGAAGAAAAGGACGCAAATGTCGTTTGGGTACAGCATTGTATGACCGCGCAATTAGCAGTTAAAGTGACGCAGTGCCAAATTGTAAAAAGTGCTCTGGTCAGGAAGGGGGTAAATCCTTCCGGGGCTGAAGTGGTTAAAGCAAATGACATTGTGCTACGGACCATTACAATCTGGCCCTATACAATGTGGCCCTATACTGTCTACACCGGACTATACTCCTTCCTCTGAAAATCCAGGGAAAGTGGATGAAAGTAAGCTCTTTAGCAATTGACCTTGAGCTACATGAACACAGTTGGACTGTCACGTCGTTTTGTTTTATTGGATATTATTAATTTGAGTTTGCGAATAAATTTTAAAATGGAATTAGACTGTGGAGTCTCTTTTACGTACATGGGGATTTCGGAGATGAGTTTGAACCACCCTACAAGGACATCCAGATCTACAGTCCATAGGATGTTGATTGGGGCTTGATAACCTCCGGGTTCTGGTGAGTTTGAACTCCTTGTGGGTGTGTGGAGCACGCGGTGGAAAAGTGTTTGGTGAATGGTGCACTCATCAATCTTCTACTGTTTACACCTTGTATACCTACCAGAGACTCTTGTTCTATTTCGGTTTTTATTTTTTGTCAATTAGTCTGTCAGTTTTATACATAAATTATACACTAATTGAAAAACAAAGTACACCGACTACCAGGGCTTTTTTTCAGGGGGAACTTGGTGGAACTCAGTTCCACCACCTCTGGCTCAGACCCTTTGGTGCCTGCTCACCACAATCACTTGTAAACACAGAAGTCTGGTTTCTGTGTTTACAAGTGACAGCTCTGCACTCTGTATGTAATGCAATCATGGTATTTAATGCCCCTTTAAGACCCTCCTACTGTTTTCGTGAAATTTGACTGAACACACCAACTATTTGATGTGATTTGGAGGGTGTGTGTAGGGGGAGGGGTTTTGTGGGGTCGTGGTTAAGTTCCAGCACCTATTGTTTGAGAAAAAAAGCTCTGCCGACTAAAATAACAAATATAATAAATATAGTGTAAAAGTCCCACGCACAAGGGCATGGCCTGACGCAGCATGGAGTAGGACATGTGTGACCTGAGCTCTGTCCATTACTCCTTTACTCATTACTCCTGCACTCCGCAATCTCCTGCACCCGCCTGGGAAATCCCCCTGAGGACCCTGCACATACCCTGCCACAACTCCACAGGCTTCCGACCGAACGGCGGCCTGAATGAAGCAGTGCTCTCCCACACGGCTGCTACATCTAGGAAAGTCTGCAGCTTCGGCCTACTCCTGGAGGCTCGCGGCTATCTTGCTCCTCCCGGCCTTTTGGTCAGCACTGCATCCCGGCTTTGCTGCCTTCTGGATCGCTCCACGCCAGGTACTGAGAGACACCCCGCTTGCTCTCCGCTCCATGCAGTCATGCAGCCACTATTGAGCGCCGGCCCACAGACGATCCCCAGGCCCCAACCCGTGAGCGTCGGCCATCTTGCTACCCAGCGTGTCTCCTTATCACTTTTCAGCCAGATTCCAGTCCCGTATTGCTACCGGAGCACCCCGGCCTGTCAGAGCGCTATCCCTGGCTCAGTGTCCAGCAAGCATCCAGCTCCGTCAGAGGTGAGTAACGGCCGTGGCCTTATTCCTGGTGCCATACAAAGTGGCCATTTTACTACACGCTCCTTCAGTGTCAATACCCAGTCCCAGTCTACATACTCCCCTGGTGCCCAGCTCACCCCCTATACTGACATCAGCATCACCCAGCCTGTTACACCTGCCTCTTCTTTATACCAGCCATGGCTCCAATGAAACCTAAGTCCGATGCGGCTGCCAAACTGGACAAATATCGTAGAAATAAGAAAGACAACCTGGAGGATGATGGCGGAAGCGTGTCAGAGGGGGGAGAGATGGCAGGAGCAGATACAGACAAGGTATTGGAGGCCATTTCTGCACTATAAGACACCCTTACAACTAAAATTGAGGAGGTGAAGGTGGATATCTTCCTGGTCCGACAGGACCTTCATAAGCTCAAGGAACGGGTTAAGACCTCAGAGACCAGATTGGGGGAGGTAGAGGATGCGATCCCGCCATTACAGAATTCATCCGAACGCATGCAGTACTAGATCAATCGACTCCTTGCAAAACAAGACGACATGGAGAACAGGCTTCGGCTTTATTGGTCTGCCAGAATGGACTGAGGGGAAAGACCCAACTACATTGCTAGAACAATTGCTGATCACATTGTATGGCAGAGAGGCCATTTCAGCCACATTTGCTGTTGAAAGAGCGCACCGCATGCCCGCCAGACACCCGCCAGAGGGTGCCCCTCCACGCACATTTATTGCTAAACTGCTGAATTACAAAGATCGTGACACAGCACTACACATAGCACAAGTGAAAGGAAATATATCTATTGGCAATGTCAAGGTGGCCATTTTCCCTGATTTTTCCACTGAAGTACAAAAACGCAGATAAAGTTTTACTGAAGCCAAAAGGAACCTACGCATCAAAAACCTTAAATATTCCATGCTGTTCCCTGCATGCCTTCACGTAGAAGACAATGACCGCGCCATTTTCTTTGAAACTCCTGAAGACACCATCGCCTGGCTAGAGAGCCGAGAAACCAACAGGAAAGCACATGATTAACCTACAATATACAGCACACGGCTGCAACCAGGGACCACAAGCCTCTTTCGATTCTTTCAGGTACTGTAGACTTCCTACCGGGCCTCTATTTCAATTTTCTCAGTTTGCTGTCCACACTATCCCCCCCCCCCCCTTTGTTATATTAAAAAGTACAATGCAACCAATACAAATGCTATCATTTACAGAATGCAATGTTCAGTATATTTCTACATGCTTTACTATCTGGAGGGCTTGCCTGCATATATAGGGTGATGACCTCCTCTTGTGTGACATTGTGGTACTATATGATCAAACTCCTCTATTATTTACATCACACTATACCATTGCCTCTCTGAAATTCTTAACTTGGAACTTGGAGGATTACGAGACAAAGTTAAACGCACAGCAGTCCTATCCTTCATTAAAAAACAAAGGGCAGACATTATAATCCTTGTTGAGACGCATATAGACGGCTGAATACAGCTTCTCTTAAACGCCCCTGGATTAGCTGGGCATATCATTCAGTCTATACCACACATGCAAGAGGGGTGTCATTACTTATAACCAAGTCCCTGCACTTTGAATTGTGTGACCTGAGCTCAGACCCACAAGGTCGCTATGTTTTTATTCATGCTAAAATATATGGTGAACAGTTTCTACTAATGGCTTATTATATACCACCTCCATTTTGCATGACAGTCTTGACAGAGGGACTTGACTTTATGGCACAGCACCCAACGATCCCAGCTATTTGGCTGGGAGACTTCAATGCCACCCTAAACCCCGGCCTGGACAGAGCACAACAACCTGCCTCGACTCCTTGGTCTTGTACATCCACCAGATTTGCCAGATTGATATCATCCTTCAATCTGGCTGATACGTGGAGGACCAAACACTCAAACACCAGAGCATACTCATGCTTCTCTTCCACCCACAAGACAATGTCCTACATAAGACTTTATGCTCCTGTCACAGATACTAGTGCCTCGCCTACTAGACACGGCCTTTTGCCCTAGACTCTTGTCGGATCATAGTCCGTACTGGATAACACTAGCTGTCCCTATAGTTTAATCATCTAGGACATGGAGATTGAACCCTTTCTGGCTCTCATTATTACCAGATGATGGTCAGATGGACGATGAATGGAAAATATACTTCAAGGAAAACGCTCACTCGACCTCATTTGCGAATATATGCGACTCATTCAAACTCCATGTAAGGGCCACTCTGATATCTTGAATTAATAGACTTAAAACAACCACAGCTGAAAAGGCAGATAAGGTACTGGAGGATCTCTCCCTCACAGAACGTCAGTATGAGACTGACCCAACTCCTGATAAAGCCTCCCACCTTAAACTGCAATCTAGAGAAGTTAACCAGCTGCAATACAAGATGTCTAGAAGAAAGCTTTTCTTCTCTAGACAGAAACTCTTTGAACACGGAGAGCGAGCGGGAAAGCTTTTAGCGTACATGGCTCACAGTGAGGACAGACCCCCCAGTAGTGATCTCCCTGCGGAACCCGTCAGGTAAGATGGCAACTGAACCTACATCAGTAACCGCAATATTTCACAAGTTTTTTAGCTCCCTCTACACCACCACTACATCCAATGATCTAACACCCATTGATCTCTTTTTAGAAGAACTCACCTTCCCACACCTGACCTCAACCCAGATAGAAGCACTTGAGGCACCACTAACGACCAAGGAGATAGCAATGGCAATCGCCAGCTTCGCTAGATCCAAGTCACCTGGGTCTGATGGACTACCCATCGAATTCTATTCACAATACAGTGAGACTCTCCTACTTCAGCTGCTTACCCTTTACGCTCACCTATTTGAAACTTTCACCTTACCAGCATCCATGAGGGAGGCTGTTATAGTGCTCATCCCCAAACTGGGCAAGGATTTGGACCTCCCCGAGTCATACAGGCCCATCTCCCTGCTCCAGGTGGACATCAAAATATTGGCGAAAATTTTGGCACTGCGCCTCAATCGGGTTATCCTAACCCTAGTGCATGAAGACCAGGTCAGCTTCATGCCAGGCAGGAACACCTCATTCAGTCATAGAAAATTGTTCATAAACATGCAAGCCCATCACAATAATGTTGGGGAGAGGGTAGTGGTAACGCTCAATACGGCCAAGGCTTTAAGCTCGGTAGAGTGGAACTACTTGTGGAAATGTCTGGCACAATACGGCTTTGGCCCTAAATTTCTTAGATGGATCCGCATACTGTACCAGCCCAAGTAGCCAGAGTAACAGCTAACAGATGGCAGCCAGATACCTTTGAATTATCCAGAGGCACCAGACAGGGCTGCCCTCTATCCCCCCTACTATATGCCTTGGCCACAGACTCTCTAGCAATAACTATCAGCCGTAACCCATTGATGCAGGGCTTACGCGTAGTCGATCTTGAAGAAAAAATAAGCATGTACGCTGATGACACACTACTATATCTAGCGGATTCAGGTCCATCTCTGGCTGAAGCCCTATGAACAATTGAACCCTTTGGCTCATTTTCCGGACTCAGGATCAACTGGGAGAAGTCACAAATTCTCCCACTTGATCTTGCTCCCCAAACTGAACTACAGATCCAATTACCGCTACAGCGAGTCAATAGTATCAGATACCTGGGGGTGAGCGTAACTAGGTCACCGATCGATTATGCCTCTCTAAATGTGGAAACACTGTTCGCCCTGATTAAATCTAAAACACAAATATGGGCACGCCTCCCTCTCGGGGTATTAGGTCGCATCAACCTCATTAAAATGATACTCCTTCCTAAAATTCTATATATATTATGGCACACCCCTGTATATCGACCACTGAAATATTTTAAAACCATAGATGCAATTCTCAAACCCTTTGTTTGAGGGAAAGATAGGCACAAATTAGCATGACGACTACTCAAAAACCCCACTGATCTGGCCTGGTACGGCCCTACCGGATTTCAGTCTAAACTACTTTGCATCTCAACTGTTATATAAAGATAAGACAGACAGGAAGCGATTTACTTCACTCCTATGCCCTACCTGGGCCCAACTGACAATAGACCCCGTTTGTGCCATAGCAGCAGGCATTGAAAATATTACCAAAAAAGAAGAACATAACTCCCTCCTAACCCACTACAGAAAGATATGGAGACAGGCCTCTATCAAACTAGATATACCCGTACATAACGACTACTCTCCCATCTGGCACAATAGAGCACTCCAAGAACTCTTGATTGTGGTAGATTTGGAGGCTTGGTGTAAAAGCGGAATTTTCTACCTCTCACGTTTACTCACTGCTGGCACATTAAAAACTTTTGATGCATTAAAACTAGAATTCACTCTCCCGAATCGCATGTTTTTCCGATTCCTACAAGTCCGACATGCTATTCAATCCCAATTCCCAGAATCGAGACCTGGTCCCGCCCACAATCCTATAATGGATGTAGTCAAAAGTGAAGACACCCAGAAACTAATATCAATATTCTATAACATGCTACATACTCCCAAATCAACAAAAATAGCGAAGGAAAGGAGACCCAGGGAATCTAGAAGACGAAGAAAAATGTTTGTGCATTGTAAAATTGTACACTTTTGTGGTAAATAAAAACAGTTAATTAAAAAAAAATGGTCCCATGCACAGAACTTCACCGCTGTGTACACAGTAAGTGACAGTTCATATAGTTTCTTCTGGTGTATTTAGTGCCCATCACATCCAAATAAAGTGCCTGCTCACTTCCAGTATCTGGCCCCCCTACAGAGTTATCATGGCCTTAGTGGACTTCCACTCTAGATGGTACTGCAACACGCCTTCTGCTCCCATTCCTGAGTAAAGCTGCTTCACTTTCTTTCCTTATTTTGGATCATCAATGAGACATGTCATAGGATAAAAGGAAAGACCATAGTGCTCTCTGCTTCCAAACATTTATTCAAACTGAACAAGGGATTAAAAACAGTAACTGCGATATGTGAAAAACATGCATTAGATCAGCTCACCACGCTGATACATATGGCTGATGTGTGACATCACAGGCTTCAGCTCCTCCCACCCATACACGTTACGCCCTCCTATTGGGCTTCTTCAGTAGGATGTTTGTAAATGGACACATGTCCATTTACACCCGCCAACATCTGATCCTATCTGCTAAAAACAGACAGATGGATCCATCTGGCAGATCGGATGGCAGTAAATGGACAGGTGGGTCCATGTGTCTGTGTCTGCTCTGTGTAAGCGGAGCGGACACAGATTACCCATCTTGCTCAGCAGGGATCAGCGGACAGATTCCTTGCTGAGCAGGCGGACTCCAACGGAGCCTGCTCCACGTGGAAGGGGCCTTAGGCTTTTTTTTCCTCAGTTTTCATCTGGTGATCTGGCCAGTAACACACCTCTTGTGTTAGTGAGACACAACTCTGGATCAATGAGAACATGACAGCAACGTTGTCAGTCTGGGGTAGAGGGTAGCGTTAAATGTAATAGAGCATTTAAATACACTAAGTTCTTTTTGGAATAAAGGTTTTACATGAATAAATAAAAGCTGATCATTTTAATCACCCCTGCCAGTGTTAAATGGTTTGTCCTATCCATGTAAACCGATACAGTCTGCTGGAGTGCTTGTGCTTTTGAAAAACAACAGACTTGCTGGGTGGATCACCAGATGAAAACAGAAGAAAGAAAGCCTAAAAAACTGATACAGCCATCACATCTAAGAATTGGTAAGCTGCAAAATTTGGGTTTAATAACACTTTGATCCATGAAAAAGCAGAAACCGTCAAATAGTGGGATCCAAATGTTTAATAGAGTTTCTTCCTGGCTTCTACATTTAACTGGATAACTCCCTGAATCAATATTTCATTATGCGTTTCTTTTTCTAAGTAAAAATGTTTTAAAATAAACCCTCACTGACCCTCAGTTGGCACCATTGGGTAGTTCGTACTCAAAGCTCGTAGAAAAAAGCACTTTCGCTTCCTTTATTTTCTATCACTAGATTGCTTTGTCCCCACTGCTGGCAGTGACTTGGAAGTCTGCCAGTCTTCTAATGCATAATGTTGTCAGGTAAAGAGGAAGAGGGGAAAGAGCAGAGTGCTGAGACTTGATCCACTTAACTGCATCTTCTGTGACATTGGAGGATATTAGGTGGCCATATTAGGTCCATGTTGTTAATGTGCATCACTGCCCCTTTGTGGGTGGCAGATTCAACTTACTTTCAGGTTTGTACCGAAGATGAGGGGTCACTGGGAGGTAACCCAGAAGCATATCAAATGCTAAAGATTCTTCAGTCATCTCTCTTGAAGAGAGGGAAGTTAGGCTTGCTGCTCCCCTAAGATTTAAGAGTATTAAAGCGGAGTTCTACCCATTTTTTGAACTTTCTCTATATTCCATCTCCTTAGCTCATCCTTTTCACATTGGCATTTTTATTTATTTTTTTCTGCTTAGAAATACCTTTTTTATTCTATTTCTTGACTTCTACCCCTATTCGCCTAGGTGATTAGGTCACTAGGCGATTTGCAAGCGGGGGAAACATTCTGACAGCCCGCAGCTCGCCTCCCCCCCCACACCGCCGCTGCCTGAACTGTACCGAGCTGCACAGAAGTCCAGGAAATGAACACAGGAGGACTTCAGATGCCCACAGCCAAAATGGAACCTGCCTGTTTCCGAGATCTGTGAGTAACAAACTATTTTTAAAGAAAGTAAAAGTGCAATAAATATGACATGTTAGAAATGTTCATTTACAAGTTTTGCCTATTACAGAGCAGTCTTAAAAAAAAAAAAAAAGTTTGGGGGACTGGAATTCCGCTTTAAGAGTTTTAACTGGAGTTCTCTGGAATATTTTTTTAAAGCAACAACAACAAAAATTTGAAGATAAGTATAAAAATTCTAAAATTACCTGATTAATACTAAATAAAATGTGCATTGATAATTATAGTAATTCTAAAATAAATAACTATGCAACCCCTTTTTAATTTAAACAAAAAATATCACTATAAAATGTGACCTATACGCCATACATACAGTATGTTTGGAAAGCAAACTGTATTATATGAAAAATCTTTGCAATGGGAGGTTCCTCTTCTAATAATGATAATTGTACTGATGTGGTTTTGTCCTTGATTGGGGCATGACCTATTAATATCAAGTTATCTGTAATCAGATGCTTGTTTTCTTCATCTGATCACTTGCTGGTCTCTAAATAAATTGCTTTCCACAGAGATTTCAAGGTTCATGCGACTTCACACAGTCCATATGTTGCTTCTAGGCTGAACAATTACCCTCTATTACTTGTAGAACCAGGAGCCTATAAATACTGCAAAAACAATACCTAGAATGCTAAAAATTGGGACATTTTTACTCTAACAATGCAGTGTTTGAAGAGCAGGGTGTAAAACACTAGTAATGCAAAATATGGAGTTATTAAAGCCGAACTTCAGGCAGATATTATAAACACAAAATAATACAGCTCTGTAATGATTAACACATCATTCATTTTTTTTTTTTAATGCAAGCACTATAACTGTCTACATTTTGTTTCAGACTCTTGTGCAATCCACTGCACAGTACAGCTCAGAATGAGAAGAAGAATCAGTAAAGGGAGCCACATTTTCTCTTTTTGGTCCATTCTCTGTAAACCCTAGAGATGGTTGTACATGAAAATTCCAGAAGATCAGCAGTTTTTGAAATATTCAGAGCAGCTTGTCTGGCACATACAACCATGCCATATTCAAAGTAGGGATGAGCCGAACACCCCCCAGTTTGGTTTGCGGCCGAACATGCAAACAGGCAAAAAATTTGTGCAAACACTGTTAAAGTCTAATGGACTTGAACGTGAAAAATCAAAAGTGCTAATTTTAAAGGCTAATATGCAAGTTATTGTCATAAAAAGGTCAGAAGATTTCACCTCACTTTCTGTCCCAATGACAATTGGATTTTGAAAATTTTGGGTTATTAGGAAAACTAGGATTGATTATAAAGCATCAGTGGAGACACCTTTTTCCCATATTAACTCTTAAAGGAGAAAATTTTCCCTTCCTAGGGGTAGATTTTCTCTCACTTCCTGTTGTCTCCCTCCGTTTGTAAGTAGGAGTCGTTTGTAAGTCATATGTTTGAAAATAGGGGACCACCTGTATATACTATACGGCCTGCCCTATACACTCTGTGGAAAATTGGGCCTTACGTGTTGGCGGTACCAGAACACTGTAAGCCCTCACAGTTACTCTTGGTGGTCGCTGGATCGGGCCCTGCTGTGAAGTATTAGATAAAAAATTGTAATTACGTGCCCCTGTTAAACAGGGGCAGAAAAATTGGGCCTTAGGCGGTGGTGGTGGCACAACACTTTAAAGCCTCACAGATACTCTTGTTGAGCACAGGAATGGGCCCTGTTGTGAAATATTAGATCAAAAATTGTAATTACGCGCTCCTGTTAAACAGGGGCAGAAAAATTGGGCCTTAGGCGGTGGTGGTGGTGGTGGTGGAACAACACTGTAAAGCCTCACAGATACTCTTGTTGAGCGCAGAAACAAGCCCTGCTGTTAAATATTTGATCAAAAATTGTAATTTCACGCCTCTGTTAAACAGGGGCAGAAAAATTGGGTCTTAGGCAGTGGTGGTGGTGCCACAACACTGCAACCCTTCACAGATACTCTTGTTGAGCGCAGAAACAAGACCTGCTGTTAAATATTTGATCAAAAATTGTAATTGCATGCCCCTGTTAAACATTGGGCCTTAGGCAGTGGTGGTGACCTGAACCAAAAATATTCTTAGAAGCTATCTTAATGAAGATTGAGGAGGAATAGGATAGTCACTCAGCATAATAGGATAGTCACTCAGCATATGCAGTCTTCAAGAGATCCCACATAGATCCATAGAAAAGGGATCCATAGAAAAATCAATCAGTTACACCAGCATCAGGTGCTTGGTAGCTGGTGATCCAAGACTGATTTATTTTTATGAATGTGAGTCGATCAACAGAGTCTGTGGACAGGCGCACTCTGTGATCAGTTACAAAGCCTCCAGCAGCACTGAATGTGCGTTCACAAAGAACGCTGGATGCAGGACAGGCCAGTAGCTCAATTGCATATTAAGCAAGCTCTGGCCAGTGGTCCATCCTCAAGACCCAGTAATCCACTGGATGGTCTGTTGGAAAGGTCTCCAAGTCTGATCTTGCCCCTAGATATTCCTGCACCATGTAATTCAGATGCTAGCGATGGTTGCTGGAACCGATCAGACCTTGGCGCTGAGGACGGAAGAATTGTCTGAAGGCATCGGTCAGCCGGCCACCTTCTCCACCGCTCTTTCTGTGACTAAACGAAGCCTCAGCAACACGTTGTCCAGCACCAGGAAATTGTAGCCTCCCAGGCTCTGGAAACGCATTGCACAAACCTTTCTCCAAGGCCTCCTGAAGATGTTTCATCCTCTGCTCCCTCTGTGAAGGCTGGATAAGTTCTGCAATCTTACCCTTGTAACGTGGATCAAGAAGGGTTGCCAGCCAGTGATTATCCCTCTCCTTGATACCACGATTCCTAGGGTCCTTTCGCAGGCTTTGCAGGATCAGGGGGGCCATGCTGCGTAAGTTTGCAGAGGCAATTGATCCTGAGTCCTCTGGGTCACTAAGGATCACATGATCGTCACCCACCTCCTCCCAGCTACGTACAACTCCATGGGTTTCTGGGGACTGAAAACGATCCCTTGAAGACTGCTGCAGATACTGAGTGTTATCTTCCACCTCCATGCTGACACAATCCTCCTCCTCCTCCTCTTTTTCTTCCTGTGTGATCTGCGGGCCCACAGGTATACTATCTGGATAAAGGGGGCCTTGAGAGGTAAGGAAGTCCTCCTCTTCCTCCCACTGTTCTGCCTCAAGTGCCTTGTCCATTATTTCATAGAGCGTGTGCTCCAACAGGAAAACAAGAGGGACAGTATCACTGATGCATGCACTGGCACTGTTCACCATCCTCGTGGCCTCCTCAAATGGTGACAGGACAGTGCATGCATCCTTGATCAGTAGCCACTGGCGTGGCAAAAAAAAGCCAAGCTCCCCTGACCCGGTCCTGCTGCCATACTCACACAGGTACTCATTGATGGCCCTCTGCTGCATGTGCAGCCGCTGCAGAATTGCCAACGTTGAGTTCCATCCACCTGGTGGGCATGTCACACATGAGGCGGTTCTTGGGCAGGTTGCACTCTCTTTGAATGTCAGCCAGCCAAGCACTGGCATTAGATGCACGGTACTGTGTACACCAACAAAAGTGTAATAACAACTATGGGTGTACAGTATGTATTGTGTACTGTGTACACCACCAGAAAAGTAGAAGCAACTGCACTGTGGGTGCACAGTACTGTACACCAGTGTTTCTCAAATCCAGTCCTCAAGGCGCCCAAACAGGTCATGTTTTCAGGCTTTCCATTATTTTGCACGGTGATTGGATCAGTTTCACTACCTTATTAATTACCTTATTAAGGTAATCCTGAAAACATGACCTGTTGGGGTGCCTTGAGGACTGGAGTTGAGAAACACTGATCTACACCAACAGAAGTGTAACAACAACTATGGGTGTACTGTATGTATTGTTTACTGTGTACACCACCAGGAAAGTAGTAGCAACTGCACTAGGGGTGAACGGTATTGTGTACACCACCAGAAGTCTAATAGCAACTATGGGTGCACTGTATGTATTGTGTACTGTGTACACCATCAGAAAAGTAGTAGCAACTGCACTATGGGTGCACGGTACTGTGTACAACAACAGAAGTATAATAACAACTATGGCTGCACTGTATATATTGTGTACACTACCAGAAAAGTAGCATCAACTGCACTAGGGGTGCATAGTATTGTGTACACCACCAGAAGTCTAATAGCAACTATGGGTGCTGTCAGGAAAGATCCCCTCCGCTGGGAATATCGATCATTTGGCGTGCAGTACTGAGGTCCACCAGCAGGTGTCTCCCGGAGATGTCAGGAGAGCTTTTCCCTGCTGGTATTTTGTCATCTTTGGGCCGCAGTACTGGCTTCCACCAGCGGAGGGATCCTGGCAGTATGGAGCAGGTATTACCCTCTGCAGACAGGCATCACCTGACTTTGGTTATCAGCTGTAGTATAAATACCTGGCAAGTGCACACACACCTTGCCTTGGTATTGTCCTTGAGCCCTGACCTGCAGCCTGCATCCTGTTACCTGAAAACCTGATTCCTGGAACCTGTTTATCCTGTTCCCTGTCTGTTACCTGCACCCTGGACCCTGAGCCTTGACCCGTCCCTCCTGTGATCTATCCATCCTCTCATTGTCGTATTTGTTTCCCTTCCCCAGCTGCTGACCTCCCGTTGACGACCCTGGCCTGGCTCTGTTTATGATATCGGTATTCCCCTTACTTGTATATATTTGTTCTGTTACTATTATTTGTGGGTTTCTGTTTGGTATTGGTTGTTGTGCCCTGAGTGATATTGGAGGTGGTTGTGTTTATATTTATTCACTTATCTTTAATAAATCATTTATATTTCACTTATTCACATCTGGGTTTCCTCTGTTGCAGTCCACACAGTTCTGGTGCTATCTGGTACATGATAGCATACCAAGGCCATCCCTGACCATAAGTGGCTGCACAGAGGAACCATCTTGGTTCTAATGGCTTTGCTGGAATGAACCCCACTGTGATTCCTTATTATGCTCTGCTGGCGTCAGAAAGTGGCGAGTATCTCTGCCAGACACTGAAAGAGTGGACCAATGACCAGCTTCTTGAGATCATCCGTTTGGCCCACTCCCTGGTTGACCAGGGCTGTATGCTGTTTGGGGATGTGCAGCCTTTGATCCAAATATGTGCTGAGCTAGCCCTGTTCTGTGTTCCTAAGACCAATGATGATTTTTCTCCCCCTTTCAGTGCTGATCGGGTGGAGTCTCTGGTGTGTCTGTTAGAGGATGATTCTGCATGCTTTTTTGAGCACTATTCCATTTGTTCTCAGCAGAAGCTTTTGGAGTGTATTCACTCAGTAAGACCCTTGTTAGACAGGCAGCATGTGATCCGTCCTTTGTCCAACCAATACTCTCAGCATGGTCTGATATGTTACAACCAGCCCCAACCAACCCACAACAAACCATTTCTGCCATCAGACACCTGCCTGCCCAAAAATCTGTTTCCCCATCACCCATGCCAAATTCAGTTGCAACCCAGTATACGTTGCTCCCAACCAAATACTCATATCCGGTCTCTGCTCCCTGTACCTATCCTGCATTCAATCCACCTGCCTCTTCTCAGCTGCCTACTAATCCACAAGAACGTCCCCCAGCTACTGTTATCTCTTCTCTGCCATATCCCAATCCTCCTTTCCAGTCTGCTGCACCCCCCCACCTACAGAGCTTCAGTGACTAAGCCAAAGAAAAAAAATAAAGTTTTTCCCAACCAAGACGATCCTGCCATTAACCCAACCTGCCTCCACACCCACCAATCTGTTTCAGCCTGAAGTGCCAGAGCATCAGCCTGAAGTGCCAGAGCATCAGCCTGAAGTGCCAGAGCATCAGCCTGAAGTGCCAGAGTCCCAGCCTGGAGTGCCAGAGTCCCAGCCTGGAGTGCAGGTGTTCCAGCCGGAGGTGCCAGTGTTCCAGCCTGAAGAGCCAGTGCCTACCTTCCAGGCTGATGTGCCCGCTTTCCAGCCTGATGTGCCCACTTTCCAGCCTGATGTGCCCGCTTTCCAATCTGATGTCTCATTGTCTGCTGCCCAGCTCAACAACCTGGAACCTGCTGCCCAGCCTGATGAGCCTCTGTCTTCTGCCTAGCTTGATGTGTTCCTGTCCACTGCCCAGCCTGACGTGTTCCTGTCTGCTGCCCAGCCTGATGTGTTCCTGTCTGCTGCCCAGCCTGATGTGTTCCTGTCTGCTGCCCAGCCTGATGTGTTCCTGTCTGCTGCCCAGC